>CM048745.1:97074064-98281981 GCA_026315105.1 Locusta migratoria
GAGACCAGCCTACTGATGAGTCCTAGTGCCTATCCGATAGCCAAGTCTTAACTGGTGCCTATCTGATTCCCAAGTGGTCGATGCAGCAGTCGTGGTCACGAGCAGAGTTGCAGCAGAGGGCGCTCGTGGCTGACGTCGTAAGAACGCTGCGGCGTGCGTGCATGGCGGCGCGCGGCGAAAGTACGTGGCGCGCCCTTCATACTTGTGCGACACCACAAGCAACACACACAACTCGGCAGAAAAAACGCTAAAAGCAGATCCACCTTGGCTGCTCATACGCAACAGTCACAAGGTAGACAGTATCGAAAACAACTTGACAATACTCCATACAATGAAGAAAGGCTATTTCATGGATTTTTATGAAGAGGTTCCTATATACACTCACCTAAAACAGTCCAAGGAAGACACGCTTAACGATCAATGCACTTTAAAGAATGCCAATTTCTTAGATATCTGCCTCCCTGTAATTAACAATGTTTTTTAGAAATGCTCCGCAAGTTCGTGGCTGTTTTTGAAACATCTACTACTGTTTGTAAACAGTACAATGTAAGCAATTAACGAAGCGTCCAAACTGCTCTGAACCCGCACCAGCGTTCCTGGTTCAAATTTCGCTCGCTAGAGGCCGCCCCTTAACCATCGGCTTGGACGTCTCGTTCGTTGCAATCATTTTACATCCTAAGATTTTTTGTACCTTGTTTAAACAATACAACCAACTTTAATGTAAACTAAATCGAATACAAATTTTAAATTGACGACGCGCCCACTTTTCACATAGCCTCGTTGGCCGCTACATGTTCCGTTTTTATCCTAACTGACATTTATAATATTTTACTATTGACCTTTACATTTTATCAACATATGTTTAGAATTTTACGCTTGCAATGATGTAATGTTTATATCAGAAGACGCCGATTACAATGATTTGGAATGTTAAATACGACACGCCCATTTTTCTCGTGTCGATATTGGGCGCTAAAAGTTTTAAATTCTCTGAGTTCTATTGTTTTAATTACTTGACGTTGCCTTCTCTACGGCGTAACGTAAGTTTCCTTCAGCTTCTGTACAGTACGTTTTTTTTTTTATATATGTAACATTCTATCTTGTACCATGTAATTTATGTAAACTTATATGCAGGTTTGTCACTCTTGAAAATGGCCTAACATAGAGGCACAAAAACCGGTAGTGTGGGCTTAAATAAAGCACCAATAAATGCAACTGGAGCTGGACTTTCATTAAATTGTACGACAGTTGCGGCAACAGCAAGCATCCAGTCATGGAAAAACTAATAAGTTTCGATTTCCGTCAGACATCAGCCATATCTTTGGCATGCCCGAAACTAGCTTTTTTGAACTTAAGCCCTTTCTATACAAGACGCGTAACACGCTTCAGCACTCCTTGCGATAGACCGTCGAACTACAAAGACGCGTTCAAACCGTACGCGTTTGTCGAATCGTCTGCTTGGTTTGTTGTCAAATTACAGCAAATGAATCGCCGATATAAGATCACTTTTTCGAAACTGTAAGATATATTCTCATTATTGTCATAACTAGCTAAATTCCCGCTGCTTCGCACGCGTAGACTGGATGGTCTCCATTGGTTATTTCTACTTCTAAATATAAATTTTCATAGATTTAGCTTTAAAAAGGCTTTCATAATCAAGTATTTTGATACAACTTGCCACTACCTATTGCACTATAGTTGGCAGAATTCAAAACAGCACGAAACGAATTTCTTTTTAAAATTATAACCAGTGGCGTAACTAGGACTTGGCTTTGGGGGGTGGGGGGGATAGATCTGCTTGACGAGCAAAATTTTAGTCAGTTTATAGACAGACTACCATCTACCACTCCCGTTGAAGAAACTAATTCACTCCCATACAATGAAAGATTATGGTAAAACACCCCAAGTTTTCAATCTTTATCTTTACCAGATTGCTGTTATACGATTTCTTTCCTTTTTTTTGGGGGGGGGGGGGGGTTCTATCCCCCTCATCCCCCCCCCCCAATAGTTACGACACTGATTATAACCATGGTTCCAAACCACATTTTCTAATTTTCAGCATCAAATTCGTCACCGTTAAAAGATTTTCCCTTATTTCACCCGCTCAATGGCTGAATTTCCAAAAATATCGAAAACCGTGTTTTTAAAATTCCAATAAAAAATATAAATCCGAAATTTTGTATTTCTTTCTTCAATATTGCCTTAATAGCAACGTATTTTCAAAAGATCATTCATCCCCTATTTCACCCCCTTAGGGATGGGAATATCGATAAATCGCTGATGCCTGCAGTGTAAGATAAACAACATCTACAAATTTCAACTTTCTATCATCTGTAGAATGTGCATCACGTTTCGCTGTAAATAACCTCTTTGCTATTATAGTGTCAAACGTCGTCGCTGGTCTTCAGTGCGAATTTTGTATAAGCCGACGAATTTCAACTACTATATCATCCACTCTCTTATAGCTATCGACACGGAACTGTTGATCCAGTTGGCAGTATTTTGATCCGAACCTCTACAGTTGTCTTTCCAGTGTTTATATTGAGATCATTGGTGTATTGTCAGTCTAGTTAATGTTCAGTTAATGTATGTCTGTTTTTTCCCAGTGTTTTATCTTTGAGTCTTTTTGTCTTTGAGCATCTGTTGATCGTCGTATTGCTCCATATTTGACGGATTTTTGTTCGCCACACTCACCCACCGCCACATAGTGCACACCGCGAACCTAAAGGGTACTCTCATGCATAACCGCCATTGGTCTACAGTGAATAATTTTGGCTATCAAGTCAAATATACGGACACGCATCCCACATTCAATTTTTATAAATGTATATTGATTAAAACATTTGTGTTGTAGACTGCCACTGTGAAACTGTATTTCTTTTCGTGCAGTTCATGCCTAACTACGTCGCTCACTTTTGTTAACGTCCTCATTATAAAATGCGACTACATACTTCCAGCCCCTGCGGTTTGAGGCACCTATGTATATGATGAACAAGCTCAGTTGTCTATACATTGATCTTTAACTGTGATAAAGCTTCAAATAATGCTCACCAAAAACAGATATTTCATCTATTAACAACAGAATGTTGAATGAATAATAGCAAATATTTTAGAATATGGCAATAAAGACGATTTGCCGTTAAAATTTCATATAACGTGTGTTCAGTTTTTATTGGGTACAGAGATACAGTTCGTGGTATGTAAAACAAATTTAAAGCATATGCAAATTTGGATATTTTGACTTCTTACGTCGGTTCTTGGTAGGTCACCATATTGATTTTTATTTAAACGACTGGTTTTCGACGTAGTTTAAAGACTGAATATGTCCTAGTAGGCCGAAAACCGGGTGACTAAGGGGAAATGAACGTGTAGAACATACACAAAATTCTACTTTGAAGTCAGATGTCGTACTACCAAGAACCGACGGATAAATCAGAGAAAATGTCTTCATTTACATTTTCTCTAAGTTTGTTTGGTTTTCGTATTAACAGCTATATCTCTGTATTCATTAAAAATTGTACACATGTTATATGGAATTATAAATGCAATTGCTCTATAGTATCACCTCCTAAAATACTTACGACTGAGTCGAAAAATTACGTTCCTGTGAGCAGGAGACAAGTACACATTCACAAACAAATTCCCGACTTGGCTTCGTTTGTTAGCTGGCTTCCCCACTCGGTCGTCTGCGCATGCGCGAAGCACTTCCATACGCGGGAGAATAGGATCCATCCTATACCATCAACTAGCGATCATATGAGTGCACCTTGTGCAAGTGGACGCGTCTACACTGTACCCGGCCGGCGTGACCTATGCATCATGAGTAATCTCGTAAGCTCTCACTTCCCGTGTAGAAAAAAAAAAGTTCAAATGTTTGTTAAGCTTATGGGACTTAACTACGGGGTCATCAGTCCCTAGACTTACAAACTACTTATGAACTACTTACGAACTAGGACGGCACAAATATCCATGCCCCAGGGGGGATTCGAACCCCCGACCGTAGTGGCTCCCGTGTAGAAAGGGCTTTAAAGGCCTTTCCACAGTGCACATGGCGTGCGTGTCCGGACGTACGCTAGCTACTTTTAAAAACATCCCTACCCTTGTTGTCAAATGAGGCTGTTCACACTGCAGGCCACGGGTGCGTGCTACGCCAGCTACGCTGGACACGCGTGGCTTCCGTTCACTCCCTGAGCGATCTTTCTATTCGTGGTGGACACGTTTTTAGTCTGCGCATGCGCAGAGCGAAGGTTAGGCCTCCTGCAAGCCGAGCCTCGTGCACTACACGGCGTATCATCTTTGTTGTCTGAGCTGTTGTGTTTATTGTGGATCATTTGCAAGTAGTCGGTGTGAGAGTGTGCTTTTCAGTAACCTTTGTGGGTTCAAAATCGAGCAATTAATTGACGTGCAGTGAAGGCTTTCACGACCGGCTGAAATAATTGCTGTTGAATCTTCCGGGTTATGTGGTCGTGGTCGAAGAAACATATCTGCTCCTGACGTTTCGTCCAGAGCTGCGCTGGACATCCTCAGAGGTGCTACTGGTAGCGGTGTTTATTGTGGATCATTTGCAAGTAGTCGGTGTGAGAGTGTGCTATTCAGTAACCTTTGTGGGTTCAAAATCGAGCAATTAATTGACGTGCAGTGAAGGCTTTCACGACCGGCTGAAATAATTGCTGTTGAATCTTCCGGGTTATGTGGTCGTGGTCGAAGAAACATATCTGCTCCTGACGTTTCGTCCAAAGCTGCGCTGGACATCCTCAGAGGTGCTACTGGTAGCGGTGTTTATTGTGGATCATTTGCAAGTAGTCGGTGTGAGAGTGTGCTTTTCAGTAACCTTTGTGGGTTCAAAATCGAGCAATTAATTGACGTGCAGTGAAGGCTTTCACGACCAGCTGAAATAATTGCTGTTGAATCTTCCGGGTTATGTGGTCGTGGTCGAAGAAACATATCTGCTCCTGACGTTTCGTCCAAAGCTGCGCTGGACATCCTCAGAGGTGCTACTGGTAGCGGTGTTTATTGTGGATCATTTGCAAGTAGTCGGTGTGAGAGTGTGCTTTTCAGTAACCTTTGTGGGTTCAAAATCGAGCAATTAATTGACGTGCAGTGAAGGCTTTCACGACCGGCTGAAATAATTGCTGTTGAATCTTCCGGGTTATGTGGTCGTGGTCGAAGAAACATATCTGCTCCTGACGTTTCGTCCAGAGCTGCGCTGGACATCCTCAGAGGTGCTACTGGTAGCGGTGTTTATTGTGGATCATTTGCAAGTAGTCGGTGTGAGAGTGTGCTATTCAGTAACCTTTGTGGGTTCAAAATCGAGCAATTAATTGACGTGCAGTGAAGGCTTTCACGACCGGCTGAAATAATTGCTGTTGAATCTTCCGGGTTATGTGGTCGTGGTCGAAGAAACATATCTGCTCCTGACGTTTCGTCCAGAGCTGCGCTGGACATCCTCAGAGGTGCTACTGGTAGCGGTGTTTATTGTGGATCATTTGCAAGTAGTCGGTGTGAGAGTGTGCTATTCAGTAACCTTTGTGGGTTCAAAATCGAGCAATTAATTGACGTGCAGTGAAGGCTTTCACGACCGGCTGAAATAATTGCTGTTGAATCTTCCGGGTTATGTGGTCGTGGTCGAAGAAACATATCTGCTCCTGACGTTTCGTCCAGAGCTGCGCTGGACATCCTCAGAGGTGCTACTGGTAGCGGTGTTTATTGTGGATCATTTGCAAGTAGTCGGTGTGAGAGTGTGCTTTTCAGTAACCTTTGTGGGTTCAAAATCGAGCAATTAATTGACGTGCAGTGAAGGCTTTCACGACCGGCTGAAATAATTGCTGTTGAATCTTCCGGGTTATGTGGTCGTGGTCGAAGAAACATATCTGCTCCTGACGTTTCGTCCAGAGCTGCGCTGGACATCCTCAGAGGTGCTACTGGTAGCGGTGTTTATTGTGGATCATTTGCAAGTAGTCGGTGTGAGAGTGTGCTATTCAGTAACCTTTGTGGGTTCAAAATCGAGCAATTAATTGACGTGCAGTGAAGGCTTTCACGACCGGCTGAAATAATTGCTGTTGAATCTTCCGGGTTATGTGGTCGTGGTCGAAGAAACATATCTGCTCCTGACGTTTCGTCCAGAGCTGCGCTGGACATCCTCAGAGGTGCTACTGGTAGCGGTGTTTATTGTGGATCATTTGCAAGTAGTCGGTGTGAGAGTGTGCTATTCAGTAACCTTTGTGGGTTCAAAATCGAGCAATTAATTGACGTGCAGTGAAGGCTTTCACGACCGGCTGAAATAATTGCTGTTGAATCTTCCGGGTTATGTGGTCGTGGTCGAAGAAACATATCTGCTCCTGACGTTTCGTCCAGAGCTGCGCTGGACATCCTCAGAGGTGCTACTGGTAGCGGTGTTTATTGTGGATCATTTGCAAGTAGTCGGTGTGAGAGTGTGCTATTCAGTAACCTTTGTGGGTTCAAAATCGAGCAATTAATTGACGTGCAGTGAAGGCTTTCACGACCGGCTGAAATAATTGCTGTTGAATCTTCCGGGTTATGTGGTCGTGGTCGAAGAAACATATCTGCTCCTGACGTTTCGTCCAGAGCTGCGCTGGACATCCTCAGAGGTGCTACTGGTAGCGGTGTTTATTGTGGATCATTTGCAAGTAGTCGGTGTGAGAGTGTGCTATTCAGTAACCTTTGTGGGTTCAAAATCGAGCAATTAATTGACGTGCAGTGAAGGCTTTCACGACCGGCTGAAATAATTGCTGTTGAATCTTCCGGGTTATGTGGTCGTGGTCGAAGAAACATATCTGCTCCTGACGTTTCGTCCAGAGCTGCGCTGGACATCCTCAGAGGTGCTACTGGTAGCGGTGTTTATTGTGGATCATTTGCAAGTAGTCGGTGTGAGAGTGTGCTATTCAGTAACCTTTGTGGGTTCAAAATCGAGCAATTAATTGATGTGCAGTGAAGGCTTTCACGACCGGCTGAAATAATTGCTGTTGAATCTTCCGGGTTATGTGGTCGTGGTCGAAGAAACATATCTGCTCCTGACGTTTCGTCCAGAGCTGCGCTGGACATCCTCAGAGGTGCTACTGGTAGCGGTGTTTATTGTGGATCATTTGCAAGTAGTCGGTGTGAGAGTGTGCTATTCAGTAACCTTTGTGGGTTCAAAATCGAGCAATTAATTGACGTGCAGTGAAGGCTTTCACGACCGGCTGAAATAATTGCTGTTAAATCTTCCGGGTTATGTGGTCGTGGTCGAAGAAACATATCTGCTCCTGACGTTTCGTCCAGAGCTGCGCTGGACATCCTCAGAGGTGCTACTGGTAGCGGTGTTTATTGTGGATCATTTGCAAGTAGTCGGTGTGAGAGTGTGCTATTCAGTAACCTTTGTGGGTTCAAAATCGAGCAATTAATTGACGTGCAGTGAAGGCTTTCACGACCGGCTGAAATAATTGCTGTTGAATCTTCCGGGTTATGTGGTCGTGGTCGAAGAAACATATCTGCTCCTGACGTTTCGTCCAGAGCTGCGCTGGACATCCTCAGAGGTGCTACTGGTAGCGGTGTTTATTGTGGATCATTTGCAAGTAGTCGGTGTGAGAGTGTGCTTTTCAGTAACCTTTGTGGGTTCAAAATCGAGCAATTAATTGACGTGCAGTGAAGGCTTTCACGACCGGCTGAAATAATTGCTGTTGAATCTTCCGGGTTATGTGGTCGTGGTCGAAGAAACATATCTGCTCCTGACGTTTCGTCCAAAGCTGCGCTGGACATCCTCAGAGGTGCTACTGGTAGCGGTGTTTATTGTGGATCATTTGCAAGTAGTCGGTGTGAGAGTGTGCTTTTCAGTAACCTTTGTGGGTTCAAAATCGAGCAATTAATTGACGTGCAGTGAAGGCTTTCACGACCGGCTGAAATAATTGCTGTTGAATCTTCCGGGTTATGTGGTCGCGGTCGAAGAAACATATCTGCTCCTGACGTTTCGTCCAAAGCTGCGCTGGACATCCTCATAGGTGCCACTGGTAGCGGTGTTTATTGTGGATCATTTGCAAGTAGTCGGTGTGAGAGTGTGCTTTTCAGTAACCTTTGTGGGTTCAAAATCGAGCAATTAATTGACGTGCAGTGAAGGCTTTCACGACCGGCTGAAATAATTGCTGTTGAATCTTCCGGGTTATGTGGTCGTGGTCGAAGAAACATATCTGCTCCTGACGTTTCGTCCAGAGCTGCGCTGGACATCCTCAGAGGTGCTACTGGTAGCGGTGTTTATTGTGGATCATTTGCAAGTAGTCGGTGTGAGAGTGTGCTATTCAGTAACCTTTGTGGGTTCAAAATCGAGCAATTAATTGACGTGCAGTGAAGGCTTTCACGACCGGCTGAAATAATTGCTGTTGAATCTTCCGGGTTATGTGGTCGTGGTCGAAGAAACATATCTGCTCCTGACGTTTCGTCCAGAGCTGCGCTGGACATCCTCAGAGGTGCTACTGGTAGCGGTGTTTATTGTGGATCATTTGCAAGTAGTCGGTGTGAGAGTGTGCTATTCAGTAACCTTTGTGGGTTCAAAATCGAGCAATTAATTGACGTGCAGTGAAGGCTTTCACGACCGGCTGAAATAATTGCTGTTGAATCTTCCAGGTTATGTGGTCGTGGTCGAAGAAACATATCTGCTCCTGACGTTTCGTCCAGAGCTGCGCTGGACATCCTCAGAGGTGCTACTGGTAGCGGTGTTTATTGTGGATCATTTGCAAGTAGTCGGTGTGAGAGTGTGCTTTTCAGTAACCTTTGTGGGTTCAAAATCGAGCAATTAATTGACGTGCAGTGAAGGCTTTCACGACCGGCTGAAATAATTGCTGTTGAATCTTCCGGATTATGTCGTCGTGGTCGAAGAAACATATCTGCTCCTGACGTTTCGTCCAGAGCTGCGCTGGACATCCTCAGAGGTGCTACTGGTAGCGGTGAGTCTTGCCGAGTCGGCATAACCCGGAAGATTCAACAGCAATTAATTGACGTGAATGAAACTTTTCACTCTGCAGCAGAGTGTGCGCTGATATGAAACTTCTTGGCAGATTAAAATTGTTTGCCGGTACCGGGACTCGAACCTAGGACCTTTACCTTTCGCGGGCAAGCGCTCTACCGACTGAGCTATACCGACAAGACTCACAATGCCGCCTCACAACCTTACTTCCGCCAGTACCTCGCCTCCTACTTTCCAAACTTCACAGAAGCTCTCCTGCGAAGTATGCAAGACTAGCACTCCTGGGAAGAAAGGATGTGTGCTATATAGTTCATTTTTGCCAATCAGTTTGCGTTATCATGCAAATGTACTGGGCATAAACAGTATTAGCTGTAAAATCGAAAGAAAATAACACACACACACTCACTCACTTGATGCAGTACCCACACACTTGCTCCGACGGTACCCCATCTGACGTGTTTGTGATGACGTGAAGTTCCGCGTAGGTTGTCCGATTACCTTCGACAGTTCCTGCTTCCGAACCTCAACATCTCTCCAGATAGTCTGTGGCACTACGGCTCTACTTTGAGTTTCCACCTGCAATTAAAGTTACGTCACTAGAATGGCGTCACAGAATGTTCCTCGTGGAAACACCCATATGCAGCCGCATCCTCCCGGACAGGTGCTGTTTTTGTCATGTGACGGCGGCCGCTCTTTTGTGACGCCACTGGCCTTCCCCAGGCCAGCAGCGCCCTTCAGCTGTCGACTAGCGGTTGCATTTCCGATTCCGTTAACTTTTCCTCTGGGTACCGTAAAAAAGGAGAGAGAACAGTGCACTGAGATTAGCGGAAGACTCGTTTTGAACCCTTCTCTTTTATGCAGTTGCCCACAGAGTACAACGTAAATATTTGTTGCAATGATACGTAATTAAAGAAACTTTTATACAGATACAAACGTAGATCTTAAAATAACTGAAGTTTATAATTTGAAGTAACTGAATGAGCGTCCCTTGATCCACATTAGCTATATTCAATTTGGAGTCGTGGAGACCCACACGACCATTTTCGCAACAAGTTGCATCTTCACATGCTTCGTTTTTACAAGTGACTTTAAGGATGGCTAACGGGTATTATTGGTTTGGTCCATCCGCTTTTTTTCCCTCAGCTCGTCAGAGATAAAATGACTTGGCCTTCCGGTTAGTGTGATACGAGGCGCGTCCAGAAAGTAAGTTCCGATTGGTTATATAAAACGAACGGTTACAGATAAAAAATAAATGTATATTGTACAAAAATCTACAACTGTTAAACTACTCTTCTACATAGCTTCCAAAATTTTGTAGGCAATTGTCATAGCATGGCACTAGGTTTTCTGTGCCTTTTTCATAGAATGTTGCCGCCTGTGTAGTCAACCATGTGGTAACATGTTCTATCAGCTCGACATCATCGTTGAAGTGTTGTCCAGCAAGGACAGATTTTAGGTGTAAGAAGAGGATTACTGTCAAAAGATTTTTTTCTTTTTCACGATAATGCCTGACCTCACACACCGAATGTGACCAAACAATTCTTACGGAAATTGCAATGGGACCTGTTTGATCATCCTCCATACAGCTCGGACCTCTCTCCTAGCGACTTTCATCTCTTCTTACACCTAAAATCTGTCCTTGGTGGTCAACACTTCAACGATGATAAAGAGCTGTTACCACATGGTTGAATACACAGGCGGCAACCTTCTGTAAAAACTTGTGGCACGCTATGACAAGTGCCAACAAAATTTCGGCAGTTATGTGGAAAAATAGTTTGAGAGTTGTAGAATTATGTGTAATAAAAATTTCTTCCGTATCTGTGTAAAATTTCATTTTATTACCAAACGGAACTTATTTTCTGGACGCGCCTCGTATATAATTATTAAAAAGCCGGCCTGTCGGTTTGCTGCGTAATTTGGCTGGTTCGTCATTTAGACCGATATTTCGAGATAAGCTCACCCTGCCATTCTCAAGGTACAACTGCACTCAAGGAAGCAATGTGCAAGCGAATTTAATACCTTGGTTTGCAAAGTGTAAACAAGAAACAGTACAACAGCACAAGTAACCGCAGAGTCAACGCAATCAAAGATGTCAAACATCAGAAATATCGATGGGTAATTATAAATCAACAGGTGAGCAGCATTAATTCTGTCTCTCTGTTTTTTAACGAGAGACACGGCAGGTTTCCAAGTAGAATGTAAACAAAATACACCATCTCATTTTATAAGATTGATTGCTAGTACTGTTTGTGTTATCTTCTTGGTTACCCTCTGCAAACCGAGGTCATAAATTCGCTTGCACATTGCTTCCATGAGTGCAGTCGTGCCTTGAGAATGGCATGGTATGCTTCTGTCGAAATATCGGCGGTGGCCGATGACGTCACATCGGCAGCTTACCCTAAGTTGTTTGAAAAATCATTACGCTGAGAAAAGTTAAGGTGTCACACGAATTTATTTGTGAAAACTACAGAAACGTACTCAGAACAATTTTTAAAACTATTGTCTAGTTTTAACTGCATTTCATTTGCAGTAATGTATAATGTAAATCGTGGCTTTCAGCAAGCTACACGCTGACACACTTTTTTTTTCAGTTCAAAATTTGCTAATCAAGGGCATTTGCTAGACTGACTGTGGCACTTCACAAACAGAAAAAATCCGGGATCTTTCATCGCTTATTTTCTGCAAAATCGACCATATGTCGTCATTAAAAAAAATTACGCACTTAATCATTCAATGCGTTATAAATTGAGTCACACGTTTCAGGTGTTAAGCCCATTTTGCTTAATGCACACTATGGTATTCGAGTGCTGTAGTGGAGGATAGCAAAAATCTTTCCAGTATCAAGATATCACAGTGTCGCTATAACCCCGTTTCTGCACATATAGCATTGCTCATGCACGTATTCCGCTTTGTGATGTGAGGGGCCAATTTATTGAGTAAAACGTTGTGGCAGCCATTCTCAGGTCATTTATATCACTTGACGTTCTCCACTTGTTGCCCCGCTACTAATTTCCTGAATGTTTTTTCTCGTCACCGTTTGTAATCCACATCTTCAACCAAGTATGTTTTCTCCCCCCCCCCCCTGAACTTGTCTTTGTCCGAATGCATACAAAAGGTAATTGTGACGGTAGCAATTGCAGCGCATAACAAGTTTTTATTGTCTGCCATCTGGAAATAGAACGCAAAATATAGTGGCAGTGTAATACCCGTTTTTTAAAGATTTATCGCAAGTTTCATTAATATTTGATATTTCTTTGTCAAAAATTTTGATCAATAAACTATAATTTTAACAAAAAACCGACTTTAAATAACCATTCCAAAACAGATTAATTTGCACTAAAAAGTAAAAAAATAATAGCATATTCTTCTACAACTTCATAATCAACTTACTTTTTCTACTCATCAATATGTAGGTACGATCTGTGTGTTTGGCCACTACGGTCGGGGGTTCGAATCCCCCCTCGGGCATGGATTTTGTGACGTCCTTAGTCTTAGCTAGATAATAAGTAGTTTGTAAGCTTAGGGACTGATGACCCCGTAGTTAAGTCCCGTAAGTTCTACAAACATTCGAATTTTTTTGATCTGTGTGTTTATCACTTCAAATCTAACTCAACACATACCTATGAATACCAAACAATGATCAAAATATTTTTCAGTGTTCTTCTAAGTAAAATGAAATGGAAAAATAGTAGACTACTTAAAAGTCAGTAAAGTTATTACGATAATATAATGTAGTTACAATTACAGTTATTTTTGGAGTAGGTGTGAGCCAAGGAAACATCCGATCCGACTTCGGTCTCAATATTCTCGTATTATTTTTGCTAGGTATATTGTATTGTTTCCTTGGCTGACATCAAATCCAAAAATAACAATAATTATAACTACGTTATACTATTGTAATAACTTGATTGACTTTTAAGTAGTCTAATATTTTTCATTTCACTTTTCTTAGGAGAACCCTAAAAATATTTTGATCATTGTTTGTTATTCATAGGTATGTGATGAGTTAGATTTAAAGTGGATAGGTACAGATCTCGCACTGAAACGGGGCCCCTGAGCGGAGAATGTTGGGAGCTGAAGCTCGCATTCAGCTCGTAGCGCATTGGCTGTTAGAACAAGTCCCGCCTCTTTCTCCCAGTGCTGCCAGCTTATGGGCTATAGCTTACAGGTTTTAAAAGATACATGTACGGGCTTAAAGGGTCACAAATGGAACGCGAAGTTATCACTTTAATGTTTGAGTAATAGAAAACTGGAACGTATATCTACGAAATATAAATATTTTAAAGGGACTAATAAGCGGGTGTAGCAATGCTTTCTGCCTATTTGTATTGTCGCAAATGAATAACAATCGGAATTAACATTGCTCACACCTCTTTCAAGAACAGCATTCCTTTTTGTAAAAGAAGTCGTCGGGGTACGTGGACTTATTTTAACAAATAACAAAGTGGAAGACAATAATCAATACAAAGCACAAATCAACAATACATTGACGATGTCTACGGTGTACAATGCTGATACGACGCAAGGTTGGTAGAGAGCATAAACATTCCGTAGTCATAAGAACTCAGCCGACTTTCGCAGATCACAGAAGGGCCACGAAAAAGTGCGTGACCTGTACCCATCTTCGTACGTGGTAAACACATAGATCGTACCTACATATTGATAAGTGTAGGCTAAAAAGTATGTTGGTTATAGATCGTACCAACATATTGATGGGTATAGGCTAAAAAGTAAGTTGATGATTACGTCGTAGAAGAATAAAAAAAATTGTATTGCATATTAATTCATTTTGGGATAGATTTTTAAGTCTTTTTTGTTAACATTTCTTAATTGTTTTTATTTTTAGTGAATGTGAAGTACACTAACAGATTTTTCTGAATATGGGTAGACCTACTAAACGTGCTGCTCATATGAGACAGCGCCGTTTGATGAAACAAACAAAGTCGGGGAGAAACGCCTGTCTCAACAGAGGAAATTTACTTCGAGGAATATTTCAAGAGAGACTTGCGAAGAGCGCAAAAATAGACTGTAGAAAAGTGTGGCTTTACATGAAAAAGGTTTTGAACAGGGAATAACTTGACCTTAACGACGTTACGGTAGGTGACTCAAACATCCGGATATCCTATACAAGATTCGGTCGAGTATCGTTAATTTGCTCGTAAGAATTGAAGAGTTCCTTTGTCAGTTATCCCATAATCAGAACTTAACCAAACTCTTGTCGAACTACTCTTGAAGTACATCCTTCCCAGTAAAATAAATAAATAAAAAAGAAAAAAGATAATCATCGAAATCTATTCACACAGTCGAAGGCTCTGAGGTAAAACAAACACCAAAAAAAATACATTCGAATTCAGAAGTTCCTCGTTTTTCGAAGTCAGTTAAAAAGTCACCCACTTTAGATTTGTAGTTTTCCAAGTTTTTGTAAACTTTTGGACTAAAATAGTAATCTAAATAATAATTTTTTTTATAAGAGTGTCTGAAACCCTTTTAAGAGAAAAAAAAATTACGTACTGCCGGGTTCCGAACCACTGATGTGCAGAATCTAATTCCAACGTGTTGCCCACTACGCCACAGCTAGCAGCTGCGAGTTATGATTTTTAATCTC
This sequence comes from Locusta migratoria, assembly GCA_026315105.1. Taxonomy (NCBI): domain Eukaryota; kingdom Metazoa; phylum Arthropoda; class Insecta; order Orthoptera; family Acrididae; genus Locusta; species Locusta migratoria. The sequence continues at coordinate 97,088,623 of CM048745.1, forward strand.
ATACTATTGATGGCCGTTGTTAACTGATGCTAATACGGCATTGGCAGACGATAGATTATCGCACGAAGAACGACGTGTTGTTAATTCTTCAGTGCGCCATTGCTTTGAAATGACAACGTGTAAGTTACAATAAGGAAATCGTCAACTACGCAACGGAAAATGGCGTATGCCAGAGAGAGTTCTGGGCGAGGAATGTCACGTGACATCTGGGAACGGCTGCTTTTCGTTAATGACAGACATCCCAAAATCGCCGTTATTTTTGCAAATATCTGTGAAACGATACGAGTTATGAGAAAAACATAAGAGAGCGAAGTTGTAGAGAATTTTCTCCTCTACCAATTGGGTTATTCAGTTTTCGTGTTAGATGAACGGTTATTTTCGTTTAAATTTCGAGCTGTCAAAAGACGATCGCAAAGTCCCACTTTTAGTGTCACTACCGTAACCTAAAGTGGGCCAGTATGATCGCGTAATACCGGCCTCAGCGACGACAGTGACATCTACCGGCCTGCCAAAGAACTCGGTGCATTCTCCAGTTGCAGCGAGCACAAACACCATACGCGGAGCTCTCGCCGCTTCAGCCTGGACGCTACACTTCGGCAGCGGCGCCAGCTGGCCGCGGCAGGCAGCGCGCACGCGCGGCTGTTACGTCACGCCCCCCTCCCTCCCTATCCCTCCCCCCGCCGCCCAGCTATCAGCAGGAGACACCGGCGCCTAGCGCTCGCGCTGCCTTCGCTCGCCACACCGGTGCTGGGTTCCACCGCCTGCTCTTGCCTATCCTCCAAGCACCGCAAAACGAGTTCTTGCAGCTCGTACGTCGTGGCGCCTCAGTTAGCGACGTCAGTGCCACGGCGGACGTGACGCCTCGAGCGTCACGAGCAGCGGTTGTGAAACCTCTACACCAGGAGCAGTGACAGGCTAAAGGCTATAGTTTACGATACGAAGACACTACGTTTCATGAAACTGCACTTCTGGCCAATGCGCATGCGCGGTAAGCGTACGCGCAACTCGGCTAGACTAAAACAGTTTCGGCTCCTCCCAACTTTTGCGAAACTGTTTGCGCGAGTTTTTAGGTTAGGTGATAAGCAAATCACAAAATAAAGTGGGGAACGGAAGAAATTGTTCAGTATTTGGACGTATATGTGATGCATAGGTGTTTATGAGCTTTTAAAAGCTTTCTGGAATAAGTAGCGGCGTGTTGGTGCTCTTGAAGAAATCATTCGTGAATTAAATATTGATGGGTGAGCGGTAGCTAATTGGCGGGCTAAAATACATTCAATTCAAAATACCTGTGCAAAGGAACTGTGCAAAATGCAGTCTAGTAAAACATCTGGATGTTGATCAGCGCAAGATAACAAGACCAAGATCACGTGGTTTGAACTTGCAGACTTTTTTTAAGGAAAATTGTACACAGAAGAAAAGGCTACACAAATCTGTTAAGCTGAATTCTTTTATTTAACATTATTTGTTTAAAACGTGACAGCTTTTACATTTACAATTCTTTGTAAATATTTATTTAAAACGTGACAGTGTTTTACATTCACCTTTTTTTATGTAAGTACTTTTAAACATATTGTTCACTTTTTCCCGGTTAAGCAAATTGTGGATTTCGGAACACGATGCAGGGTGTGTACAGACGAATATGAACCCTACTTGACGAGAAACGTATTGTAATTTTTAATTTCAGTTCTGGTGACAATGCTATACGCATAAGAGTATATTGTTTCCTTATTGCATTACACTAAATTTGAAAAAAAAAAATGAAAAATGCTCTGGTGACACTTTAAGATAATTAAAATAATTTGTAGGGTCTTCAACCACAATCTCTTTCAGCAAGACCGAAGATCAACCGAACTGACGTCTTCCATTTAACAACCGAAATACGTTTCGTAGTCTTTTTATGTTTAGTCTTATGAAGTGACTGCACACACAGCAGTAATAGCCCCGCTGCAACTCTTACAGCAGCCAAAATTTTCATTTTACAACGACTGCGGCACTCCAAAACAACGAAACTAAAGGGTATAGTTTCGGTGACGTGTCTACAGACATACACGAAACCAGTTGCGTGCAATTCATTTCACGCAACGAGTGTCGCAACCTGGTGTAGACTAGCCTTAAGGCTGAATTCACGCGGCGAGCAAGGTCACGTCAACGTCAGTGACGTTACACAGCGTCAAAAAAATCCGAGTGCATTCGCCTTGGATGGAACGTCAAGAAACGTCAATAATGAAGCACCATTTGCGCGTAGTAGTTCTACACACGCAATAGAGGTGGTATTTGTCCACAAAAGAGAACAGCAAACATTAAATTTAGGGAATTAGAAATGGTTAAACATTTCGACCGCTTCAGGGCACTGAAATAAATCCAATGGCAAAGGTGAAAATTTGTGCTGGACCGGGATTCGAGCCTGGATTTCCAGGTTTGGGCCAGCGGTCGCCTTAAACAATTAGGCTATCCAGGCACGTCTCCCATCCACCCCAAATTCTCATGTTGTAGCACACTACGAGTGTAGTGCCCCCTGCCCATTTCATTGCACTTCCTCGCAGCCTATACTGAATTCCCGCAAGGGACTGAGCGTATTAATGCGTCCGCACAGACTGTCAGTTGCCTGATGGGGCAGATACACAGTTATTTATATGGTGTCTTTTCCTTATCAGACATAATTAAATAACTGTGTATCTGCCCCATCAGGCAACTGACAGTTTCTGTGCGGACGCATTAATACGCCCAGTCCCTTACGGGAATCCAGTGTAGGCTGCGAGTTACGCTAGTCACAAGTTGAGACGCAGGTCCGTGACGTGACGCAGGGCAAGTCTCAGTGAGTTTCTGCCAACCACACGACTGGCTGGAGCCGCGCACGTTGGAGCGCAGCGTGACGTGACGTGACGCAGCTGCTGCACGCGGTGAGCCTGCGGAGCGCAGTCTCCCGTACGCAGTTTCCTGCGGGAGTCACGGTGACTCTAGCTGTCGATAATTATCATTCCTAGTTCGCAATGAAAGAAACAGTAATTGAAGCCATACGAATGCTGATCCTCTGTACCACTTCGTGTCTAGGTACCAGGTGACTAGGATCTTGTTACCATCAACTCAGTTCGTTGTCAAAAGCATTTTCCGTATGGTTACAGAAATGGAGGCCCCATTGCTGAACGGCCTCGCGCATCCGAGCATAGCGCCTCAATGCGCTCGGCCACTCCACCGCGGCAATAACCTCTTCGCCACGAAGGGGCCGAGAGTAGGTCAGCCAATCACTTGGAAACCGTTTAATGTCCCGAGGTTTGTTCCCTTCAAGGGAAGATTAATAGAAACGCCAAAGCGATATCACTTTCTCAGAGACGCACGCGGAATGAATAGGTAGCGAACCGAGAGAGGAGGGCTGCACCCTTTTAATCAGAATCCGCCTTCTCGTTCCCCGACACAAAAATGTTCAAATGTTTGTATTGCTTATGGGACTTAACTACGGGGATCATCAGTCCCTATACTTACAGACTACTTATGAACTTCGTTTATACTTATGAACTAGCTAACTAGCTAATAGTAAGGACGGCACAAATATCCATGCCCGAGAGGGGATTCAAACCACCGACCGTAGTGGCCGTGCAGACCGTGGCTGGAGCGCCTCAGTCCCCTAGGCCACCGCGGCCGGCTTCCCGACTCACCGACGTCGCCAAGAAACTACAGGAACTCCACATTGGTTCCACTGAGGAAGTGAAAGCACGCCTGGATTCTTTGTGCCAAGTGGTGTGCCGCATACAGCACGCAAAGGCTCTGGAGAGCACTCAGTAATCTGAGCACATGACACTATTACAGAGCTCGTGACGCCTGATGTACTGACAGAGGGCAAAGAGTTCCGCAGTGGAGATTCAGCACTGGTCAGGAAGACGATATTGGAAAGAATCGTCGACGAGTACGAAGGCACACCCGACACCTTGGTCGGCCTTGGAACCATCGGTGTAGAAAAATAAATTTTACCGAAGCTATTTATATTGTTTAACATACCGAAAATATGATGTAAGACAACAGTAAGTAGTGACGATATATACCTGCTACAGTTTGTCTTGCATAAACTCGTTTCTATTACAATAATAAAGTCTGAAATATTTTGACTACTAGTATCATAGAGTACCACATGGCCGTCAACAAGCTCAATTAATATTCAGTCGTTCATTTTCTAATACAGGTACAATCCACAGCTCAGTAAAGATATATATATTTTAAATGCTAAGAACACAGCTACGAATAAAAGCAGACATGTTGAGAAGTGCTAATTAAAAAAAAATGGTATTATTATTATTGTTCTCTGCTGAAAGCTATACTTCTGATTAGTGAAAGTTGCTAATAGATAATAAAAATTGAACTTGAGACCTAAGTGGAAGTTGTTACTAAAATAATTGAAACTTGTTTGTGTCACTCAGGTTGCCAGTCTATAAGTACTTTACCTGAATCAAAATGTATCTGGGCAAAGAAAATAAAGTTGCCCCGTGCTATATTTAGCCTCAGAGTAAAACTTGAATGACTGTTGAATCAAAGTTGCTAGGCCTCAAGATAAGTCATTGTAATGATTAAGTAACAATGGTTTATAAAAGATCTAAAAACTTTGCTGTAATTATACGAACTCATTTAGCACTAGTAAAAAAACCTGTTTACGCATCGTACTCGTCTTTTTAACAACATATAACGTGATTGTTTCTTGTGCGTATATAGAGTGAAACTAAATTTTTTACTCTCTTTCCATAGCACAACTGTCTGATTAAACCATTTGTGATATGATTACCAAACAAATTCACACAAGACCGTTGAACCAAAATATGTAAATGCTTTGATGACTCCTGAAATAATGTTCTTGACAATCAACACACACAGCTGCACATCTGCTCTCAAAATCACTGCAAAAGAATACTAGCTACATTCGCCATGTACAATTCGAATCCTCAACTAACTATTGATAGTACAATCAATGTTCATACTGATTAAAAAAAGGTGAATAAATTACTGGGGCTGTTTTTTGGAAAAATGATGAATTCGACAATCCAGGTAAGTTTCAAGTATTTATCTAATTGAAATGTTGTGTCAAAAGAAATGAAGTTAAGTACAATGAAATTTACAATCCACTCTTCATAATATTACAAAACTGTCCATTAACATGTTGCAATGAAAAACAACAACAACAATAATAATAATTACAAGAAAACCAATCCGCATTTCGCTTCTCCTTTCAACATAACAAAATTACAGGAGAACAACATTATTTCTTTGGGAGCGTTTCGTAGTTCGTTAACAATATTTTTTTATTTAATTGTTTGATGGTCAAATATGGATTATACTGATTGGATTACAACAGCATGAAATTGTAGTTAGCTTACCTCTAGTCTTCGCTAGAGATATATAATACAGCTCAATCTCTTCCATCATAAAACTAGCAAAAATTATTTCCACCCCATAATGCTCGTTTAGCTACCACGACAGCTTCCTAGAGCCTTTCCTCTGACTGAAGCACTTCAACTCTGCCGCAACACACCACTGCTCAAACGCGAGCCCCTCCGAGCCAAAGATAGCCCTCGGGAGCCAGAGATATAGCGTCAGAGATACAGTCACTCTTCGATGTTAGCACCCAAAAATCAAACAAATCCGTAATCGCTAATCGTAAGCAGCTGATCATCAATGTGACAACGTCAAAAAACGGCACTCACTGTTAAGGATAAAGGGTACTTATCAATGGTGAAAAAACACATTTTTTATGACTTTATTAAATTCTGTAGTCTTTCCTGATTATATTGACATATACATTATAGGGTTTCGAATGAAAAATAGCCTATATATACTAAATTTTAAAGTTACGGTCATGAGGACCTCCACGCCCCCTTTTTTAGTTAAAGAAACCAGTTTTTTTCGAAAAGAACGGTACACTTTCTGTTTCCAGAGAGTATACGGATGATACATGAATTGTGGACATGTGCAAGAGAAGTTGGGTGCTAGATCGAGGAAGCTATGAAAATAAATGAAAAGAAAGTTGCTGCCTGATGGGAAATCTCTGTCTGGTCGAGGCAGATTGACAGAAACTGAAATAGACCTTCTTCAGGGTTATTATGGACTGACCATTAGACGAACTGCACCTCTGAACGATGTTACAACAACGAGAAAAGCTGTATCGGCCACCTACTTTCTTAAGCTGTCCACAGATGACCACCCTGTTCACGGACTTTGCCCTAAAGTAGCAGATTCTTGGTGTGGTTACCAAAAAGCAAAAGGACGTGGTCAAATATGCCATCATTCTCTTCCTACGCATGTTTTGAATGAAATGAAACCAATTTTCATAAACCTCAGAGACCCTGTTTTGCTTATAAAATGTCTTCATGTGAGCACTCGTAATACAAATGAATGTTTCAGCCATTGCATATGGGAAAGATTACCCAAGGATGTTTTTGTAGGACTAAATACATTGAAATTTGGTGTACTAGATGCAGTGATAAATTTAGGCATAAAATATGGCTCCAATATGGAAGATCAATTGCTTGCGTCTGACAGACAACAGGTGCATGAAGCTGGAAGATTCGCTCTTCAAGTTCCCAAAGAAGGAAGAAGTGCTAAAACGAATGCCAAGAGGAAGCATGAAGATGATGAAATGCTGTAGGATGAAGACTATGCTTCAGGAATGTTCTGAGGCAATTAATTGGACTCATATCTTCAATTTCCCACAAGTTGTATTTTTCAACATGCAGGTACAAATATTTCCTAAAGTTTATAAAGTTTATCAAGCATGGCTCTAATTTTTTCTGCAACTTGCAATATTCCTTAGTTATATAGTATACCTAAGCTTTATTTCAGAATGAACTAAATTGTAGAAATGACAATTTTATTAGGAGAAAAAATATAAAAATTTAAATGTAAGATTTCATATTTTTACCCTTGTAATATACAAAATAGGTGGAAATAAATAGGAGTAGTAAATGAGCCATCATGTCATACATATCTGGTAAAAATTTGGTCTCCTTCAAATGTATAACATAGGTTTAAATGGTACCTCCATTTCAGCAAGCATTTTAGAAAAAAAATTGCATAAATTTCTTTGTAATTTTTTAATAACCCTAAGCAGTTTCAAAAATGAAACTTCCTGGCAGATTAAAATTGTGTGCACACAATTTTAATCTGCCAGGAAGTTTCATATCAGCGCACACTCCGCTGCAGAGTGAAAGTTTCATTCTAGAAACATCCCTTAAGCTGTGGCTAAGCCGTGTCTCCACCATATCCTTTCTTCCAGGAGTGCTAGTCTTGCGTGTTTGCAAGAGAGCTTCTGTGAAGTTTGGAAAGTAGGAGGCGAGGTACTGGCGGAAGTAAAGTTGTGAGGCGGCATCGTGAGTCGTGTCGGGGTAGCTTAGTCGGTAGAGCGTTTGCCCGCGAAAGGCAAAGGTCCCAGGTTCGAGTCCCGGTTCCGGCACACAATTTTAATCTGCCAGGAAGTTTCATATCAGCGCACACTCCGCTGCAGAGTGAAAGTTTCATTCTGGAAACATCCCTTAGGCTGTGGCTAAGCCGTGTCTCCACCATATCCTTTCTTCCAGGAGTGCTAGTCTTGCGTGTTTACAAGAGAGCTTCTGTGAAGTTTGGAAAGTAGGAGGCGAGGTACTGGCGGAAGTAAAGTTGTGAGGCGGCATCGTGAGTCGTGTCGGGGTAGCTCAGTCGGTAGAGCGCTTGCCCGCGAAAGGCAAAGGGCCCAGTTTCGAGTCCCGGTTCCGGCACACAATTTTAATCTGCCAGGAAGTTTCATATCAGCGCACACTCCGCTGCAGAGTGAAAGTTTCATTCTGGAGTTTCAAAAATATTCAAAAAACTTCTAATATGTTTAAAAAGTGTGTTGCATTACCTGATATCAACAAAAAATCTGTAAATCATATGCATTATAAACAGTGCCTGAAAGAGAAAAGTGTTGATTTTTACATAATATTGAGCCGGAAAAGTACCCTGTATCCTTGACAGAGATTTTTTAATGATTGCCATTTTACTCATGTGATATTGAAAACATAAGCCTCAGACTTGCCTTGAGTGCTAACATTAATGACGCCGTCACTGTACACCCGTCGTATTAACAAAATTTTAAAATATTTGTAGTTGTTATATTTTCGATTGTGGTCCTCAAACGCGAATTAATGTGGATGTGCAAGAAGCACGTGTGATGTGGCCGGTTTTCGCTAAAACAAAAGAGGGAGGCCATATGTGTACACTGTTTTGCCAGACAAATTTGCACATCGCTGACAGATTGCAGTACGCCAGTCAGTCAATAACAACTTCAAATATTTACGCCACAGAACGACAAACACGCGAACTATTCGGCTGGTACCTGTAGAGCTGCTTCAATAAATCACACGTTGACACTCGCACATGGCTATGAAAGCGCTATCTGGTGGATTATCAGAACATTTCAATGTGTTTTTTCTCCTTTTTTATCAAATTTTATTGTGAAACAGCTCAGACACACATTAAAGTTGATTAGGCATACCCACAAGGAGTGATAATATCGTGCTTCCAAGGTTGTTTGAGAATCAAATAAAAGAAATAGGCGAACTAAGCTGAAAATGCACAGAAAAATCTTGGATTATTATTGAAATGTTCAAAACCACTCAACAAGTTTCTAAAACAACCTATTTTCGGTAGATACTTTATTCCTATTATTTCCAGTTATAAACGTAGACTTCGAACAAAGACCTAAAATCTTTTACGAAAGTAAAGGAGTGAATGATCACTTTGGACACTGACTTGAGAGTGTAGTAGAAATCATGTCACTGTCTGGAGGAAAGATAGGGTCGGTGGAAAAGGCATCGGTGGCGATAGCGGAAGCTGAAGATCGCATTCTGACGACTGATGTTGAAACTTCATTTTCGCATATTATCATCCTGAAGCAGCCAGAAGTTAAGGATTCAGTTATTACACAAAGTTCTTATATAAAAAAGAGATTTAGATCTATCAAATTTATCTAATATTGAATTTGTATGATCTCCAACTGCTGCCGTACTTCACAAAATACTTCTATAAACTAGCGACCTTGTTATTATGTAATACAACCGAGGTTCGAGAATAAAAGCTAGAGAGCTAGTGGAGACAGTGTGATTTAGCAAGAAACATTAGAATCGGCACAGTGTCACCGAGATAGTATTTTACTTTTCCCCATATTGCATGGCCTCTACACGTGAATGCTGTGTGTATTAGTTATTCTACATCATGTCAAATGCAGTAGATATATATCATGAACATCCTAAAAGTAGTAAGCGATAATTTTTTTTCCTTTTATCATTTTGCTGTCGTTGTCAGCGAAAAATGTTTTCGTAAAGATTTGAAATTATGTTGAAAGTTTATTGTCAGTCGCTAAGTGCCGTCATTCTCAAATAGTTGAGGAATAAAATCACGATATCAGCGCCACAAAATGGGGAAGTTTTCACTGTTTATGACGTGATATCGTATGAATTACGTATCGTAGGTGGTTTATGCAACCACAGCAAATATTCCTGACGTTAAAGAGTATTTGTACCAAATTTGGTTGAAATCGGTCCATTAGTTTAGGAGCCGATGTAGAATATTATCGCATGATGCTGCCGTTTTTCACGACTGTTACTGTTTATGATGTCATATCTCCTTGCTATTGTGTCGTAGGTGGTTCTCACCCAGACAGCAATTGTTGCCTGATAATAAGGAACATGTGTGCGAAGTTTGGTTGAAAGCGGTCCAGTAGTTCAGGACGAGATGTGGAACATACAAACACGCATACAATTTTATAAGATGTACTAGCTGAAAACCCGGCGTTGTCCTGTTATTTATTTCTGCCATGAGTTAGTTGTTTTACTATCCCTTCTTTCTGTTTATCACATTTTTTTTCTAAAATCATGTTATATTTATCGGAAAATATATAAGAAAGAAGGTTGTCTTGCATAACGTACAAAATTATAAGTGCAGTATCCAAACAAAGATAAAATTCGTACCATCTCGTATTTATTGAATTATTTGTTATACAAAAGTATTTCATGTATATATTCATTTGTATAAGTTCTGTATGTCGGTGAAATCTGTTGCGAATATGGTTAGTAGTAAAGAAGTAATAGATTAAAACGTGATGCTTGATGAGGCGGTTTTCCATGAACGTTACTCTTTACGTCCTCATATCTCATGAACTACGTGTCGTACTGTAATACAATTTCGAACGTACATTCAGCTTCAAGTGCGTATTTTGTCTGCAAAATTTCCTACGAATACAACTGGTAGTGTAGAAATTATAAATTTTAACGTCATACCGAATCCCGTAGTTTGAGTGCATGAACAGCAGAAAAGTAGTAATCGAGAACTTTTTTCCTTTCATAATTTTGCTATGGTTGTCAGCGAGAAAAATTTCAATAAAGGTTTGAAATCATCTTTAAAGTTGGTTGCAAGTCTCTACGTACAGTCATTCTCATACAGTGTGAATAAAATCTCGTCGCATTTTGTAGCAGTTTCTTGCAACTATATTGTTGAAGACGTTGTATCTCCTGAACCATATGTCGTATGTGGTTCTTAATCCGACAGCATTGTTACATCGCGGTAAGGAATGTGAGCACCAAATTTGCTTGAAATTGGTGCAATGGTTTAGGAGGAAATGTGGAACACTCATTTGATGAGCAGTTTTTCGCGCATCTCACTGCTTCTGACGTCCTATCTCGTGAACAGTGTGTTGTACGTGTTCCTAACACTTACGGCGACCGTTCTCATGGATTGAAGATTAGGTGTGCAAAATTTCATAAACATTGAAAGAAAACTGTAGATTTGTATGCAATATGTACACACAAAGAAACATACACTCTGCTTTATATATAACTAGCTGAAAATCCGGCATTGCCCGGGAATATATTTATTTATTCATGCAATTTTTCAGATATATATTCATTTGTATGTCTGTGAAATCTCTTGGGAATACAATTAGTTGTAAAGAAGTAATAGATTAAAACTTGGAGCGTGATGGGGCGGTTTTCCATGAACGTTATTGTTTATGGGCTCGTATCCCATGAACTGTGTACTGTGGTACAATTTAGAAAGTACACTCAAATATATGCGTTTATATTGTCTGTACAATTTTCTACGGCTACAATTTGTAGTGTAGAAATTATAAATTGTAATGTGTTACCGAAAGCCGTCGTTTTAACCCATGAACAGCGGAACGTTACTGTTTATGTGCTCATATCACTTGAACGACGTGTCGTACTGTGATACGATTTAGAAGGTACATTCAACTATATGTGTGTATACTGTCTGTAAAATTTCCTGACGCTACAATTTGTAGTGTAAAAATTATAAATTGTAATTTCATACCGAAATTACTCCATAAACAGCGGAAAGTAGTAAGCGAGAAACCTTTATCCTTTCATCATTTTGCTATGGCTGTCAGCGATAAAAAAGTTTAATAAAGGTTTGAAATTATGTTTAAAGTTTGTTGCAAGTCGCTAAGTACTCTCATTTTCATATAGCATATGTATAAAGTCTTGCCGCATTATGTGGCAGTTTTTTGCGATTCCTGTTGTTTATGACGGCATATCTTCTGACCCGTGTATGTGATTCTTAAGACTGCAGCAATTATTACTTCACGGTAAGGAATGTATGTACCAAATTTGGCGGAAATCGGTCCAGTGATTTGGGAGAAAATTAGCAGCATTGTCGCTAAATACAGCAGTTTTTCGCGCATCTCATTGTTTATGACGTCATATCTCGTGAACTACGTATCGAATGTGATTCTTACACTTACGGCGATCGTCCTCATGGATTGAAGCTTACGTGTAGAAAATTTCATAAAGATTGGAACAATTTGTAGATTTGTATTGCAACACGTAGACACAAACAAACATACGGACACTCTGCTTTATATATTAGAAGATAGATATCTGTTGTACTAAGATGTAACTGGTTTTGTTTTCAAAGTCAACTATAATTAGACGAATGGAAAAACATCTGGAATCCGACCTCGGGAAAGATCAGTTTGGATTTAGGAAAAATGTTGGAACATAGTAGGCAATACTCACATTACAACTTACGTTCAAAATGTTCAAATGTTTGTAAATCTATCGGACCAAACTGCGTGGTCATCAGTCCGTAGCTTACAAACTACTTAAACCTAGGTAAACTAACCTAAGGACAAACACACACCCATGCCCCAGGGAGGACTCGAACCTCCACGGCGAGCAACCGCGCGCTCTGCAGCGAGGCCTTTAGACCGCTCGGCTACTACACCGCGGCTTACAACTTATCTTAGAAGATAGGCTAAGGAGAGGGAAATATACGTTTTTAGCGTATGTCAATTTGGAGAAAGCATTTGACAATATCACTGGAATACACTATTCCAAATTCTGAAGGTAGCAGGGGTAAAATATAGGGAGCGAAGAGTTATATTCAACCTATACAAAAACTAGACAGCGGTTATTAGAGTCGAAGGGCAAGAAAGAGACGCAGAGGTTGGGAAGGGAGTAAGACAGGGTTGTAGCCTTTCCCCGATGTTATTCAATCTGTATATTGAGCAGGCAGTGAAGGAATGGAAGGAGAAATTTGGAGAGGGCATTAAAGTGCACTGAGAAGAAATAAAAACATGGCGGTTTGCTGATGACATAGTAATTCTGTCAGAGACCGCAAAGGATCTGGAAAAGCAATTGAATGGAATGGACTGTGTCTTGAAAGGAAGATATAAGATGAACATTAACAAGAGTAAAACGAAAGTAATGGAATGCAATGTCAGAAAATCAGGCGATGGTCAAGAAATTAGATTAGGTAATGAGACAATAAAAGTAGTAGATGAATTTTGTTGTTTGGGTAGCAAGATAACTTCTGATGGCCGAAGTAAAGAAGATATAAAATGCAGAATGGCTATGGGAAGAAAAGCGTTTCTAAAGAAGCGAAACTTATTAACATGCAATATTAATTCAAAATGTTAGGAAATCCTTCCTGAAGGTATTTGTCTGGAGTGTAGCATTGTATGGCAGTGAAACATGGACGATAAGGAGTTCAGATAAAAATATGACAGAAGCTTTTGAAATGTGGTGCAACAGACGAATGATGGAAATTAGATGGGTAGATCACGTAAATAATGAGAAGGTGCTTAACCGAATCGGGAAGAAAAGGAGTTTCTGGCATATCTTGACTAAGATTGGTTGTACAGATTCTGAGACATCAAAAAATTGTCAACTTAGCATTAGAAGGAAGCGTGTGGGGTACAAATCGTAGAGGGAGATCGAGGGACAAATACAGTAAGCAGATTCAAAAGGATGTAGGTTGCCGGACGTATTCTCAGATCAAGAAACTTGCACAGGACAGGGTAGCGTGGAGAGCAGTATCAAACCAGTCTACAAACTAAAGACCACAACAACAACAACAATAATTGTAAGTTTCGTGCGATTCCGAGCGTTACAAGTGAGGTATCGGTGGTGAGGATTAATGGAGTCAGGAAGGCAGAGAACGCTTGGGAGCCAGCGATGACGAAGCAGCAGTGAGTATCGTGAGTCTGACACGGCCGTATTAGCGTAGCCGGCCGTAACGAAACCCACACTCTGCGTTCCTCAGCAGCTGCAATCACGGCGCAGAATAGCCGGGCGGCGCAGCGCGGAGTCCGCTTACCTCAAGGGTAAGTCACACACCACAGCACGGCACACGGGCCGTCCAGACGCCCGCAGCGGCCGAGCGTGGGTGGTGCACTTCCTGACGCCACTCCAAAATGTTCAAATGTTTGTACAGCTTATGGGACTTAACTACGGGATCATCAGTCCCGAAACTTACAAACTACGAGGGTAAGTCAATTGTTTTGTTGTTGTTGTGGTCTTCAGTCCGGAGACTGGCTTGATGCAGCTCTCCACAATACCCTATCCTGAGCAAGCCTCTTCATCTCCACATAAGAACGGCAACCTACATCTGTCTGAATCTGCTTACTGTAATCCATCTCTTGGTCTTCCTCTGCGATTTTTACCCCACACACTTCCCTCCAACGCTAAATTCACAATTCCTTGATGTCTAAGAATGTCTCCTACCAATCTATCCCTCCTTTTAGTCAAGATATGCCAGAAATTTCTTTTCTCCCCAATTCTGTTCAGTAACTCCTCATTAGTTACGCGATCCATCCACCTAATCTTCAGCATTCTTCTGTAGCACCACCTTTCAAAAGCCTCTATCCTCTGCCTGTCCGCACTGTTTATCGTCCATGTCTCACTCCCATACAAGGCAACACTCCATACAAAAGCCTTCAGAAAGGACTTCCTTAGGCTTAAATCAATATTCGATGTCAACAGATTTCTCTTTTTCAAGAACGCTTTTCTACCCATTGCCATTTTGCATTTTATATCCTCTGTACTGCGACCATCATTTGTTATTTTACTGCCCAAGTAACAAAACTCGTCTACCTCCTTTATTGCTTCGTTTCCAAATCTAATTCCTTCAGCATCGCCTGATTTTCTTAGACTGCACTGCATTACCCTAGTTTTGCTCTTGTTAATGTTCATCTTATATGCACCTTTCAGCACACTGTCCATTCCGTTCAATTGCTCTTCCAGGTCCTTTGCTGTATCTGACAGAATTACTATGTCATCGGCAAAACGCAATGTTTTTAATTAAAAACATTTTAAATTAAAAACATTGCGTAAGTCAATTATTATCCGCAAAGTAGTTATATCATTTTATTGTAATAAAATACGAAACTTACAAGAACATCATTTTTCGACATAGTCTCCTTGCTTTTCAATGCACTTCGTCCATCGGTCTGCAAGCTTCCTTATGCCCTCATAAAAGAAGGTTTTCGGTTAAGCTGCGAGCCAGGAATGCACCGCTTCCTTCACTGCTTTGTCCGAGTCAAATCGACGGCCCCTTAATGCCTGTTTGAGTGGACCAAACAAGTGATAGCCAGAAGGGGCAAGATCAGGACTATATGTTCAAAATGTTCAAATGTTTGTTAAGCTTATGGGACTCAACTACGGGGTCATCAGTCCCTAAACCCACAAACTACTTATGAACTACTTACGAACTAGGACGGCACAAATATCCATGCCCGAGGAGGGATTTGAACTCCGACCTTAGTGGGGGACTATATGGAGGATGATCCAGTACTTCGAATTTGTGTTTCTGGAGCGTTTCAGCTGTGCGGACAGCAGTATGCGGACGGGCATTGTCGTGCAACAACACCTTCTGACAGCAATCCTCGGCGTTTGCTTCGAATTGCAGGCTTTAGCCTGTCAGTAAGCATCTCACTGTAACGTACACTGTTTATTGATGTGCCCCTTTCACCATAATGTTCTAGTACAGGACCTCGTGCATCCCAAAATCAGTTTTCCTGCGGACGGTTCGGTCTTGAACTTTTTCTTGCACGGCGAATTTGGATGGTTCCATTCCATACTCTGCCGTTTACTCTCCGGCTCGTAATGATGGATCCATGTTTCGTCACCAGTAATGATTCTGTCTAAGAATTTGTCCCCTTCATTACCATAGCGATCCAAATGTTTTTTGCAGATGTCGAGGCGCGTTTGCTTATGCAACTGTGTGAGTTGTTTTGGGACCCATCTTGCACAAACTTTACGAAACCAAAGTCTGTTGTGAATAATTTCGTAGGCAGACCCACGACTAATTTGAAGACGATGAGTCACTTCATCAATAGTTTATCGTCTGTCAAAGAGAATCATTTCACGTGATCGCTCAATGGTTTCTTCATTTGTGGCGGTAAACGGTCGTTCGACTCCTTCATCGTGCTTAACACTCGTGCGACCATTTCGGAATTTTTCAATCCACTCTTACACACTTCGTTGTGGCAAAACACTGCTCCCATACTGTACTGAAAGTCGTCTATGAATTTCGCCCCTGATACACCTTCCGCGCACAAAAAACGTATAACTGAACGTTGCTCTTCTTTGGTGCAAATAGATAGCGGAGTTGCCATGATTAACAGCACGGCAACGACAACGAAACTAACGTAGCAGCTTGAAAATGCAAAGAGATAACAACAAATAAACAAAGCATGCGTCACCGACGTAAAATGACAGTACTACCAACATAAACAAAAATATAACTAAATTGCGGATAATAATTGACTTACTCTCGTACTTATGATCTAGCTTATACCAAAGACGGCATTCGAAGCCCCGACCGCAGTGGCCGTGCAGACCGGCACGCCGCAGACCGCTCGGCCACTGCGGCCGGCGACGCCTCTCCTCTGCGCTGTTACCAAACAGCTTACAAAGGTAATAGCGGAAATTCCGTGGCATTTACATGCGTTTGTCAGGTGACGTAGGGAGCCTGTATAGGGAGGAGTGGCCATGCGTAAAACTGCTTTTGAAATCTGCGTTTACAGATGAATGATGAAAATTGGGTATCTGTATCACGGAAGAAATGGAATTTCTGGCGTATCTTAACTACGAGGTGTCGGCAACTTAGCATTTAAGGGAAGTGTGTGGGATAAACATCGCAGAGGGAGACCACGGGACGAATACAGTAAGCAGGTTGAAATATATGTGGGCTGCCGTTCTTAGGAGGAGATGAAGAGGCTACCACATGGGTAAGTTGTGATGAGAGTTGCATCAAATCAGTCTTTGGGCAAAAGACAACAGCAACAAGTTGTACGAAGATAACGTCTGCTTCTGTGAAAACACAGCCTCGTGTAGAGTGAGGAAGATCAGGAAAAATAAATTAAAAAAAATGAATATCCTTCACTATCTTGACATTCTAATATGTATGTTTGTCAAAGCTTAACTGAAATATCAAATAACTTTGACTGTTTTTTAAAATATGGTCAGATAGAATATTACGTGTTAAGTGCATAGTTATTATCACAATAGTAGAGTCACCATCGTATCACCCATAAGCTTTTATTATTTATATTTTTATTATTTTTGTTTGCAAAGAAATCAAAAATTTGAAGAACACCTAAATTGGACCGAGAAACACCCCAGTGCTATTTATGTCGGAAATTATGAAAAAATAGGATAATGTGTTCCATTACGGAAAAAAACACTGAAAAACTTTTTCCAACAAGAAGATTAATTCAAGTAACAAGGCATTCTAGTTCGCAATTTCTTTTATTTGACTGGTAACCTGTGTTGGACACTTACACGACCATCATCAGACGACAACTGTAACGATACATATTATTATATGGATAAATTATTTCTAAATTGAGTCTTTAAAATAACAATAAAATATACTCTTAATGTTGGCCCCCGGTTGTTTTCATATGGAGCTGCCTAAAGGTTCTACATCTACATAGATACTCTGCAAATCACATTCAAGTGCCTGGCAGAGAGTTCATTAACCACTTTCATAACTTTTCTCTACCGTTCCATTCTATAATTCGATCTGATTTCTCTTATTTTATTGGGATGGTCATGTCTCCCTAAGTAGGTGGGTGCTAGAAAAATATTTTCACATTCCGAATTAAAATTCAATGATTGAAACTTGGCAAACAGATCACGCCGCAATGAATAACGTCTTTCTTTTAATGATTTCCACCATAATTCGTGCAACATTTCCGTGACGCTCCCCCCCCCCCCCCCCCCCCCACGTATGGTGATAAAACAAAACGAGCTGTCCTTCTCTGAACCTTCTCAATGTCTTCCGCCAGTCCCACCTGGTGAGGGTCCCACAAGGGGGAACAGTACTCCAGGAGAGGACGCACAAGTGTGATGTAGGCAGTCTCTTTGGTGGAGCTGGTGCATCTTCGAAGCGTTCTGCCGATGAAACGTAACCTTTGGTTCGCCTTCCTCACAATATTTTCTATGCGTTCTCTCCAGTCAAAGTTGTTCGCAATTGTAACTCCTAGGTATTTAGCAGAATTTACGACCTTAAGGTTTGACTGATTTATCGCGTAATTGAAGTTCAGCGGATTTCTTTTAGTGGTCATGTGTATTACTTCACACTTTTCTTTATTTAGTGTCAATTGCCAATTTTCGCACCAGGTAGAGATTTTGCTTTTGACCCTCTGTTGACTTCAATAACCGATAAACGACAGCATCATCCGCGAACAGTCTAAGGGAGCTATTCAGATTATCTCATTTAGTATATAAACACGAGGAAGAGTAGGGGACCTATAACGCTTCCCTGTGGAACTCCAGATATCACTTCTGTTTTACTCGATGACTTACCGTCAATTACAACGAACTGTGTCCTTTCTGATAGGAAATCGTGAATCCAATCGCACAATTAGGGAGATATTCCATAAGCACGCAATTTCATTAGAAGCCGCTTGTGGGTTATGTTGACTGCTGTAGATGTCGGTGCAGTCATCCTTTAAATACTATAAGCTCCGCCCTCTAATTTAAATGTTGGCCAATCGGGTGTAAGTTCTAACGAAAGATATACAACAATAGATTTGAATATGCAACAAGCCAAATCATTATTGCCGCGAGACTCCATGTTAAACAACTCCCTGAGTGGCGCAGGGGATAGCGTCACCGACTGCCGTGCTGAAGGTCGCCGGTTCAATCCCGTCCACCGGCAAAAAACTATTTCTTTGTAACTGACATTTCCAGAATGTTCTACTTGTGTCTTATGTTAACTATTCTTCTAATTTCTGGTACATTCTGTCTGTGTATAAATAGCAGAGCACTCTGTCCGAGAGGCAGTCAGTGCTGCGTGTAAGTTTCAATTCGTAATAAACGTCCTTTCAGTATAAGTGCTGTGTTCAGTCGACAACCCTGCCTTCGAAGTCAAGCCTACTTCCATTTCAACGCGACGAATAGAATGGATAATCAGGTCGAAAAATGTAAAAAGATTTAAAACTACATTAAGGTAAAGCAGTCAACAAACCGAAGATTGGTTTGAACACCTCAGTGCTTTACTAGGCATGGTCCTGTTTGTGGAGGTGGTATGCCATTGCCTTCCTCCGACCTTCGAACTGACTTACCCAGCCAGTTATAGGGGGATCTACAGTTTAACGTGGGTTCCGAACCACGGTGCTACAAGCTATTTTTCACATGAGCAATACTGCCAGTGGTGAAAGAAGTGGAAAGTGACAGATAAAAATCCTAGGACCTAGTGGGGATCGATCCCGCGACCTTTGAATTTGTAGTCTGGCACTCTACCACTGTGCAACCGAGGCGCACTTTAGATGGGAAAAGATATATGCAGCATATGGAAACATAGAAAGCCATTTTATGGTTTTTGTTATGATTTGACAATTTTCAAATCATATTTTCAAAAATAAGAAAGAAGATTTATTTTTCCTTGGAGATAACAGTTCTGAGAAAAGGGAGGGGGGTGGCGAGAATGTTTTATTTTTATTTGAAAGGGTGTCGCCAAGAATATATATATATATATATATATATATATATATATATATATATATATATATATATATTTTTTTTTTTTTTTTTTTTTTTATGAAAGGGGCTCGCATATTCTGAAAGGTTGAAAAACACTGGCGCTGACTCGAGCTCTACTTGCAGTTTGCCGCTTCACCTCCGCGAATGCCTTCCGCAGACGCCATCTTAGCCAGGAAGTTTCAAGTAATGACAACTGCTGCCGTGAAAGCCTTCATTGTATGAGCAACACGATGTCGCCGTGCTAAACGCTGCCTACAAGCTCCTCTCCTACCACTGCTATAGCAGTGCTGTGTCTGCCTCCAGTGCTTTTGTCAGTGAGGGTCGGTGCTCCCGAAGAAGTTAGCGTGGCTGGTTGTAACCGCTGCTACATGACTCGACATTGAATCAAAGAGGCCCCGTGTGTTTTGCTGTGGTATAGCAGTTCCTGTTGTTTCCGTAGATTGCCAAAATTGGTTTATCAGTGGGTGCTATACCACAAACCACTCGTTCCACAGTAGGCGTCCAGACGTTTTCGGTAAGCAAGACACTGAGGGAAGAGGGATGCTAAAGCTTTAGTTCAGTCAGATGGGCGATGAGGAACTATTGAACACTAGCTGAAAACGCAGCGTTGCCCGGGTATTTATTTATTTATTACTGCCAATTTTCAGGTATATATTCATTTGTATAAGGACTATATGTCTGTAAAATCTGTTGAGAATACAATTAGTCGTATTGAAGTAATAGATTAAAACTTGGTGCGTGATGGGGCGGTTTTCCATGAACGTCGCTGTTTATGTGCTCATATCTCTCGAACTACGTGTCATACTGTGATACAATTTATAAGGTACACTTAACTATATGCGTGTATACTGCATGTAAAATTTTTCTGGGGCTACAATTTGTAGTATAGAAATTATAAATTGTAACGTCATACCGATAGCCGTAGTTTTACTCAATAAACAGCGAAAAAGTAGTAAGCGAGAAACTTTTTTCCTTTCATCATTTTACTATGATTGCCAGCGAGAAAAAAGTTTAGTAAAGGTTTGAAATTATGTTTAAAGTTGGTTGCAAGTCGCTAAGTACTGTCATTCTCATACAGTGTATTTCGAAAGTCTCGCCGCATTATATGACATTTTTTTCCGATTTTTTTGGTTACGACGTAATATCTTTTGAACTATGTGCCTTATGTGATTCTTAACCATGCAGAAATTGTTACCTCACGGTAAGGAATGTGTGTTTCAAATTTGGTTGAAATCGGCCCAATGGTTTAGGAGAAAATGAGAAGCATTGTCGCAAAATGCAGCAGTTTTTCGCGCATCTCATTGTTTATGACGTCATATCTCGTGAACTATATATCGTATGTGATCGTTACACTTACGGCGACCGTCCTCATGGATTGAAGCTTACGTGTGCAAAATTTCGTAAAGATTGGAACAAAACTGTAGATTTTTATGCAACATGTACAAACATACAGACACTCTGCTTCATATATTAGATTTACGCTAACCTGTTACAACGTGTCCGTGGACAAGCTCCGAAGATCATACTAATTGTAAGCTGCTTTTCTCACATCAATAAGGATGCTTTTTTTAAGACAATATAATAAAACAATGTTGAAATGTCGCTGAGGTTTTAATTAATCGATCTTCTTTATTAATAGGTTCGAGCGTGACTATCAGATAACCATTTTACTTCGTTTACAGTATAAAACGCTAACACATCAGTGACGTGTACCCTAAGGCGGCAGCCATCATGTCATCTTTCGCACAATGTGTTATCTTTCAGATAAATTTGGTTGTTACATCTTTCCTGCGGTTGCATTTTGGATGGCCGGCAGTGTATTTCTAATTTTAAACAAAACTCCGAAGGCAACCAAGTCGAACGGAAGAACCCGCCATATCTGCATTGCATCTGCATAACTACTTTGCAATTCATACTAAGTGCCTAGCAGAGTGTTCACTGAGCCACTTTCATTTCTGTACAGTTCTCCTCTCGTAAGAGCTCGCGAGGAAAAAGAAAAACAAAAAACACCACCTAAATATTCCGCTTACAGTTCTGATTTTTCTCATATTGTTACGACGAAAATCTTTCCCTATTTATAGTTAAATTATTTTTCGGTCAGTTGGCAAAACGTATTAACTATATCATGCAATTGTAGCAAAATAAACGCAAAATGAGGAGAATTTCAAAGTTAATAGAAGAATTAAACTTCTGTTCTTATGTTTCCAAAACATTTGCTTTTCTTAAGCTAATTAACTTTATGTTTCAATAAGTATGTCTCATGTTTTTTCCGATGTCAACGTTAATTAGAAAATATGAGAAGTAAATGGTTGTTAAGATTTGTCCTGTTATAATACATGGTTCGTCTACTGGTCGTTTTCCAATTAATGTTAGTAAACAAATTACAATTACTATAATTCGTCGCGGTGTAGTAGCTGAGCGGTCTAAAAGCGCCTGGCTGCGGAGTGCGCGGTTGCTCGCCGTGGAGGTTCGAGTCCTCCCTGGGGCATGGGTGTGTGTGTTGTCCTTAGGTTAGTTTACCTAGGTTTAAGTAGTTTGTAAGCTACGGACTGATACTCACGCAGTTCGGTTCGATAGATTTACAAACATTTGAACATTCAGTATAATTCAAAACAGAATTTGGTTTATTGGGTAGAATTGGTTTCCTCGAACTTTCGTTTTATTATAAAATAGTATAAATCATAGGATTTTAATTGATATCATTAATGCAATAACTCACTAGGGTCGGGGGTTCGAATCCCCCCTCGGGCATGGATATTTGTGCCGTCCTTAGTTGTAGGTAGTTCATAAGTAGTTTGTAAGTTTAGGGACTGATGACCCCGTAGTTAAATCCCTTAACCTTAACAAACAAACAAAAATGCAATAACTCCTCCTAGTTTATTAGGCATTGATCGTAAAATTGCGTAGGCAACTAGAAAGTATCATTTAGGTTGAATATGAATTAGGGTTACTAGTGGATTGCATTATACTTTTATGTCGACAACATCTCAGGTTAAGAAGCCGGATAAGCCATACACCATACCATATCCACACACCTCTGAGCATTCGTTGTTTCACGAAGAATCTAAGGACCAACAGGAGTACCATCGAGAATACCACACCGCATAGTCAAAGTAGCACGTAATTGGTATTTTTCGAATAAAGTTCCAGCACTGTTGCTAGTAGGACTACTGTAACGGTAGTTACATCTTTATACACCACGTGATCAAAAGTATTCGAACTCCCCCCAAAACCTATGTTTTTCATACTAGGTGCATTATGCTACCGGTACTCCATATTAGCGACCTTAGTAGTCATTGGACGTGAACGATCCCCTCGACCATGGGGGTCAAAATCAAATGTTTGTTAAGCTTGCCTTAATTGCGGGGTCATCAGTCCCTAAACTTACGAACTACGTATGAACTACCTTATACTAAAGACCTAAAGACGACACAAACATCCATGTCCGGGGGGGGGGGGGCGAGTCGAACCCCCTTACCGTAGCGGACATGCAGACTGTGACTGGCGCGCCGCAGACCGCCCGGCCACTGCCATGGGGGTCTGTGTTATTTTCTTTAGCATAAGTTATTATGTAAGTCTAGGCTCTGATGAGCCCCACAATTCGAACATTTGAATAGCCGAACACGTCAACAGTTTGCAGCAGTCTAAGCTAAAACGATAATTGTAATATGAACGAGCAATCCATTCAATGATACGTTTGTATGCGGAGTGTAAAATGTCTTGTGAATAAAATTAGTATTGTAAAAGTAATTAACATGATGCCGAATGCCGATGTTTACGAACAGCGGAGTATCAGGAAGCTATGAACGTCTTTCCTGTATCATTTTGTTGCGGTTGTCAGCGAGAAAAATATATCGTGGAGGTTTGTAGTGTGAAGTTTGTTGCAAATGGGTAAGTACCTTCGTTCAAACAGTGTATGAATAAAACCTTGTTATTATTAATTGTTCTTGCCGCCATTCCTCCTATTTGTTGGATGTGGTTTTTTCCCACACATTGTTTGGTTCCTGACGGCAAAGAGTATTTGTACTAAGTTTCGATTAAATCGGTCTATTAATGTAAGAGGAGATGTGAGGCTATGAAGCATGATGTACATTTTCGGGAATTTCATTGTTTATGACTTCATATCCCCTGTCGTAGGTGGTTCTTACCCCCACAGTCATTGTTGATTGAAAGCACTGAAGCAGTGTACCACGATTGGTTGAAATAAGTCAAGCAATTCAGCAGGGAATGTTGAATGCAACACACACACAAACACAAACACACACACACACACACACACACACGCAGATAGACAGAAAAAAAAGAGAGAGCGCGCGCATAAGTACACATATTTTTGTAACATGTATGCACCAGTCAGAGAGAGAAAGCGGCTATTTGCCTGTCTCCTTGTGAGCTATAAATTATATTTAAGTATTGCATATCCTCGAAGGATACCTGGCATAAACTGATTGTTTGATGAGCGGGTTGAGCTAGCTCTCGTTTTACATGTATGCTACTCAGCCAAAGGGGCTTCATAATACCAAAAAAAGAAAAAGCTCATTAACTAAATTCATTTATGCTGCTAAATTATGAGGTTTCAAGACTGATACTTTCTCTCAAAATTACGCCTAATTGTTTTACGGTGCCGGTGCGTGGTAACATGTATTTCTTTTTGTTTTACGGCTCTCAAAACGTTATACTTTTATTGCACCTATTTAGAGCTGGTGAGACGGCTTGTTAGAATCAGTGCCGAATGTTAATGTTTAGAACAGCTCCTGAACGACGTGTTCCAGGGCGGATTCTACGTTGTTTCTAGCCTGGTGCTGATGTCTTCTATACATATCATAAAACAAAGCTCTCCGCCGCTTCCGTCTGTCGGCGATAATCTCACAAACTACTGAACAGATTTTCATACGGCTTATACCAACTGTAGTGGACCTTATGTTAGCTCAGTTTCGCAGGTTATTATACTTATGTTTATGTTGATTAATGATTTCAGATGTTAATACTTTATGTTATGTTATTCTTAAAAAAGTTCTGTGTTTTTCTTAGGTTCGTTCCAGCAGCTGCCACACGGATACTTTCAAGCGCTAAGAAACAGATGTTACTGCGCATGCACAGCTACTATGACGTAAAAAGCCGTATTGATACTTGCACTGCTGGAACGCTTTGTGCACTGTTTTTGGCTGCAGGCGAATGTGCGCTTAAAGGAATAATTAAAATACTTTCCTTCCTAATAACGAAGAAGTGTAAGCGAGAAATATCTGATTTCAAGTGGGATTGCAGTGACTTCGAAATAATCGAGAAACACGCTACAAACACACAAGTATCACGAGATGGCTACCTCCCCTCTCTAAGACCTTTCTGCGCATGCGCGAATTGGCAGCTTGGCCGCGACAGAAATATTTTTCCGGGTAGCGTCTGGCTGCTTGCGGCAACTGATGGAGCACCAAACAGACACACTCCAAGCATCCAGAAGCGGGAGAAGGCGCTGCTGGAACACAATTTCAGCGTTGCGCATGCGCGTCATGCATTCTGGCAGCTACTGGAACGAACCTCTTATGTTTTATGTGCTGTGACGGCGATTCATTCTACGAGAGCAACATCTTCAGGGCCGAGCTCAAGGAGTAAACATCACGCCCCTTCAAGTCGCGGGGCGACGGCCACGAGACAGAAAGATACTGGTCTCTGCGGCTGCCGCCGAAATTAAAAAAATATTTACATTATTAACCCTGATTATTTGTAAAATTGAAATGAATCAAAAATTATTATTTGTTTAGCTCTTGCCGAATGTTGGCATGTGTATTGTGAGAGCAATAAAAATGTTATAATGTTTCGAAGATTATTCTTTCAACTTTTTATAAAATTTGCAAGATTATACACAGTGATATTATTTGAAACATTATACATCGTCAAGATTTTTTTTAATTTTTTGCCATTTTGAGAGAAGATTTTTATATTAGTGAAAGTTAACCTTCCGACAAGGGAAGAAGATACTTGGGAATTTACAGAGTTTCAGAAAATCTATTCTTTATATAGATCGGTTATGAATGAGAGCAGCTTATAATATCTGTGTTGACAACAACCTACATAGCTACGGAATTTTAATTTTGATAGATCGCAAGAGAACTTTGAAATATTTTATCTGAAGTGACAGTTTTATAAAAAGGTGATAGTCAAATCGAACGCTTCTTCTCTCTGGGCAAGAACCTGACACTGAAATTTGAATAATAGTTCGAAAGTCAATCAAAGGAATTTTTTATTTTTAATTTTTCGTTGACGCTTGGACGACTTTCGAATCCTGCAGCCCACACGGTACATCTGAAACTGACATTTCGTCGAACGAACAAGTGGTTGCAGTGTCGTACCGACGCAAAACGGACGGTGTAATTCATGATGAAGGCTTAGGTGTATAATTCATTACGGTGCGAAGCAGTGGGTGAAAATGCTAAATAAAAATTGGCAAAAGAGAGCTATAAATATTCTTAGGAAAACCTACATATTCTGTGACTTGAACAATACCGTAATGTGACAATGCGGTTATTGTTTCATACTGCGTAGGATGAATATGCTCAATGTCACACACATACTCAACGTATCAGGCTAATACAGCACTACCCGTGCGAAGCCGGGACGGCTCGCTGGTTTCAAATAATTCGTGTATTGTATATATGTTGTGTTCCTGTTAATCATCAAGCGTAAATTCTTGAAACGCTTTGTATATTGGAGACGGGTGTATCGTCAGGCGTGCCCCAGGAGTGTGTGATAGAACCGCTATTATTTTCTATCTATATAAATGATCTGATGGACAGAGTAAGTTGTAATTTGCGACTGTTTGCTGATGATGCTGTGGTGTATGGGAGGGTGTCGTCTTTAACTTACTGTGATAGCATACAGGATGACTTAGACGAAATTTCTAGTTGGTGCGAAGAATGGCAGCAAGCTCTCAATGTAGAAAATGTAAAGTGATGCGCATGAGTAGGAAAAACAACCCCATAATGTTTGAATACAGCATTAGTAGTAAGCTTCTTGATGTTGTCGCGTCGTTCAAATATCTGGGCGTAACATTGCAGAGCGATATGAAATGGAACAAACATGCAAGGACAGATGTGAGTAAGGCGGACAGCCGTCTTCGGTTTATTGAGAGAATTTTGGGAATATGTACTTTATCTGTAAAGGAGACCGCGTATAAAACGCTTGTACGAGAACGTCTTGAGTATTGCTCAAGATCAGTTTAAAGGAAGACATAGAAGCAGTTCAGAGGCGAGCAGCTAGGTTTGTTACTGGTAGGTTCGTGCAATGCGCGAGTGTCATGGAAATGCTCCGGCAACTCAGTTAAGGATCGCTGGAGGAAAGACGACGTTCTTTTCGTGAATTTCGGTTGAGGAAATTTATAGGGCCGAAATTTGAAGCTGAGTGTAGTACGATCTTGCTGCCTCCTACTTACATTTCGAATAGTGATCACAAAGACAAGAGATAAGAGAAATTAGGGCTCGTTCGGAGGCATATAGACATTCTATTTTTGCTCATTCTATTTGGGAGTGGAATAGGATAGGAAATGCCTAGTAGTGGTACAGTGTACCCTCCGCCACGCACCTTATGGTGGATTGCGGAGTATGTATGTATGTATGTAGATGTAGAATCTTAAATTAGTTTGACGTTATAATATCGGATTTATTTATTGTCGCTTGAAACAGGTTTTTTTTTTTTTTTTTTTTTCACTTGCTCTTTAGCTTGTCTCCACTGGGCTCATTTATTGGTGCTTTTACAGTATAATAATTATCATAAAAATATTCAATATGCTCAGGTGCGCAACGTTTGCGTTATAAAAATTATTTGTTGTAAATTTGTGAAATTTTTCCGCGCAATATGGTCTCAATCGGCTGATATTCCGAGCTCCTCGCATCTGTAACATTACACTTTCCTTAAAAGCCAGATGTAGATAGATATGTTTCAATGTACTCAGTAGTTGCTGTGCAATGCGAGATTCACCCTTTAATAATCTTATAGTGATTCACAACCGGTGGTAATATTTGTTCATGATGATAATATTGAGCATTCAGAATTGTGTACATGAGGTTTCCACCGAGAAAAAATATTTCTTTAGGGACTGATACACAACGCTGAAGGATTTGAGTCGAAACAAGGCCCCTAGAGTAGATGATATTCAGTCTGAACTGATGATTTCGTTAGGAGAGCCTGTCATGAAAAAATTGTATCACCTGGTATGCAAGATGTATGAGACAGGAGAAATACCATCAGACTTCAAGAAGAATATTGTAATTCCTATTCCAAAGAAAGCAAATGCAGACAAATGTGAAAATTACAGATCAGTTTAATAAGTCATGGGTCAAAATACTAACACGAATTATTTACAGACGAATGGAAAAACTTGTGGAATCCGATCTCAGGGAAGATCAGTTTGGATTTAGGAGAAATGTAGGAACACGGGAGGCAATACTCACATTACCACTTATCATAGAAGATAGATTAAGGAAAGGGAAACCTACATTCTTAGCATTTGTAGATTTGGAGAAAGCTTTTGACAATGTCGACTGGCATAAACTCTTTCAAATTCTTAAGGTATCAGGGGTAAAATATAGGGAGCGAGGAGTTATATTCAACCTATACAAAAACCAGACAGCGGTAATTAGATACGAAGGGCAAGAAAGGGTCGCAGGGGTTGGGAGAAGTAAGACAGGGTTGTAGCCTTTCCCCAGTGTTGTTTAATCTGTATATTGAGCAAGCAGTGAAGGAATTCAACGAGAAATCTGGAGACGGAATTAAAGACAGTAATTTTGTCAGAGACTGCAAAGGATCTGGAAGAGCAACTGAATGGAATGGACAGTGTCTTGAAAGGAAGATAGAAGATGAACATTAACAAGAGTAAAACGAAGGTAATGGAATGTAATGTCAGAAAATCAGGTGATGCTGAAGGACTTAGATTAGGTAATGAGAAATAAAAGTGGTAGATGAGTTTTGTTATTTGGGTAGCAAGATAACTTCTGATGGCCGAAGTAAAGAAGATATAAAATGCAGAAAGGCTATGGGAAGAAAAGCGTTACTAAAGAAGCGAAACTTGTTAACATCCAATATTAATTTAAATATTGTTGTTGTTGTGGTCTTCAGTCCGGAGACTGGTTTGATGCAGCTTTCCGCAATACCATATCCTGAGCAAGCGTCTTCAACTCCACATAAGAACGGCAACCTACATCTGTTTGAATCTTCTTACTGTATCCATCTCTTGGTATTCCTCTACAGTTTTTACCCCACACACACTTCCCTCCAACGCTAAATTAACAATTCCTTGATGTCTAAGACGTGTCCTATCAATCGATCCCTTCTTTTAGTCAAGATATGCCAAAAATTCCTTTTCTCCCCAATTCTGTTCAGTACCTCCTCATTACTTACGCGATCCACCCACCTAATCTTCAGCATTCTTCTGTAGCACCACATTTCAAAAGCCTCTATCCTCTTCCTGTCCACACTGCTTATCGTCCATGTTTCACTCCCATACAAGGCAACACTCCACAAAAATGCCTTCAGAAAGGACTTCCTTAGGCTTAAATCAATATTCGATGTTAACAAATTTCTCTTTTTCAAGAACGCTAGGAAGTCCTTTCTGAAAGCATTTGTCTGGAGTGTAGCATTGGATGGGAGTGAAACGTGGACGATAGAAGCTTTTGAAATGTGGTGCTACAGACGAATGATGAAAATTAGATGGGTAGATCACATAACTAATGAGGAGGTACTCAACTGAATCTGGAAGAAAAGAAGTTTGTGGCATATCCTGACTAAGAGAAGGGATAGATTGGTAGGGCACGTTCTGGGACATCAAGGAATTATCAACTTAGCATTAGAAGGAAGCGTGTGGGGTAAAAATCGTAGAGGGAGACTAAGGGACGAATACAGTAAGCAGATTCAAAAGGATGTAGGTTGCCGAACTTATTCTCAGATGAAGAAGCTTGCACGGGACAGGGTAGCGTGGAGAGCTGCATCAAACCAGTCTGCGGACTGAAGACCACAACAACAACAACAACAACAACACAGCGTTAGGTACCCGATTGTAGGCAATGGGTGTGAAAGGGATGTAACATCACAGCCACCTGTCAGAGCTCCACGTGGTCCCTCCTGCTGGGACTCAGACAGCAGCGGCGACGACACGAGCGCACAGTGGAGTCCAGTCAGCCCCGAAGCCCATAAAGCACGCGTCCTTGGGGCGCCGCAGCCGGCTGTCACCGTGACGAGGACGACATCGGCAATGGCCTGCAGTCTCCCGCGTGATCCCGGCTACGTGCCTCTCTGCCGGCGGCAACCGCGGAATACTGATCTCACAGCCGCCACACTTGGTCGTGGTTGTTTTTGTCCATCTTGTGTATGGACAATGAGGCTTCGGCCGTAAGTATAGTAATGAATTCTTCTTCTTCTGCTCCTTTAGGACCCTTCAGGATCACGTGTGGCTTGTTTAGCACGTCTTCTTTCTTCCCAATACCTCTTCATTCTCTCGCTTCTTCTTTCAAATGTTTGTATAGCTTATGGGACTTAACTACGGGGTCATCAGTCCCTAAACTTACAAACTACTTATCAACTACCTTATACTAAGGACGGCACAAATATCCATGCCCGAGGGGGGATTCGAACCCCCGACCGTAGTGGCCGTGCAGACCGTGACTGGAGCGCCTCAGTCCCCTCGGCCACCGCGGCCGGCTCTGTTTCTTTCTCCTTCTGTCCGGCCAGCTGTGACCTTCCACCAACCGTTTATACTGATCCCTGTCCTGCACCAGTGCCTGCAGATTCCTTCCTTTTATTCCACAGTCTTCCAGTCGTCTCTGACTGCCTTCACCCAGTTGTTCGCCGTATGACATGTTGCATTCCATATCTTCTTAGTCAACCTCTCATCGTCTATCCTCATGATGTGCCCAACAAATCGTAACCTCCTTTTCTGTATCTCGCTCGATATTGGTTCAAAATTTTCGTACAGTTCCTCTCGTGTTCTTTGTATCCAGATATCACTATTTTTTTAGTGCCCCATATGTCTCTTAAAATTTTCCGCTCCTTCTTCTCCAACTGTATGCAAGATCTGTTACCGAGTGCCGTCCGCGGTGGCCGAGGAGACTGAGGCGCTTCAGTCACGGTCTGCACGGCCACTACGGTCGGGGGTTCGAATCACCCCTCGGGCATGGATATTTGTGCCGTCCTAGTTCGTAAGTAGTTCATAAGTAGTTTGTAAGTTTAGGGACTGATGACCCCGTAGTTAAGTCCCATAAGCTTTACTAACATTTGAACATTTGATCTTACCGAGTGTGATCGTTTCCGATGCATATAGTGCAGCATTTGTTACAGTTGCTATGTAGTGTCGCAATTTGGCATTCCGTGACAGATTTTTCTTGCCATATGTTGCTTTCTCTGCGTATCAAAGCTTCTGCAAGAGCTGTGCCCTGTCTACTGCGCTACTGCTGCTCTGTGTTCCACCAGTCTTCTTCTCTCCCAAATAACGAAAACTCTCGACTTTCTCAACCACTTGTCCATCTACCTTCCAGTCAGACCCAGTGTTTAATGTCTTGGTCTTATTACGTGCAATCTTTAGTCCAGCCTTTTCTGCTACTTCAGCTACATTTTTTAGTGCTGTCCTTGCCTCTTCTTCTGTTTCATTTAAAAGTGCCATGTCATCTGCGAATGAGCTGTAGTCTCATTTTATTACTTATTGGCAACCAGTTTCTATGGACCGGGCCTAGTTATATCAATACATGAAATTATACCGTTCTTCTTTTCCAGCCCGAAATTACAAAACCGGAAATTAGGAACCATAGTTTCCAAACGTAAAAATTAAACATTTAATTTCTTTGTCATTTGATCAGTCTACTGAATGATTAAATATTCAGAAGATTTTTACAAGTGTAATATGGACTACCTTATACATGCCCGAGAGGGGATTCGAACCCACGACGGGGTGCGAAACTCAAATAATACACAGGAAGATGCAACAAATAAATTTTTGATTCCTCTAAATAGTCACCCTTTCCATTCATCACTGTCTTGCACACTCTCAGCATGCGCTACGTTAGTGTTACCAAGGTTTCAGTTGTAATTAATCTCCAGTCTTGCTGTAGGACCTCCCACAATTGTGTCCCACTCATGATTTCCCGTTTTCGGACCCTCCTGTCCAATTCATCCCATGCCAGCTCGATTGGGCTACAATCGGGGGACTGGGGCGGCCAGTCCACGTTTTTCAACTCTCATAGTTCTGACACAAGCGAGACAAATGTTTCGGGTCGTTGTCTTGCAGCAGCAAAACGCTTTCCCAATCATACGCAAACTAGATGTCTTAGCAAGTCGCTGGAGAAAGGCTTGATGAACCTTTTGGTTCATTTTTCCGGGATAAACACCGTACAAATTGATGGAGTTTACTTCTAAATATTTCGAACTTGGATTCATCGATGAATAAGACTCTTTCCCAATTCTGCGCTGTCCAATGTTGGTTTGTCTTAGCCCACTGAAGCCTTTTATTATTGTTAACAGGGCGCAACAGTGGCGTCCTTGTTGCTACGTAACCACGGACAGTGTTTAATGTGATTCATTAATTTCTCCTTGCGATTTTGATACCTGGCTGCAGAACCTTAAGTTTTTCCAAGTTTTTAATGCGTCACGTTTATTGGTCACTACCAGATACTTTTCCTGGCGTTCTGATATTTTCCTGAGTGATTCTGAGCCAGGACAATTTTCATAGGAGCCTGCTTCTCGGATGTCTGTGTATGGTTTTGACAACTCCGCCGACGGAAATATTCAGTTGCCTTTTTTAATTTGATTTATAATATCATACAAAAGTTTTAACAGGCCATTAGTGACTTAACAATACTATGTTTAAGCAAACCACTGGACAACCTACACTAGTGTTAGTTGATGTTTTATTGTGTTTATTTTGTTTCCTAATATGCCTCTGCTGTGGTGTTACAGGTGTGCCAGCGAGATAAACCTACTTGAAATGGCCAGCTCACCGAGCGAAACCCAGTGAGTAATCCCCTGGCACTGGGCGGCCAGTTAATTTTGTCACACCCCCCCCCCCCCGCAAAAGTTATCACCCTTTGTGTTTTAAAGTACAGAATTATAAAAATCCTACATCTAACTTACGTCTAAGTGTCAAAATTGGTGTTTGTCACATCCAACCCCTGAATCCAGCGGCATGGCAGATGTGGCTGTCTCAGTCGGTTGTTATGTCATGATCGGTTAGTATTCTGAACGAAGTCCTGAAGCACTTTGCAATTTTATGAAGTGTACGGAAAGTGTCCGGAGTCCTGATGAGCTCGTATGTGTTATTACTAGGCAGAGTCCTTCTCAGATCCGCAGCCACGCCGTCAAATGCAGGACATTCGTAAACTACATGTTATGGTGTGCCTGCCTCGGCACCACAGGCACAAGCTGGTGTAGCCTGTTTCCTAAACCGGCATAGATATGTCGGATAGGGTCCTTGCCCCGTCAGGAAGTGCAACATCCCCCTTGAGGGTTTGAAATGCCTCATATTTCATCTTTCCTGGATGTGTGGTA
Source organism: Locusta migratoria (assembly GCA_026315105.1). Lineage (NCBI taxonomy): Eukaryota > Metazoa > Arthropoda > Insecta > Orthoptera > Acrididae > Locusta > Locusta migratoria. Next base: position 97,121,424 of record CM048745.1, read on the forward strand.
GGAGAGCATGAGTTCTCCTTCCAGATTCCTCCTCATCCCACGGTTGCTGCCAGAGTTGGAGTCCTTTTTGTCTGATTTCTAATATGCTGAGTAATGGTACCCCCAGAATTTTGGCCACATTCTCCCATCTCCTTTTTTGGCCCAGTACCAAGCCCCCTGCTCCCTGACCTTGATGTCGAGAGGGCATAGCCCCATCAACACCAAGAGGGCACCACCGGGCGTGGTCCTGTAGGCTCCAACTGAATGAAGGAGGATATTTCGCTGCACCATCCTCACGGCCATGGCAGTCATCACCCGATTGAGCCTGTGGGCCCACACCGGAGATCCGTAGCCCACGATAGACGTCAGTATACTGTTATGATATAGTTGTATGAGATCGGGAGGGAGGTGAAACCTCCGATGCCCGATCCCAGCCAACCTTTGGAACGCTGTCAGTGATCTTTCAGCAACTGCGTCTATGTGGGCGGCGAAACTCCAGCGTTCGTCAATAATGACGCCGAGGTACCTGGCTTCTTTGGGTCTAGTCACGGGTGTTCCATTAATTCTTACTGTCGGGTTTCTGGCCAATTGTCCCTTTAACAGTAGGTACGCCGACTTTTGCGGTGCTATCTGTAGTTTTGTTTTGTTGCACCATGCAGTGAGCACCAGCATAGATCTCTCGATCTTGGGCTCGATGTCTTCACGACTTCGGCCCCCGACCATGAGGAGGAGGTCGTCTGCATTGGCTATCACCTCTAATACGTTAGGATGATCTTGAAGCTCTCCGAGGAGAGGTTCTTGCTTTGTTATTTGTTTGTCAGACACCATCGCCTTCTTGGTGCAAAATGATCATCATTAACCGTGATTCATAAGGAACTTGGGGCCAATTTCAGTTACTTTCGCGGCGTGTCACACCTTCGTGCAAACGCAACTACAAGTGAACAGAACTGTAAACAACGTACCTCTACTTAGGCATGCGTTCTACACGCGCCACCTGGCGTATTTGGTAGAACTGCTTAGACAGTTAACGTTAGTTTACATAGAACGGAGCAACACTAGTATGTTCCAATATGTAAGTATATCTACAATAAATAAGCGTACAATACTGTGTCTTTATTAGCCGTTATTTGAGCTTGCTAAGCCTTATTGTAACCAATAACTGACATAGATCACTTCCATCTTGCTACGTTTTAATACGCAGCATGGCGTTTCCAAACTTATGCAGGGCAGCATATATTCAGCACCAACTGTAAAATGTCCTGACGGAGCACAAAAAGACTTGACAAAACTGGAGAACCAACAGCCTCTGTCGTCATTCCGCATGCGGGCATACTCGCGCTTTTCTTGTGCTGAATGAGAATAGCAGAGTGTGTTGATAGAAGAAGGAAGATACAGTGTCAGGTACAGAAAAAGAGAGAGCAGGCAGTCACGGCGAGAGAAGCCGGCGCAGTCCCTTAATTAGGGCGTTCCTACTGTAGTTAACTTCCATAATGAATTCGACGGTAGTAATTAGAAACGGAAACAGAACATGGGTTTCTCCCGGTAGTAGCAGCTCTGACATCGTCAGATTACTTAACAACGCTAACTATTTGACGAAATTTTCTCCCATTATCAGCCAAACCGTTATGTAATGTCGCAACGTTTGACCGAATTTACACCTCGTTATTTTCACTCTAAAAGAAAACTAATTTTAACGTTTCACTATGAGTGAAATGACTAGTGAATCTTTTTTCACGAAACAATAAATTCTGACAGGTATGTGAACAACATGATGCATCCATTTTTTCAAGAACTTTCATCCAACGAAAAGCTGTACGGTTATTTCATGCAGGACAATGCAAGACGACACGTTGCCAATGCTTCTATGGCAGCAATACGAAGTGTTTTTGATGCTAGGATAGTTGATTGGCCTCTTCGTTCTCCAGATCTAAATCCCTGTGACTTTTATCTTTGGGGAATGTTAAAAGACAAGGTGCTTGCAAGCAAGCAACTCGAAGAGTTGGAAGACAGGATTCGACTAGTCATTACCCAGATTTCGGCAGCCAAAATTCGTCGAGTGTTCGCAAATGTGTTCGAGAGATGTCAGGCCGCTCTTTCCATAGAGGGACATCATTTTGAACATCTACTGTAAATAAAGGTAAGCTTAGGTTACTCAGATGGCAATGTTTTTCAGACTTTGCCGGCCGCCGTGGCCGAGGGGACTGAGCCGCTCCAGTCACGGTCTGCACGGCCACTACGGTCGGGAGTTCGAATTCCCCCTCGGGCATGGATATTTGTGCCGTCTTTAGTATAAGTAAGTTTAGGGACTGATGACCCCGTAGTTAAGTCCCATAAGCTTAACAAACATTTGAACATTTTATTTTTTTCAGACTTTAACTCAGTGTATGTGCCCGCGGCACAATAGAACTCGAGAATCGGGCACTGCCGTGGCCGGCGGACGCGATGGCGGCGGCCGGGAGCCGTACCGCGCGATCCACGGACGCCTGGCAGGCGTCTTTCGTGAGAAGCCCTGTAATTTTGCGATGCATATATCGTCAAAGAATGCATTTCTCAAGAGGCAAACTATGAGCTCCAGAATTGACGTCCATTTAAACGAATCCCTCACCGAAATGCTGCCAATATGGTTGGACTGTATGTCGGAGGGCATCATCCCTGTACTGCCACTGCTGTTGTAGCCAGTTCTCGTAGCGCAATGGCAAAGCGCTTTAAGGCGGAGTACGCAGCGCTAGTAGTGTGTTCCAGCAGCTGGTTAGCAGGTGTGTCAGAGCAGTCCAGACACACATTTTCGGCGCCATGTGCAAACGGGGCAGTCAATTTGCTGCAGAGACGTAGAGCTTTGCTAATTAGCCGTGGCCTTGCGTTCCACTCCTTCGGGTGCCGGCTTGTAGCAGACTGTTGGCGTATGCAACCCCTCCTGCAACGGCACCGCGTCTAACTCTAGCTACTCATAAACTCTGTTGCGCACCGCGTCAAATGGCGTCTCGTAGCTTTTTGCTGCATAGGGTGAGAAGTGGCGCAGTATGGAGTATGCTCATTTGTTCGCAACGATCACAGGTTTTTCTGCCTCAGCCAAACGGCCTCAATAAGTCGTCAGAATCTATATTATTTGAGAATTAGTCGACGAAGTATTCTTGGTTTATCAGACTTCGGTGGCGTCAAACTATCGCATCGTTTTGCGTGTTGTATTTATCCTCGGAAGTCAATGAAACTTTCCTTTGCTTGGTCGACGAATCAACGAAAACATATTTCTTTTCATTATTCAGCAGCGTACATGCGGTAATCTGAAAGAAACTGCACTTAAATTTACCGCGCTATGCTACATTGCTGCACGTCTAGATTACGTGAAACTTTGGTATCAGCATCAGGAGCACGTCCTTTGGTGTGCTCCTTTTAGGGCGCTTATGTGCATGCTCGAATGGCATGTCATTGCCTTGTGGGCACAATGCACACATGGTTGCCAACTTGGGTTTTTTCCCCCAGATTTAGGGGGAAAATTTTTTCCAGGGGAGAATTTACGGGGAAATAATTGTTAGGGGGATATTTGGAGGGGAAAAAGTAGTGTCGGGGGAATTTTTAGGGGGCGGTAGAGAATTTATTTATTTTTGTGTCAAATGTGTGTGTAGCAATTGGAAGACGTGTTGCCATACTGATTGCAGATGTTCGTTGCCAACCGTGCAGCGTACTGTCAGCCTGTGCTGATTACACTGTCGCTCTTCTGTCACTACTGTCGCGCTGTGTTCATTGTTTCTTCAGTTCATGTTGCCTGCACGGTTTACTTACAGCACATGGAGGCGGCGCATATTTTCCCTCTCTCCACCCCCTCCCGTCGCTCAACAATACCAGATTTTTTATCTAGTAAGTTAATGGACTGGTATTTTCCGAGGACACTGCACTGAAATACCGCTAAGTCACGTGCTATGATCGACAATTTAATGCATTAGCGATCATTGTGTTGTATTGGTGATCTAAAATGTTCAAATGTTTGTATAGCTTATGGGACTTAAATACGGGGTCAACTTACAAACTACTTATGAACTAACTAATACTAAGGACGATACAAATATCCATGCCCGAGGGGGGATTTGAACCCCCGACCGTAGTGGCCGTGCAGACCGTGACTGTAGGGCCTCAGTCCCCTCGGCCACCGCGGCCGGCTATTTTTACTTTAATGACCAGCTCAACTTGTGATGTAAATGCATTGTTTTATTGATCAAAATGGCTACCAAAACTAATAGAAAGTATGCGAAGATCTGGGAAACGGACCCTTTGCTGGAAGGTAAGAGTGTAATTATTTCTTATTATGAGCTATCTTTCGGTATTGCACCCCGACCTTCGTGCCCGTGGGCATGGCTCTTAATTTTTAATACATGTGCAATAGATAGCGGTGGAGATTCAGATCAGATGTTCAGATGTTTGTTAAGCCTATGGGACTTAACTACGGGGTCATCGGTCCCTAAACTTACGAACTACTTATGAACTACTTACGAACTAGGACAGCACAAATATCCATGCCCGAGGGGGGATTCGAACCCCCGACCGTAGTGACCGTGGTGACCGTGTCTGGAGCACCTTAGTCACCTCGGCCACCGCGGCCGGCACGGTGGAGAGAGAGAGAGAGAGAGAGAGAGAGAGAGAGTCTCGAAAACAAGTTATGTCTTTTGATTCTACGAGGGTGTTGTGAGATAAGACCCTAACAATGATGTAGGTTGGTCATTCACCCTGGTGATCCCGTAATTGACGCAAAATGAACAACATTATTTGCCGGCCGCGGTGGCCGAGGAGACTGAGGCGCGCCAGTCACGGTCTGCACGGCCACTACGGTCGGGGGTTCGAACCCCCCTCGGGCATGGATATTTGTGCCGTCCTTAGTTGTAGGTAGTTCATAAGTAGTTTGTAAGTTTAGGGACTGATGACCCCGTAGTTAAGTCCCATAAGCTTAACAAACATTTGAACATTTTTGAACAACATTATTTTTAATATTCATAGAGTATATGACTTCAACTGCGATTGGGCAAAGCTGAAAATGTGTACCCAGCCGGGATTCGAACCCGGGTCTCCTGCTTTCTAGGCAGTTGTGCTGACCCCTACACCACTGCGGACACAGTGATCACCGCACCTGCAAGGACTACCCATGCACGCCTCCCGTCAGATACACATTCCCAGCTTCGCCCTGCCCATAGTACTCAAACTCGTAGTTTAACTAATTCCCGTAAGAGTAAGGGCTTCAAACTTGCCCACCCCTCCGCACTAACGATAATTTCATCGCAGTTGAAGTCATATATTCTATGAATATTAAACAATAACAGCTGCAGGATCAGAAGTGACGTATATTCTTTCGTAACAGACGCCACATGTATATATATATATAATATGCCGGTGACGGGCAATGATCCTATCGTTAGTGGGGAGGGGTGGGCAAGTTTGAAGCCCTTACTCTTACGGGAATTAGTTAAACTACGAGTTTGAGTACTATGGGCAGGGCGAAGCTGGGAATGTGTATCTGACGGGAGGCGTGCATGGGTAGTCCTTGCAGGTGCGGTGATCACTGTGTCCCCAGTGGTGTAGGGGTCAGCGCAACTGCCTAGAAAGCAGGAGACCCGGGTTCGAATCCCGGGTGGGTACACATTTTCAGCTTTGCCCAATCGCAGATGAAGTCATATATTCTATGAATATTAAACAATAACAGCTGCAGGATCAGAAGTGACGTATATTCTTTCGTAACAGACGCCACATGTATATATATAACATTATTTTTTATAACCTTTTTTTCTTACCACCCCCACGAACCACAATTGCCGAGGTGGTGTGGCTTGCGTGCATCAACGATACAGATAGCCGTACCGTTGCGTTGGTGCAACCACAGCGGAGGGGTATACGTGTGGAGAGGCCAGACAAACGTGTGGTCTCCGAAGAGGGGCAGCAGCCTTTTCAGTAGTTACAGGGGCAACAGTCTGGATGATTGACTGAGCTGGCCTTGTAACATCAGCTAATGTGACTTTGCCACACAGCTACTGCGAACGGCTGAAAGCAAGGGGAAACTACAGCCGTTACTTTTTCCGGGGACATGCAGCCCTACTGCATGAACTACTGTATACACTATTTGATTACGTTCATTTGTACGATGGCTTTCCACCTCAGAAGATTGTAAGAATACGCAGCCGGACTATGACAACAACGTGAATGTTCAATGCGGAGCCACGTGCGTCGACAGTGTACTGTCAGGTGTTGTCGGACGCCTTCCATTCACTCTGCCGTAAACTAACATTACTTCCTCCTTCTGCCGTCGGCAGTTACGAAGTGAACGGGGAATTCGTACCGACAAAGTTTGTACGCTGAGCGTGGCTACACAGCAGTGCTCATTCCACATGAAATGAATCAAATGGACATTTTTAGAAAATCAAGAAAGTAGAGGTTTAGGCATGTTAATACACTAACCAAATATAGCTATTATTTTACAGATTTGAAACTTAATTTTATTGTATTCAAGGGTTTAGTGTAGATTAGGATAACACCCATCAGCTTTGGACAAAGACATATTATCGTAACTTATCAGGAGTGGCGTTCCTAAGGATAATAAGAGTGGGGGTTGTTGCCGGTAATTAAAAGCAGACTAATATCACACGAAAACCGTTACAAAATTCGCACAATAGAACTGAGTGGAACTTTTAAAGACGGAACGAATTGTTACCGCCGTAAGAAGCAAATTTTACAGACTTAATTGTTTGGCTTCCAAAGACCAGAACCTCGCTTTTTTGAAACATTTCGGACAAGAAATACGCAGTAATACAAAAAAAAGGCGTTTGTAATGCAATTTTAATTGCAAATTAACCTTTCATCTGACGCGAAAATTAAATAAATTTGTAGAGGGGAAAATTCTCTACAACCTTCTTCCCTTATGTTTTTTTTTTCATATCTCGTATCGTTTGAGAGATATTTGCAAAAATAACGGAGATTTGACACATTTTGCGTTGCGTAATTGATAATTTCCTTATTGTAACTTACACGTTGTCATTTCAAAGCAATGGCGCACTGAAGAATTAACAAAAACACGTCATTCTTAGTACAATAAACGATAATGTAGTGTCTAAAAATTCCTTATTAGCATCTGTTAACAACTGCCATCAATAGTACGCAAATAAAGGACCAATTTCGTAACTGTCTGCCGTAGTGTAGTGAGCAACGCGTTGGTTTGTAAACCACCCGCCACAAGCAAAAAAAAATTTTCTCCTTTTTTTTTTCCTAAAAGGGTTACGTGTTGGGTGCATAGATATGTCGTAATCATATCACTATATTGGCTGTTCTTCACGGGTTTGCGGCCGGATTATGTCGATCTTCTGATACGATATTTCGGCGGTCCACCTGGCCGCCATCTTCAGGTATGACTGGTGCACAATCACGCCGGAACCGAGGACATATCAGTTACGGCGGCTCCTTTATACCGCGGGAACAGGCCAGTGCGCATGTGCAAGAAGTGGAAGAACGCCTTCTGGTACGTGAAGAGTATAGCAGCGCCACCAGCGGTAGAAGTTAGCCAAAGCGAGTAATCGAAAATTAAGGAGGAGGTGGTCGAAAACTAGACCGTTGTTTTTTAATATTAGATAAAATGGGATGCCACGTTTTACTCAATGGAAAACCTTTTTCCCTATTAATACGATTATCTGATAATCTTATTTCGATCGCTTCCTTAAGGACACAATCCCAATAACGTGAGGCTGGAGCAATAATTTGCGTGTCTTTAAATGACGTGTTATGCCCTTCATTAATACAATGTTCAGCTACTGCAGACTTTTCAGGTTGGAACAGACGTGTGTGCCTTTGATGTTCCACACAACGGTCGTGAATTGTACGAATAGTCTGTCCAATATATATACCTTTCCACAATGGCAGAGGAAAGCCAAAATCCCCTGCCACTGTGGAAAGGTATATATTGGGCAGACTATTCGTACAATTAGCGACCGTTGTGTGGAACATCAAAGGCACACACGTCTGTTCCAACCTGAAAAGTCTGCAGTAGCTGAACATTGTATTAATGAAGGGCATAACATGTTATTTAAAGACACGCAAATTATTGCTCCAGCCTCACGTTATTGGGATTGTGTCCTTAAGGAAGCGATCGAAATAAGATTATCAGATAAACGTATTAATAGGGAAAAAGGTTTTCCATTGAGTAAAACGTGGAATCCCATTTAATCTGATTTTAAACAACAACGGTCTAGTTTTCAACCAGCTCCTTAATTTTCAGTTACTCGCTTTGGCTAACTTCTACCGCTGGTGGCGCTGCTATACTCTTCACGTCCCAGAAGGCGTTCTTCCACTTGTTGCACATGCGCACTGGCCTGTTCCCGCGGTATAAAGGAGCCGCCGTAACTGATATGTCCTCAGTTCCGGCGTGATTGTGCACCAGTCATACCTGAAGATGGCGGCCAGGTGGACCGCCGAAATATCGTATCAGAAGATCGACATAATCCGGCCGCAAATCCGTGAAGAACAGCAAATATTATTACGCCGGGAAAATCTACGGAATTACATATCACTTTTTTTTCATTTACATTATTATTGTTGTCCGAAATGTTAGCAAAAAATTATAAAACTACACATCTAAAGTGGGCCGCAAAAACATGTCAGTGCCATTTTTTTCTTTCACAAATCAATTCGACAATTTTTTTTTTTTTTTTTTTTTTTTTTTTTTTTTTTTTTTCCAGATTTAAGAAAGATATTTAGGCGGTACGCCGTACCTCCCCGTACGTGACCAACTGAAGCACTGCTACACAGTTACAACAACTGATTATGATAATCGCCCTCGGCATGCGACGCGGTCTGCTCGCGGACCACCGAATCGTAACGGCGCACTAGACTTACGTCACGCTGAGTGACGCACGCTCACATGGACGGAGAGAAAGTTTCGGCAGGTATGTGCGGGCAGTGACGAAACGAAACGGCAGGTGTCCGCTCGCTTGGCCCTGCGTGTGTGTGTGTATGAGCTCAGCTCAGCTCAGCTTTATTCGGCGGTCGGGCAGTCACGCGCTACACAGGTGCCGACCGGCAGGCGACGCGCCTCACACGCTACACTCCGCTGCAACGCAACACCAGCCCTGTCCTCGCCACCGAAATTAAATTTTTTGTCACGTTCACGTTCCTGTCACTCGCTCCGAAAAACGAAAAAATAAATGCTTCCCTGTGTTGCCTAGTTTTGTGAGCGTGCACGCCAATGAACGAAACAGAATATTCCAAATAAAATTCTGTGTCGCGTACGATTCGTGGAAACCAGTGGCGTTCGGTGGTGCCTGAAGCTAGGTGTTAATTCCGAGTTTAATGTTACGTTTTTATTTGAAACGATTACAAGGGGAAATTATTTATTTGAGCGCCTGGTCTCTTGACATTTGTCATGATATAAACATTCCTAGAATTCGAATCCTTAGCTTTTCTCGGCATAACGGATTTTCAAACGACTTAGAGTATTCTGCCGGGTGACGTAGTCGACCACTGCCGCTATTTCGTCCGGAGAACACCCTGCCATTCTCAAGGCACAAATGCACTCAAAGAAGCAATGTGCAAGCGAATTCAATACCGCGGTTTGCAAATGGAAGACAAGAAACATTACAGACACAGTACAAGTAACCGCAGAGTCAACACAGCTAAAAATGGCCAACATCAGAAATATCGATAGTAACAATTAATAGGGCAGCATTAATTCTGTCCCTCTGTTTTTTGACGAGAGATAGGGCCGGATTACCAGCAGATATTAAACAAAAACTGCCATCTCTATTTATAAGGTTACTTGCTTAATTTAATTTAAACAGCTTCCTTAATAACACTATTCCAATAGGTGGAAGTGCATGCCAGAAAACCAACAACTTCAGATTTAATTATAAATAATTCCTCTTGCCATTCACAACAACACAAACTTGCATTTTTTATATCAGCATTGAACCGTATAAATAAAATTCATGCTGAACCTGCGACAAAAACAAAAGAAATTAACATTCTAGAGCCTATAGCCTACAACAATGATTATGACCCAACCATAGTTGACAAATTAGATAAAAAACTAAAAACCAACCATACAGTGCCTATAAACCAACCATCAGAAGCAGAACAATCTAAATATATCTCTATGCCCTTTGTCGGAAACATATATCAACTTGCAAAACTCTTTAAACCACACAATGTTGAAATATGTTTCCACGCAAACAATAAAATGCAAAACAAAATAGTTCACAACACTAAATCAACCAACATACCTTTTAAACAAATCTGGCATATACAAATTAACATGTGACAGCTGCTCATGCTACTATATAGGACAAACAGGAAGGAATTTTGAAATAAGATACAAAGAACATATTGACGCACTCCGTTTAAAAAATTTAAACAAGTCAAGCTTTGCAGCCCATCTGGCTGAAAACAGCCATTCCATTACAAACATAAAAAACAATCTCCAAATACTACACACTGCAGAATAAAGATGGACCTTTTACAACAATTAGAAATGTTCATCCATAACAATACAGCACCACACACCATCTTAAATGAACAAACAGGTCTGGAAAACAATTCTTTCTACAAACCAAACACAAATACACATACTTAGATTACATAACACCTACCCCCCACCCCGCCTTGCCATTCCCAAATGTTTAATCTTATAAATGCAGTCTATGGATTTTTCTTTAAATGTAACATTAGTGCTACCATTACAGCATTATGGAATAAAGAAGCCACCAATGTAAGAGAATAATGTAAATAGAAACGTATGAACTCGTCAACTATTGAAACTGTAACTGGTAAATAAGTTTAAAATAGTATCTGTGCATCAACTGTGATCTTTGACAATTAGCGGTATATATCTCTGTATTGTTTATGTTTGTAAAACATGTGGAAAGCGAGTGCTATGGTGAAGTATGTGTTTTGTGGGCAGATTTTGAGCACTAAAATGCCTGAAAAATCACCTCTCATAAAACAGCTGTGTGAACCAACTGTAAGTAGCTGTTTAGAATACGTTTTAAACTTGTAAATATTGTAATTTAGTGCCAAAGACAAAGCTCACACATAATTTTCTATCTCATCACAGCCAAACGAGTTCCACAATGTTACGAGCAACATATAAAACATGTATACCACCTGATGATGAACTGCCAGGCAGTTCGAAACCGGTCGTGGTAAATAAATATGTAAGAAAGGTGACTGGTTGCTGTTATTATCTGATTTCTTCAGAATCTCTGTGTTGTCGTATTCCGCAGGATGACCAGTGCTAAGAAAGTGTTCTGCAACAGCGGATTTGTTTCGCTGTTGTAAGCGAGTGTGACGTCTGTTTTCAAAACTCCGGTCTTCCGCAATTCTGATTGTCAGACGAATGTATGACATGCCACAACTACAAGGAATACGATAGACACCAAACTTACGCAAACCAAGATCATCATTTACAAACCTCAACGGGGTCTTTAAGGTGGTGGCCGAAAAACTAATTTCACCTCGTATTTCCACAAAATACGGTCAGTCCTGTTGGAAATGCTTCCTTCGTAAGACGAAAAGGCCATAGACTTAGGTGTCACTTCTTTACTATCATCACTCACCCGTTTCACAGTCTCACTGTAACCATTCTGACGAAAGGTGACCTCTATATGGGACATTTCAGACCCTGAAAGTTTTTCAGCTGAATCGCTTGAACATTGCTTCCTTGAGCGCACTTGTGTCTTGAGATCGGCAGGGTGTGCTTGCGAGGTTATTTATGAGGATTGTCTGTGGAGAATCTTATATCAACAACTAAACAAAATCACTGTATGAAGTACAGTTCTGTCTAGGGGATGATAAAAATTCGTCCACAGTTCCCACCTGCATTTGATTAATTTAAAACAACTAAAATTGAGAGGGATACATTTCATAAAATAACTGTCACAACAATTTGTTTAAAATTTTTAAGTAGTCTGTTTATTTATCGGATCAAAACATGTCACCGGTAAAAGCACTGTATGTTGGCATATCTAACATAGTACGTGAGCCCCTAGACAAAATTGAATTTACCGAAAATATTTTAATTAGACTACCCCTGGTTCATTGCATAAAAACTTTACCATTAGTCTGTGCCTGACCGCGAATACTTTGTCTTTACATATACAGTTTATTTAAAAAAAAAAAAAATGAAAAACAAACAAACAATGTCCAACAACAGATATCGAATGAATGAATGTTTATGATAACTCGGTTATCACTACCTGATAAGATGCACTATTACAATCAGTTTACAACGGAAATGTATTGAAGTCACAGTGCTTAAATTTCACATGCTGCAATCTTCAAGTTTTACGTATCACACGGCAACTCGAGAAGAAATCTTGCAAGTTTAACAGTACTCGCCACACTCGATAAATCTTTCTACGTTCGACCGCACTTTTACGCTCTGAAACTTTTAAAAGTCTCACTCTTCAGAAGGACAGGAAGAAGTTGCTGTGATATGCAAATGATTAGCTTTTCAGAGCATTCACACAAGGATGGCGCCGGAGGCGACACCCACAACGTGCTGACATGAAGAGAGTTTCCAACCAATTTCTCATACACAAACAGCAGTTGACCGGCGTTGCCTTGTGAAACGTTGTTGTAATGCCTTGTGTAAGGATGAGAAATGCGTACCATCACGTTTCCGACTTTGATAAAGGTCGTATTGTAGCCTATCGCGATTGCGGTTTATCGTATCGCAACATTGTTGCTCACGTTGGTCGCGATTCAATGACTGTTTGCAGAATATGGAATCGGTGGGTTCAGGAGGGCAATACGGAACGCCGTGCTGGATCCCAACGGCCTCGCAGTCGAGATGACAGGCATCTTATCCGCATGACTGTAACGGATCGTGCAGCCACGTCTCGATCCCTGAGGCAATAGATGGGGGCAATTGCAAGACAACAACCATCTTCACGAACAGTTCGAAGACGTTTCCAGCAGCATTGACTATCAGCTCGGAGATCATGGCGGTGGTTACCCTTGACGCTGCATCTCCGTTATTACGACCAGAGGTGGTTGTTCTGGGTACTTATTTCTCAGGATCTCTGCACCCAAATTGCGTGAAAAGGTAATCACATGTCAGTTCTAGTATAACATATTTGTCCAATGAATACTCGTCTATCATCTGCATTTCTTCTTGGTGTAGCAATTTTAATGGCCAGTAGTGAATATTCGGCTCTTGGACTTTCCCTGCGTTTTTTTCCGCCAATTTTTCCCCCCAATGCTTAAGTCACGATTCCTTGATGTCTAAGAATGTGTCCTACCAATCGGTCCCTTCTTTTAGTCGATGTATGACAGAACATCCCCCCCCCCCCCCAATTCTATTCAGTATCTCCTGATTAGTTATGCGATCTAGAAGTGCAGCAGATCTGACACAAACGCTTCTACTTCAATTCCTATAGTACAGTGTTTTTAACCTTTTTGAATAGGCGACCATTCCAAGTAAAAATACTCTGGCGAACCCCCTCACGAACTATGATAAAACAATGTTCTCTCGAAGGAAACAGATTTCAACTTCTTAATTTTTGCTACTGATTTCTTTTAAATTGTTGGACGAAGGTTTCTTATACTCGAGTAATCCGCGCACATTTTTTCCCGAATTTATGAACGAAAAACTGGGTTGCGCAGTTTTACTCGAATTTAGGTTGGTATTACTCCATCTGCAACAACAAAACACACCAGGCGGGGATTACTCCGCTTTAAAAAGCATCCCTTTAGGCCAGTATTACACGATAATATTTTCGACCAGATCTTTGACAAAGAAATATTATCAAATATTCGTAATATTTCTTAGACATAAATCTTCATCGTTTTGTTAAAAAGGTGTATCATTGTCGTCATATTGCAAGAGAGCGGATAATAATAACTTTTTATTGTGCGCTGCGTTAGCCGGTCACAACGTGGCGGAGTAACGTATCTTTCCGGCAGCTTCTTTGCCAGCGCGGCTGGCGCGTACGAACAGTTGTATTGTTGATGTAAGAATGAATAGTTTATGGTACCATCTTTCATTTTATCACCGTTTAAACCTGCCCTGTACTTACTCGAATATTTCAAGGCTAAAATTAGCCAAATCGTTTCAGCCGTTGTCGAGTTTTAGCGAAACTAACGAACAGCAATTCATTTATATATATATAGATATGCGGCGAGGCGATATATATATATTTTCCAACAGAAAAATATATTTTGTGTACGAATATTTCGTATTTCAGGCAAGACACAGAAGCGAATTATGCTCATTAAGAAAAGTCCAATTGTAAAAGACAGTTTGTAAATGATATTTTTCTCAAATTTTTCACAATTACTTATTGTATGAAATTCTTTTCCTGAAAACAGTTTTCAGTCTTTATGCTTATTCAACATTACCACATTGTATTTTAAAATAATCTATGATGTATTCGATTCATAACCAATATCATACAAAGAACCGCGTAATTTTAACATTACATGAATTTCACTTAGGCATACGTTTTTGTATTACTAAACCCCTAGTTACTTTACGGTGCAAGTACTTCCTCGTCCTGTAATGGCCATCCTCCAATCAAGACTTCGCGATTCCCCTGGGGTCCGCGACACACAGGTTAAAAAACACTGCTACAGCAGAAGCATCTCATCGCGTATCGGAGAACCTAACCTTCGGAGCCATCGGTTCGTAGTGTGACATAACACAGGTCAAGATAACGCAGATCGTCCGCAACTTGTACTAATATTTACAAAACACCTCGCCGTTACGGCAGATTACGGAAAGGATGGCTGTTGAAACACTATTATCTTTCTCAGTCTAGATAAGGCCGTATGGTTTTCCCGTGTTGTCAAGTGGGATACGGCGATTACGTAAAACAGGCCGTTACCTCAGACTGTATTCCGACCTCAGTGACGATAACACTATAGCCTGATCATATATTGTCATATACTGGAGTTTACAATTACTCAGAACCAAGTGAAAGTGGAACCGAATCAGTATCGATAAGGCAATACTGATAAATCGGTTATCAGTCCTGTTAATCTCGAATTTTAATGAGTCTTCGGTACGTTGTAGAACAAATCCTGAGTACCTGGATTTTGAAGCGTAGATCCCCAATTCAGGACAAACTGAATGTTGAAGTTTTAACAGGTTCAAATTGTGCTTTTTGTTTTTCGTTTTTCATTTTACGTTTATGTTTCGATTGATTCTACAAGATGTTTATTCTGGAATTCTGTTTTAGAACAGCAAACGATCCAAATGAGTATAAGGACTCTTTAATCTACTGTAAAACAAACGGAAAACAAAATCGAAAGAAAAAAAAAGTTCTGCAGGGTAAGTACACCAGAGGCTAGACACTTCACTGATTGACAGCTATGCTGATGACACCGATGACACTACAGCTACAGCAGAGTTACCAAACACAACTTCCAGAAATTCGTTCGCTACAGAAGAGACAGTAGGAATTCAAATAAAAAACAACTGCCAGCATGTGAAACTTGAAAGTTGGTATTCTCGGAGTAGCAAAGCAACTTAAATCCTTTAAGGGAAGTACATCTTCCGCCCTTGATTGTACACCAATTAGGTTCATTTCAGAGAAAGCCGATGGAATACCTCGATTCCCAGCTATCATAAACAGCTGCACACTGAGTGAAAGATCCGTAATCAAAGATTGGAAAGTTGCACCGGTTATTCCAATCCAATCCATTAACTTTATTTACACGATAATCAGTCTGTAGGCAAGGAGGTTAGAATCTCTGGAGATGTCCTAACACTGAAAAAGTGAGGCCAGCAAACTGGACACAAACATTTGTTTGTGCCCAGAACATTTGTCGTAGTGCTAGTATATAGTAGTTTAAATGTAGGTAGTATCTAAGTCAATTTAGTGACAATACGTAAAGTGGGCAATATTCACACAGGGTTTAAGTGAGAAATCTTCGTTTTGGGCACGAAATCATGGACCTTCTGGCTTCAACCAATCCTGTTTTCAGCATTATTCTAACCTCCTTGGCTGCCGGCTGCTACCAATACCACCTATAGTCCGTTCACCGAGAGCTGGGACGAAACGTAAACAGTGTCACATGAGCGATACGCTCGTTTCCAGCGAAAGCATTCGGTGTTCACGTGATACGTAGGGCTGTGCAAAATCCTTGGTGCACGCTTTGCAGCTGGTAGCGTCGGCTAGCTGCCGAGCTGACGTCATAGCGGACCCTGAGAAACCTGGACAACTGTGTATCGAAATAAAGCACGACATGGAAGATTCAAAGCCAGTTACAATAATGTTAAAAGTACGATGAAAATGAGTCCATTCTGTCAAAACACATTTGTTTTCATTCAGGTTGCTAACAAAACGCTCTATTCATACACAATTTTTAATAACATTACCAGTAATAATAATGGTAAAGGACTACGAAACAAGGTTCATTCTGTCAAACGTGAACTGTTTCCACTGAGGTTAATACCAAACCGCTCCTCTCTCTCTCTCTTTACTGCTTCTTCTGGCAGTTTCCGGCATTTTGTATGTTTTGTCTTTCGCTGCAATATAGCCTTTGATTCTGGCCCACAAGAACAGTTTTCCCTGCATTCTTCGCCATTTCATCTATCGCGTATTCGTTGTACGCTGTTCTGTGATTTTGAAATATATCTAAAGGTTATTTCTTCAACATACCGTCTTCAAAATCGAGGTTTTTAGATTTTAGCCACTGATATTTCGTGCTTATTGGAATTTGCACTGGGAACCTTTTCTTTTCTACGATAATGGTATGGCGCTTTATCAACAACAGTAACTGCAAGTCGAAGAACATCTTGAAACCACTTCTCGAAGGTTCAACTAGTCTTTCAAGCGACTTTAAAGATGCACTTAGAGACGCTGAAATCGACGCTGTACAACACGCACTAACCTGCAATGCTGACTTATGACTGTGCGCCACTGCCTTTTACACCCTTCGACGGCAGCGCTGTGGTCACGCGCATTGCCGTGTTTACAGAACGTCTCTCGTTTCGGTGAATGGAGTACAGAGACAAGGCGTCACAACGCCAGTGTGACGTCATACCGACCAGGCCTCTACTGCCAGCTGACTGGCTGGCCGCCGGGACACAGCACACTGCCACGTAGCAGCCAACCTGTCAGCTGGTCGGTATGGCGTGGCACGGACTGTTGTAAAGCCTTGTCTCTAGGTGGTGTTGCTACCGTCCGGTTATATATAAGCGCCTTTTACTTCTGGCTTGTAGCCATCATATTCTGCAAGTCAGAACAGAGCTGTAGGCATCTGATGCTGGGTGGTTTCAGGTACCAATAACAATCGACATAGCAGGTAATATTCCCGAGGGAAAGGACGCCCAAAATTCTAGTGTTCTGCTGTGATTGGTCGGTGCATATGGAGGCTAGGCACCAAAACATTTCTCCTCTGCTGAAAATTAAATAATTTTTCCTTACATTCACTTGATTTTCATATAATTCTGTTGTTTCAGATCGTTTAAAAACTTATTAATCAATGAACAAAAGTAAAACGAAAAGGCAGACGAAATGCTTCGGCCATGTTTTTCGCAAGTCAGTGCGCCGGCTGACCGAGGTGGATCACGCTGTCTGCTCACTCTGGTTTTGGCAGTCGTCGCGGGCAGACGACCTGTGCGATACGATCTGTCGTAAGATAGCAGTCAAATATGTAGAAGTGCATTTTAACCTTGCAGAAACAACATAAATCAACAATGTTATTTATTAGAGACACTGCAACTTAAGAGACCTGGACGTGAAAATGACAAAAATCGACAAACGTTTTGCCTCCATCTGAGACACAAATTTCTCCCGTTTCCAAACATGTATGGTTTATTTACTTTCAAATAGTAAAGTTATTCGTAATTGCTTTTACTAGGTACTTAGACGAGTGTACGGCCTATAGATTTGACTGTCGTATAAATGAAGTTTATCGGATTTCTTTTAGCGCTTATATCGATGACTTCACATGGCTGAAGTGATGTAATTTGTCGACGATATGGTTTGAAGTTTTCGCTACAGATGATATTTTGCTTTTTATTTATATCTCTAGCAGAGAAGCGTGAACTACGAAACAAAAAAGGGGCACATATTACCAACACCACGTAGAGACAAGGCCTCACAACAGCCCATGCTACGCCACACTGACCAGGCCGAGGCCTACGAGAAAGACAGGCCCCAGGGCAGTCGTCATGCCACGTAAGCAAGGTAGTTCCGAGCCGGCGCGATCGCTAGCCGATTGGCCGGCCGCTGGGGCACTGCCCACTGGGGCCTGGGGCCTGTCTCGTAGGCCACTGACCAGGCCGCGGCCTAGTCTTGTGTAGTTCGCGAACGAACTAGTTCGGAAGAGCGCTCCCACAGGCAAACTACGCGAAGTAGTTCGCAGATCCCTCGCCTCTTAGTTCGTCCGCTCCTCTTCCAAAGACTGACGCGGAGCAGCGAGAGGACGCGAGAGCGCGCAGAATCGCGTGATTCCCTTCTGCCAGTTACCTTCATTTCGAGCTGAGATGCAGCTTAGCTGTAGTTTCATAGTCTTAAACACCGTTTGAACAAATATCTGAACACTGGCGACGCTGATTCTTCAGGCAAGGAATATGACCATAAACATTCCGTACCTGCCACAGTCATGGAAACAATGAAGCCAATTTACAGGGATATTGCATATGGAAAATTACTTATCAAATGACTACGTGTACACAAAATCCTAATGAGAGCTCAGCTGCGAGTGGCAAAATAGGTGTATTCAAAATACGTGTGACGGATACTGTACGGTGGGGGGTTCGAATTCCCCTCGGGCATGGATATTTGTGCCGTCCTTAGTATTAGCTAGTTCATAAGTAGTATGTAAGTTTAGGGACTGATGACCCCGTAGTTAAGTCCCAGAAGCACTACAACCATTTGCATTTGGATTGGCATTACGGATGCTGTTATCTGTTTCAATGATGGAGTAATTAGCAGGACAAAAATAATGGACAAATTAGGCATCTAACCAGGAAATAATACTGCCCGCGAGTCTTCCGACAGCGCGACTGGTGCAATCGTCATCACTGCAGATCGCAGTGCTTGCTGTCCCCACTTCTTATCCCGCCACGGGCAAAAGAAAATATTACTTCTTTGTATTTGCTGTTTCTAGAATGTTCTACATGTTTCTTATGTTTGACGTAATTGTACGTTCCCGAATATTCTTTCTATGTGTAAATAGTGGAGCACTCCAAGCAGTAGTTTGCTAAGACCGTGGTCCTTGCATTGTTTTTTGATGGTTGTCGTAAGTGATGAGACCCGAAATAAAAATGCAGACCTATAAATCGGCATCAAAATAAGAAGTGAAAAGAGTCTGACAGTGATACCGACGTGAAGTGACTAGTTGTGGCGGTATGGCAAAGGTAAACCTTCTGATTGCAGGAAAGCGGCACCAACGCGTGAACAGTGAACTAGCATGTAATTTTAATGGAACAATACACTGAAGGGCCAAAGAAACTAATTCACCTGAATACTATCACGTAGGCCCTCGCGAACATGGGTAAGTGCCATAACGCGACGTGGCATGAACTCAAATAACGTCTGAGGTAGTACTGGAGAGAACTGATACTGGGCATCATGTAGGGCTATCCGTAAAAGTACAAGGTGTGGAGACGTCTTCTGAACAGCACGTCCAGATATGCTATGCTCTGTGTTCATGTCTGGGGATGTTTGAACCCAGTCGAGTGTTCCTGGAGTCAGTCCATAGCGATTCTGGACGTGTGGAATGTCGCATTGTCCTGATGGAATTGCACAAGTTGGTCGTAATGGCGCAATGAACATAACTGATGTATGTGATCATCCGGATTTCGTACAAACGTGTCACCTGTCAGGCTCGTATCAAGACGTATTAGGGGTCTCGTATCACCCCCAACTGCACACACCCTACACAATTACAGAGCCTCCAGTCCCCTACTGGCATGGAGGGTCCATGCATTCATGAAGCTGTCTCTGTACCAGTAGACGTCCATCCGCTCACCAGACCAGGCAACAAGTTTCCAGTCATCAACAGTCCGATGTCGGTGTTGCCCCGGCGAGGCGTAGCGCTTTTCGTCGTGCAGTCAGCAGGGGTACACGAATGGGCCTTCGTCTGCGAAGACCCATATGGATGATGTTTCGTTGATTGGTCCTCACGATGACGATGATGGCCGAGCATTAAGATCCGCAGTAATGTGCGGAAAGGTTACGTTGAACGGTTCTCTTCAGACACCGATGGTTACGTTTTTGCAGGAACTTTCCCTAGCTACAGAAATATCGCAGATGTATTACCGGATTCCCGATATTCTCGGGACACTCGTGAGATGGTCTCGCGGTAAAATCCCCATCTCATATTCCATCTCTCGGGTGCCGTCCATTGTAGCAGCAGAACGGCATGTGACGCCTGCGCCAGACACCCAGTCTTGCCAACAGTTAAAAGTGACGTCCCCACCAGTTTCAAGTGTAAAAACACTAGAAAACCACTAAGAAAACTGCCTCTAGTCTCATAATAGCTAAAAATTTTCCCTATTTTTTTAATTATTATGAAAGAAAACATTAAGTATATTAGTAATTACTTTCCGTATTATGAAGTAATAAAATATTCACAATCATTAAATTTACAATAAACTAGCAATTCATATTTAAGAACATACAAAATTTCTTTAAGAACTATTAATTTGCCTCGTAAAACAAAGATTTCGTGATAAAATATTCGCGTTGTCACGCCATTAACATTGCCAGGATTCAGCACCCGTTGCCAACATTGTTACGCAAGGTGTAGTGGGACGGATTAATGTCTCCACTACTACTTTATGTCAGCTCAGTTTCGCAGAAGACTATGTTTATATTTTATTTTTTAAATGATTTTTATGAAAATGTTTTATGTTATGTGATTCTTAAAAGAGTTTCCGTATGTTTCTTGTTTTTCATGTGATATGACGGCGATTCAACCTACGAGAGCAACATCTTCGACGCCGAGCTCAAGGAGTAAACATCTGGCCACTTCAAGTCGCGGCAAGAAGATGCTGGTCTGTACGGTTATCGTCGCGTATATTAACACTATTATATTAACTTTCGTGGAAAATCAAGAAGACCATAAAATCAGTCTTTGTGTAACTGTCATTGAGTAATGATCTGTTTTGTGAGCGCAATAAATGTTATTGTGTCTCGAAAGTTAACCAAGTGTCAACGATAATTATTTTGATATTTATAGAAATTTTAAAAGAAATTTCATTGACAGGAGCTGAAGAATTATTTACTGTCAAACCATTTTTCTATTCGAAAGAAGACATTTATTGAAAGTTATTTTGTTTGACAGATAAGGCAAGAAGACTTATCAATTTTTAGTATTTTAATCAATCGATCATTAGTGAACATGACTTGTAATATCTTTGTCTATAGCAACCAGCACAACTACGAACTTCTGTTTGTCAGTCGATCGTTTTAAAGAAGTGCAAATCTAGAATCATATGCTCCTTCTATCTGCGCAAGGATCTGTCGTTGAAATTACACAATACAGGAAGATTATATTATTTTGGATTTTTAATTTTTTACGAGCGGACGGTTTTTGGATCCTGAAGTCTGACACGGCATATTAAAAATTTGGTATTAGTCCCATGCAAGTCAAATTTCTGACTCCTTACAGTTGTACCACAAAATTTGCACTTCACTACCTGACCCGTGGTACCTTCAATAACTTGAAGTCAATATTTTAAATCCCGAAACTTTTGCGTATATTGTGGTTTCGGTATAGTTATACACGTATGAAGTCGGGAAATAATACCATGCACCGAAAATCACAATTTACAGTGCACACCACAAACGACGACAGTCGAGTACTTTTTCTGCACATGCAGTGTTGCCAACTCGTAAATGCGAAAACATCGTACTAAAAAGTCAAAATTATAGATTTTGACTCAGAATTATCGTACATCAGACAAAAATGTTTAAAAATAGCAAAACAATTAATAAACAGGAAAAATAATGGTAATTTCCAAGGAACGGTGTACATCGAAGTAGCGGCATCAGTGCCAGCGATATATATGGCACGTTTGACTAACGTATCTTTACTTTATACAATAAAATATGGTCCATTTACATTGACGCATCCACATATCATCCTGTGAGATTTTTCTTAAACACACAGAAAGTTCAAATGTTCAAATGTTTGTAGAGTCTATGGGACTTAACTACGGGGGTCATCAGTCCCTAAACTTACAAACTACTTATGAACTACTTACAACTAAGGACGGCACAAATATCGATGCCCGAGGGGGGATTCGAACCCCCGACCGTAGTGGCCGTGCAGACCGTGACTGGAGCGCCTCAGTCCCCTCGGCCACCGACACAGAAAGTATTACGCTACACTGATGCCGCTTCTTCGATGTACAACGTTCCTTGCAAATTATCAAAATATTAGGAAAACTGACACTTTAGTTTATTAAATAATCGCGCGAAGACATACATGTAGTAGTAGTAGTAGTAGTAGTAATAGTGACTGTGGTGTCGCACAAGTCCAAAGTGCGCGCCACCTACTTTCGCCGCGCGCCGCCATGCACACACGGCGCGGCGTTCTCACGACAGCCACGAGCGCCCTCTGCTGCAACCCCGCTCGTGGCCACCACGGAAAGACATCGGTCTCTTCGGACTGAGATAGCAACCAGTTAGGACCTTCGTAATCAGATAGGCACCAGTGAAGACTTTGCTATCGTACAGGCACTAGGCAGGCCTCTAACAACTATGTATCAACATTCTGCAGTACTATGTAAAAGTTAAGTATTGTTACATTCTGTGCAATATATATCTCTTTCTAATTTACTCTAGTGTTTATAGTTTCTGGCTGCTCCCCTCCGGACCTGCACCGGCGTGCTATCTTTGTTACTGTGTCGGTCTCGTTCCACTCGGCCACCGACACCTACGACGAGGCTAGGACACAAAAGCGGCGACGAAGTTGGGACACAAAAGTGGCGACGAGGATGGGATAGACGTACCGTGGACAGCAGCCAGACAGCAGCAGTCGGAGCACGCAGAAATTGCTCCCGCCCACCCACCCTTATTATAAGATTTTTGGGGGCACATTTTCCGTTACGTGTTTTGTTGGACTTTTTTGTTGTTGCAGAGTGTCCTCATTTATCTTGCATTTGTGTTTTGTACTAATTTACTTGTATACGCGGCGCTTAATCGGTCAGCATGGCCACTACCCCGAACCCAAACTTAATGGAAATTATTCAGTTACAGACGGCGCAAATCACTCAACTACTGCAGGCCGTGTCGCAGTTGACGACACAGGCTGCTCACCAACAACAACAGTCGTTACATCAGCAGCCCACACCTGCCGCTGCACCGCTTCCTACATTTCGCCAGTACAACGAACGTGAGGAAGAATGGAGCGACTACTTCGCACAGTTTCAAGAACTCGTCGCGGCTCATCAAATTACAGGTCAGAGAGTGAAGAACCTTTTCTTATCGATTGTGGGCCCCCAGACCTTCGTACTATTGAAAAAACTTTTCCCTCTCGCATCTCCTCGTGATGTAGACTTTGAACAAATAGTAGAGGCACTGAATGCTCATTATGAGAGAAAAGTTCTCGTAGCTGCGGCACGGTACCGATTTTTCAGACTTAAAAAATTACCGCAGCAGTCACACCAAGAGTGGATTACGGAATTGAAGGGCTTAACCCGCAAATGTAAATTTACTTGCTCTTGTGGACTTTCGTATAGTGACGTGATGTTGCGAGATGCGATTACGCAGAATATTCAGGACCCCAGAATTAGAGCAGCAATTCTGAAACAGTCTGACCCCTCATTAGACAGTGTACTGCAGCTTATAGAAGCGCATGATACTTTTGACTTAGCAGAGGTAGAAATGCAAAGCCACAGTGTTAATTCAGTGTGCCGCAACGGACGCTTTCCTAGCCGTAGTTCTCAGTATAGCACTAGTGATCCTTATTTTTCTACAGGCCGTGCTGAACAGACAGTGAACAGTAGCCAGTGTAAAAGTGCGACACAAAGGTCGCCCCGTCGTGTTAGAAACAGTGATTTGAATAACGGGCGCCAACGCTCATTTCAGAAAAATGTACGTAAATCTTGCCCCCAGTGTGTGTCTCGCCACAAGCGTGCTCATTGCCCTAGTCGCAACGCAACCTGTTATCAATGTGGCAAATCAGGACATGTACAGTCTGTGTGTATGCAAATTAAAAACTCAAAGAACGGTACCGTTAGAAACAGTGCTTCGCGGAGTGCGAGAACAGTTCATTCTGTAAATGTTACATGGGCTGTGGAATTGAACAGTGCTTTCCTTGGATCTCAATTGCAAGAAAGTAGTTCTGCGCCTTTGACAAAACTATATAGTGCACCACGTAGCAAGCGCCGACGAGCGCGTAAAACAGTGCAACGGAAAAGGGTTCGGGACAAGCAAAATGACTATGAACAGTGCCTTCTGCAACTGCTCATTGTAAAAGTGCCCAGTACTGTGTAGATAGTGACAGTAGACTTGGTGTAGCTACTCAAAAGTTTAGTGCAGTAGTTAGTGAATCTGCAGTAGCCTCGCATTGCGCGGACGCCGATCCGGCGGTAGTGCCATCTAATGACAGTGTTGTTAATAACCTGTGTGCCGAGTCTGCGCCGTGCAAGCGCAAGCGCAGTAAACGAACCGTAGCAGACGTTGCCCACATTCGCGCACCTGACGTGCGCCAGAAGCACAATCTTTTTGTAAATCTCTCCATAGAAAATAAGACTGTGCAATTTCAGCTTGATACTGGTTCCGCTGTCACATTAATAAATAAAGATATTTATGAACTTGTGGGTTCGCCAAAATTGTCGCCGTCACAGCAAGTGTTAACGACGTATACGGGTCAAAATATTCCCGTGCTAGGAATGTGTAGCCTGCCTGCCTCTTTTCAAGGTGTTACAAAGACGGTTGCTTTTGTTGTTCTTCAGGCCAAATTTACACAGAACATTTTTGGACTAGATGCTTTTGACTTGTTTGGTTTATCAATTCAAAGAGATTTGCTTCAAATTTCGTCAATAGTGCCTCAGGATAAAATCAATGCATTGTGTGACAAATATAGTGCCTTGTTTTCGCCGGAACTAGGTTGTGCAAAAGACTTCGTGGCACATGTAACTTTAAAAGAATCTGCAGTTCCAAAATTTCGTAAAGCTAGACCAGTGCCTATCGCCTTGCGTGATACAGTTGCCGAAGAACTTAAACGTTGGCAAGATAGTGGGGTGATTTCTCCTGTTTCTGCGAGTCAGTGGGCCTCGCCTATAGTAATTATACCCAAGCCGTCAGGACAACTTCGTCTCTGTGCGGACTTCAAATCACCAGTGAACAGTCAAACAATTGTAGACACGTATCCCCTGCCCAGACCGGACGAACTAATGGACAAATTAGGTCTCGCTTCTTTTCTAAGATTGATTTAGCAGAGGCGTACTTACAGATTCCACTTGATGACGAGTCAAAAAAGTTTTTCGTCATTAATACTCACATGGGCCTTTTTCAATTTCAACGCCTACCCTTTGGCAGTTCTTCCGCCCCCGCTATTTTTCAGCGTTATTTGGAACAGCTGACAGTTTCTGCACCGTGTTGCTCGAACTATTCAGATGATATTGTGGTATCCGGACGTACAGTTGAAGAACATTTATCAAACCTGGAGTGCCTTTTCAAAGTTTTGACTGCAGCAGGTCTACGTTGCAATAAAGCAAAGTGTTCGTTTTTTTTCAAACTGAAATAGAGTACCTAGGCCATGTGATTAATGCGCAAGGAATCCATCCCTTACAGTCAGATAGAAAAGGAGGCCTTAGCAATAATTTACGGCGTCACAAAGTTTCATCATTATCTCTATGGCAGAAAATTCTATTTGTTGACTGACCACAAGCCTCTCACGTCGTTGTTCTCACCCACGAAGCCAATTCCGCCACG
Organism: Locusta migratoria; assembly: GCA_026315105.1. Classification (NCBI taxonomy): domain Eukaryota; kingdom Metazoa; phylum Arthropoda; class Insecta; order Orthoptera; family Acrididae; genus Locusta; species Locusta migratoria. The sequence goes on from CM048745.1 coordinate 97,147,265, forward strand.
AACGGCGCAAAAGCTTCAGAGATGGTCCTTGATATTGTCTAATTATCAGTATGAGATTTTGTACCGACCTACCACTAAACACGCCAACGCGGACACACTTTCCCGACTTCCGCTTGGCCAGGATGTATCATTTGATTCTTCAGAAATGGCATGTTGTAAGATAGACTCCAGAGATGCTTCCGCTGTCGCAGACTTTCCTTTGAACTCTCGTCGGGTTGCACAGGAAACAGCTGCGGATGCAGACCTAGGTGTGGTAGCACGTTTTGTTCGCTCAGGGTGGCCTGCCAGAGCCAAAGACATTGATCGGCCTCTGGTTCGACGTTATTTTGCACAACGTCATGCATTATCTTTAAGTCAGGGTGTACTGTTGTTGCATACCGACAACGACCAAGCAAGAGTGATTGTTCCTCGTTCCCTGCAACGAGAAGTGTTACGCCTCCTGCATCAAGGACATTGGGGCATTGTTAGGACAAAGCAACTGGCCAGACGTCATTGTACCTGGGTTGGTATGGACGCTCAGATAGAGAGCATGACATCACAGTGTACAGTTTGTGCGGAGCATCAGGCGGCTCCTCCACAGCGTTTCTCAGACTGGCCACGCCCCAAGGGACCATGGCAACGTTTACACATTGACTTTGCCGGACCTTTCTGGAATACGCGCTGGTAAATCGTTGTAGACGCTTTCAGCAAGTTTCCTTTCGTGATTGCCATGAACTCAACAACGGCTTTTAGTACAATCAGTGCCTTAACATCAGTGTTTTGCATCGAAGGTTTGCCTGAAACTATCGTCAGTGACAATGGACCTCAATTTGTTAGTGCGGAATTTCAACAGTTTTGTCGTGTGAATGGCATTCAGCATATAACCACCGCACCTTTTCACCCTCAGTCCAATGGTGAAGCCGAACGTTTCGTTCGAACATTCACGTCTCACATGGAAAAGATGAAATGTCAGCACTCCAGGCAGCAAGCTCTTCAAATTTTCCTGTCTACGTATCGGTGCATGCCACGTGACGGCCCGTCTCCTGCCGAGCTGCTACACGGCCGCCGTCACCGCACTCTCCTTCACCTGCTGCAGCCTCCCACGCACCGAGTCGGTTCGTATGGCGCTACGCGTTTTCAGGTTTCTACGCCGGTGCTGTACAGGGTGTTTGCTGGAAACAAGAAGAAACTATGGATGCCGGGCATCATTCAGCGCGTGCTCGGTCGCAATATGTATGTTGTACGTTCTTCCACAGTGTCGGAGCTGCGGCGCCACGCAAACCAATTGCGCCTGCATAGGTCGCGCGATCCTGTCTCCGGTTTCTTGATTCCAGACCCAGTTCACCTCCAGGGAGCACAACCACATCGTTCGTCCCCGGACTACGAGATCCCTATGGACGTCGACACACCTCCGACACAGTCGTCGCCGCCGCTGTCGCCGCCGCAGATGACAGCGTCACCGAGAGGGACTCCGGGACCGTGCGCCCCCCCCCCCCCCCAGCTGGGGCCACGCACCTCAGAAGAAGATGACCTGCTCCCTCTGGGCGGGGGCGGGCGCCCTTCCCCAGGTTTCGACGGGTTCCCTGGAGGATCTCAAGGCAGATGCCGGGGCGCGGACGGCGTCTCGATCCCAGACTCAGCTACGACGCCCGTCCCACCAGTAACGCCCCCGCCCAGGCCCTCCTCCCAGTGCCGTCGCCGTGGCCCTCAGCCCTACGCCACGACGGCGCGGCGGTTTGGGGGGGAGGTGTGTGGTGTCGCACAAGTCCAAAGTGCGCGCCACCTACTTTCGCCGCGCGCCGCCATGCACACACGGCGCGGCGTTCTCACGACAGCCACGAGCGCCCTCTGCTGCAACCCCGCTCGTGGCCACCACGGAAAGACATCGGTCTCTTCGGACTGAGATAGCAACCAGTTAGGACCTTCGTAATCAGACAGGCACCAATGAAGACTTTGCTATCGTACAGGCACTAGGCAGGCCTCTAACAACTATGTATCAACATTCTGCAGTACTATGTAAAAGTTAAGTATTGTTACATTCTGTGCAATATATATCTCTTTCTAATTTACTCTAGTGTTTATAGTTTCTGGCTGCTCCCCTCCGTACCTGCACCGGCGTGCTATCTTTGTTACTGTGTCGGTCTCGTTCCACTCGGCCACCGACACCTACGACGAGGCTGGGACACAAAAGCGGCGACGAAGTTGGGACACAAAAGTGACAAGTAGTAGTATTTATTATAGTAACGTAAGCCCTATGATGAGTTTAATGTAATTTCACTTGCCTTAGTTGTATCTACACTTCGTATTTCCTTATGTGTATCTGATATACACGGTTTAAATGGCAAATCCAGCCGGAAATAAATTATCGTACATTCGGCCAGTATCGTACAAGGCACTATCGTATATCGTACAAACACTGAAATTATCGTATGCCCCCATAATTATCGTACGAGTTGGCAACCCTGTGCACATGTGACGTGACGCAACCTGTCTGAACCACGAAGCGCTCAGCGGTTATTCGGAGTGACAATGAAATAAGATACCGTCCATTGTTTGAAACGGGTTGCTGCATTTCCTGAACCTGCGCAAGCCGCCTTTCCTCGTCAAATACACTAGCTGCTACTAAATACTGTTCATTTTAAAGAGAATCCCGTATGTAATCAAATGGAGTCTGATGGTTCGTTTGATTTCATATTGTAATGCATCAGTGTTATTTTCCGAGGAACAGTAAAATATTTTGAAACACTTAAATAGCGTAGTGGTTTGAGATTGCATTTTCAGTAACCGAAACTGAATTCTTCTAAACTATAAAAACCACCAACCACTAGAAGCCAAATTTCGCCACTAAAGGGAGGGTAAAAACCACCAGTTTTAGTGGAAAATCCACTACGCTGGCAACACGGTAGACACCTAATGTCTTATACAGGCTGAGGCACTTAAAACTGTTTTTCTGAATATTTGGAAACATACAAATTGGTTCACCTCCAAGAGGTACACCCATTAACAAAAGGCTACCTCCCTATATCATCCCTGGGGGCGGGAGGGGGTAATATGCAATGTTAAACAGGAACCCGTATGTTTTGTTGCAGATTTGGATTATCCGTGAAAAAATATGAAACACCTGATTGAAAAAATTATTTTTCGTTTCATCATAGAGGGAGATATATAGGCATAAATTGAAATGAGTTGCAAATTGTTGAAAAACGGCAGTATCACGAACAAATAGACATCGCAGTCTTTCTCTAGGTTTAACACCTCCAGTTTCAGCAAACATTTGGCAATACTACGAAAAGTCTTTGCAGAAGGATCATTCCTAATAGAGAACAAGTTATCATACCTACGACGATCTTCAACGTTTCTATGAACTTCAAAGTACGAAGAAATGGTATTTACTGTCTCTGCAAGTGTTAACATCGTGAAACAACTGCGTGGAGATGTGTACAGTCCAAATCACTGAAGTACAGTGAAGAGTATGACCACGGACAGAGAGCATGCTAACGGCCTACTCTTCTTCCGACTGTGGGAGGTGTCACGTGATACCGGTATCAAAAACCGTTCTTCCATTTTCCTTATATCAAGTGTATTTGTTTCAGCTATTACAGTTTTTCGACAATTTTCAACTTATTTTATTTTTTGCGGGTTACAGCAACATCTATCGTTCAGTAAAAAAAAAATCATTCATAAACAATTTACATATTTCTTTGACGGACAGTCCAAATCTGCAATAAGAAATAGGTGTTCCCATTTAATATCTGAAAGTCTAAAGAGATGGTGCAGGTGAGTAGGGTTGAGCGTTATGTTGTACTTCTTAGGGGGACCTACTTTTATTGCATTTTATTTAATAAGATTTGTATTTTTCTAAATAATCCGAAGAACAGTTGAGGAGAGCCGGAACAAACACCGGTACCTCCACATCTGCTGTTAATACAAAAAGTAAGCGATAGTTATCTCTGAGAGATTGCACAAGCTATGCAAAGAAGAAACACGCTATGGTGCAGTAACATGAAACACTATTTAGAGTGTCAAATCGATTAGCAGATTACTCTTTCTATTACCCAGATATTAAACACAACTGAAGGGTGATATCTGGTTGTGCTCCGACAGCGTTGGATATATAGGGTTTTGAGTAGGCAGCGTATCTCGATTCTATCGTACTGCGACTATATGAGTGTTTCGACACCAGTCATTTGCTGTCATTCAGGCAAAGATCCAGGCAGTAATACACAAGGATTTTTTTTTTTTTTTTTTTTTGTATTTTTGGGGTTTTAGGGCGCACAACTTCTATGGTCATTAGCGCCCAAATACAAATACAATACACAAGGAGCACGGTACTGTACGAACCCTAAGACAGGACTATGTCTTACAAAATACCGAACAAGAAACATGATGTTCGAGGTTTGCTGGTCAAGCAGTTTGGAAAGAAATGGATGACCGTTTCCTAGTACAATAATCTGCATAATGACATTGAAATCCTCGAAGAAGATGCATATGAAGAAACAGTACCCGCAGATGAACAGTGTGATTGTTTGGAAAATGAACAGACATTGACATTATAATAACTTCATGGCATTCTGTAATTCTATATCTATATGGGATACTCTGCAAATCGCATTTAAGTGACTGGCAGAGGGTCCATTGAACCACCTTTATACTATTTATTTGCCATTCCATTCTCGAATAGCCCGCGGGAAGAAAGAACCCCTGAATCTCTCCGATGCAGCGCTGATTTCCCGTATTTTATTCTGATGATCATTTCTACCTATGTAAGTGGGAGTCAACAATATAGTTTCGCATTCGGAGGAGACTGTTGGCGATTGGAGTTTCGTAAGTAGACCACGCCGCAGCGCTAAGCACCGTTGTTGTAATGATTCCCATTCCAGATCCTGTATCATTTCCGTGACGCTGTGTACCCTGTATCGTGACAATACAAAACGAGCTGCCCTTCTTTGGACTCTTTCGATGTCTTCGGTCAAACCCACCTGATAAGGATCCCACACTGGGCAACAATACTCCAAATGAGGACGGATAAGTGTAGTGTATGCAGTCTCTTTAGTATAAAGCGTGTGTAATGGCACTAAAACCTGCCTCGTGGTCTCAATAGCGTATTCTTTGCTGGACTACTCCAGGGCGGTCGGATCAATCAATGTCCGATAACTCCGAACGGTCTGATCAAAACCAGACATTTCCATATGCATTCACTGAATGCCCTGTGTGTTGCATAAATATCTATTGAAGGACTACAATTTTCTACATCGTACTGCCTGCTCCTATATTTTGGTTCAATAGGACATTCAGCATTTGTGCAACCGCAGAGTTAAGCGTTGTTTTTTCCGAGCGTCAAATGAGTGCTTCACGGGACTTACCGAATTTTGATTCAGTTGCGTTTTTCAGTTGGCGATATGAACACTTGATGTCGCGTTGTGCAGAAAATTATTTTGTGGCAGCATGTATTTACCTCCGTATGTCCCCCCTGCAACTCAAACACGTGAATATAGCAAAAGTGGATTTATCGGGTATTGTTTCAGTGCTCTTCAGTTTTAGTGCCTCACTGTGTATACGCGTTGTCGCCAGTGCAGGATTAAGCCCTGTGTAGGCACCTAGGCAATCCAAATCTTGGGGCTCCAATTCAAATTCATCCCTTAATAAGTTACTTTAACTCAAAGACTCGATTTTCCAATTTATTTGGTTGGTATTACATAATGGTTTTACGTGAAATTTGGACGTTTCCCAATTAATAATTTTATTGCTAGAAATTGATGTGCTGAATGAGTTTGATTTCAAAGATATTTCATGGTCATTTCACTCAACGGCAATCTGTTATATCGCGAAATAGGCTTACCCATTTCATATGCTGAAACCATGTTCAGCTCAAATATCTTCTTCGTTGGAAATGTGTCTAGTAAAGTCTTAAAACTTTACCGGAGTTCGGCGAAAACAATTTTTTAAGGAATTGAATCACGTCAAAAACGTATGTAAACAAAATATTAATTGCGAAGTGAAGTAGTAAAAACAGGTCTCCCATTTTCAAGTTACTTCCACTTGAAGATAACTGGTGAAAAAATTTGTTGCTCATTACAACAAAATAATTTGTGTGAAATGAAATAATTATAATAAGAAATCATTTTCCAAATACTTCATGAGTTCATTATTATAAAAATCTATGAGAAAATACCGAAGTCCTAAATGACAAAAATATTGTAATCTAAGGGACAAAGGTTTTCTGGTCATCGGTCCCAAAACTTATAAATTACTTAAAATATCTTACACTAAGGACAACACACAGACACACAGATGCCCGAGGGAGGTCTCTAAACTCAGACGCGACCGGCTGCGTGGTCCTTAACGTGGCGCAATCTAAGATATCCATATGTGTCCCATATTTTGGTTTTTGAAATCTGGCCACCCTAAGGTAGCAGCCACTTACGCGCTACAATAAACTTTGGTGTGGACAACTTCCGCTGAGGACTAAGAAGGGTACTAAGAGACCTTCTTGTACTCAAACTCTTCAGAGATGGCCGCGGTGGCCGAGGGAACTGAGGCGCTCCAGTCACGGACTGCACGGCCACTACGGTCGGGGGTTCGAATCCGCCCTCGGGCATGGATATTTGTGCCGTCCTTAGTATAAGGTAGTAGATAAGTAGTTTGTAAGTTTAGGGGCTGATGACCCCGTAGTTAAGTTCCATAGAACTCTTCAGAACTATCAGGACCCATTTCCTATCATATTTATTTTCTTTCACTTGCCTGCAGACAAAGGACGAAAAGGCAACTAATGTAATATATAAAGTGTCCGTATGTTTCTACGTGTTGCATACAAATGTACAGTTTTGTTCCAATCTTCATGAAATTTTGTACACGTAAGCTTCAATCCACGAGGACGGTCACCGTAAGTGTAAGAATCACGTACGATATATAGTTCACGAGATATGACGTCATAAACAATGAGATGCGCGAAAAACTGCTGCATTTTGCGACAATGCTGCTCATTTTCTCCTAAACCATTGGACCGTTTTCAACCAAATTTGGTACACACATTCCTTACCGTGAGGTAACAATTGCTGCATGGTTTAGAATCACATACGGTACATGGTTCAAAATATATTACATCATAATCCATAGAAATCGCTAAAAATGCCATATAATGCGGCGAGACTTTCGAAATACACTGTATGAGAATGACAGTACTTAGCGACTAGCAACAAAATTTAAACATAATTTCAAACCTTTATTAAACTTTTTCTCGCGTGCAACCATAATAAAATAATGAAAGGAAAAAAGTTTCTCGCTTACTACTTTTCCGCTGTTTATGGAGTGAAACTACGGCTCTCAGTATGACGTTACAATTTATAATTTGAACACTACAAATTGTAGCGACAGGAAATTTTACAAACAGTATACACATATATAGTTGAAAGTAGCTTCTAAATTGTATCACAGTAAGACACGTAGTTCATGACATATTAGCAAATAAACATTAACGTTCCGCGGTTCATGGACTAAAACTCCGCAATTCGGTATGACGCTACAATTTATAATTTCTAAACTACAAATAGGAAATTTTTCAGACAGTATACACACATATAGTTGAGTGTAACTTCTAAATTGTATCACAGTACGACACGTAGTTCACTCTATATGAGCACATAAACAATAGCGTTCATGGAAAACCACCCCATCACGCACCAAGTTTTAATCTATTTATTCTTTAGTACTAATTGTATATCCAAGAGATTTTACAGCCCTTATACAAATAAATATATACGTGAAAAATGGCAGGAATAAAGAGATAAATACCCGGGCAAGTTATAATTTAAAACGCGGAAGTCTTTCTATAAATTCCTCACTGTTTTTTCGGTGCACATCGGGCCCCTATTATGCACGGGCCCCGTAGGCAGCTGCGTACTCTGCCTTACGGGTAATCCGGCACTGGTTGTCGCCCGCAGCGCAGTCCTCTTGGGTGTTTACGTAACTCTATGTTTGCATTCGTGTCATCATCATCATTTGGTTATCTGCCGTACGGCTCCTCCAGTCTTCTCTGTCTTTTGCGATCATCTTCGTTCTTTGGTGCCCTCCTAGTGGCTTGCTGACGTCATCCACCATCTGGTACCTTCTTCTGCCTCTCCCTCTCTTTCCCGGAACGCAACCCTCAATTGCCTCTACCAGAAGGCAATCTCGTCTTAAACTGTGGCCTAGCCAGTTCAGTTTTCTGTTCTTTATCGTCAGCAGCATCCTCCGTTCCTCTCCAACTCTGTTCAGTACTTCTTCATTTCTGACTTTATCGATCCAGCTGATCTTCCCCATCCTACACCATATCCACATTTCGCAAGCTTCAATTTTCTTCTCATCTTGCTTTCTCAATGTCCACGTTTCTGCTCCATATAAGGCCACACTCCATATTAGACACTTAACCAGTCTCATTCTTAATTCTTTGTTTAAACCACTGGTTAGGAGTTTTCTTTGCTTCTGGAACGCTTCTTTCGCCAGAGCCATTCTCATTTTGATGTCCTGTTGGCAATTCATATCTTCCTTAATCCAACTTCCCAAATACATGAATGCTGTCACCTGTTCTATTACCTCTGACTCCAACTTGATTTTCATTTTTCTTTTCTTTAACCCTACGACCATGCTTTTCGTTTTCTTTTTATTAATTTTCATGCTATATGCTGTACAGGCTTCACTCAGATAATTTAGCATTTGAGTCAGTGTATATTTTCTGCAAGGATGACCATTTCGTCAGCAAATTGTATACAATCAATTTTCCTCCCACCTATCCTTACTCCTCTTGTCCCATCCAAACAGCTTTCCAGTACTTCTTCCAGATAAATGTTAAATAAAATTGGAGAGAGACAACAGCCTTGTCTGACATCTCTCCCAATCTTACTGTCTTCCGAGATCCCATTACCTATTTGTACTCGTGCCTTCTGTTTCTGGTACAGATTTGCAATTAATTGTCTTTCCTTCCACTTTACTCCCTTCCTTTTCAAGATGTCGAACAGCTTATCCCACTGCACTCTAGGGATGGCGGTTATCGCTGAAACAACCGGTTTTCGGTTATACCGGTTCTTTTCATCTCCAGTTTAACCGCACTCTGAAAATTGCTCAAGATAACTGGTTATTAAATAACCGGTTTTTGGTTTTTTTTATTGCTATTATTTCCGGTAGAGTTCGACCGAAACATATTTTGCGACCGAAACAGAAACCGTAATAGAATTTACGGTTCTTCTAGTTTCGGCCGAAACCGAAACTTACGAAATTTACTTAAAATTTAGGTACATTCACGTTATAAGACAAATCACTAGTCTTTCCATATTTTGCAAGATCCCCTCCCAATACTACGCCTTCTTGAGTGTGTGTAAGCCTAGCCAGGAGACCGTAGAAGACGATATACGTAGCATACAGATTTACTGGCCTAGTATCTCCATCCGACAGTTGCGAATATTGAGCCAACCACTCCGTAAGTTGGACTTGTGAGACAGCGCAAACGAATATCTCGTTAGATACGCAATATATGTAAGTTACAGTCAGTAAATAAACTTCAATCAGTGCTGCAGAAGTACTTAGAATAATAAAATCACAGTTCCGACTAACAGTATGATTGTTGTCAGTGTAAATTTATGCAAATTGAACTAGGAAAGCTCTGTACCACATGATCAAAGAATGTTCAAATGGGCGTGAGTTCTTATGAGACCTAAATGCTTAGGTCATCGATCCCTAGACTTACAAACTACTTAATCTAACTTAAACTAATTTACGCTAAGGACAACATACACACCCATGACCGAGGGAAGATGGAGGACTCGAACCTCCGACTGGAGCCGCCGCACAGTCCGTGACACGGAGCCTCAGACTGCAAGGCTACCTCGCGAGGTACCGCATGATCAATGTTACCTAAACCCATATTGGTTATTAAAAAAGCCCCTCACTTTCAAGGAATCACATTAATAAAACTTGTTAGCATAACAATACGATAATACATTAAAAGTTATTATTCCAGGCTTAGAGTACATCACTAACATAATAGGTATATGAATCGAATTTACCTTCTCTTCCGATGAACATTTTGGATGCTTTCTCCTTAAATGACATAGCATGTTTGTAGTACCTCCACCTGTCTTCAGCTTTTTAAAGCAAATGGAACATTGTATCTCACTGCTCCCGTACCTCGTGAAGTACTTCCACACTCTGGATGGTGCCATTTAGACACAACCGATGTCTGGCGCCAACAGCGAGGAAGTGCCGCATGGCCAGACGGATGCAAGTCTCGTACACTGCCGGTGCTCGCGCGTCGTCTAATAGGCCACGCCACACGGCTACAGGTGCATCGATGCCTCAGTAGCTGCACCAGTTCTTATGCCACGCGTTTGTTGCGCGTTTCTGACTGCCAGGATTGTACATAAATTATCACTGGTCGCTTTTCTTAGTTACAGCGATGACCTAATATTTCACAGCAGTGGAAATTTTAGAAATAGCCCTAAATATTAGGGTCTACTAGTTTTAATTTTTAAAAGTATTTACAAAAAACACATTTTGAACCACTACTACAGGAAGTAGTCGTGCCGGTTTTTTTACCCGGTTCTTGGCAATAACTAGAAAAAAAACCGGTTACAACCGACACCAAATAAATACCGAAAAAAACCGGTTATTCAAAACTAAAATACCGGTATCGGTTTTAACCGGTCGGTTTTTCCCGTCCCTACTGCACTCTATCAAATGCCTTTTCGAGATCTATGAAGACAGTATACACTTCTTCATTCGCGTGCCTACACCAATTTCTTTGGGTTTTCAGTGGAGTAATTCGTCTTCACCATACGCAATCCTGAAGCGCACAGCAAGGTCCGAATCCGTGATGAGACGCGTCGGCCGCGCGGCGCAGCAGGCAGCCAGTGACTCGCCGGCCTTGTGGCAGCGATGCGCGAGAGCAGCTGCGCAGTAGCCCGCCGCGCCGCTGTTGGTAAACAAGCGACCCGCTGTGACGAGGGCCCTGCGCTTCATTAGGTGGCGGACGGCGCGAGCCCCGACTGGGCCGGTCGGCCAATTGGCTGCCCCTGCGGCGGGGGTGCGCGGACTCGGCCGTAATTGACAGCGCAAACACCTTACCTAACTGATCAGCGGGGCTGTCCGACTGACGACCACCCTACGCCTGCCGCCCTGGCTGGCTCGTCGCTACATTCACTAGAGCTGGGTTTCAACAAGACTGACTGTCCGAACAACAATTCTCAATCTCTGTTGCAATACTTTTTTTATTCTCCAATTACGCGTCTCGTGCTGTTAGCGCATCGTCAGACTGGAAAAAGACAAATGTTTTGTTACAGTCCGTGTACCTGGCGGGCAGCGAATCTAACGTGGCTAAGGTGAGTAAAATTTTGGAAAGTCAGACTTTGATTTGATTTGATTTTCTCGGGGAAGCCAAAACAGTCTTGGTCCAACCCGCCACTGCCCGCACCGAAACTACGTTTATTGTGCGGTATCGCTCCCTGTATATCTAGTAAAGCCAACCAATGCCCTTGAACAGTGCAAGGAGTCACTTTACCAGTTCTTTATTAGACACAATTTCTTAGGGTCTGGTTGTCTCAAATGTTCTGTGCCTTTTACTCTCCAATGCAATGCATTCGAAGATTAGATGTGGTGCAGTTTCATCACCGTCATCACAGATCCTACATTTAGGGTCCTCTTCTGTTATTCCCATTGTATGTAGGTGTTTTTTGAAATTCCCATGGCCTGTCAGCAATCCAACCATGAGTCTAATCTCTCTCCTGTTCAGACCCATGATTGCAGAGCTTCTTTTAAAACAAGGCTCTGGCATCATTACCTTGCCATGTTTTTGTTGATAGACTTTGCTCCAATATTCTACATGCTGTCTTCTGAGCCAGTTACGTAGCTCCAATTTGATCATTGTCTTGGTGATTGTCAGCACAGGTTCCGGTCCAATAAATGGAGTCTCTGCCCCCATCCTGGCTAATCTGTCGGCATGTTCGTTGCCACTGATCCCCGAGTGGCCAGGTACCCACAATAGGTTTACTCTAATGCTTTCCCTTAGCTCCACCAGAATCCTGTGACATTCTGCAACAATTTTAGACCTTATTACAGGAGCTGCCAGTGATCTCAGGGCTGCCTGGCTGTCTGAATAAATATAGATGCCACGATCTTTGTAGCACCTACGCAAATTCTCCTCCACACACACCTTAATGGCAGTTATTTCGGCCTGGAATACTGAGGCCAGTTTCCCTAGAGAATGACGCCCTCCAGTCTTGGCTGCACCCCGTATACACCAGCCCCAACGCCTTGGTCTGATTTTGACCTGTCAGTGAACCAGACAATATCCCCCGTACGGTGTCGAACTATTTTCTCCCACTGCTCCCTACTTCCAATTGTTATATTGAAAGGCTTGTTGAAGCAGTATGGGATTATAATATAGTCGGCTGGCATTTCCCCAACCTTTCCTATATTTACCTCACTCACTATTTTAGTGTGTGATTCTGGATATCCCCAAGAGTTCCAGTTATTGCCAGTTTTGAGTCTGTATGCACCAGCCGCTGCCTCCATCTTGACCCAAAGGTGTAATGGGGGCATATCCAACATGGTTTCCATCCCAGCAGTTGGTGTGCTGCTAATTCCGCCTGTTATGGCTAAGCAGGCTAATCTCTGCACCAAAGTCAAACTTACTTAGGCGGAGATGGAGCCACAGAACTATCTATAGCTGTGGTGGAGGTAGCTTAACAATTTGTGTTGTCATTGGGCCTCTGCAAAGAGGTAAACGTACAAAGTACATAAGGGTTATTTGAACTAGAATAACTAGGGACTAAACGGGTATGGTATGAAAATTAATGTAATGCTTTTTATATGATAAACTCACCATAGCAGCAGAGGAGTCGCTGTCGCGGCAGGTCCACGTTTACAACTGGTAGTATTGTTAATAACTGCGGAACATAAATGCGACCGTTAAACAGAGCGGTATGGGCAGAGTAACGCCTGCGAGAATGAGCGGCTTGCCAAGTGGTAGCTTGGTATTGTCAGAGATGTTTGTGACGTGGGGGAATGAATGTTGTGAAATGATACATGTTGGTATGAAACAATAATAAATGAATGAAAACGAAATTATTAGATGCCTGGGGGTGGGGCGGAAGAAAGGTGTTGTAAATTGTCAGAAGGCGGGTCATTTTGGAAAAGATGGATACCATGATGTCGTAAAATGTTTGATTTTTTGTAATCTTTTTCCAAAATTTTACTCACCTTAGCCACATTAGATTCGCTGCCCGCCATGTACACGGACTGTAACAAAACATTTGTCTTTTTCCAGTCTGACGATGCGCTAACAGCGCGAAACACGTAATTGGAGAATAAAAAATATTGCAACAGAGACTGAGAATTATCTTATTATTCAACACTGTTGCTGCACCAGCCGCCGCCACCACCGTCATGGAATGGAACGAACTGGTCTTACAATTTACGTCACATTCGGGAAATCTCGGGATATCTTCGAACATTCGATCGCGACACTATCTCGCAATGTCAGGAGGTACTATACGATTTAGACTTATGGTATTCATAAATTTTTCCGGCAATGTGCAATAAGCAATTTATAAAGAACTAGATGAACCGGTGAACTTTGTATCACTTACCTCTTAATATAAACCATATTAATTTAAATCATATGTGTTTTAGATCCAGTCGCTGTATAAAGGCATCGTAAGATAGTCTAACAAGGAAAGTACTTGGGCTCGAACAAACACATATACACCAAAATCGTATGAGAGATAATGTAAAGGTCTCTTATTGCATTAGTGATACTCCCGCATCTGCAAAACTCTGTAGTCGTCCGTTAGAGGCCTCTGCGTGTGCCTTGCCACATTGCACTTTGACCTGTCGGTTCGCCAGTAGGGACGGTGCAGTGTGCCTCCGAAGTTGCGTTTTGTGATGTTATGTATTGCGATTGGTTGAGATGAAGTTACGAAGAGCTCTTCTTCGTGAAGATGGTATTGGTGTAGAAGATGACTCTTGCGCATGCTTTCTCATATCTGTTATGGTTCAGAAATAGGAGCATAAGTTAGATACTGTTGTAATACTAACACATAATGATTATAAAAGAGATGATAATGACGAAGAACTCATTGCTAGCGGTAGTGCTACGGTAAGTGCGGGAAGAGGCGATGGAAGCAGTGGCAGTGAATACCAACAGTCTTCCGAGAAGAAGGTTAAAGTTGCAACTATCATTACGGATTTTGATGGCAATACGCTAGAGAACATGTACGAACAGATATCTGCATTACGCATGGCGTCTACAATTACATTTACAGTGCTATCTAGATCAAGATTGCAAGGTTTTGCATAAAAACGACACCCACCAAGAGGTGTACCTAGACATACTGTAACCAATCGTTCATACAAATATGTTTGTTCGAGCCCAAGTACTTTCCTTGTAAGTATCGGCTCGATAGTGGGCGGAAAGAGTATGCAAATCACGCACACATGTCCAGGATAATGTTCATGTCACATTCGAGGAAGTTCAGGGAAGGTTTAAACGGTGATAAAATATGGAAAAAATTGCGAGGAAAATTTAGATTTAAAACATGTAAAATAATGACTTGGGTCATCTAGTCGATCCGTCAATGCTTTGCAATTGCTAATATGTATGTACTCTTGCTTTAAACGACAAATATGCAAACTTTTATCGCAAGTGATATTCCTATTCCAGTGAAAAAAACTCTTTCAGTTTCTCGAAAGTATTTAAATTTTCCTGGTAACTTTCACAAATTTTTAGTTCATAACGTTTATCTTTCGTTGAACGTCAAATGATCAAAATTTTATCCCAATCGGATGAACGGTTTTCAATTTATAGTGTTGAGTACCTTTAGAAACACAATGAAAAAGGAAATTGGTTCGAATTTTGCGACTTTCCTCTTTAACTGTCCGTAATTTTTTTTTTTTTTTTACTGAAAACTGTTCCAAGACCATAATTAACAAACCAAAAAAGAATTACACCTCTCCGTCGTGTGAATAGCCATAGTGCTGAATTCAAACAAACACACATTGAAAAACGCACTTTCAGTTTTTCTCAAATTTACCAATTTTCCGTTAGATTTCCAAAAATTTATTTGATACCAACCTTGTCCTGTCAAGCCGTACTCAAGTGTTGCTCTTATAACGATGAGGCAATTGGTTTATATTCATAGAAAAAAATCGCTTTCGGTGTTTCCTAAATTTTCCTACTTTACGGGTGACTTTTTCAAATTTTTATTTGATGCGAACCTTCCTCTTGCTTTCAAGATGAAATGTACAAAATTTTATCGCAATTGGACGAACGGTATTGATAGAGCACTGGAAAAAGCTGTTACATTTTTATCCCGATTTTCCTCTTTTCCGGACTACTTTCCCATACTTTATCAACGTTTACACCTTCCCTGGACTTACACGAATATTTCGAGACAAAATTAGCCAAACTGGTTCAGACGTTCTCGAGTTTTAGCGAGACTAACGAACAGCAATTCATTTATGTATATATACACATAGTGCCATTAATGTACTACGGGGATTAATAAGCGTGAAATTCCGACTGTAGTAGCTTCTACGGTGCAGGTCATAAGTAAAATCAGTAACGAAATAGGCTATACGTAAACGACAGCAAGAGCGATTTAAAATTCTACTGCTGCGATCTAGTGACGCCTGTTGGTACTACATACACAGCAGCGAGTGCGTCATTTATTTCCAGGTCTCAGTTGTAGTATGTTTTTATATGACTTATTTATTATTTATTTATGTAGACGAATTGGCCAACTAAGGACCGCGTTACAAATTTTATTTCATATTTAATTTCCTCTTTCTCTTCTCTAGGGCTTCTCTTCTGCCTGCTGCCATTTTTTCCAGATGTTCAGCTGTCAGTTTCCTGTTGGTCTTCGTTCTTGTGGCCTCCTGAAAAACCTCTAATTCAGTTACTGCCTTTCTGTACTTGTCCCTATACATCGCGTCCATTTCTGTGAGTCCAAGTTCCACGAGGTCTTTATTGCTTGCAACCAACAGTTGGGTGTTTCCCTCTGTTGAAGTAAATTGAAGATGTTCATCGTTAAACTGCTGTTATCCATTCTCACCAGATGACCGAAGAACATAAGCCTTCTCTTTCTCATTTCCACTGTAACTGGTTTAATATATTGATAGACCTTATCATTGCTTATCTTTACCCATGTTTTGCCAATTTTTTGTGTCCACCAAGAAACTTACTCAAAATTACTCTTTCCTTCCTCTCGAGCTCATAAACTAGTCCTTTGTTGGAGATACGCAGCGCGAGTCATTTATAGTCTGAGTGTTCAAATAGTTCGATACTGTATCGAGTTCTGTGTTGTATCGGTAAATCTCGAGCATGTTCGAACTCGAGTATCGTGTGCCCAACTCTAGCATTTACAACACAAAGGATTGTAAAACAGCTGATTGGCTGCAGTAATGAAGGAGTTGTAGATGTTGTAAAATCCTTTATTTTTCTCTTTACGCTGACGCGTTTCGGGCCCAGCCCATCATCGGAGCGCCTGGTGACAAAGTACAGGATACATTGTATACATATAGGTAAAAATAGTTACAAAGACCAAAATTAAAAAACCAATATCTGGCAATTACAATTATAAAGTACATACCTCTCCTGAATGGAGAACGGTAAAAGGTGCATGTAAATACTCATAATACATTAACAGTCAACATCAGCTGTACTTGTAGCATAAGTTGCTAGCTCGATGGATCACATGCAAATACCACTGAATGGAAAGTATACTACTGAGCAACTTAGGCGTAGCATAGGCGCCCTCTATGTATGGCCGCAGAAGTTACCATAATTTTACAAAGATAAAAGAACTCAACAGCGAGTTAGTTAAAACCATTTTCAATAATGGAAAATAGTTGTCAGATAATAAAACAACATATTTAGAATCTACTAATAACAGAATAAACTTAGGGAAACCTCCGCACAGGAAGAGAGCACAAAAATCGTCATTCAAGAAAATCTAGGTTGTGAAACAGATCGAAATACCACTGTCTGGAACCAAAAATAAGGTCATTTATTAACCATTCTTTATTATTATGATAACAAGTCCAAATTACTAACTCTTCAAAGGTATCTAAGGTAATATCCTTCGTACCAATATGCAAAATAGATAAATCTGCATCTATATTTCGTAGCTTATGGTTTCTTTCCCTTAGGTGATCTCCTAAAGCACTGTTGTTAGTAGCATAACCGTGTTCCCGGTATCTAGTTTAAAACTCCCTTCCCGTTTGTCCAATACAAAATTTATTACAAAGCCTACATACAATTTTGTTTACACCTGATTTACAGAATTTATCAGGCGTTGCTTCTACTCTATGCCGTAAAATTCTCCCCAATTTATGGTTCGTTCGAAATCCTACCTTGACATTAATTTTGCGAAAAGCGTAAGCGATTCTGTCAGAAAGAGAACCGTCGCATGATAAGGAAATGTATTTTTCTGTGCATGACTTGCCCTAGGGCGCTGTTGCATTAGTCAATTTTTTGAAGACAGATTCCCCAATCTAGCCCCAGGGTAAGTCATGCACAGAAAAATACATTTTCTGACTGAGTAATTGTAAGTTTTGTTACGTTAGATGACAGGAAAATCAATAATTGATTAATTGCATACCTAGCAGCCTGTTTCTTGTTACAAAATCCCATGGCCTAGCGCTTATGCGCAGACCATTGGGTGTATTATTTAACAAGTATCTCGTGTTATAAAGTTCTGACAGCATTCCACGATGAAACAGATTAATATGTGATGCATGTTGTAACACTACATTGCAATCACAGCTCAAACTAGCCATTTTCATCCAGATTCAATTCTAATAACTTGTAAGAGGCAGAATTTTTACGTATTTGTCAAAATTTCAGTAACAGTCAATATATCTTTGAAGTATCGAAACAGTACAGTCTTAGAGTAACCGCGTCTAAACACCGTAAATTAGAGTAATCTTTTGCCGCAATATTAGTATAAATAGTTCCGCAGTATAGCTACTCGCTCTCGCAGTCTTTGTTTCTCCCAACGTTAACAGCTCTCAGTATTTGTTTCTCGTAACGATAAGATCTCTCTCAGTCTTTGTTCCTCGATGTATTAACTTTCGGACTTAAATTGTTGTTGTCGTATCTGAAATAGATAGTCAGGTGCAAAAATATTCCGAACTTTTGGTTTACTATGATTGAATTTATTTGAAAGGCTTAATTAAATCGAAGTTACACGCGAGTGCGTAAATAATATCTGTGGACTTTAATTCGGGGTAGGCTACGGACTTTAAAAAATTCTGCCTCCCGATAGAAACGTAATAATCAAGAAAATATAAATCATTGCTAAAAAGGTTTTCTTCATTGACAAACATTAAATCAAATAACTTTAACTTGATTCAAAAAAGGAATAATTTTTAAATATTGACTTTGCCAAGAATATCAAACTGCGATTCTGTGAAATGAACTATAGAGAACTGCTTATTTAAAATATATCGTGTGACTTTGACAGAGTTTTGTAAATCTGTGCTTAAGGTGAAATATAGGAGAATTAAATTAATTTTGTGTCGACCACATCAATCGTAGTTAGCAACTGACCTTCCCATTGATAATTGAAGAACTTTTAAAAATAACATCTTCGAATTATCTATGAATGAAAATGACTAAAATAATTAAAGGACGTAAATACTCAGCAAAAAGACTTGCAATTTAAAATCAATATTATGACTTTTATAAGTAAAGACTAGTGAATGTTTATGTGACGTGCTTCGTTAAATGGAACTGCCAGGAAAGAAAAGATTATATTACACTAAGAATTAATAATTTTTAAAACAAGCCCCTGAGATTACAGAGTCCATGTTCATCAGTTAAAACATAATCCATAAACTGTGTTAGGCTACGGAAAGTTAAACCAGAGGCATCCGTAACTGAATATATGAAATATTATCAGGTGTACCAACTTAAATAACCAACGTATGCCTCAAATAAAAATTTTACATGCCTACTGAATTTTTATGCGAAGACGACGAAAGCTTGCACTACCGCTGACGTCGCTTCTATCATACCGAAGCACTACAACAAACCAAATAAATTTCCACCACCAACCAAAATATCAAATAAAAGGACATCACAATGCTTAAAATTTAGTTCGCAAATTGTGCTTACTCAACATTAATAGCAAAAACGTTTTTCACGTGACGCAAATGTTGTATTATCGTCAGAAGAATACATTTTAGCAAAAAGTGCTTATTTAGTGTTAATAATAGGCTGCTGCACAGAAAACTAATATCTGACACAGTACAGTTCTTCCTGAACACGTAGATGCCTACTCCATATTTTTACACTGAATAATTTGCCTGATGGGCTAGTTTAAAGAAATACGCGATTGAACAGCTGATCTGTGGCGGACATCACGCACGGAGAACTTACTCAAGAATGAGGGTAGTTAGCGAGAATCAACTTCCTGCTCAGAGCATATACTACGATGTTTTTATTCATACTAAATTCAGAACTTACTCAGAGAACATTCTTTTGCTCTGAGAATCTTCTATGGAGAACATGCCCTTTTTCATTCATACGGCCCATTACATCAACTTTCGTGGTGTTCAGTGAAACAGAGGTGAAGGTTAAAAGTGGTGAGTGTGTGATTGAATGAATGCTAAAGGTAGTATGTGTCGGGGGCGAGCGTGTCACTGTTTGTGTTAAGAGACCGTCCCCACTAAAATACACAAATAAATGTTCTGTTGTGGTTTTGGTTACAAAATAATTTGACTAAGCAATGAGACTTAGTACCATCCTTTGCCCTGTTAGAATAAATTGCAATGACATGGAATTACGTGTATGTGGTTTGTTTGATGCGCAACGGATAACACTTTGAATTGCACAGTAGTTAATAAGTTAACAGTAATTAAATTCATAATTGGTTTACACATTAATCTAGTGTGTGAGAGAGAATGTCAGCAAATGAAAAGTTCAGATTTGTTAGCGTGCACGATATACCAGTAGCCAGACAATATATGTGCAATTCGACTGCGAGAGCCAACAAAACAGCGTGCTACTACTGTGATAATTTTTGTCACTTAAATAAAGAGGATGTAAAACAAAAATATTTGAGATTAATTGGATACCAAAATCACTGCACTTGATAACGTGCCTATCTGAACAACAATTACCATACTGATTCAACGTAATAAAAAAATGTCCTACAAATCTGGTAAAGATTTCAAATATCACTCACTGCAAATATTTCTTATCTCTTTACGTGATCTACTTCTTTTCTGATGAGACATATCACTTTAACTGTTACTAACATTAACTGACTTAATAATTTGAACTTCCATAAAGACTGAGAAAATCTCTAACTATGAACTTTACTGGATTTTTGAACAAATTACTTCCTGCTTTCATTAATAGACGTATTGATCATGACAAAATCCCTATACTGAACTGTTCTAATTAGCACATAAATATACAAACACAATAATTATGCAACACCATCATAAGAAACAACGATCCGAACGGATAGCAATTCAAATTGGTGAAAGGAACGAGGAACTGGTAAAATGACTCGGGGTTAAATAATAAATGCAAGCTACACTAAACAGTATTCATTAGTAAAAAGACAAACACCAACTACAATATTTCAAATACAGGCTACCATACATAACAATAGAAAAGTACACGTTTACCTTATTTGAGACAGATTAATTTCCATACACGAATTACAATCTCCAGACTTGGCTTAAAGCTTCTGAATTTATTTTACTCTTCTATCTAACACACAGACAGCCAAACTCTACAGTTCCACGACCACTACACATCGACTCAACTCTACCATAATCACACAACGACTGCTCTCCACGACGGTCACACATCGACTCTCCTGCACGAAGGTCACACAACGAATTTTTAAACGCAACAAATGCGAGTGCAAGACAAAGTCTTTGGTTTACAGCAAAGATATGAAAATAAGTACAGTATGTTACATGAATTAACGAAATGGTACAAAATATTACATAAATTTGTTTTCTACAGAATTATAGCTTTCATTTTTTTATAACAAAACATGCTGAATGCTCTATGACAGGCAAACATTAAGTGAAAATTATATTGCGTACTCCTTTGAAAGTTACTATTATACTGTGGGTTGCAGATTATAAAAATCCTCTGCCAAAAAATATACGATCATGAGCTAACTTTCATCGTAATTGGTGAAGCGGAGACAAAGTCTAGTAACCTCTGCTATGCAACATACCAAACATTACGTAATTCTTCCTCTTCTGTTGAAAGTAAAGTGTGTCAAATTTCTTCCAAATCTGAATAAAACTGTAAAGTACGATGTCTCTAATTATAGTAACCCTCCGGCAAGCTCCATACGATCTTATATGTGGAAACTGACGATCCTCTTGTTTTAAAGATCAAGTATAGGAACTTAAGTACGTAGACAATACCCTTCCTCTTGTTTTGAATGTCAGGTGTGTAACTTCTTCCAGATAGTAATATAATTGTACATTGGTGCTGGAGTCATGAATTACCTTACACCCATTCACCGTACTAGTGATTATGTTGACAGTGAGCTTCTCTTGTTTACAAGGTCAAGTGTCATCACTATTGTAAGAAAACTGTAGATTTCGTCGACGTCCGTGTCGTAAGTAAAATACCTTCCACCATACACCATACGAAAATTTATGGAGACAGTGATACTTATTTTATCGCAATCTAAAGAAAGTTATGGCAGCGCATAAAATATAAATCCAGTATGACATTTCGACGTCCACACAAAATTACCAATTTAATTGTTTTTCGTTTCGTTAAAGTCACTTAACGGGCCAAATGTGAATCTAAAGAAAACACCATACTTCAACGAAGTCTGGAAAAAGAAGAAAAAATTGCGATTTGGTGCAGCTGTTCTCGAGTTTTCCGTTTACGAAATCTTTCTCCGATTATATATCATTAAGAATTTTTAAATTGGGTGAAAGATGCACATGCAAATTTTAAAGAGCTTCTCCGCAACAACATACGGACGAGGCGCGTTTTTTAAGTAAGCTACTTGTGACTGTGATTATGGAGACACTGGTTTTGGGAAGGGCCTTGTTTATTTGTTCTAGGAGCCGACGAGAGCTCGTGGTACTTGTAAGTGTGTCTAATTTGTATTTGTTTTACTTAGGTTTAGATTTAATCAATTTCTTTTGCAGTTTATGATCAGTATAAACATGCAAATAATTTTGTTTATGATAAAAAATAAGCATTTACGACTTGAGAAACCTGTGAATAATGCGTATGTTTATTCATAACCCTGCAGGAGGCACTTCTATAAGAACCGTAGCCGAGCGCTTTAAGGGCTATGCCACGATGCGCGAGGCCGTTCCCCGCTCCCCCAAGGCATGGATATTTGTGCCGTCATTAGTATAAGTTAGTTCATAAGTAGTTTGTAAGTTTAGGGACTGATGGTTCCACCGTTTAGTTCCATAAACTTCACTAACATAAGGACCATGCTTGACTCCGTTTCCCAGTTTGCCTCATGTTCCCAATTTCACTTCCACTAGGACTTTATGGCTTTGTTCTTTTTGTGTCCCAGCCTCGTCGCCACTTTTGTGTCTCGTTTCCGTCGTAGGTGTCGGTGGCCCAGTAGAAAGAGACCGACTCAGGAATAAAGGATGCACGCTTGTGCGGTATGGAGGTGACCAGCCAGTGGGACAGCAGAAGCTAGAAACACTAGAGTAAATTAGAACGAGATATATATTAATACTTAACTTTTAAATAGATCAGTACTGCAGAATGCTGATACATAGTTGAGCTAGAGGCCTGCCTAGTGTCTATCCGATAGCCAAGTCTTCACTGGTGCCTATATGATTTCGAAGTGTTAGCTGGTTCCTATCTCAGTCCCAAGTGCACTTTAACTCCTTCTCCAAATTTGTTCTTGCTCTCCTTTATAGCTTGCTTAATGTACAAATTGAATAACATTGGAGAAATGCTACAACCCTGTCTTACTCCCTTTCCAACCACTGCATCCCTTTCATGCCCTTAAACTCTGACAACCGCTGTCTGGTTTTATGTACAAGTTGTAAATAATCCTACGCTCCCTGTATTTTACTCCTGCTTGCTTCAGAACTTTAAAGAGTTTATTCCAATCAACATAGTCAAAAGCCTTGTCCAAATCTACAAAAACTAGAAATGTAGGTTTGCCTTTTCTTAATCTATCTTCTAAGATAATCCGTTAAGTGAGTATTGCCTCCCGTGTTCCTACATTTCTCCTGAACCCAAACTGATCTTCCCCGAGGTCGGCTTCTACCAGCTTTTCTATGCTCCTGTAAATAATTCGGGTTAATAGTTTGCAACGATGACTTACTAAACTGATGGTTCTGTAGTTTTCACACCTGTCTCCACCTCCTTTTTTGGAATGCGGATAATAACTTTTCTTAAATCGAAATATCCGCGGGTGTACTGCCGGTGTATAGTGTCCGTTGGACACTACAGACCGGCAGTAAATAAGCCGGGAGAAACCGAAGAATCACATTTTTCTTAAAGTCGGAAGGTACTTCGCCTGTCTCATACATCCTACACACCAGCTGAAACAGTTTTGTCATGTTGTTTGTAAATGTATCGGACCAAACTGCGTGGACATCAGTCCTTAGCTTACAAACTATTTAAACTAAGGTAAACTAACCTAAGGACAACACACACACACACATAGTTTTGTCACGGCTGGTTCTCCCAGAGACTTCAGTAACTCTGAGGGAATGTCATCTACTCCAGCCGCCTTGCTTCGACTTAGGTCTTTGAGTGCTTTGTCAAATTCATCTCTCATTATAGTATTTGAAGTATTGGAAGTTAGGAATTCGTAAAAAAAATTAAGTACACAAAAGGCAGGGGTCTACACAGGAGACCAAGCGAGGTGGCGCAGTGGTAACACCCTGAACTCGCATTCGAGAGGATGGTGGTTCAAATCCACCTCCGGCCATCCAGGTTTAGGTTTTCCGTGATTTCCCTAAATCGCTCCAGGCAAATGCCCGGATGGTTCCTTTCGAAGGGAAGGCCGATTTCCTCCCCCATCCTTCCCCGAAAATCCGAGCATAAGCTCCGTCTCTAATGACCACGCTGTCGACGGGACGTTAAACCCTACGCTTCGTCTACACAGGACAGGAAAAGTTGGCAAGGGATCTACGAGACAAAAAAGTTTGGGTACTCCTGTTTTAACCTAAAGATCGGCGGTCTTGTCACGAATACTTAAGTAAGGGATCTCAACGGATAGCTTTCCTACTGACTCAGCCCGCAGTTTCATTAAGGTATTTGCGGTATCGCTACAGTGGCAGGTTTCAGACGGGTCGTCGTGCCGGCGTTTCGACCCGTTCTCGGCGCGGCGTTTTGAGGTGCGTGTCGCGGTGCGGCCATGTATAGGCGCGGCTGCAGGGTCAAGGCGCGCGCCGTGTTTGGCGCGGCGGCCGCGGTGAGTCAGCCAGCGCTTATATGGCAGCCGCAGCCGACACAGCCGCATTGTTTCTCAGGCGGGACGTGGCGCCTAGCCCGAACGCCCCTCTCTGTCCTCCCGACAAGCACCACGCGGCCCAGAGCGACCGACAAATGCACTGCTCAACACAATTAAGGCACCATATGGTAACCTACAGGGGCGCCGACTCCACGGGTGATCCGGTGCTCTTACTCCACCCCCTCGAAATTGGCCCATTTAAGGTTTGCGATCGTCTTTTGAAAGCTCGAAATTCAAATCAAAATAACGGCTTAACCATTCATCTGACCGAGCGAGGTGGCGCAGTGGTAACACACTGGACTCGCATTCGGGAGGACGGTGGTTCAAATCCACCTCCGGCCATCCAGTTAGGTTTTCCGTGATTTTCCTAAATCACTCCAGGCAAATGCCGGGATGGTTCCTTTCAAAGGGCACGGCCGATTTCCTTCCCCATCCTTACGCAAAACTCCGAGCGTGAGCTGCGTCTCTAATGACCAAGCTGTCGACGGGACGTTAGACCCTAAGCTTCCTTCCTTCCATTCATCTGACAGGAAAACTGAATAACCGATTTTGTAGAGAATTCTCTACAACTTTGCTCTCTTATGTTTTTTTTTTCATATCTCGTATCGTTTCACGGATATTTGCAAAAATAACGGCGATTTTCGGATGTCTGTCTGTCTGTCTGTCGTTAACGTGTTCCCTATTTTTAAGACGAACCGTTCAACCGATCAGCACCAAATTTTACAGACATAATTGTAGGACACCAGAGACCAGAACCTAGCTTTTTCAAATATTTCGGACAATAAATACGTTAGTAATACCACAAAAAGCCGTTTGTAATCTAATTTTAATTGCAAATAAACCGCTCATGTAACGCGAAAATTGAATAAACGAATTTGTAGACGGGAAAATTCTCTTCAACTTTGTTCCCTCATGTTTTTTTCATATCTCGTATCGTTTGAGATATAGTTAAAAAAATAACGGAATTTGACACCATTGAATTAACGAAAACCAGCAGTTCGGAGATGTCACGTGACATTCCTCTCCCAGAACTCTCTGTGGCATAAGCCAACTTGCGTTGCGTATTTGACGATTTTCTTATTGTAACTTACACGTTCTCATTTCAAATCAATGGCGCACTGATGAATTCACAAAAACACGTCGTGCTTCGTACTATAAATGATATTCTAGTGTCTACAAATGGCATATTAGCGTCAGTTAACAATGGCCATCAATAGTATGAAATTAAAGAACGCAACTTGTAACTGTTTGCCATAGCGTAGTAGGCAAAGCGTTGCCCGCTGACGCTGAAGATTAGTGTTTCGAAACCCTCCAGTACCAATTTTTTTTTCACAAAAAGGGTTTCAGGCACTCTTATTAATAAATTTTTTATTGAAACTTCCTGGCAGATTAAAATTGTGTGCCGGAACCGGGACTCGAACCTGGGACCTTTGCCTTTCGCGGGCAAGCGCTCTACCGACTGAGCTACCCCGAAACGACTCACGATGCCGCCTCACAACTTTACTTCCGCCAGTACCTCGCCTCCTACTTTCCAAACTTCACAGAAGCTCTCTTGCAAACACGCAAGACTAGCACTCCTGGAAGAAAGGATATGGTGGAGACATGGCTTAGCCACAGCCTAAGGGATGTTTCCAGAATGAAACTTTCACTCTGCAGCGGAGTGTGCGCTGATATGAAACTTCCTGGCAGATTAAAATTGTGTGCCGGAACCGGGACTCGAACCTGGGACCTTTGCCTTTCGCGGGCAAGCGCTCTACCGACTGAGCTACCCCGACACGACTCACGATGCCGCCTCACAACTTTACTTCCGCCAGTACCTCGCCTCCTACTTTCCAAACTTCACAGAAGCTCTCTTGCAAACAAGAGATTTAGATTTAGATTATTATTTTTGTCCAAAATGTTTGCAAAAACTACAAATCTTAAGTGGGCCGTAAAGCACGTCAGTGCGATTGATTTTGGGTGTCTTCAACACCCCACATAAAATCGAAAAAATAAATTGTCATTAAATACAAGAAACATAAAAAAGTTATAAGCTGTCAACTACACATATTTTAACACCGCGGTCTCGGAAGCACGACCTATCCGGGTACTTGTTCCACAGTGACCGATGGACCACTCACTGCAGCAGTTGGTGCCCGGTTGGCGAGGGGGGGAGGAGGGCAAACTCATTGTCCCCTGGCCAGAGGAGTCGTTCCTAATGCAACAGTCACAGTTCACTAACAGCCATGGTTAATTTTCGAAGTTCCATCAATTCTATTCGTTGGGCTGCATCGACATTAGCATTGTCTTTTATGTTAAAATATTAATTCTGCTAGAGGACGATCAAGCAGAGGCCTAGTATCTGCCCTTAATGATGAGAAAGAAACAGAAATGAACTCAAAACTGAAATCTGGAAGGATATTTTGAGTATTCATTGCTCCATTTACGAAGCGCCATTGTCTGCTGAAGGAGTGCAACAAGTTGCTGGAATAAAATATGTAACCGAGCGTGTGAGTTCAGCGCTTTGTCACCACTCCAGAGGGCTCTTGAAAGGTATGCAAACGGAGCATGGTTGCATACCTTTCCTATTCGTAAGGAAGTATCTTTCTCGAATCTAGGGGTATGAGTGCATTGTCGAAAAGATTGAACGCGGATATCAAACCTAGCGTTCCTAATTGGCATAACTACGCAACTCAACATACTTGTAGAGCAAAGAACATCTCATAGTAGAGAGTTAAGATCAAATCAGTGCGTCTATGGAAGAGTTTTGTCTTAGAGAGAAGAAATTTTGGCACTCCGCCGCGGCGGATTAGCCGTGCGTACTGGGCGCCGTGCTGCGGTGCGCGCGGCCGTTCGAATCCACCCTGGGGCATTTGTGTTTGTGTTGTAACTAGGTTAGTTTATCTTAATTTAAGTATTTTGTAAGCTAGGGACTGATAACCAAGCTGATGAGTCCCATAGATTTACAAACACTTGATTTGAACTCCTTAGAAAACCTTAATATTTCCTGAACGAGCCAGTGGTGATAATTTTCAAATTAATGAATTACTTTTTCGGATTCTATAATATTAAATCTATCACATCTGAAGTACTGTTAAAAATTTCAGTGTATGTTCTGTTGTTTTTCTCCATATACCGAGTCTTGCGAAGTTATTACTACTGACAGAGCGACAAATATTACTGATGCTCAAAGAAATTGCACCACGAGTTCTGCACGATCGCTGTTTGGCACATTCTTTGAACCCTTTGAAACCACGAGCATCCGTATTCATTTTACGATATTTTATTCAGATACTAGACGACCCAGTGAACTTCGTATCACTTAACTCTTAAAATAAACCATATTAATTTAAATCCAGTAGCTTTATAAATGCATCATCAGATAGTCTAAATATCGGCTCGATAGTTGGCGGAAAGAGTGGGGAAATCATGCACACCTGTTCAGGATAATGTTCATGTCTCATTCATGGAAGTTCAGGGAAGGTTTAAACGGTAATAAAATATGGAAAAACTTTATCGTAATTAGATGAATGGTACAGATATTTTATTGAAAACCTCTTTCTATTTTTTCTGAATTCCAAATTTTTATATCATCAAAACGTTATTCTTGCTTTGAACGTCGAATATGCAAACTTTATCGCAATCAGACGAATGATATTGATATCGCATTGCAAAAAGCTGTTTCAGTTTCTCGCGAATTTTCAAATTTTTTCGGTAACTTTCCCAAATTTTTAGTTCATAAGAACGTTCATCTTTCGTTGAACGTCAAATAATCAAAATTTTATCGTAATGGGACGAACGGTTCTCAACTTATAGTATTGAGTATATTTAGAAACACATTGAAAAAGGAACTTGGTTCGAATTTTTCGACTTTCCTTTGTAAGTGTCCCTATTTTTTTTCTTTTACTGAAACTTCCCCAAGGCCACAATGAACAAAGCAAAATAAGAATTACCCCCCTCCGCCGTGCAAATAGTCAATTATAGTGCTGAATTCAATCAAAAACACATCGAAAACGCACTTTCAGTTTTTCTCTAAATTTCCGGTAGATTTTCCAAAAAATTTATTTCATACAAACATTGTCCTGTCAAGCCGTACTCAAGTGATGCACTTACAACCATGCGGCAATTAATTTTTATTCATAGAAAAAAATCGCTTTTGGTTTTTCGTAAATTTTGCTAGTTTCCGCGTGATTTTTCCAATATTTTTTTTTATTTGCTACGAATATTCCTCTTGCTTTCAACATCAAATGTAGCTAATTTTATAGCAACTGGACGACGGTATTGATAGCTCACTGGAAAAAGCTGTTTCAGTTTTTCCCGATTTTCCTTTCTTGGCAATTTTTCAATATTTTATCACCGTTTAAACCTTCCCTGGACGCGAATATTTCAAGACTAAAATGAGCCAAATCGGTTCAGTCGTTCTCGAGTTTTAGCGAGACTAACGAACAGCAATTCATTTTCATATATAAAGATTGGTGATAATTGTAATTTGTGTGGGATACGGTACATATTTCACTGCCTCGGCTCTTTATTTGAAGTATACATGACGTTTACTTAGAGCGAGACAGCATGAGGCTACTATAAACGGATACAGTCATTCTCGTTACCCTCTAAGATGGTATGTAATCACCTCGGAAGGATAATACAGTTACACACTTGCCTGACATGGACAGTATGAGGTTATTAATCACCTCTTGAACGATATTTGGCCATTCTATCATGAGTGCAATATCCAAGATCTGCAACGATTGTGGGAGGTGCTGTCACATTTTCACTTGTCGCCATCGTTTCATTTCAATGCCCTAAAACAGCCACTGTAAATCCTTTCCTTCCGAATCCTTCCTCTCCTTTATCAATAATCTGCAAATGCAATATGGCTGCAAAGCAGATGTGTTGTCAGTTCTTTCGGACATGTCTGAAAGAATGTTTAATCGCCACACGAAGTTGTTTTTCGTCCATTCTTTGAATAACACTCGACTTCCTTGAGTCACACGAATGCCAAACACAAAGAAATAGACGAATACGGCTGAAACTTGGTGTGCGTTCTTTCCAAAGTTGCAAATAACATAACATGACCTCGATACGCGACGGTGGTACAATGTCTCAGCCTTTGCACGGACCTTTCAAACGCGCCTCGTATTGTGTATTGACAGGTCATCTGAATCCCCTAATAGTTGATTGTAAATCTAACGGACCAAACTGCGTGGTCGTCCGTTGCTTACAAACTACTTAAGCGAAGTTAAACTAACCTAAGGACAAACACACACACACACACACACACACACACACACACACACACACACACCATGCCCCAGGGAGGACTCGAATCTCCGACGACGAGCAACCGCGCGCTACGCAGCGAGGCGCCTTAGAACGCTCGGCTACTTCACCGCGGCTTCCCTGATTGTTTTTGAGCAATGTAGGTTATGGGTATTTACGCTTACAATTAAGTATACTCCGTTCACCGAAACGAGAGACGGATTGTAAACACAGTCAGGCGCGTGACCAGGGGTGAACAAAGAAGGGGCGCTCGCTCGTCGTCGCCGCACTCGTTTCAGGTGTAAAGCGTTTGTGTGCGTTATGAGGGGTGATATTAGAGGCTAGCCAGAAATTTCAACTAAAACGATCAGTTGTTGAATAGCAGTATAACTATTATGCTTTCATATTCTATCTCTTTTTAGTCTTTCTCGTCTGTATCACGCAAGTATAAACTCATTATGTCATATTACATTTTAAATCGCAAGAAGCGATGAAAGAAGAAATTATGAAGTTCTCAAAATGTATAAAACGGAGCTGTTGCGTCTAGAACAATAAATGACAGAAATTGTTCAAATGTTTGTAAATCTATCGGACCAAACTGCGTGGTCATGAGTCCGTAGCTTACAAACTACTTAAACCTAGGTAAACTATCCTAAGGACAAACACACACACCCATGCCCCAGGGAGGACTCGAACCTCCACGGCTAGCAACCTCGCGCTCCGCAGCGAGACGCTTTAGACTGCTCGGCTACTCCAACGCGGCGACATAAATTGTTATACGTGTGTTGGTCGTTCGTCAGTTTATCATATGGTAACTGATAACAAGACCACACATTCTTTGAAGTCTCCAAAAAGAACATCACGACAGAAGCTTACAGAAAGTGTTGATGACTTTCACAGAAATGTGCTACAAACGAAAGTACATGATTTGTTGTTTTGTTGACAGTTATTGTCATAAAGGAAAACGCAGATTCGGGCAATTTTCAGAGATTCTATGAATTATTAAAAGAAATATGTCACTGCTATGTAGCAAAACACACAACCGCTTTACATTTAATACAGAGGTTTTAATTCCAAATTATTAACTTACTCACCAACAGCCGTAAAGTTTATGTTGTTTTATTTAATGGCCAGTTTCAACTGTTCAACTGTTTGTATAGCTTATGGGACTTAACTACGGGGTCATCAGTCCCTTAACTTACAAACTACGTACGAACTAGCTAACACTAAGGACGGCACAAATATCCATGCCAGAGGGGGGATTCGAACCCCCGACCGTAGTGGCCGTGCAGACCGTGAATTGCGCGCCGCAGTTCCCTCGGCCACTGCGGCCGGCTGGCCGGTTTCGGTATTGCATTAACACCATCTTCAGGCCCTATACAAATTAAGTTGTAAATCAGAGCTGGCCGGCCGCAGTGGCCGAGGGGACTGAGGCGCGTCAGTCACGGTCTTGACGGCCACTATGGTCGGGGGTTCGAATGCCCTCCTCGGGCATGGATATTTGTGTCGTCCTTAGTATTAGCTAGTTCATAAGTAGTTAGTACATTTACGGACTGATGACACCGTAGTCAAGTCCCATAAGCTATACAAACATTTGCATTTTTGCAAAATCAGAGTTGTATACATAATAGCAGGCTGTACGTATGTCATACAAAATATAAAGAAGAATTAATGTAATACCGAAACCGTTAAATAAAACAACATGAACTTTACGGCTGTCGGTGGATAATTTTATGAAATTAAAACTGGACCAAAAACGGCAGTCCCTATTCCATTACGAGGTGGAGCCACATTGATTGATACGCAGGTAGCGGCATTGAGCGAGAACCCCTGTTTTGTCCACCCCTGATCACGCGCCCTGGTCTGTTTACAGTCTGTCTCTCGTTTCGGTGGACGGAGTCAGAGAGTAACATATACAGAGGAGCAGCCCCTCCTAAACCACTTTCCTATGGTCCCCTCATAGTTCCATAAGATGCTAGCAGGTGTCAGGCGGATTGCTGGCTTAGGGTGCCTCTCGTACGTCAGAGGGTAGCGTGGAGGGGAGGCTGAGGGGAGAGCTCGTGCCGCCTGCCACGAGGCCACGGCTGTGTCCGGTTTGCTGGCGTTTGAGGGGAGGTGATGGTGGGGACAGCCGCTACCTGCCGCCTGCTCTGGCCAGTTTAAACAGCTGCTTCTGACCGCAGCGCCATCATGGGACATCTTACAGAACTGCTGGAAACCCTCCCTCCCCGCACCCCTGAGCGTAGGATCGGGCCATTAAGGGAGGTTTCCCGTCTGTATATATTTGTCTGTGACGGAGTATAGAGTGAATCGAAGAGCTTTAAATGTTGAAAGCTATCAGGATTTCGGTACCAACGCTCCACTGTGCGCCGCTCGTGGGCAGCACGTCTGCTCGCTGCCACTGTATACGGGACACACACACACGCAGCTGTCGTCAGGAATGCGGCGACTGACCAGTTCCGCAGGTGGACGGACGGACGGAGGACAGGTGCGCGCGCGCGCGCGCGCGCGCACACACACACACACGCACGCACGCACACACACACACACACACACACACACACACACACACACTCGTTAAATTTTATTCGCCAATCTGGAGACAGTTAGCCGCCGCCTTTTACATCGAAAAAGCGCGCCCCCTCCAGCGCGTAATGCATGCAAACGCCGGTCATTACAGCCGGGAAGGAGAGTGCTGGCTGGCCAGGTCCGGCGGAAGCACGCGTCCAGCCAGGGTCGCACATGTGCGCAGCGTACGCGAGTACGCTTCCTTTCCTCTCCATATTCATCGGATCAATGTCTGTAGATCGCCTGCATGTGAACGTGTGCGCAGCGTACGCGAGTACGCTTCCTTTCCTCTCCATCTTCGTCGGATCAATGTCTGTAGATCGCCTGCATGTGAACGTGATCCAGAATCAGAAGCGGGTAGCAACCACAGCTTGTCTAGGTGTTCTAAATATGATTGTGATCGAGTGGTATTCTTGAAGTCATTGGTGAATATGGGGTACCAACTACCTCAGACAGCTCCATCTCTCTTATGCTCCAAAGACACACGGCTTCATAAATGAATTGTTAAGTTCCTTAATAATATTGGTCTTCATCTATAGTATGTATTGAGAAGCTGAAATTATATATATATAAAATTGTTATGGATGGCTAAATAGAGGATATGCTCGGAAAGCCAAATAAAAGGCTGAGTTGACAGTGGCACCGACAGACCGTCGTCAGACGCCGTCGACCGCGTTCGACTGAAAACATCAACCGATGGTGTGGTCACACTGCATCCGATATATAGTTTGTCACTTGGCCCGGTTAAAGGAGAAAGTTAGGTTAGGTTTGCATGTATTGCCGGCCGCGGTGGCCGAGGGGCCTGAGGCGCTCCAGTCACGGTCTGCACGGCCACTGCTGTCTGGGGTTCGAATTCCCCCCCCCCCCCCTCGGGCATGGATATTTGTGCCGTCCTTAGTGTTAGCTAGTTCATAAGTAGTTTGTAAGCTTAGGGACTGATGACCCCGTAGTTAAGTCCCATAAGTTCTACAAACAGTTGAACCAGTTGAATGTATTCTGTGTCTGAACTATATTAGATTTCAATTCCCTGGGGTGCAATGGATTCCACCGACATTTTTATGCTTCGAAATTAGTGCTACAATGCGGCTTTTGTTATTAATAAAGACTGCAAATCCATACGAATGAGCTACACTTGTATGGAACGAAGAAAATGACGAGGATTGTGTACTGTTCTCAGTTACTGCTACTAAAACAAAAATTCATATGTTTGTAGAGCTTAAGGGACTTAACTACGGGGCCATCAGTCCCTAAACTTACAAACTACTTATCAACTAGCTTATCCTAAGGACGGCCCAAATATCCATGCCCGAGAGGGTATTCGAACCCCCGACCGTAGGGGCCGTGCAGACCGTGACTGGAGCGCCTCAGTCCCCTCGGCCACCGCGGCCGCCTACTGCTACTCCCAGACAATCTTTAAGCATATGTGAGGTACCGGTAAAAGGGGAAATGGCTATTACATACTTGATATTTCGTGGTGTCATTGACAAGCAATATTACAGTTTTGCTGAATTTATTTGAAGTTGTGCAGACATGCACCAGTTAACCTCCATGCTTTAAATAATTAAAAACTACACCAGTTAGGGAAGATTATTGCTCATCACAACGAATTTCGATGATTTATTCGCATCTTCTAGTGCATTTGTTTACATAAGCACGGTACTTTTTTGACGTTTCAATGTGTGATTTACTGACACACTTGCACTGCAGTTGTCTCATTTAGGTTAGCTACATAAGTTCGTAAAATCGGACGGAATAAATATTGAACTGTGTGTTTTATCCTAATGTTAGAAACCATAAATTTTTCTGTCTGCTTAAAGGTATTGTGCCTCTTCCATTACTCAGAATATCTACACAATAATCGTGACTTAGACCTACCTGTGTATAAAACCCAGGGTAAGTGACGATTTTTGTGTTGTGATATCCAGTTTAATGAAACAGACACAATGTCTGCAAGTATAGAGAGACGTACTTTTTAGCATGTAAGAAAGTTGCCAAGATTTTATTACGTTTGCTACGATTTACCTCAATACAATAACCTCAAAAAGACTACATCTGTGCAAGAGCTGCATAAAATCACACATGGAAACGTCACGATGTATTTATGTAAACAAATGCACTAAAGGCAAGAAAAAAATTCTCGAAATGCGTTGCGCTAAGCATAAAAATACATAACGGATGCAGTTTTTCAGTATTTAAATCCATGAAGACTCAGTATAAGGCCACCCAGAAACATCCGATTATGACGAAAGAAATGAAGTTACGGTACATTGAACTTCAATGACTGTCATTCAAATATATTTGTGAAAGACTAGTGTGAAATTAAGAATAATTTTGAACACACAAACCACTGAAAAGCGGAAGCACACGTAGGCTTGCAGGTCACTTCATAGAACACTCATCACCTTGTTAAAGAATGCCAGAACCAGTAAGAATAATTTGTGGACAGCTAATACCAGATTATCACAGTGTAAAAAAAAAACGTAAGAGAGCCACTACAATAACATTAAGATAAACCACAATCCCGAATAGAACACATATTTTGAGATTATAATTTACGCCTACAATTTCTGATAAAGGATTTAACCAACCTGTGGTTCCGAATAAATTATAATATCATACCATAGATTGCGAATTATATCCCGATTGTGATATTTATCGTCTTCTGGGTGCCACAATCTCTTTCTTTCTTTCACTAAGCATATCAGTTTCTCGCTGTCCATATCTAGCATGTGAGAACGTCAGTCGATTTCTCTATGTTCGGGCGATGAGATCGGCTACACTGAGACCGTGCCCATAGAGGAGTACAAATTTGAAACGATCGGCCGTTTTCGGTAAAACCCACCGATATCGGAGCCACTGTGATCACAGCCTAAGGCCGCGGACGCCTGCTGGGGTACCTTGCGTACTCTGTAAACAACCTCACGGTGTGCGGCTGACGGTAATTTGTGTACCACTGTTACGTCCTCTTATTGGAGTTGGAAAACGTCCATCTGGCGTGTTACATTTATTTCATTCCCTCTACATAATTACTGTCATACTTCAGACACTTGCCGAAAGTAGCGAGACACTATTCGCACCATGAGAAATACCAGGATAGAACAAGGATATTTTTTTAATATAATAATGTTTCTTGCTGTTTTATAATTTTAAATGTCTATTTTTTGTGTATTATGGCCCCCTGTGTGTAATTACGTGTGCCCTGATATGTTCCCACTGACCCCTGCTGGCGCGGAATGAACTTGTGCACAAGCCCGTAACAACGGATACAGCCCCACGCTCATAGACACCCTAGTCCAAAACACAAAAAGTATACTAAATTACCCATTATAAACATTAAAACCTGGGAAGCAAAATACCAAATTTGCTCGTCTTCCATACCTAGGTAATTCTATATTTTTGACGACTTTACAGCGTTCAATGAATGAAATAAATCGCAATTTGCGATCAGTTAAGGGTTCACTGTACTAGTTTTAGATGGAATACCAGAGTGCGGCGAATGAAAATTTGTGCCCGGCTGGTATCCGAACCCGGGATCTCCTGCTTACTAGGCAGACGCGTTGACCACTCCGCCACCGAGGACAAAGTGACCAACCCCACTGCAGAGAACACTTCCCTGCACGTCTCCCGCCACACCCAAATCTCCATTCGCCACCTGTCTGTTTCCTATAACCACAGCCTATTTTGTTCTATAATGCTCGCAGCCACAATACTGTATTCCCGCATCAAGTAGAACAGACCATGAGGTATCGAGACACAATTAATTGTCGTCAGGAGCCCAGCCTCGGCTTATAAGCCGGGGAACCACCTGACATCTGCTGGCATCTTACGGAACTACGAGGGGAGCGTAGGACAGTGCTTGGGGGAGGTTTCTTCTCTGTATATGTGACTCTGTGCCATTATTCACCATGTTGGCGTCCCTCTCAGGTTTCCTCCGAGCGGAAGTGCGTAATGAGGCCAACGAGAAAGACATGACGCGCCGCGCACGTCATGCCACGTAAGCAAGATGGTCCTGAGCCGGCGCGATCGCTAGCTGATTGGCCGGCTGCTGGGGCACTGCCCACTGCCTCATAGCGGCCAGGCACTCATCTAGCTTCAGGACTACCTTGCTAACATAAAAGGACGTGCATGATGCGATCTCTCTTTCTCTTTGGCCTCGGTGCGAAAGTAATGGTCATCCGTCGGTATAGCCTTCAGGTGGTCAGACCGAGATAGGTCATCGACAGTAGACCTGCGCTTAATAGTTCGCGATCGGGAGCGCTCACTTTAGTTCGCGGCTCTGTCGCAAATTTCCTTTAGTTCGTCCGCTCCCAGTGACGGCTGAGCGGCGTGGTCTGCGCATGCAGTTGGAGGGAGAAGTTCCCCCACCTAGCTCCTTCATGCGCTTGCTGCTTGAGCCGCTAACGATATCACGCAAACCAAAAGAAACAGTTTGTGGATAATTTCTCGCGTTTAAGTTAAGAGTTATCTCTGTATCTTGGCATTATGAAATTTATTAGTCAGATATTGCAGAATGCAGAATACTTCAAAGCAGAAATTTTGTAGCACTGAACTATGTAATCTAGCAGGCAGACGCTAACCTCGAAATGGCTCTCATGAGCAGAAGGCAAACACGTGTTTTTAATTCTGTTCGCGACCTATTGCGCATATTTTAGTTCGCGACCTATCACGCATATTTTAGTTCGCGACCTATGGCGCATAATTTATATGGGACGGATGGATATGATGTTATGGGCGCACGACAACTAGGACTTTAGCGCTCGTTTTGGCTTTTGCTACCGCTACTAAAACTACAGCTCAGCTGCATCTCAGCTCGAAATGACAGCAACTGGCAGAAGGGAATCACGCGATTCTGAGCGCTCTCGCGTCCTCTCGCTGTTACCCGTCAGTCTTCGGAAAAGGAGCGGACGAACTAAGAGGCGAGGGATCTGCGAACTAGTTCGCGTAGTTCGCCTGTGGGAGCGCTCTTCCAAACTAGTTCGCTCGCGAACTACACAAGACTAATCGACCCTATATCTCCATGCCACCTCTACATCAGAACAACATTGTTTTGGTTCACTGCGTGACTGTAAATTTCCCTGACACAAAATGGGGACATGATAGAACTTCGGAAATGAATTCCTAGGCATGGCGGAAACACAGTCATTACAAGTAGTACACTTCCTTCCTCGTTTTATGACCGAAACCGATCCTCCGTCTTACCCACTCCGTCGCAGTATCACTGCTCGTTGCTGGTTGTTTTCATGTTTGTTCAGGGAGAGTAACATCTATGGACAATCTAACCAACTAAGTTCTTGATGCAAGATACACTTTCAAGATCACTGTTCAGGAGACCTTGGAGTCAATGTGATCTAACACATTTTTTCATGTGTGCATTTATTGCAGATAATGAGAACTGCATGAACGAAATACCTGTAATAATGTTTCAACCTCTGTATTTGTTTCGTGTGAAATCCGACCCGCTCAATTGCTTTCCTTCAATGCTAAGCAAGGGCGTGCATGCCCTGTCGGCATCTATTCTTTTTCTGGTCTCGGAGCCTTCGATTCAGTGTCTGACTGATCTCCTTGGTGTGTTCAAAATGTCTTCCACAATACACTGCCAAGTCATAATAATATCTGTACTCGCAAATGACGCCATCAGCTGTCTGTAACACGTCAGGTGACACAGCTGCACATCTTGCAGCTCCGCCACCCGCCTTGTGATGACCTCGCTATCTGTACCCAGCGATTATGTGCACCCGTGCCGCATTTTAACCGCTGTCCTCCCTCATGCGAGTCCAGTGTACTCCTGTGCAGTTCGCGAACGAACTAGTTCGGAAGAGCGCTCCCACAGGCGAACTACGCGAACTAGCTCGCATATCCCTCGCCTCTTCGTTCGTCCGTTCCTTTTCCGAAGCGTGACGGGTAACAGCGAGAGGACGCGAGAGCGCGCAGAATCGCTGATTCCCTTCTGCCAGTTGCCGTCATTTTGAGCTGAGATGCAGCTCAGCTGTAGTTTTAGTAGCGGTAGCAAAAGCCAAAACGAGCGGACGAACTAAAAAGAGCGACCTACTTCGCGGCCGAGCTGCAAACTAAAAGGAGAGCTACCGGTCGCGAACTAAAAGATACGCAATAGGTCACGAACTAAATATGAGTGATAGGTCGCGAACTAAAATATGCGCGATAGGTCGCGAACAGAATTAAAAATCACGTGTTTGCCTTTTGCTGATGAGAGCCACTTCGAGGTTAGCGTCTGCCTGCTAAATTACATAGTTCAGTGCTACATAATTTATGCTTTGAAGTATTATGCACTCTGCAATATCTGACTAATAACTTCCATAATGCCAAGATATAGAGATAACTATAAATGCCGACCGCGGTGGCCGAGGGGATTGAGGCGCTCCAGTCACGGTCCGCACGGCCACTACGGTCGGGGGTTCGAATCCCCCCTCGGGCATGGATATTTGTGCCGTCCTTAGTTGTAAGTAGTTCATAAGTAGTTTGTAAGTTTAGGGACTGATGACCCCGTAGTTCCACAGACTCTACAAACATTTAACTCTAAACTGAAACGCGAGAAAATATCCACACGCTGTTTCTTTTGGTTTGCGTGATATCGTTAGCGGCTCAAGCAGCAAGCGCACAACGCCTTCTCCCTCCACCTGCATGCACAGACCACGCCGCTCAGCCGTCACTGGGAACGGACGAACTAAAAGAAGGAACTATTCGCGGTAGAGCCGCGAACTAAAGTGTGCGCTCCCGATCGCGAACTAATATGCGCAAGTCTAGTCCAGTGCGCGAACGGCGGATACAACAATAGCGAACAGGAATGTAACACATGGATGACCTATAGACGAACGGTAATGAATTCCGCAGAGGCACTTACGGCGCCTACTTGAATGTTGTATCTTGTACAATTTTTAATCGGGTGTAGTAAAGATTGATTTTCCGTGACCGGGGAGAAAAATTCAACTTTGGATTAGGTATGCGCAAGCACTACCTAACCCAAAGTTTCACCCCGGTCACAAAGATTCAAGCTTTACGACCTCCAGATTAAAAATTACAAAACGTACACCTTCCACATATTTTCGCCATAATGGTTTCGAAAAAGTCGCGCACAAATAGGTAATTGTACAGTACTGAGACGAGTGTCGCGGATGCGGGTCAAGTCTAGTGTACTATACAACCCGTCGGCTTTCACCAATGACGTCGTAAGTCAATGATGTCCATGTATATGTATGAAGATGATATTAATTTTTTTGTATCAAAGATATGGATATTTGCATACGCTCTTTGATTACATAAAAGATAGACAATTTATATCTCGAATCTCTATTGATTGAAGTGATTCGACGATTTTATTATAATTTAAATATAAATGTTTAAATTGAAAAATTGATTGCTTACATTGACAATAAGTAATATAGTTTTTATTTTATGTGAATTTATGACCTCCCCTTGCTCAAGTCAAAAATACGATACAGTTATCTCATGAAATAGTGTCATATATGTAATAGATATGATGTGTTTCCATTTATTATACATATTTATTAAACTAGCTAATAATTATTTATCTGAAAAGTCGTTTGTAGTATTATCTTTGGAATATCAATAATCGATATATTTCTTAATAGACGTCAGATGTTCAAATGTTATCAATTTCATATCTTTGCTTCGTATATGACGTCCTCGGTCAAAGCCGACGTGTTGTATAGTATTCTTGACTATTCCCATAGACCAAAGATAAAATAGACTGTGCGTTTCCATATCTCTGCCGTGTTGTGGTTTGAAATCAACATCTAAAATGCCCCGAGTCACGTGACCGAGTTTTCGTCATTATGGATGGCAGTTTTTCTCATTTACAGGTGAAATCTTGAATTGATTTTAATAATACGACGACTTCTATTATTTCTGTTAAAAAATGTTCAAATGTTTGTAAAGATTATGGGACCCAACTACGGGGTCATCAGTCCTTAAACTTACAAACTACTTATGAACTACTTACGAACTAGGACGGCACAAATATCCATGCCGGAGGGGGGATTCGAACCCCCGACCGTAGTTGCCTTGTAGACCGTGACTGAAGCGCCTCAGTCACCTCGGCCACCGCGGCCGGCTTATTTCTGTTACACGTTTGTATTACGGTAATGTAATTTCTCCACAATATCATTATTATAGTGGTGATTAGCGTTTCACACGACCCAAGGTGAGAAAGTATTGTCAGTTCTTTTAACAAGCAACAGAATTACAGACACTCAGTATTTGTTGTACATCATGAAACTTTTACTGTTTTCGAACGCATGAATGTGATTATCGATTGAAACATTATTTCAGCTGATCTGTTGCATATCTGCTTTTAACAACGTTGTACAAAGCTAAAGATGACGTAGTCGTTATACGTATAAAACCAGTTCTCGTTAGTGCGTCGATGATTTCCTACGTACATTATTATTTAATGTAAATGGACCAATATTTTGCTACGTTTGCTTTTTGGCATCTCTCTATGTGAAAAAAGTAATAAAATATAAACGCGTGTATTGCGTCAAAATCGAACATAATGGATACCAACCGATTTAATTTCTTAAAATGTTCAACTGTTTGTAGAGCTTATGGGACTTAACTACGGGGTCATCAGTCCCTAAACTTACAAACTACTTATGAACTAGCTAATACTAAGGACGGCACAAATACCCATGCCCGAGGGGGGATTCGAACCCCCGACCCTAGTGTTCGTGCGGACTGTGACTGACGCGCCGCAGAACGCTCGGACACCGCGGCCGGCTTAATTTCTTAGAAAAGCACATGTATTATTGAGGAATCACAAGAAAACTATTGCTGCTTGTCAAACTGTAATTTCGTGTTCTACACGCATGTAAGTTACTAACTAAAAGACTCGCAGTAAAAAAAAAAAAAAAAAAAAAAAAAAAAAAAAAAAAAAAAAAAAAAAAAAAAAAAAAAAAACTATCATTCGTTAAAAACAACAGTTCTGTTGCTCGTGTAAAAAAAATTAGACTTCACAATAATATTGGAAATTATGGAGGGAAAACGATATCTGTACTATAAAAGTCTAATAACAATATGACAAGTCATTTTATTGTTAAACTATAAGCTTACTTTCCAATAAGAAGTCTATCAGCTTCACTTCACTTTGCTCGTAATAATGAAAACGGCTACGTGCCCCGAGTCACGTCAGTATAATTACGTCACGCGCAGTCAATTTTATCTTTGGTCTATGACTATTCCCGCGGAAGCTGGTACGCAATGTGCGTACTTTCAGTTTGTTAGGCCGGGCGTAATCAGCAAAGAGAACACACGCCAGTTCCAGCGATGGGCACGGCGTGGTCTTCTGCTCTCAGCCATCGTTTCTCGTAAAATGGTAAACTGCCAGAGTTGTAAGCAGCAAAGTGCGATGCGTTATTACAGGCAGCTCTCTCATTTTCCGAGTACAACTCGCATATTGTGTGTCATTACCAGACTTTAGTACTACTCTCGTACATTAAACTGGATCTTTATGGCAACGTCCACTGGTGCTTCACGTTGTCCTCAAGTGGGCTGGCTCTGTAATTTTCAGCTATACAATTTTTCCGATGTACGATAAATACTGTGCCCCATGAATTAAAAATATCGCCTTAAAAGTGTCACTGTCGTGTGATTATGGAGCTGTTTGGCAGACTGAAGATTTTTTATTCTCAGGGCTCAGGTAGTGTCTGATGCTGACAGCCTACAGGATGAACTCCTGCACCTGGAGGCGGTTTTCAAGAAAAATGGCTATGCGCAACAACAGTTTAAGAAAGCCTTGCAAATAAAAACACCAGAAAAATCACAGGAGAAAGATGAAGAGGAAAGGGAAGTGAAATCTACTGCCTTTCTCTCATACGTGGGTAATGTTTCTTCAAAAATAGCCAGAATCATGAAGAAACACAAAGTAGAAGTGATCTTTCGCCCACCAGCTAAGAACTCTGCTCTTCTGGGATCCGTCAAAGAAGATCTGTTATTGCGAAAAACGGGGGTTTTGTGAAATCCCTTGTGAGTGTGGAAAACGTTATGTAGGTCAAACCACGCGCACTGTGCAGGAACGATGCGTTGAGCACCAGAGGTATACACGCCTTCTTCAGTCCAACAAGTATGCAGTAGCCGAACATTGTATTTCTACTGGCCTTTCCATGAATTACAAAGAAGTAAAGATTTTAACAACACCTTCTACTTTCTGGGACTCAGTTGTAAAGGAAGCTGTACACATACAACTGGCGGACCACCTATTAAATCGTGACGACGGATTTCATCTTGACAACGCATGGAAGCCACATATGTCGCCTTCGTTCTGAAAGAATGTCTGCGTCTTCACTTCCGATTGATGTTACCACTTTTAATGATTAATTATTCATTTGTAAGCACTGTGGATACGTAACAGCTCTGTTTATGTTTGCACTCAGTGCTCACATGTTTATCTTTGAAGTATATATTTATCTATGACTAGCGCAGCAGTTACGAATGTGATATCTTCGAGCATGCGTAGTCTAATCCTCAGTAGCTTTGCATCACGTGATTTACCGTATAAATAGGCACGCGCAGACGCTGAGAACTCAGTCTTGGACTCGCCTTGAAGATAAATGTATAGTCTATGGGACTTAACTACGGGGTCATCAGTCCCTAAACTTACAAACTACTTATGAACTAACTAAGACTAAGGACGGCACAAATATCCATGCCCGAGGGGGGATTCGAACCCCCGACCGTAGGCCTTGAAGATGGCTGTAAGGTTTGCATCCGAAATATCGGACGAAGAATTGTCGCTGTCCCGGGTGCACTCCCGACAAATGATGGAATATTATGTCCGCCGGGAAAACGCCAAGAATCACATTGAAGATTTTTTATTTTATTTTATTTTATTTTTTAATGGAAATCGGGACAGGTTCCATCTGACTGAACTAAAGCGGTAATCACGCCAGTTTTCAAACATGGAAACAGAAAAGATTGTAACAACTATCGAGGTATCTCCTTAATTAGCGTTGTAGGCAAAATATTCTCAGGTATTGTTGAAAGGAGAGTGCGAGTAATAATTGAGGACAAGTTAGATGAAAATCAGTGTGCGTTTAGGCCTCTTAGAGGCTGTCAGGACCAGATCTTTAGCTTACGGCAGGTAATGGAAAAGTGCTATGAGTGGAACAGGGAATTGTATTTATGTTTCATAGATCTAGAAAAGGCTTATGACCGTGTTCCTAAGAGAAAGCTACTGTCAGTTCTACAAGATTATGGTATAGGAGGCAAACTTCTGCAGGCAATTAAAGGGCTTTACGTAGACTGTCAGGCAGCAGTTAGATGGCAAATTAAGCTCATGGTTCAGAGTAGTTTCAGGGGTAAGACAAGGCTGTAACCTGTCACCACTGTTGTTCATACTAATCATGGATCGTATGTTGCATATGTTGAAAACAGTAGACTGGAAGGGCGGGATTACAATAGGTGAAAACAAAATAAGC
Source organism: Locusta migratoria (assembly GCA_026315105.1). Lineage (NCBI taxonomy): Eukaryota > Metazoa > Arthropoda > Insecta > Orthoptera > Acrididae > Locusta > Locusta migratoria. The sequence continues at coordinate 97,190,964 of CM048745.1, forward strand.
AGTCTCGCATATGAGGATGACTTATCTGTAATGGCCGATTCAATTAAAAGGTTGCAAACTAATAATTCAGAATTCAATCAGAGGTGCAAGGATTATGACATGAAAATCTCCAAAGCGAAAGTAATGTGTGTGGGAAAGAGATTTAAACAGATTGAGGGCCAAATAGGAGGAACAAAGTTAGAACAGGTAGACAGTTTCAAGTACCTGGGATGTATTTTCTCACAGCATGGCAACATAGTGTAACAACTGGAATCGAGGTGCAGCAAAGTTAATGATATGAGTGCTCAGCTAAGATCTACTCTCTTCTGCAAGAAGGAAGTAAGTACCAAGACTAAGTTAGCAGTGCATCGCTCTATCTTTCGACCATTTTTGTTGTATGGGAGTGAAAGTTGGGTGGATACAGGTTATCTTATTCATAAGGCAGAGGTTACAGACACGAAAGTAGCAAGAATGATTGCAGGTACTGATAGATGGGAACAATGGCAGGAGGGTGTCCATAATGAGTAAATCATAGAAAAAGCGGGAATGAACACCATAGATGAAGCAGTTAGAGCGAAAAAACTGAGATGGTGGGGTCATGTTACACGCATGGGAGCTTGAGCTCAGTAGCGGAGGGTAAGAGCAGTCCAGGTAGACCAAGAAGAAAGTAAATTCGGTGAAGAATGATTTTAGAGTAAAAGGCATAACATCAGACGATGCATCAATGTTAGCAATGAATAGGGGATCATAGAGGAATTTTATTGGAGGTACTATGCTCACAAATGGCTTTGAATCAAATTGCGTGGTTATGGTATATCGCCCCAAATTTGCAATTGGATAGGGGATTTCTTGTCAGAGAGGACACAGTTCGTAGTAATCGATGGTAAGGCATCGACTAAAACAGAGGTGATATCGGGCGTTCCACAGGGTAGTGTTATTGGTCCTCTGCTATTCCTTATTTACATAAAAGATTTAGGGGAAAATCTAAGTAGCTCTCTTAGGTTGTTTGCAGATGACGCCGTCATTTACCGTCTAGTAAAATCATCTGAAGATCAAAACCAACTGCAGAACGATCTGAATAAGATATCAGTATGGTGTAAAAATTGGCAATTGACTCTAAATAATGAGAAGTGTGAAGTCGTCCACATGAGTACGAAAAGAAATCCGTTAAACTTTGTTTACAACATAAATCAATCAAAAGTGAAGGCCGTAAACTCCACAAAATACCTAGGAATTACTATTACTTCAGACTTAAACTGGAAAGAACACGTAGATAATATCGTGGGAAAGGCGAACCAGAGACTGCGTTTTATTGGCAGAACCCTTAAAAGATGCAACAGAACTACTAAAGAAACTGCATACACTGCGCTTGTCCGTCCATTTTTGGAGTATTGCAGCCCAGTGTGGGATCCTTATCAGGTGGGTTTGACGGAGGACATCGAAAGAGTCCAAAGAAGGGCAGCTCGTTTCGTATTGTCACGATACAGGGGAGACAGCGTTACGGAAATGATACAGGATCTGGGATGGGAATCATTACAACAACGGCGCTTATCGCTGAGGCGTGGGTTACTTGCGAAACTCCAATCGCCAACATTCTCCTCCGAATGCGAAAATATATTGTTGACTCCCACTTACATAGGTAGAAATGATCATCAGAATAAAATAAGAGAAATCAGAGCTCGAACAGAGAGATTCAGGTGTTCTTTCTTCCCGCGCACTATTCGAGAATGGAATGGGAGATAAATAGTATAACGGTGGTTCGATGAACCCTCTGCCAGGCACTTAAATGTGATTTGCAGAGTATCCCATGTAGATGTAGATGTAGATGCTCCATACTGAACGCTGAAAGGTATAATCAGTCTCTAATGATGATGATTTTATTTTATATTATTTTATTTTTATCAACGCGATTCCACATGACGGTGTCCAATGTCTACTTGACTTTCCTCTTATTGCCACATTAACTCCATAATCTGCAGTTGCCACAGCGTGACTTGGTAATGTTTCTACATTGCGTGACAAAAAATGTGTTGCAGCCAGGTAGAGTAGTTGGTATTGAATGCAACTACATCTGATGAAAAATAAATTTATCTGGAAACAACACATAGAAAATATGGTAGGGAAGGCGAACCGAAGGCTACGTTTCACTGGTGGAACTTTTAGAAGATGCTAGAGTTCTCCTAAAGAAATTGCTTTCACTACTTTTTTCAGTCCTACTTTGGAGTAGTACTGTGTACTGGGACCTAAATCACATCTACTTACATACAGCGCAATCCACCGTAAGGTTCGTGGCGGAGGGTACACTGTACCACTACTGGGCATCTCCTTTCCTATTCCACTCCCAAACTGAACGAGGAAAAAAAGAATGCCTATATGCCTCCGTACGAGCCCTAATTTCTCTTATCTTGTCTTTGTGATCACCACGCGAAATGTAAGTAGGCGGCAGCAAGATCGTAATACACTCAGCTTCAAATTCCGGCCCTCTAAATTTCCTCAACAGAAATTCACGAAAAGAACGACGTCTTTCCTCCAGCGAACCCCAATTGAGTTGCCTGAGCATTTCCGTGACACTCGCGCATTGGTCGAACCTACCAGTAACGAACAAACCTAGCTGCTCCCCTCTGAACTGCTTCTCTGTCTTCCTTTAAACTGATCTGCTGCGGGTCCCAAACACTTGGGCAATACTCAAGACGTGGTCGTACAAGCATTTTATACACGGTCTCCTTTACAGACCAAAATTCTCCCAATAAACCGAAGTCGGCTGTCCGCCTTACTCACAACTGTCCTTACATGTTCGTTCCATTTCATATCGCTCTGAAATGTTAAGCCTAGATATTTGAATGACGCGACAGCATCAAGAAGCTCACTACTAAAGCTGTATTCGAACATTATGGAATTGTTTTTCCTACCCATGCGCATCACCTTACATTTTTCTACATGGAGAGCCTGCTGCCATTCTTCACACCAACTAGAAATTTTGTCTAAGTCATCTTGTATGCTATTACAGTCAGTTAAAGACGACACCCTCCCATACATCACATCATCATCAGCAAACAGCCGCAAATTACAAGTTACTCTGTACATCAGATCATTTATATAGATAGAAAATAATAGCGGTCCTATCACACTCTCCTGGGGCACGCCTAACGACTCACAATGATTAATGGACCTCCACCAAGTAGGACAGACGGAAGTTATAGAAATATTTCAGGAGTGGGCAGCTAGTTTTATATTTCGAGACGCAGGGGATAGACTGCCATGGAATTGACGCACGAGCTGAAATGGAAATCGGTGAAAGAAAAGCGTTATTAGTTGTGCCGAGATATATTTGCGAAATTTCTTTCAGCAATTTTCTCATCCGAACGCGAACATATTTTGTTAGCACCAACCATATAGGGAGGCGGGAGGCATGTTCATTATAATAAGAAAAATGAAATGGAAAACTGAAATATTTTGTGTTCCTTTGTATTGCGCATTATTAGATAATGGAACGGTAGAGAAATATTATTATATCCATTAAAAAAAATAGTGGCAATATACAGAAAATCCACTACAGCTGATGTTTCAATCAACACTTCATTTCATCGTGAACAACGTAAGATGGCATATTATAGGGCAATGCTAAACAGAATGGAAAATTTCCATTGGATAATAAAGAGAACAAAAAAGAACTAAAAAAATCAAGCTAATAACACACAATAATAGCTACGAAACACCATTACTGAATTCCGCTCTAGCATTAAAATGAAACAGAGAAAACAAACAAAGCTGTTCGTCCACATCATACAATACATTAGCGCAAATATCTCCTCAAAACTCTGTAAAAATGGTATAGTGTTATATCAGATCGCAAACCTGTTCCATCAATATCAATTTTTCCACTAATTATAAAGTGAAAGACAAATTAATTCATATGATAAATTTAAAGCAACAAGTACATCATGGGTCTGGTATTTACAAACTGAATTGTACCATGTGTTCCAAATTTTACATTGCTCAAACTGGAAGGAGTTTACATACACGATACCGTGAACGCACAGTTGCTCTGAGGCTCAAGAACTTCAATAAATCTCCTTTTGCTGCTCGCTTGGCCCAACACAAAACCACGAAAGTAAGCACTGATGAAAATGTAGAAATATTACATTTTGCAGAGAAAGGAGCAGAAATGAATTTGCTTGAAGAAATTGAAATACATATAGTCACATTCACAATGAACTTGGTTGTATCTTGAATGATCAGTTAGAATTAAGAAACGAATTATAACTCAAAAATTTCATACAGCTTTTATAATTTCAACCAACAAAGATAACATTTAACTGATAGAAATGATTCTCCATTGGCCATTAGAAGCCAAGTTTAAGTTTTTTTTTTTTTTTTTTTTTTTTTTTTTTTTTGTGCTGAGAACTCGTCATTATGTCTTACAATACACAATGATCCATTTACGTTCATGCATCCACCTACCGAATCCCATGTTTTAATTTAAAAATATTCAAATCATTTGAATCACTAATCATTTGTAATGGATATTACAGTGTATCAAAATGTAGTACGTCATCATATTTTTCGTTGGAACACTGCTCTCTCAACTGACGCACATCAACAAAGTGAATCTCGCAACTTCATCCCAGAAAGCCGCACAGCGACCGCCTTCAACAATGCTGCGACAAACGAGTACAGTCAGTACAGAACATCGCTAAAGGTGGTCCGAACGTTCACCTTGCGTAGGAATGTCTATTTTTGCAACTAAAACACCGATGTTTTCGGAAATCGACGTTTTCCTTTCGATATTTATCGTTCAACGATTTCTTTTAACTATGTTAATATCTATCTATATCCGTCAGTACTCTCCTATTATCGATCATCCCTACATAACTTGCGACTACGATAGGGTTGCCAAATTTTCAAAATAAAATCCGGGGGGTATTACAGAGAATCATTATTTCACCACAATAGCTTCTTTTCTTTACAAAATCATATTTCCGACGGCCTCGAATTTTCTTTAGTAATTCTTTGTTGGTTTTGATATTGTCATAGAACTGAGAGCAAGTGATATCTTTGTAGTTGTAACTGATGATCATCAAATCCTTTGCACATTGTACAGACATTCAATTTCTTTCATTAGTCCTTATTGTATATTTAATAATGAAAATATCCTTTCCACAGCGGCATTGTGGGCAGGGATTGCGAAAAAGTATTGAACAATTTTTAAAAGTTATGAATATTCATCTCTTGAACGACGATTCATGAACGCACGCCATCTATCAGATACAGTTTTTTCCAAAAAATTTGGCCCAGTTTCGGATTTGAAGTGTTCACACAGAAACGTTTTTAGGCGAGTTACCTAATCAAACAATTAAATGTTATTCACAACATCTTTTTCTGTTTCTCAAGTAGGCAACAATATTTTCCACACTTTCCCAATCAACTTTCTTGTTCCCAGAATGAAACTTTCACTCCAGCGGAGTGTGCGCTGATATGAAACTTCCTGGCAGATTAAAATTGTGTGCTGGAACTGGGACTCGAACCTGGAACCTTTGCCTTTGGCGGGCAAGTGCACTACCGACTGTGCTATCCCGACACGACTCACGATGCCGCCTCACAACTTTACTTCCGCCAGTACCTCGCCTCCTACTTTCCAAACTTCTCAGAAGCTCTCCTGTGAACCATGCAAGACTAGTACTCCTGGAAGAAAGAATATAGTGGAGACATGGCTTAGCCACAGCCTAAGGGATGTTTCCAGAATGAAACTTTCTCTCCAGCGGAGTGTGCGCTGATATGAAACTTCCTGGCAGATTAAAATTGTGTGCCGGAACCGGGACTCGAACCTGGGACCTTTGCCTTTCGCGGGCAAGCGCACTACCGATTGTGCTATCCCGTCACGATTCACGATGCCACCTCACAATTTTCCTTCCGCCAGTACCGCAGATAGTAAAAGCAGTCACAACTGTCCACTGACTAAAGCTATTCAGTAGTGATGTTTAGTATGGAGTATGGCCGGGTGATTGACGGAGAGTAGTATTTTAAATGCAGCGATCGTTGGTTCGAACCCTGGTATGTGTTAATATTTTTTCTCTCAGTTTCCTGTACGTAACAGATTCTGGGACCAGAAATGACATTCATATTCTTACTCGTCATAAATATTTATCCATTTATTCCGAATATGTCGGGACTTTCGAGGTCATAGTGAAGCAAGAACCTAACAATAAAACTTACAGAATAATTCATCAATTGTAATAAATACATCGTCTTTATTTCTCCAATTAATGTGATAATATTGAACTGAAAGGGAACAGCCACTGTGCTGTCTAAATCAGAAATCCGAGCTGCTAATTTCCAGATGCCGTTTTCAATCGTATCTGGCCCTGACATATGCACACAACAGCGAAAAACGGTTTCCAAAATTCAGTATTCGTGTTTCGGAAGTTGGGTCGCATGTAGAAGAAGCAAGTATTACTGTGGGAGTTAGGCATTGTTCTCTGCGGTGTTACTCTGTTGTACATATCCGTAGTTCCTAATGCTTACTTTTCTTGCGATGACTGTACGTAATTGCTACAGTCAGGATCGACATTAAACATGTCAATGCGTATGAGGATTTCAGTTTCGTTTACAAACTACATTTAAGCGATACTTTACTTCGCCCTCCTCCCTGCTAGAAGCATCTAAATTCTACAATATGTATTTATATTAGTGAAAGGGTGTCGCTCAAAACTGTAAGCTATAAAAAGGGTGTAGCCATGTGGGAAAGTTTGGAAAGCAATGACACAGATACAAGTCACACTGAAGTGCTGCAGAGGGTTCATGAACCACTTTCACGACATTTCTCTATAGTTCCATTCTCTAATAGCTCCTGGAGAAAACGGAACACCTCAAGCTTTGTTTTCGATCTGATTTGATTTGGAATACAATTGCGAGGCACAACATCACACTGTTCACTGGACTACGGATTCGGACAAGTTAATGGTAAGGCGACAGTCCACGAAAATGTGAGACCCGGGTTCGAGTCCCGGTCTCGCACAAATTTTCGCATGTCAGGATTTGGTAGTACATCTACACGTAATACAGTGGAGCCGTGAGAATTTCACTGTTTCGATACATGTTGCTAAATGTTTGGGCAAAGGACAGGTACGAGTGAAATATTCTTTCTCGTGCAGACAATGGCTACAGCCGGATATTGCATCCCTACAACCCCACATTATCATTAATAACGACAAAAGTAGGGTTGTGTCCGAGTGGTTCGGCCGAATCCAGATTCGCCGAATCTAGCACACTGGGTTCGGATTCGAGATTCGATGGATAATGGCCGAATACTACCGAATCCCGAATCCAAAGTTTATATGGAAACCTTCAGTTACGAATGTTGTCGTTAACTTTGCATAACAGTGCGCTTTCGTTTGCGTTATTTACATTATTGCTTCATAGATCCGCTGAAAGACGTGACATCACAAAACGGGGTTAATCGAGTACAAAACGAACGAAGTTCTGAAAAATGGCACTAGAAGCCGCCACAATTAAGTTTTCCGTCTCGTCTAAGCAGTGCCACACATTAGTACACACACCCCGCTTACATGGGCTCACAAAACCGGATTTCGTAAACAGATTTCCCAATTCTGCTTTTGGTTGCTCATGTAAACACTCCAAAAGCGAGAAACGATTTACGAAAATCAGTTTTCGTCTTCCGGAAGATGCGTTACGTGCAAACGTAGCGAATGGCTTGCTTCGTAAGCGCAAATGTAAATACTGGCGCTAAAACTTTTGCACTCGTAAAAATAAAAATGAAGTCGAGTCTAATTTTTACTTTATTTTCGACTATTGAATTTTAACACACCATTCAACGAAGGAAATAGAACTTTAGTATTGCTCAACTTCAAATGTAGCAGGTCACGTTGGTAACAGGTAATTTCCTAGGAACCGTATACATTGAATGAACGGCAATACAATCGATATATATCATACAACTCTCGCTCCGCTAGCAGTAGCAAGAAACTTTATTTTTTTCGCTTTAAAATAGATGTCATGTTTTGACATGTTTCAGTTCCCAGCACTTTACCACATTACGTTAGCCCAAAACATATATTGTAAAGTTGATTTTGGCAATCAATAACATTTAGCGTTGTTGTTTCTTCAATTACAGTATTATAATTTGACTTTCTACATAACACGTTGCCACTCATAGCCTCATTTTCAACACGGAGTACTGGAAAAAGCTAATTAACGTGACGGACAGTGTGAATACAACTTGATGTGACGGATCCGTGACGTGATGTGACGTTGACGTGACGGACAGTGTGAATTGGTCTTAATTCGTTGTCAATTGACTTTTCAGTCACAAGTTACGTTGTACCCTTAGGTATCTGACTAAGCACATCCTTTAAAATCATGACATATTCGTAAAAAACTAAAAATCATAATATTCGCTTCTTCGATACCTATCGCACAGACCTATCGTTTCTACATGAAACACTATCCGATATATATCGATCGCACTGCCGCTTCATTCGGTGTACACGGCTCCTAGGACATCACCTACGATTCTTGCATGAGTTGTCTCATTCTAATTTCGCGTATTCCTTCGTCAATTTTGTGAAGTGCTGGGGTATGTGAACTTAGAGAAGCACTAGGATTTCAAGAAGAGAGTCATTTACTACCGTATGTGGAAAAAAAAAGTTCTAATCGTGCGCCATTCAGGCGGGATAACGTCAATTCAACAAACATCTGACGTCTGTTTCAATAAATCCGGTTAAATTGTATGACGCTTCTCGCCGGGCTGCAGTGGTTATGTTGGCACCAATGGTAATGACGGCAACTCAGATGACCAATAAATGTTTTTTCGTGACAACTTCAATTAAAACAAAAATTATTTTTTTTCTTTTCGGGCAATTCTACACTTCATTCGGTAAAATTTTACGACGCTTCTCGCCGGGCTTCAGTTCTTATGTTGGCAACAGATGAACAATCAAGTGTAGAATTGCGTTAATATTTTTCACGAGGTACAGAGTAAGTGTTATTGCTGCTCGTTTCACTCGCTGCTAAATTAATACTGTACCTGCTCTATGGTTGACAGGTTCTTGTATGTACACTTGCCTGTTCAGAAAAAAATAATATATTTTTTTTTAAATTGAAGTTGCCACGGAAAAAAAAAACACATTTATTGGTCATCTAAGTTGCCGTCATTACCATTGGTGCCAACATAACCACTGCAGCCCGGCGAGAAGCGTTGTACAATTTAACCAACAAAATAAATTAGCTTTGGATGTATAATAAATTTTATAACGGCTTATATAAGTGACTATAAAATCATTAAACATTTACACATCCTATTTTTTAAGAACCTATTTTTCAAACTTCCAAAATATATACTCACATTTTCAGGTTTTATTTTTATTTCTTCACCTTTGAAAAAGTAAAAAAAAAAAAAAAGTAATTCTTTCCTTTGTAAGACTTCATTATGCAATTATTTTTTATTTCATCAAAATGAAACAGTTGGTAATAGAGTGAAGAAAGTTTCTTATTATCTTTTAGAGCATCTAAACAACATATTTCTAAAAATGTTTATAAAAATTTCTTTTAAGAGGATAAGAGGTATTAAAAAAATTCTTAAAATTTAAAATAAAAACTCAAATGAAATTTTAATTGCTTAAATTTTACTGTAATATTGTCATTTGAGATCCATTACAGAAGGCTTTATCTTCATCACTGGCTGTGATAGGGTAGTAATTCTTTTTAAATACATATACTTGAGTTGACAGATTATTTGGGTTCGAGATTCGATTCGGGTTCGGGATTCGGCGCATGTTATATTTAAGATTCGGTATTCGGATTCGATTCGGTAAAATTGGGATTTGACCCATCTCTAGACAAAAGTAAACATATTGCAGCATAGCGATGCAACGGAAATTACTTGCACCAACAGGAAGAGCGCACCGAAGAATGACGGGAGGTAAAGAAATAAAAATCATGATCAGAATCGTGCACCAACACGCAAAAATGCCTAGCATTTACTTACACCAAAACATTTATAGCATTTTGAAATTAAGAAGCTAATCGCAGGAGCTGGTTACAAAGTGCGTATAAACACGGTACTGTTGTTTATATTTCCGTACAAAACAGTGCAGAAACAAACGCACCAGTAAAATGCGCTTCACGTTTCTCATTGTCAGACAAGTGATATTCGTTGCTCCGCAAACGGAGAACGGATTTAAAATTCAGGTCACGGCCATGTATACAGCAGACGGGAATAAATAAGCCAGTCGTAAAAAAAGCGGTATATCTGCTGTGTGTTGTAGCCGTGATAGCGTGTTTGCTCTCGTGTTTTTTTCATTCGCTGTTGCTTCGGGAAGCCTTCTCGTCGCGTGGCAATGAAAAGTTTCATATCGGTCTGTAACGCAGCGCTGTTTTACTGCAGGGTCCGTCGGTGCTATTCGCTTCTTCGTCTCCTTTCATCAAACCCACTCCCGCCCCCATCTTACCCGTCACTACCTTCCCTGATCCCCTTCCTCGGCTATCTGCCACTTCTACTGCGCGCACACACACACAGACGTGGTAGCGCAAAAGTCTCAACACTGGGCACTGATCACGTTTTGAACAATTCACTGTCGGAGTGGCCAAGTGCATTGAGGCGCATTGTTCCGATCCGCGAGGCCGTTTCCCGTCGGGGGTTCGAATCCCCCCCCTCGGGCATGGCTGTGCTGTCTTTAGTATAACTTAGTTCATAAGTAGTTTGTAAGTTTAGGGACTGATGACCCCGCAGTTAAGTCCCATAACAAACATCTGAACTTTTTTGTGAATAATTCACTGATTATTGTGTATCATTTGTTTGTCACTGCATTGTATACAACACAAAGGATTCTAAAAAAGCCGATTGGCTGCAGTAATGAAGGACTTGTAGATGTTGTAAAATCCTTTACGCTGACACGTTTCGGGCCCAGCCCATCATCGGAGCGCCTGGTGACAAAGTACAGGATACAGTATATAGTTAAAAATACCAAAATTTGTTTTTTGTTTTAAAAAAATTCTGGCATTTACAATTATAAGGTAGATACCTCTTCTGAATGGAGAGCGGAGAAAGATGCATGTAAGCATGCAAGTAAATAGTTCATATGCAAAAGAGTTGATGGAAATGGTTAAAATCTCACTTTCTTTCAATTGTTTGTTTGTATTTCAACGGGAAGATTTATCGTCAAGATGAGGGCTTGGCTATGGGCTCTAGCCTATCCGGAATTTTGTCCTAAATATTTGTAGAGATTTTAGAAAGTAAATTCTTCGCCACTCATGGTGGTTTGGCAAAAAAAAAAAAAAAAAAAAAAAAAAAAAAAAAAAAAAAAAAAAAAAAAAAAAAGATATTTTCCTGACAATTGCGGGTAGTGTGGATTATGTTATTCAAATTTTAAATGCTTTCAATGGGCTCCACCATAATATGACGTTTATTTTGGAAATGGAACAGGCAAGTAGTATTAATTTTTTGGATTTGAAGATCAGTAGGTATAAGCAGAAATTACAGATTGACGTCTTTCGTAAGCCTACTGCTACTGATCTCATTATACCTAGAGATTCGTGTCATCCTATGATGCAAAAACGTGCATTTTTCAATTCTATGTTTTATCGGGTAGCTAAACTCGGTGTCAAGGATGATATAATAAAGAAAGAGACTGATATTATTATCCATGTTGGCATGACAAACGGATTTTCTGAATTAAAAAAAATGGTCTTTGAAACTATATACTGTATCCTGTACTTTGTCACCAGGCGCTCCGATGATTGGCTGGGCCCGAAACGCTCCAGCGTAAAGAGAAAAGTAAAGGATTTTGCAACATCCACAACTCCTTCATTAATGCAGACAATCAGCTTTTTTTAGAATCCTTTGTGTTGTCATGTTAATAATGGCTGCCTACCTCTACCAGGACTTTAAATCCGATTTGCAGCATTGTATACAACTTTAAAGAGCATACTTATCACCATTTGGTAATGACATTTTAAAGGGATAAAACTTCCTAGTATACTACGTCTTGCTGTTGCTTTTGTTTTCTTTTAACCAACTGTCCAGTGACGTTTGCGCTAATTTGTGCACATTATTCTAAACGTGAGGGGTCGGGGAGTCGACTTTTAAAACCCAGTATGGGTACTGTTGGGCAGAGTTGGTCTCTACGTTGACTGCAGAGGATGTAAGTAGCAGTACCTCTGAGGTAAAGATGAAGAGTAGGAGAAATTTGTATTAACTTCGTATTTGCTTTGAACAGATTGCATCAGATGATCATTTGATATTGGTTTGTGATGAATTCCGGGGGCAACATGAGCTATATTAGATTAATAATGTGCGGACTTGATGTTTGAATTTGGAGCCAGCCACGTGACAAAGGGTATAATGGTATGAAACAACGTGGTCGAGTTCATTTTCTGTAGATATGGTGAGGATTGTGTAAAGATAAGTGCATTTCTTTTGTGTGCATTGTTTTTGGCGAAAGTTGGCGCCAAAGCGTTAAATTGAGGGAATATCCAGTAAAATTAATTAATAGACGGGGTTTTCAAGCTAGAAAAAACAAAAATGTTTACTTCTCTAAATAATTTGATTGCATTTTGCGGGTCTTTGAAAATGACGAACTTGTCTTTGTGCAAAATGTGGGTTCTGATCCAGGCTCGACGTGGCATTGGAATAAAGTTCGATACGATTAATAGTGAGTTTGCTTAACCGTCCATCGGGCGCACCTCCAGATGAAACAAAATCAGGCGCACCCGGCCTGAGAGGCCACCTGCATTTTTCTGGACTAGCGCAGTCAGATTAATTCAAATGTTGGTTAGTCCTTAAGAGGGTCTAAAGGAAGGAGTTACAGCAAACTGAAAGCAAAAGAATGGATTTATTGAACAGAATACACCTTAAACTAAAATAATCAAAATTGCCAATTTCCCGCAAACAATATTCAAAATTGGTTGAACAGACATCCATAAAATAATAAAATAATACAAAAATTTACGAAAAGCAGTATCTTTGTAAACATGCAGCATGTAAATGTAACTGTCATGTAACAGTAAATACGAACTTCATAAAAATTTAATAAAACTTTGTAATAGCTGCATGCATTAAGTACAATCGTACAATTAGTATAGCAGAGAAATAATTAAGTTTATGACAGGTAAATACTGCATGTAGCATCGAAATGTTTATTATAATTCTCTCTTGATTTTACGTAAAAAGTTATCTAAAATCAAACTTTACAAAATGGTCTAAGGCCGAAACAGCTGTCACTATAATACGAAATTAATTAGGAACATCAGAAGGACAAACTTTTTTATAATTTTTAAGAGACATTAGGCAGTCTGTTCTGACGCGAGATCATCTTTTAGCCAAAAACCGATGCCGAGGCTGCAAAATCAACAGCTGAAATACAGGGTTGGAACAAAACTTGTACGTGGCTCAGGCAGATTGGTTGATGCCAAGCTGAACATTCATAATTCTTCATCCGACTAAATTTTGTTTCAGCCTTCATGGTCGACACTTTCGACATTTTGGATGTAATGTGGGGGATTCTCGACGTTCCTCGTGGGGTAAAAATCTTTTCAGTCGAGTCTGCAGCTGAATCGACATTCTACTTGTATTCACACTTCGCCGGGATAGTTGTCCAATTAGTTGACGACGGAAGGTTTTGTAATATGGTAGTGGCATTTGTACCATCACCTTTTACACCTGGATATTGTGTAATGTTGTAGTGACTCTTTACGCTATGAAAAGTAGAAGGTGATTTCCTAGCCCACTTCATTGTCTTATGATTTCTGAGGTAAAACCCCTCACATATGTCCTCCTCTTCTTCATCTTCCTGCGCAGTTGCTAGTCCTCTGTGCCTTCACCTACCTCATCCTAAGAGTGGATGTCACACTCGTTACCTAAATCTTCGATGCTAGGTTGGAGGATCCTCGAGGAGGCGCATTATTTCCGCATCATTGGGTGTAGAGAGGTCATGCACTTTTCTGGATATTCCGTCAGGAAATTGGATGTGATAACGTATGGAAAGATAGATAAACTGAAGCTGGAACACGATCAGGCGCACTCAGCCTGCGAGGCCAGGTTTCTCAGAGCACTCTTTTCACGAGGTAATGACAAAAATCACAGAAAGCAGACTTACCTTCGGTGAAACGAACAATTAAAGGAGAAATATCTTGAAAACAACTCACCTCCAAAATTATTACGCAATCGGGCGCAGACGGCCTGTGAGGTAAACGGAGTTCCCCGTGAACCGTGAGAAAGCCGATGGCAATCTGTGGATCGGCATTACGTGAGGTTCCCAAAGTTATGTGAGTAAACTGAGAGACGGGCTGCTAGACCACCATTGCTAAGCATGGGAATGAACAATGTGTTTTGGTGGCCTGTGAGGTCGATTGCGCCCGACGGAGAGTTAACGTCACTAGTTATGATTACTGTGTGCTCAGAGCTGATACTGTTAAATTTTTGTCCGTTTATACTTGGTTAAAGATCGTTGTGAAGATTTCAGTGTTGTAATCTGCTTGCTTGTTTAAGTAATATAATGAATTTTTACTGAGTTTATGTGCATTCTTAGTGTATTTCTGCTCTCTGCCGATTCTCATAACACCTCGTAATTTATATGCATGTGGAAGTTAAAGCACCGTGCTAACGACAATGAAACAGGATGTGCGTGTGTACGGTCGGTATTTCTTTTGGCACCTTCCCACATACATTCTACCCAATACGTAGGAGTGAAGAAATTAAGGAAAGGATTTAGGAGACCAGATAGGATTAGAAGTAATCGAAGAATGTTGTCAATTTGTTTTGTTTTTAAGATGCTACTCCATTCTACTAGTAAGAATAAATGTTCAAATATGTTGTAAAAGCACTTCCTTTTTCTTAATTGAACAACCCAATTATCCCATCCATATCATGTGTAACGAACGGTGAACGAGAATAATTATCCAAGAAACTGTGGTTGAGATTATAATTTTGTAATTTAATTTGAATGACCATTAAAGTAGCAGTAAATGAAGTATCTGACAGGTGACAGGGTTTTTTTTTTTTTTTTTTTTTTTTCGAAGTCGTTATCCGTTACGCAATTCAAAATAAATTCTGTCGTGTTGGTGTAGAGGTTGATGTGGAAACCCTACAATAAATTTTGGGTTATTTATTAATACGTTAGATAGGCAAATACCCTACTGATACCGAACCTAGGCGAATGATAGATACATGATATATTTCTTGTCTAATTCACCCGTTACTGGATAAAAGAGCAACCGAAATAAAAACAAAGAGTGGAAAGTTCACCTAACAGAGTAGTAGTAGTAGTAGTAGAAACAAATAAACATGGTGACCGCTCGTGGCAATTTTTTGTTGCATTTTGTATAACCAGCAGTGTACAGAGTTGTCAGGTTTTTCCATTACTCTGCAACCAAAATATCGCCATCTTTTCACCAATCAAATGCCAAAATATACCATCTGTCCATCAGTAAAAATAGCCAAATATCGCAACCATTAATCTGTTAACATTATTATGCTCTGGTAATTATGGCATGTTACTCGACAACAATAATCCTGAAATTCAGGGAGTAAACTCGTTACTCAGTTCAAATCAACACAAACTGTGGCACTCTTACATTCACAGACATCAGACTGAACTTTCCAAGAAAACTCATACTTCACAGAAACATTTATCTGAGTCCATCCAAGAACTGAACCCAGACACACCACCAACTGACAATGAGGCCAGTTAAAATGTTGTCACATTGTAAATATAATAGAGAGACTCCGGAAATTCAGTTACATTTAACTATCACATTTATTAATTTCATAACTTACAAAAATTACAACACAAAACTGTTCAAGAATCATTCTATCAAACTTACACAAGGGATGTTCTCATACATAGTTTAGATTACCAATCACTTTTATCTTCTTAAAAATAAATATTTACAGATGTTAAATGGAGTTATTGAACCTTTCAAACATTTCTTTAATACACACAAAATCATTACAACATTTTGACGTGAGGTAATTTATAATAATGCACTAAGCAATCCATACTTTGAGGTGAGATGGACTTTAATTCATAATAATGCGTCATGACACACTGAAAAATCAGCCATGAGAACGACTGGGAAATCACCGCGTGTTCTCCATCGACATTTATACTCTGCAAACCTTTGTTAACCACTGTAAAGTGCGTAGCAAAGGGCTCGCTTCACAGTAGCAGTTACGAAATTGTGTTGTGTTGACGTATGGAACGCGAAAAAAATTAATGTTTAAATGCCTCCTTGCATTCTGTAATTTATATAATCTTATTCTCATGTTCTCAGCGGGAGCCATACAAACGGTGTTGTAGTATACAAGCCTGTTCTCGAACCATCGTAAGTAGGGTACATGATGTAGTTTACGTCTCCTTCAAGAGTCTGTAAGTTGAGTTTGTTTACATCTCTGTGACACTCTCCCACAGATCCACGATACTTGAAAACATTTGTGCTAACTTGTGTAGGTTGATTACATTTCCCCAACATTCTACCGAAGTTTAGCCGGTATCATTCACGCAATGTCTAAAGAGCTATTGCTTTACATTCGTTGTATTTGAAGTAAAATAAAATGGCCATTAAGTCGCCAACCAATTCCTTTAATAGTCAAATTTAATCGCCAGTCGCCATACTGCTAGAATGGCTACTATTATAAGAAATAGCCAAGAATGCGAAAAATCGCTACACATGGCAACCCTGGCAGTGTAGATGCCGGACACAGGTTGTTCACCTCTGCTAAATTTGGAAGACACCAGCGTTTGGGCAACTGAGACCCACTTAGGCCTTCCCAAAGGTGCGTTTTGCTCTGTGGCAGTTATCCCCCTGCAGCTAGCTTACTATCCGAGCCAGGTGTTGCCACGATTCTGGCTTCAGACGTCGTTAAAACGCTGCCCTGGGTCTACTGGAATTTCAGCAAAACGATTTCCCAGGGGCACACTCTTAACTGGAGTTACCTACAGAATACTAGCGACGCCACCTTATTTTCATTTCTCGACGATCATCCTCCTCTGGGTTCCAGAAGCAACAGTTACTTCGTCTTTTATGCACGGTGGTCATACAAGGAAATAACCCGAGGAATGCATGTTGCTACATACAACGAGTCACGTACCATTGTTATTTTTATATATTTTTTTGTACTTTTTGCTCACAAAACAAAGAAAGAATACATATTTTTGGAAACATTTTTGTTTCACTTATGGGAAAGAGCACTCTTATTTAAATTTATATATAAAGAACAGTCTAGAGAGCAAAAAAAATTTTTTTTACTAGTTTCGGTTGTATTTTAGACCATATTCCGGAAATTAAGCTCTTAAATATAATTACATTTAGAGAACTTTCAGTAATATACATTACTGTCAAACTTAAACTAAATTAATAAAGATAAATAAAACGATGTTATACCCATTGATATTGTGGAGCTGGCAGGAAACTTGGAGCCTTCTAGTGCGTCACTACTGGCTGGAGCCATACAAGGTCTACTGCTCTTCAATAGCTGAGGCACTACCCCTTTGCCAGCTTCACCCATCTTTGACAGCCAATTAAAAGACTACATACATGAATTTAGCCAGAAAAATATAAAATTATAATTAGGCACACATTTCTTTCTCAATGTCTAAGATAAAATAATTATAGTCATCTTTCTGATATTAAAATAAAGATTAAAACATTAAGATACTGACAATAAATTGTATCAGGTTCTTATTACTATTTTCAAAGATATTCTATGAGTGGTACTGCAGCGCTGTATGTAATTTTACTGGTATTAAAAATTTAACTATAAAATTTATTTAAGATACATGGAAAAACATTTCAGGATATGATACCTTGCAGAAAACCATTTGGTTCATTTGTCGTTTAAATTTGTCTAAAGCTATTGTTTTATTAATAATGTACAAAGAACGGTTGATTTTACTTTTTACAATACTACTGTAATAAAGTAAGGCAAATGGAACGTATTTTATATACATATGAAAGGTCCATGATCTATTGTATAAGGCTTTGGTTGTCATTATACCAATACCACTACCAATACCAGTAAAATTACATACAGCGCTGCAGTACCACCATTGATCTCTATACTATCTGGATGTTGAACTTCAGTTGTCTGAGCGTGCCAGCCAGAGATATTCATATTTAGTTTCTTGCCAAATTCAAACATGGCTGCTATAAAGTATTACAAGAAAACGAGAAGAAAATAAGTTTCTATTCCGCTCTCATATCAGCCTACTACATAGAATATTGAATTAAATTCCAAATCGAGAGGTAAGCAAGCATTTCTTTGTCACATAATAACGGATGGAAACTCGTTTGCCAAATTTAAACATGGCGGACAATGCGAAATCATGTGCAAAACACATGAATGTGCAGGCACGCTGCAATTCTATGCTCAGACACCAGAGTTACACATCCAGTTTGTACAGAGATCATTGAGTACCACTCATAGAAAATCTTTGAAAATACTAATAAGAACCTGACACAATTTACTGTCAGTATTTTAATATTTTAATCTTTATTTTAATATCAGAAAGAAGAGTATAATTATTTTATCTTAGATATTGACAAAGAAATGTGTGGCTAATTATAATTTTATATTTTTTGGCTAAATTCATCTATATAGACTTTTCATTGGCTATCAAAGATTTGTGGAGCTGGCAAAGCGGCGGAGCCTCAGCTATTTAAGAGCAGTAAACCTTCTATTGCTCCAGCCAGCAGTGACGCACTGGAAGTCCCCAAGTTTCCTGCTAGCTCCACAACATCAATGGGTATAACATCGTTTTATTTCTCTTTATTATTTTGGTTTAAGTTTGACACTAATGAATATTAGTAGAAGTTCTCTAAATGTAATTATGATATATTTCAGAGCTTAATTTCCTGAAGATGGTCTAAAATAACACCGAAACTAGTCGAAAAAAATAAAAAATTTTGCACTCTAGACTGTTCTTTATATACAAAAGAAAGAATAGGTGCCCGTAGAACGAAAGACTGAAAATATTCAAGAAAAGTAAATTTCGGTCATTTGTACACTGATTTGTTCACCTGATTTGCATGGGGCAAGGCTGGAAAGATACGTGGAAGAACTATTTCATCGAACAGAACGAGCAATCGAGTAAGAACTTGTGAACACATTTTGTCCTCAATGACGGGGAATGCATTATACTACGTGACACTGCATCAGGGAAAGGAATGTTGTTTATAAGGCGGATAAATACGCAGTCTTGCAGCTCTTTCCTGCTGGCTTGTAAAGGCACAAAGGAATGTTGTTTATAAGGCGGATAAATACGCAGTCTTGCAGCTCTTTCCTGCTGGCTTGTAAAGGCACAAAGGAATGTTGTTTATAAGGCGGATAAATACGCAGTCTTGCAGCTCTTTCCTGCTGGCTTGTAAAGGCACAAAGGAATGTTGTTTATAAGGCGGATAAATACGCAGTCTTGCAGCTCTTTCCTGCTGGCTTGTAAAGGCACAAAGGAATGTTGTTTATAAGGCGGATAAATACGCAGTCTTGCAGCTCTTTCCTGCTGGCTTGTAAAGGCACAAAGGAATGTTGTTTATAAGGCGGATAAATACGCAGTCTTGCAGCTCTTTCCTGCTGGCTTGTAAAGGCACAAAGGAATGTTGTTTATAAGGCGGATAAATACGCAGTCTTGCAGCTCTTTCCTGCTGGCTTGTAAAGGCACAAAGGAATGTTGTTTATAAGGCGGATAAATACGCAGTCTTGCAGCTCTTTCCTGCTGGCTTGTAAAGGCACAAAGGAATGTTGTTTATAAGGCGGATAAATACGCAGTCTTGCAGCTCTTTCCTGCTGGCTTGTAAAGGCACAAAGGAATGTTGTTTATAAGGCGGATAAATACGCAGTCTTGCAGCTCTTTCCTGCTGGCTTGTAAAGGCACAAAGGAATGTTGTTTATAAGGCGGATAAATACGCAGTCTTGCAGCTCTTTCCTGCTGGCTTGTAAAGGCACAAAGGAATGTTGTTTATAAGGCGGATAAATACGCAGTCTTGCAGCTCTTTCCTGCTGGCTTGTAAAGGCACAAAGGAATGCTCACAAGTTCCATTCACATTCCGTAACTCGGTAAAATTCCGTTGCATCCTTTATTGACATAGTTACTTGCGAAGTTTGGCAATACGGACTAAATATTATTCTGAATCAGAAACTCTAAAGTTCTCTTATGCAAATAAATAGTACCTATATAATAGTTTAAATTTGGTAGATGGGATAGTGTTTCTGTTTCCTGTTGCGTTGTTTGATTAGTTGTGTGTGTGTACGAGTAGACGTCTGCCCGTAAAACGAAATTGAGTGAATCTTTCTACATCTACATGGGATACTCCGCAAATCACATTTAAGTGCCTGGCAGAGGGTTCATCGAACCACCATTATACCATTTGTTTCCCATTCCATTCTCGAATAGCGCGCGGGAAGAAAGAACATCTGAATCTCTCCGTTCGAGCTCTGATTTCTCGTATTTTATTCTGATGGTCATTTCTACCTATGTAAGTGGGAGTCAACAATATATTTTTGCATTTGAAGGAGAATGTTGGTGATTGGAGTTTCGTAAGTAGCCCACGCCGCAGCGATAAGCGCCGTTGTTGTAATGATTCCATCCCAGATCCTGTATCATTTCCGTAACGCTGTCTCCCCTGTATCGTGACAATACGAAACGAGCTGCCCTTCTTTGGATTCTTTCGATGTCCTCCGTCAAACCCACCTGATAAGGATCCCACACTGGGCTCCAATACTAAAAAAATGGACGGACAAGCGTAGTGTATGCAGTTTCTTTTGTACTTCTGTTGCATATTTTAAGGGTTCTGCCAATAAAACTCAGTCCCTGGTTCGCCCCCACGACATTATTTACGTGTTCTTTCCAGTTTAGGTCTGAAGTAGGAGTAATTCCTAGGTATTTTGTGGATCGATTTATCTTGTAAACAAAGTTTATCAGATTTCTTTTCGTATTCATGTGGACGACTTCACACTTCTCATTATTTAGAGTCAATTGCCAATTTTTACACCATAGTGATATCTTATTCAGATCGTTCTGCAGTTGGTTTTGATCTTCAGATGATTGTACTATACGGTAAATGACGGAGTCATCTGCAAACTACCTAAGAGAGCTACTTAGATTTGCCCCCAAAATCGTTTATGTAAATAAGGAACAGCAGAGGAACAATATCACTACCCTGTGGAACGCCCGATATCACTTCTGTTTTAGTCGATGCCTTACCATCGATTACTGCGAACAGTGTCATTATAATCATCTTTGTAATATTTTTGCCAATATAATCTCAGTAAACAAAAATTACATTGCTTAAACGCATCTGACTAGTTTTAATGTGAATGGAAAATTTGTGTGATCGAGAATCAAAACGTAGTTGGCTTCCTATTTCTTTTGCACTTCCGCAAATTTCAAACTCTAGGATACGCCGTGGTGCAATACGAATCTAACAAATAATGTCGTTTGTTCTTTTGGTTGAGATGTTTATAGAAATTATTGTTAAATGATGGATTCGTCGTGATTCGTAATAAATTTTAAGATACAATATTAATTTGATGCAAAATATCCCTTTTTTATTCTTATAAAAGATTAGTTAAATAACAGTTTAAATTTGTGGTATAATAAGACAGATATATTTTTGTCGTTCATTTGGCATAAATTCCATAAGCAACATAGTTACCTTACAATGGCCTTGCAAGATAAAACAGAAGAAAAAAAATGAGCCGCGGCGGAATAGCAGTGTGTACTGAGGCGCCATGCTGCGGTGCGCGTGGCATTCCGCCGTCGGAGGTTCGAGTCCTTACAACATGCCTGAGCTACAGTGTGTAGTCATTGTTACTATAGGCAACTTCTAATGGATCCAATGACACCGCCTAGACCTTGTTAGATGCTGGACCCGGAAGGATGATGCAATAATAAAATGTGAGATGTGAAGGTAAACATATTCCTCGTCTGACATACGCTTTCGATAGAGAAGTCGTACGATTTCGGTAACGTATTCGTCCATTCAAGTACATTGTGTACCACCTCAGTCCTGCCCTAATGATATAAACTACACATCAGTGAAAGTAATTTTAGACACCAACTTTAAATTTCAGGAAGCTTTATTTGTATTAATCTCATTTCTAAAAACTGTGAGTATATGATACTGATAATAGTTGGCACTTCAGACAACGTGAACTCCGCGCGAAGCACAAACCCTGTGCGACGAACAGTGTAATACTGACTCGACAGCGGGGAGAATAGTACCACGTGGCGCCGCCTGGGGCAGCACTGCGCAGACACCACGTGGATCCACTAGTCCAGTGTATGCGTATTCTGACTCTCACATCTTACAAACTGCACCCCTTCTTGGGCCTACAGGAAAATAAGAGAGATATTCGGAGACACGAAAAGCAGCTGTACGAATATCAAGAACTCAGACGGAAAACCAGTACTGGGTAAAAAGGGGCAAGTTGAACTGTGGAAGTAATATATAGAGGGCCTATACAAGGCGAAATAAATTGGAAGGCAGTATTCTAGAAAGGGAAGACCAAGTGGAGGAAGATGAGATAGGAGATATGACACTGCGAGAGGAATTTGACAGAGCGCTGAAGGACTTGAGTCGAAACAAGGCCCCTGGAGTAGATGATATTCCGTCTCAACTGCTGATTTCGTTAGGAGAGCCAGTCATGAAAAAAATGTTCAACCTTGTATGCAAGATGTATGAGACAGGGGAAATACCCTCCGACTTCAAGAAGAATATCGAAATTCCAAACAAAGCAAGTGCAGACAAGTGTGAAAATTACAGAACTATCAGTTTCATAAGTCATGGTTGCAAATACTAACACGAATTAGTTACAGATGAATGGAAAAACTTGTGCAATCTGACCTCGGGGAAGATCAGTTTGGATTTAGGAGAAATGTAGGAACACGGAAGGCAATACTCACATTACGACTTATCTTACAAGATAGGCTAAGGAAAGGAAAACCTACGTTTTTAGCGTTTGTCGATTTGGAGAAAGCTTTTGTCATTGTCGACTGGAATACACTCTTCCAAATTCTGAAGGCAAAAGGGGTGAAATATAGGGAGCGAAGAGTTATATTCAACCTATACAAAAACCACACAGCGGTTATTAGAGTCGAAGGGCAAGAAAGGGACGCAGAGGTTGGGAAGGGAGCAAGACAGGGTTGTACCCTTTCTCGGATGTTGTTCAATCTGTACATTGAGCAAGCAGTGAAGGAATGGAAGGAGAAATTTGGAGAGGGCATTAAAGTTCAGGGAGAAGAAATAAAAAGTTTGCGGTTTGCCGATGACATAGTAATTCTGTCAGAGACTGCAAAGGATCTGAAAGAGCAATTGAATGGAATGGACAGTGTCTTTAAAGGAAGGTATAAGATGAACATTAACGAGAGTAAACCGAAGGTAATGGAATGTCAGAAAATCAGGTGATGATGAAGGAATTAGATTAGGTAACGAGACAATAAAAGTAGTAGATGAATCTTGTTATTTGGGTAGCAAGATAACGTCTGATGCCCGAAGTAAAGAACATATAAAATGCAGAATGGCTATGGGAAGAAAAGCGTTTCTAAAGAAGCGAAACTTGTTAACATCCGATATTAATTTAAATGTTAGGAAGTCCTTTCTGAAAGCATTTGTCTGGAGTGTAGCATTGTATGGGAGTGAAACGTGGACGATAAGGAGTACAGACAAAAAGATTATAGAAGCTTTTGTAATGTGGTGCTACAGACGAATGATGAAGATTAGATGGGTAGATCACGTGACTAATGCGGTGGTGCTTAATCGGGGAGAAAAGTAATTTCTGGCATATCCTGACTAAGAGAAGGTATAGATTGGTGAGACACATTCTGAGACGTCAAGGAATTGTCAACTTAGCATTAGAAGGAAGTTTGTGGGGGTAAAAATCGTAGAGGCAGACCGAGGGACGAATACAGTAAGCAGATTCAAAAGGGTGTAGGTTGCCGAACGTATTCTCAGATGAAGAGACTTGCACAGGACAGGGTAGCGTGGACAGCTACATCAAACCACTCTGCACACTGAAGACAACAACAACAACAACAACCCCTTGTTGGCTGACTGAACAATTAACAGATGGGTATTTGGTGGCTACTTATTACTCTAACTGTATGTGTCGAGTGTATGAAATAACTTATTTATTGTCGACCACTAGAAGGTTAATGAAGAAAGTGATTCGAACATAAGTACGTAAGTCGTTTATGCGTGAATTCATAAATTTTCGACGTTCAATCTCTTTCAATCTTGCTTTAGATACTGCAACACTGATTTATTAACTGGTCATGTATAAATAAAGTAGAAATATTAATATAGTTTTTTTTTTTTTTTTTTTTTTTTTTTTTTTTTTTTTTTTTTTTTTTTTTTTTTTTTTTTTTTTGGAGATGCGAAAGCACAATCTTTGAAAAGGAAAAGGTGCTCCATGGTGTCCTAACAGTACTCCTCCGTCTCCTAGAGATCGATAAATAGTAAAAACCGAAAAAGCTTGAGCATTTCAGTCGTTGGGAAAGTACTCTCTCTAGAAACATAGTCGTTCCGTTTCCTTCACTCATGACGTGAAACAGGAAAAACAATAATGGATGAACAGAGCATTCCAGCTGCCAAAAGCCCCACCAGACGAAATAAATAAACAGCTGCATTTAGTGCGTCGTTATCTCTCAGACAAGCATCGCTCTCTCATGAAGCGCTCTTTATTCAACAACAAGTACGTTTTGTTTGCCTACGACAACAAAGAACCTGTGTAGTATCAGCATTAAATGCAGGCTACTGCCTTATGAGCGGCATGTAACGTCTATTATTAGAATTTTACGTCATAAACACAAAGCATGACCACTACTCCCAAACAAAGACCAAATTGAGGAAGGCAGGAACTTTCAGCAGCTGAGACGCACTGTTATTTATTGTATTTATTTAGCGTATGGCTAATACAGTGATTACGTAATAGACATATCGGGTGATACAGAAGAACTTTTACGAAATTGGAGGACTTGTTCAAATGTTTGAATAGCTTATGCGGGGTCATCAGTCCCTAAACTTACAAACTACTTACGAGCTAGCTAATACTAACGACCGCACAAATATCCATGCCTGAGGGGCGATTCGAACCCCCGACAGTAGTGGCGGTGCAGACCGTGACTGGAGCGCCTCAGTCCCCTCAGCCACCGCCGTCGGCTAGAGGACTTGTAGAGGGGCTTGAGTATGTAATGTATTGTATAGGAACGCAGGTCCCAAAATGTCTCGCAACGACGCTAAGAGCACTTCTTTATCTTCGGTAATGTGAAACACATCTCTTCCACTGACTCAAAGCTCTTACGATTTTAGAGTGCGTGTTTATTAGACATATTTTTCTTATTTTGGCCCAGAGTTCCTCATCCTCCCAAAACGTGGAATTTAAATAGCTTGCAGTTGATCTAGCCCTCACCTGGGGATAATTTATTCAAAAAATTTTAATTGGTCAAAAATACGTAATACGCTTTTATGCAGATTTGCTGTAGCACCTACCGATTCAGACCATATTATTGCTGTTAAGTTACGAGATTCAACAGTACTAGACGAGATACCTTTGGATTTTACATTTATGAAACAAGAGAAATGTTTCGCGTCCATTATTCTCTTGTAGTGTAATTTATATTCTTTACGATCAATATAGTTAGAATGTTTGTATTACATTGCGTGAAGCGACACTGTTACACTGAACAAGAATAAAGTTTAGCGACTGAACACGGCAAATTTTTGCTGTGGCTCACTTTGTTATAAAATGAACGGCAAAGTAAGTTGAAGAACTGTAGCAAAGCTAGAAAATTCATCAATCAAACCAACATTCTGCTTGGCGTTGCTGGGCTAGGTGGAATGGAATGAGAGGCAAGTTCGGACAAAGATGTTCTCTTACAAGGGAATCTCCCTATCGGTTCCCCCCCCCCCCCATCCCCCCTCAGACTCTGTGGTTACATGACACAGCGGGTAGCCCATCAAAACCTGAACAGAGATGAAGCAAGAAAACAGGAAGAAGATGTATGGAACTGTGAAATAAAAAAGGAAAATAGAAACAATTAATGGTGGAAATACTATATATACTACATCGAGCATAGCGCTAGTGCCGTGACTTCGTAGTTCTGTGGTGATGGATTGCAATGCTGGAAGCCCATGTTCAAACCTCCTCCAATCTCTTTTTCCTATTCGTTTTTCACAAAATTGTCAACTGTCTGTTCGATCACTGACATCTCCGTTCTCTTTTTGTTGTTGTTGTTGTTGTTGTGGTCTTCAGTCCGGAGACTGGTTTGATGCTGCTCTCCACCCCACTCTATCCTGAGCAAACCTCTTCATAAGAACGGCAACCTACATCCATTTGAATTTACTTACTATATTCATCTCTTGGTCTCCCTCTACTTCCCTCCATCGCTAAATTCACAATTCCTTGATGTCTTAGAATGTGTCCTACCAATCGATCCCTTCTTTTAGTCAAGGTACGCCAGAAATTCCTTTTCTCCCCAATTTTGTTCAGTACCTCTTTATTAGTTACGCGATCCACCCACCTAATCTTCAGCATTCTTCTGAAACACCACAATCTTCTTCTTTCTATTTCCTCCTCACTCCTCTATTTTCCTATCGCTGACCATTTCTTCTTTCGCTGTCGTCGCTTTTCAAAAAAAAATTAAAAAAAAATCGGAAATTACTTCAAATTTTCGTTAACTGTTACTTATTAAATGTCGGCCAAACAAACAAAAAATACGTGAAGTTATAAAAGAGAGAAAGCGTACTTCACGTTAACGGTGCCGCCTAAAAAGCAGTGACACAGAGAGAAAGTAGTAACGTATGTATCGCAAACTAGTTTGATAAGACTGTCGTCTCACACGACACGTACAAATGGCACACAAGATAACGACTTTCCTGCCCTAGAGGCGTATATTTCACATGCGCGAAATTACCCTTTTGTTAAGTTAGCGGCGCTGTACTCAGTGTCATTCCATTGCAGTTAATTAGTCCTAGAGCGCTTCTAGAGGAAGCAAGATCATTCTATGGCGTAAAAGTTTTGTAAATGTCGGGAATGAATGGGGATAGTTCGCTAACTGTAGATAATTTTCGGTCTACAATAAGATACACCTGATGAACTCGTGGTCCTGTAAGATCGAACTCTGGTCAGGAAGCAAGCCAGTGCAGACATCGAGTTGTATTGAAAAAACAAAACAGGACACTGAAATGGTCAGAAGTAGTTCTATGACTCTCTTGTCCGCGGCCATGGAAGACCAAAACCTATAAAGTGATTATTTTTCTCTAAACACAGAGCCAACAATTTTCGAAAACTCTTTTTGCGCTATTTATGAAGTTTTTAAACGGATTTTTAGATTGTATTGATGCCGATTTGTCGGCTATAAAATGTTCGGGACATCAACACAAAGTAACCTTCGGACCTCGACAGATCTAGATGTCACTGTTTGGTGTAGATTGCGCATTGAACGAGACCTTTCTGTATTCTTCTGGGTTCACTGCATCATTTAGAAACATTGTAAAAACATATTTATACCAAGGACGCTGTTTTAAGTGATTTATTTATTACGGCAGGCCTGTTTCGGCGTGATTGCCATCCTCATGTTAACGGTAAATACATGGGTAGATATACCATTAAATTTAACTGGATAAATGTAACCCATACATATACTCTTTATACATACATTTTAGCTCTTATTCTCGATGTAATATCGCTGTTTATTTATTGTCTTTAGTTGTTCGATTAACAGATATATTAGAACTGTAGTTTTTTGAAATTCTTCATAAAGCTGTTCATTTTTCAATTTAATTCTTATGCTGTCGTTTATCTGTCACCTATTTTCACAGAAATACCGTTAGTACCCATAACATACCAACGTCCTTTAGAAAATAGCAAAGAAATATTTTAGGAAATGCATATTATCAACCATCAGCTGTTTATTATAGTTATAACTTCCTCCGGTTTCCATTCTAAACCATCTTCACAGAAGTAAACTAAACAGACCGATTAAGTTGACATTTTATCTGCTATCTTATCCATGCTCACATGCAAGTTAGTGAATAAAAATATGTCACTTGACATCACGTCTTGATGAAAAATAAAAACTACTTAATTGGTTCCTTTTCGTCAATGATCGGTTTTCTCCTCTTTTTGATGACCGGTTTCAACAGCAAAACAGAATGTTTGTTAAGCTTAAGGGAGTTAACTGCGGGGTCATCAGTCCCTAAACTTACAAACTACTTATGAACTAGCTAACACTAAGGACGGCACAAATATCCATGCCCGAGGGGGGATTCGAACCCCCGACCGTAGTGGCTGTGCAGGGCGTGGATGACGCGCCGCAGTCCCCTCGGCCACCGCGGCCGGCTGAGATGCAGCTCAGCTGTAGTTTTAGTAGCGGTAGCAAAAAGCCAAAACGAGCGGACGAACTAAAAAGAGCGATCTTCTTCGCGGCCGAGCTGCGAACTAAAAGGAGAGCTACCGGTCGCGAACAGAATTAAAAATCACCTGTTTGCCTTCTGCTGATGAGAACCGTTTCGAGGTTAGCGTCTGCCTGCAAGATTACATAGTTCATTGCTACAAAATTTCTGCTTTGAAGTATTCTGCACTCTGCAATATCTAACTAATAAATTCCATAATACCAAGATATAGAGATAACTCTAAACTTAAACGCGAGAAATTATGCACAAACTGTTTCTTTTGGTTTGCGTGATATCATTAGCCGCTCAAGCAGCAAGAGCATGAAGCAGCTAGGTAGGGGAACTTCTCCCTCCACCTGCATGCGCAGACCACGCCGCTCAGCCGTCACTGGGAGCGGACGAACTAAAAGAACGAACTAGTTCGCGCCAGAGCCGCGAAGTGAACGCTCCCGATCGCGAACTATTATGCGAAGTCTACAATATAGCTATAATGACATCGTCACAATATAAATCTTCTTGAATGAGTCGTGACGTAAGTTTAAAATAAACATCGAAATGTGCCGCAGAGCTGGTGACATGTTGACTACGCTACTGTGCAGAACAAACTGCCGGCCGCTGTGGCCGAGCGGTCTGCGGCAAGCCAGTCACAGTCTGCACGGCCGCTGCGGTCGGGGCTTTGAATCCCCCCCCCCTCCCCTCCGTCAAGGATGTTTGTGCCGTCTTTAGTATAAGCTAGTTCATAAGTAGTTTGTAAGTTTAGGGAATAAAGACCCCGTAATTAAGTCCCATAAGCTCTACAAACATTTGAACCATTCAAACTGTAGTTCAGTAGCTGTTTACTAGAACAACCGCGGTTGTACGACCAAATTACTAGTAAACAGCTACTGAACTGCAGTCTGTTCTGCACAGTAGCATGTTGTCAGCAGCTTTGCGGCACATTTCGATGTTTATTTTAAACTTACATCACAACTCAGTCATGAAGATACTATTAGGATATGACGATGCCATTATGTTCAAATGTTACAAATGTTTATAATTCTATCATACTCAGTTGCATGGTTATTATTCCGTTGCTTACAAACTACTTAAACTAAGGTAAAATAACCTAAGGACAACACAAACACCCTTGCCCCGGGGGAGGGGGGGGATGGGGGACTCGAACACCCGACGGCAAATGACCGCGCGCATCGGAGAACAGCGCTCCAGTGCGCACGGCTAATCCGCCACGACATGCCATTATGGCTATATTACATTAAGGAATTTAACAACTGCTATACTGCATAATATTTTTAAACATGTTTTTATATATTGATGACTGTAATGCATTATTTATCCTATCCTATACATATATCCTATACATATATTATAAATGCGAAAGTAAGTTTGTTTGTTACCGCATCACGCTAAAACTGCAGCACTGATTTACATGAAATTTCATATAGGGATTTCTTATCTCTTGGGTTAGGACATAGGCTACTTTTCAAAATGTTTATTACAAGTTATTTGTTTGAATTATATATGCATAGAAATACGTAACGGTTGTAAGAAGCTTCTAATACAACAGCAGAGGTTCTAGGTAGCGTATGTCACGTTTGGCCTCGATCCATTCTTTTGGGCAATGGTTCTGTCCTGCTAGAGTGAAATTTTTTTCTTTCTTATTGTTATCTTTTTTACTTTCGAATATACAAAAAGATTCTGGGATACTGCCAAAACGGCTTAACTGACATATAATTACATACACAAGAAATTTGAATGTAGACGTTTATGCCGCATTCATTTTCATTTGTTGTAACAAATGAAGGAAGTATGTATATAAATTGAAGACTTTAAATAAAATATGCTCTAAGTACCATGGCAAGAAAAAACATTGACCAAGCCCTATTTCGTGTACAAAGCGCGAACTGCCACGTATAAATAGCGTACGTAAACTGCAACGAAAGTAGTAGCAAATGCACTCAACAGATGGCAGGCAGTATAACACTCATGAAAATATTTCTCAGGACGTATAATGTGTATTCAGTTGTGATATTATCCCGGTTCTTAAATATTGTTCTCTCCTTGGTTTTCGATGACGTGTATTGGACTGTCACCTTCAACTATAGATGTTCGAACATTGTGATGTTATCGTAATTCTTTAAAATTGTATTCTGTTTGGATTTCAATGAATAATAGTTTCTTTGGTGATTGCCATTATTTATAGGATTCGAACGTTTCCTTTTAGTGCATTGACGTGACTTTGCTGCTTAGATTTCACTGACTCAATCTTTCTCTGGTGATTTCGTTGGTTTTTAAGACTTCGTTGGTTTGTTTCCCTGTTATATTTATTGTTCCTTTCATTCGTTTAGTTCGTATATATAGGATCAGGATAATTTCTTTATTCGTTACATTTGTTGTTTCTTTTGTTGGTGTTTCTCGCACGGACAGCTCTACGTAGGTTGCTCCCGTGTAGAACAAGAAGTCTCGAAACGTCGTTTACAGGGACGTATTGCAATAGATTTTTGGCTCTCCATCTGTTCCAAGACAATTATATATTCCGTGCTAACAATGTCGCAAACAGTCATGTAGTTATTTATGCCCTTTCTTGGCACTTTAATGTCTGACTATTGAACCGCGGGTAACACCGCGGGGAGCAGCTAGTGTTTTATAAGGTAGTCTGTTACTAAATGTGTCCTTCTGTTTCTGATTTGCTGTAGACTTGAAAGTGGTCATCACTGACCGAAACCGGTCGTCAAAACGACGAGAAATTTTTGTGGTTTTTGACGTAAATAAAGACATTAAAAGGAATTACAAAAATGATTACTGTTATTAATTCGCGACCATGTCGCTGCTTGTGAATCTTGAAAGAGGACCGCCTGTCGTCTTCCATAAACTTTTTGTATATTTCTATAAAGTTATAATTTATTTAATGTCGCTAGGTTATCATTGAACCTCACTCTTTTCACGGCTTGAGAAATAGTATTTTAATTTAATGTGTTAAAATATTAGTTAATATTGCTAAGTTTTTCTTCTTTTGTTGTGTTAATAATTTATTATTATATTAATTAATGTGGCATAAGGACGGCTTCTCTGCTATGCCACTGTCCCTGTGAGAATGTGCAGTAGTTGTACTTTTAAGTGTGTGCGAGAATCTATGGCTGTTTGAATGTGGGAAGTGATAGCTCGCTTTGAATCGTTCTCTCTGGCTCAGAGTCGATAGCTGCTTGTGCTACCAAAGAGGTTTCTACACCCTTTGATTACAGTCTAGTTAGCGAGCCTTCCCTCCAGCGCGAGTATCACTGTCCGTCCCCATCACCATATCAAAACGGGCACAACAGACCAGAGCCAGCTTCAAAGTGTTTGTATATTGTGTTTTGTGCTACCTCCGACTTGCTGAATTTCGCCTACGATAGCGGCGCCTGCTTCAGCCTCGTCTCAGCACGCTGTCTTTGCTGAGTTTCGCTGAGGCATTGCGTGTGTGTGAGAGAGAATGAGTGTTGTTTGTGAATCCTCCCCCCCCCCCCCAGTAGCGTTAAATCATATATAATTTAGGCTGGACACCGTCCGCATTAATCCATGTAAGAGATGCATTTTATTATATTAACAAAATTGGTTCCCCATTTTGCTTGTTTTCTATCCGAATAAACAAGTTTAAGTTCAGCATAATCCGTAAGTTGCCTATAAATTGTAGTTTTAGAGCACTTTCCCTCTTTTATTTGTTCTTCACAAGTGCTGAGAACTAGTTCAGATGCAATTTTTTCTTATATCTAAATTCCGTTGCCTCATAAATGTTTTCTTAGCTATCTTTCTAAAATAACTTCAATTTTGGTGGCTTGCTTATTAATGTCTGTGTGTAATAACGTGTGAGCTGCTATGTATATTGACTACTGTAGTATCAACTTCCTGTTATTGAGGTAATTTGAAACGACTCAGTTTGGGCCAGGGAACAAGGCTTTATAGCAGGGAGTAACTAGTAGTTCACACGGACCTCATTTGCTAATTTTAGTGATAAGACAAGGCTCTTGTTATGTACAGTGATCGACTTTTAAACTTAATCAGTCTCTTTAGTTTACTTCTATGAAGACAGTTTATAACCAAAACCGGTCGAAGCTACAACTATAATAAACAACTGATGCTTAATAATATGCATTTCCTAAAATATATTACGGCTGTTTCTCTCATCTCATTAAAAGTTCAGCGACTGACCTGGAGAAGTTGCAATAAATTGTTTGCAGATATGTGTGTGTGTGTGTGTGTGTGTGTGTGTGTGTGTGTGTGTGTGTGTAGTGTCTTTGTAGGGTGTTTAAGGCACATTATCTCTGCGTTATGTTGCAATCTGAATGTGGCAAGAGAAGCACAGATTTGGAAAACAATAGGTTTTTCCGTGACACGCATTTATCATTACTCTTGCGACACAGCATGGTTCTCCACTTTTGCACTGTGTGAAATATTTCGGCTATCAGCTCTCGGATATACTGTGACAATTGTACAACAGTGGTGTATTTCTGAAATGGAGTCACAGTTAGGCATAAATTCTATGGAAATTTTCGACAGCAGAAAGAGTGTTGCAACAGAGGTAGGTCAATAGCGTAATAATCACGATTAATTACAGAGAATTTACTTTACATAAGCGAACAGTAAAATTTTTCAGAAAATTCGTCTATTATAATTGAGAGAGCTTTTGTTTTCGACTCATTTCGCCACTGAGCTGGTACTAATACATTGCTTGCAGACGTAGAAAAAATATTGCCGATATCTTTCTCACAATTCACACCCTTTACTCGTCGGTTTAAGGGAATACTGCACAGATCATGTTCTCTTGTAGTTTTCTGTTTAAACACATTGTACCGAAGTACTTACTAATAGAAGGTCGGGTAAATTGACGACGAGTCTAAGACCAAGATTTTTGAAATTTTCGTGCAAGTAATACTTTTACATTAATGAATTTTGGTTGATTCTTCTCAACCTTTTAGATTTAGTGATGCTTTAATAAAGGTTTAATGAATTTATTTTGTAAGCCTTTGCGCATGTTAAAGGTATGTATCAAAAATGTCGACTGTGGTTAAGGTGCAAGTTGATGAGATTTTGGAATGAAATAAAAAAGGACCCTAGAATAGACTTCTGCGCCTCAATTTCACACTCATCCACTGAAAATGAGTATGCTGACAGTGATTGTAGTGACTGGGCCCATGCTCAATGTACGGGATTGATTATTTATCGCAATAGCTGCAAGCATAGCATTTTCCCTTTGCTTCTCTGTAATATGTCTTTGTTTTCTAAACGAAATGGTCATTTCGCCGTCTTACCCAAATCCGGAAGTCATCGTACTGTAGAGTAAGTTGACGAATGGTACTATCACTAACAAAAGTAGGTCTGAAAATCTTCAGTTTTAGTAAATGTTTAACAGCTTTAATCTAAAGAAAACATGATACTCATTTTACCATAAATAACTATTTTATTTCAACGCAAGGGACAAAAAAATTAATGTACCTTAATAACGTCAACTTATCCGACTTTACGAGTAAACTCAATAACTCACTCAGATCAATGTATTTATAACAAAATGAAAAATAACTTATTTTTAATTACACATTGTTACACCCTAAGCAACTTTGTTTCTTATAATGACTACGACAGTTCTTAGTATTATAAGAGTGTCTTTTCTACATGTTTCTTTCCACCTGGTGTTAACAAAGTTTATGTTATACAACATATACATGGTTGTTAAAATATCTATACATTCACCAGCAGCCGTAAATTGTGATGGAACTTATTATGCAACCGGTTTCGATCTGAGAAAGCAGGCGTTTCCGGACCGATATTTATTAGACTTCTTTGACGTTTTGCTTATTGACACGTTTTTTAACACCCTGGGGAAAATAAATATTGTGACAAATGGAAATTGTTACTATAGTTTTTGCCAGCATAACACCGTACAATGGCTGCATTAACAGAGAGTCGGAGGCAAATTTCCATACTATAAATGCGGAAAAGTTCTGTCTTTTACGGTTTTACGATTCAACTGCTTAACAGATTTAGATGAAATTGGATATGGAGATAGCTTGAACGCTTAGGAAGGAAGTGTGTAATTTAAGATGTTTGTTGATTTTAAGTATATAACTCGAAATATGGGATAGCTGAACATCAACGTTTCTCTTATAGCGTCTAGTCATCTCTATATAAACATTAACTGACATCGTAGATTGTGGAGGCTTTCACATGACTCTATGCTTAACCACTGAAAATAATGCGGGTCTGTTGTACACAATTCAACCCAGAATGGCTCGGAGAAACATTGACTGCTTTAGAGGTCATGCGAATGTATAATTTAATTGATTACGGTGAATTCCCGGTGATAAAAGTTGGCTTTGTTGTCTAAGGACGATTTCTTTGTGCTGAAAAAAATGGAGGTCCAGGTTTTTATGGGCGTTTGTACTATTGACTCGTGAATAAATTTTGTTTTAAAACCTGGTATTTATTGCGACACTTCACTAAACAATACACAAGCTTGGAACACCACAAGACCACAAAAACAAAGCGATGCCACTGGTCACCGCCCATGCCTCATCCAAAGTGGCCCAATCACACCAAAAAGAAGTCCAAAGATCTTGCCTTCCAAAAATAATGCATATCGATATATCGATTTGGATTCAAGTTTGGCAAATTTTGTACAGATTTTCATAATATTAATAAAAATTATATTAAAGATGAGTAGCATTTTATAAAATTCATATAAATTAAGTTACACATATTTATATACAGGTTATCAAATATTGTCTGTTTCACTACAAGGCGATCTGATGGATTAATTATGTTAAAAACTAGAAAGCTAAGATAGCAATATAATTAATGCCAGATGCTGATGGCATAGCCCACTGAAACCGGTCGTCTTAAAATAATTAATTATATTGCTATCTTTTTTGTGTCCCAACTTCGTCGCCGCTTTTGTGTCCCAGCCTCGTCGTAGGTGTCGGTGGCCGAGTGGAACGAGACCGACACAGTAACAAAGATAGCACGCCGGTGCAGGTACGGAGGGGAGCAGCCAGAAACTACAAACACTAGAGTAAATTAGAAAGAGATATATATTGCACAGAATGTAACAATACTTAACTTTTACATAGTACTGCAGAAGGTTGATACATAGTTGTTAGAGGCCTGCCTAGTGCCTGTACAATAGCAAAGTCTTCACTGGTGCCTATCTGATTACGAAGGTCCTAACTGGTTGCTATCTCAGACCCAAGTGGACGATCCTTCAGTGGTGGCCACGAGCGGAGTTGTCGCAGAGGGCGCTCGTGGCTGTCGTCGTGAGAACGCCGCGCCGTGCGTGCATGGCGGCGCGCGGCGAAAGTAGGTGGCGCGCACTTTGTACTTGTGCGACACCACAATCTTGGCTTTCTACTTTTTAATATAATAAATCTCTATATAACCTGAATAACTGTGGTCTGTGAGCGCAGAATCGTGGAGTGCCAGCACTTTCTTGTTTTGTAAACGTTTTGACATTGCTCCCCATGTTTTAATCAGTCAAACGATTTTCAACAGTTAGTACGTGACAAATCGTTGATTGATTACTCCTTGTCCTGAAATTTACGTTAACATGCGATGTAACAGGCTCTTAAGGGATCAGAAATGTAGTCTTTTAAATTCCTTGTAATCCTTCATACTAGCCATGTTGTAATTAGACAAGAAACAGAATACGAACATCTTTGGCTGGCACGCAGTTTTGGTTAGGATACCTCATGATATGTGCAGAATACCAGCTTTTGATATAAGGATTTTAACTCGAAAATCACCTTAACAAGCAACAGACGTCAGCTAAAATGTTTGACGATTGTCTTCGCCTATCTACGCTACTCGTAAGTGAAGCTACACTTTCGACCAGTGTGTACGGCATCGACAGCGTGCAAGGGGACACACTCAATGAGGTGCTGACACGTGGAAAGCACCCGACGCAGCATGTAAACAGTAAGCGTTCTGGTGTTAACCTACTGCCATTAGGGGCACTAAAAAGGTATCGCCGAGGAATGTGGCGAACTGTAATGCATGTAATGGTGGCTGGTACTTACTGGACTGCTTCGCCAGTGACTTCTTATCGTTCAACCGCAATACTCACCTGAAAAGAAAAGAAATCAACATTGTTATTTATAAGCTAACATTTGTATTACTTTATCTGTTGTACTCAGTTGTTGGCAATTATTTTTAATATTTAACTGGGGAGGTAAGCATTCATAACATAACTAGGGATGTGGGGTGTTCACAGGACCGTACATAAATATGATACTAAGGTTTCTATTTTATTCTTAAATTGTTTATTATACAATAAACAAAGTATTTTGTCTTTCATTAATTCATTTAAGAACAATTTTCATCACTGAGGTACTCGAATAATTATCTATAACTAATAAATCAATAAATTGTGTTAATTGATTTCATATGTTCGTATTCATACTAATTTTTCAAATTAATCAGATAAGAAAAGCTTTACCCATTTTAAAATTATATAGACACTTTAACATACAAAGCAACATTCATATTTAGATAACTCAAAACAATCTTTCATGTCAAAAGGCTAGAGAAAAATCACATTTCCACATTGAACATTTTCATCATCACTGGAAGAAGATTCTGAATTAATATATTGACTGCGGATGATTTTCATATGATTTAAACACAAAAATTAGTTACGTTTGCAATAGAAGAGCTTCGTTTTTTGACAGCATTTCTTGGATAAACTTGCATCTTCCTGATGTACATTTATTTCTTTGAACTGCTGCAATAAACTCTTCCATGTTTGAGAACTTAGCTGCCTTCAGTGGGATGGATCTTAGTACAGCCGAATTT
The DNA here is from genome assembly GCA_026315105.1 of Locusta migratoria. NCBI lineage: Eukaryota > Metazoa > Arthropoda > Insecta > Orthoptera > Acrididae > Locusta > Locusta migratoria. The sequence goes on from CM048745.1 coordinate 97,228,158, forward strand.
GTAGCTCTTTTTAAGACCTGAGGATAAATATAAAGTTTGGTGCACTCTGCTACTGAGCGAATTGTTTGCGCATTTGTGAGCATAGCAAAGTAGTCTACAGCAGTCTTTAGCAATTAGTCTGGTACCAGTAAGCTGATTTACTATATTTTGCTTCTTTGTTGCGATATTATTACGTTTCGGTATAGTCATACATTTAGTTACTTTATCCTCACTAAACATAAACCTCTCCGGTGTTGCTGGAAAGGAGGATGCCATATCTCCAGCAGCATCGTCATGAGACTGATCACTTTCAGTTCACACTGCTCTTCTTCATTGTCATCGGAATCTTCAAACTCTGGAATCTCACGGCCTTCATTACCATTAAAAACTTCCTCCGACATCGTTCTAAGAAGTTTTTGGTCCTCCACATATGACATCATGATGTGCACCAATCGACACAGAAAGTCGCACTACTAGGTAGGTGGGGTGTTATCAGCACCGCTGCGTATAAGACTTGTTGTGTACAGTGTTGCGTACTTTTAAAAACACGAACAATGGTTTCACAACAATGTACATCCCTTTGAAAGAAGGGAACAAGCCGTTCATCAATGTGACTAACCTCCTTCATTAAATACCAGTAAACGTTTACAGCTGGGATGCTGTGAACATCCCACATCCCCAGTTAAAGGTTGTTACAACACCATTCTCAACAGTTGGAACATTAACAGACCAGAACATTCAAGAATCGGCTATTCTACCGTATATTTCACCAAGTATATATATTAGGGTGTTTCACGAAGTGTGTTTGCCTCTGTAACTTATAAAATAATAGGTGACGGGAAATTTTAATGCGATAGGTCAACACAAGAAATGTTACACTTTCTGCGGAGCTATGAACATAGTTTATTGTATCATTTTCCAAAGAGTTACAGCACAAAGATATAATTTTTAAATGGAACAATAGTTGTTTCTATCGTGCATTGGTTCGATTGAAACCAGCTGCGTCCAAATCAATTTAAACCACATTCCTATCACTGTTAGTTTGGGAGCTACAACCTTTCAAAGTTTCAGGGGCAGATACCACAAACGCTGCGCATAATGCAATGCGCCTTCTAAATGTGGTGCGGCCGAGTTGTAACGTCGCCGGTGTCACGGAGCGAGAAGCTTCCTCGATGCGCTGTTAGACTGCCGACTGTCGCCGCACACGGTCGTTTCCCCGACAGTTGGAGCCACACAAACAACCGGGGCTCAATATACCACAGTTACTGACATCGGATGACGATGGCATACACGAACAACGACTACGTTGACATGTTGCTGATGCTCGGCGAGTGCCGACACGCTGCCACTGAAGCAGCCACGGCGTATGCCGTGAGATATCCTAGGCGAAGAGCCCCGGCAGCCATTACGTTCTTACGTGCCGAACAACGACTTCGGGAAACAGGCAGCTTGGTACTGCGCCGCAGTAACAGACGAAGACCTGCAAGAAGTGAGGAGACGGAGGTGTTTGTTTTAGCTGCACTACACCACGATCCTCTTGTCAACTTACGAGCCGTTGCTGCAGTCGCTGGTGTCAGTCTCACATCTGTGTGGCGTATAGTACACGGCCACAGGTTTCACCCATACCGCCTGTCACTGACCCAGGAGCTGCATGGGAACGATTTCCGTGCAAGAGTGACATTCTGTGAGTGGGCATTGCGGAATTTCATGCTGGAGTCTTTACAAAGTGTTATGTTCTCTGTTGAGTCCACGTTCACAAATTATGGTGCAGTGAATCGCCATAACATGCACTACTGGGCCGCAGACAATCCTCGATGGGTACGACCTGTCGACCGTCAACGTAGGTGGTCTATTAACGTGTGGTGTGGAATCCTTGGGGATGAAATCATCGGTCCACACTACTTCCCAGGTACACTGACAGGTGAGTTACATCGCGCTTTTATAGCCGACAGTTTGGGTGATCTCCTTGAACGTGTGTGTCTACACACGAGAGTCCATATGTGGATGCAGCACGATGGTCACCCAGCCCATTCTGCGCTTGCTGTTGAGGAAGAACAAAACAACAGGTTTGCAGGAAGATTGTTGGGGCGCCATGGTCCTCATTCATGGCCCGCAGGGTCGCCCGATTTAACACCAGTAGATCTCTTTTTGTGGGGATATCTAAAGGATCGTGTTTATGTCACTGCGCCCATATCCCCTGATGATCTAAAACGGCGCATCGAGGACGCATGTCGCTCCGTCACACCGGCGATGTTACATCTCGTCCGCAGATCCTTTCGACGAAGCATTACATTATGCATTGAGAAACATGGACACACATTTGAACATCTCATGTAAATCAACTTCCCACCGCCATAACATCCATTACCCACCCCACAGCCATGTATTATGTTCAGCCTGTGGCATCTGCCCCTGAAAGTTTGAAGGGTTGTAGCTCCCAAACTAACAGTGATAGGAATGTAGTTTAAATTGATTTGCACGCAGCTGGTTTCAACGATTCCAATGCACGATAGAAAAAAACTATTGTTCCATTTAAAAAATTATATCTTTGTGCTGTAACTGTTTGGAAAATGATACAATAAACTATGTTCATATCTCCGCAGAAAGTGTAACATTTCCTGTGTTGACCTACAGCATTAAAATTTCGCGTCACCTATTACTTTATAAGTTACAGAGGCAAACACAGTGAAACACCCTATATATGACACACACATACAACACTTTCAGCTGGCGTCTTTGCGGTGAGTTGTAAGCTGTCTTTACTATATTATTAATTCCAACCTGGACTTTCCATATAATAATAATGCTCTTCTCACTGCACAACGAAACGCGATTATGCCCTGCCCAATCTCGAGTAAGTAAAACACCGAACTTGCTTAATGACTTCTGGTAGCTTCAAAATCATTTTAAATTTAAAAATCCTGACATATTAGCGCGTTTTTATTAGTTAACCCTACACTGTATGGTGTTGCCGTCTTGCAACGCAAATTTTTGTTTCTTTTTCATACTTCTTGTTGACAGATGGGAACACCATGCATATCGTATACATTGGAGTCTGTTCGAAGCATGTAGTTGATCGTTTCCTCCACAGAAAGCAGCGCAGTTATGAATTGACGAGAAATGCAACAGAGAGCGCTGCAGCGGATTTTACTCATTGTTGAGCATTAATGTAATTACTAACTGATACGACTTGTGTCAAGTAAAAAAATCGTGTTACAGACATCTAATAGGAGTAGAAAACATGTTAGATACCAAATTTTCCTGCAGAGTAACTTATGCCTAAATGCATGATGTTGACAATGGCAACAGGTAAATAATGGCTTTCACATTGTTAAATGAGTTATATTATTTTTTCAATATTTTCCCCTGCATAGGTGAACATTTTCTATCATGTATATTTTTTTGTGACAAAATAAAAATTCATGCAGTGTAGAGTTAACTCTGAATCCCCACGTAGTGACCTCTGTAATAGAAATACTCCCGAATAGGAGTGTATGCATTTTATTCAGTGACATATAGTATCGCATGGCACACCATTATAAATGCTACGTTGGATGACATTAGCGACCAAAGACTGCGGTAGTGTGCCAGACTATAAATTCAAGGGTCGCGGGTTCCATCCCCGCCAGGTTCTTGAATTTTTGTCACTTTTCATTTCTAGTAGTGTTGTTGATATGAAAAATATCTAGTAGCACCGTGGTTCCGAACCTACGTTAAACTGTAGGTCCCCTGTAACTGGCTGAGTAAATCAGTTCCAAGGTCGGAGTAAGGCAATGGCATACCACTTCCAAACAGGACCATGCCTAGTATAGCACTATGGCGTTCAAACTAATCTGAGGATTGTTGACAGATTTACCTTTAGGTCATGTTGTAGGGCATGACGCCATGTTGTAAGGCATGACGTTATGTATCACGTTACTTTTTTAATAATAAAGTGCATAATATTAGATGAAATAGTGTGCCTTATACATGACCCAACTGTGTGAAATGACGAGGCATAATAATCCATTAGACACTAGTTCGTTTTGCATCAGAACATGACGTCATCTGCTGCACGATAACGCAAAGTGTCATGACATGATAGTGCACGTGCGGCATGAAATAAATTCTTATAGATGACCTTTTACATGCCACAACAGGAAGTCATGTACAAAGACTGCGCCTCGTAGGAATAGCTGCGTGTTATATGACGTCATTTTAAGGACTGGGCGGCCGCTCCCGTCGGAGGTTCGAGTCCCCCCTCGTGTGTGTGTGTGTGTGTGTGTGTGTGTGTGTGTGTGTGTGTGTGTGTGTGTGTGTATGCTCGTGTGTGTGGGTGTTGTTCTTGGGTTATTTACCGTAGTTTGTAGGTATACGGACCAATGACCATAGACGTTTGGTCCAATAGGTTTACAAGCTTATTATTCTTATATAACTGTTCCTTGTGTATATAAAAAGCAAAGAATTCCAGCAAGACGCGACGAACCTACACTTACAGGGAACATGTCATTGTAATTTACACATTTTTATTATTGGACTATTGAAATCCATGGCTATTGATTTTACTTTTTTATTTTATATTAATAAATTCACCAACATGCCACTTTTTAATATATTTTACTTGCTTAAAACCGCGGCTCCGCTCGCGTGTTGGTTGATTATGATAGATAAGCTATCTTTCAGTAGTGAGCTGTTTATTTATTGTTATATTTCCTTACTCGTATGATTATCCTTACAGAGAAAGAGCTGAAGACATTGTAGCACGCATAGATCAATGATATGGTCTGTGGCTTCACGTTTCGCTGTATGTAACCTCCTTGCTATAGAGTCGCAAACGTCATCGCTGGCCTTCGGTCCGATTTTTTTTTTAATAATTTGAGCAGTTTCAACCACCATATCTTCCACCCCCTTATAGCTATCGGCATGGAACTGCTATGGTGTACAACGCGAGACTTCGGACAACAATTACACTAAGATAATTCGTTTGCGTTCTGTAGTTTTCGCTGTAAAGCGAAATATTAACACACACTAACGTAGAATTTCCATTATTAACCTTCAAGCAACAATGCAACCAATAAAACCATTTTCAAAGAGTAAACATAATTTTCAAATAGTAATTATTGTTCCACATTTCGCGTTATATTCGTCAAATTACTAATTATCTTATCAGATTGCTATAAAACCATGCCTAAGACCTTCCTCAGGTATAAATTAGTAACTGTACAAATATTTAAGTCTCTTCGTCTTGTTGTTCGGACGTGATAAGCGTACACCGAACAGACATTCACATTAATATATGTAGATAAATAGCTATCCGATCGCCATAAAACCGTGCCTAAAGCCTTCCCCGGGTAGACATTAGTAACTGTACAAATTTGTAGCTCTTTATGTCTTGTGGTTCAGACGTGATAAACGTACACCGAACCGATATTCACATTTATAGATATAGATTTAGCCAAGACGCGTTACAGGCTTTCGCCAATCTTCAGTCATATTTCATATGTAGCTGTCAAAGTCAGTTTGGAGGCTGTAGTGACCAGTGCAAAACAACAAATTTTTATTGAAATTTCTTCAATTTCGGGTGTTTAATTTTAAGAAATGCTGTGTTTGAGAGTACTTGGTCTCCTCTGCATGTTGGTTTTAAGGTTTTATACTTTATTTTGTAGCACAAACAGTCGGTATCTCGTTATTTGCACAGTCACCGCACTGTACGCCATCTTGTTGACTAAAATCTTTCTGTGTACAAATTGCTCTGATCATACATCTCTTGGTAAATGAAACGCTGTCAGTCAACAACGTGGCGGATAGTGCTTGTGGGATACACAGTGTTTGTGCAAAGCATCAGACACAAACCCCTAGAACCATCATGCAAAGGAGACTGTAAGTACTCCGAAACGCAGCATTTCGTAAAATTAAGCTCGAGAAATTGGAGAAATTTTTTATAAAAATTGGTTAATTTGCACGGGCCATCTGCAGCTTCCAAACTGATTTTAACATCTACATACGAAACCAGACTGTAATTACGCCAACTGAAGATGGGTGAAAACCGGAAACGCGTAAAAAAAAAAAAAAAATTTAAAAAGTGGTTGGTTGCTGAGTTTATTAAAACTAGTATTGCCTGTGGTCGAAAATCGACCAATTGTGTTTACAATGGTCACGGGGAGGTAAAAGTTTACGTATCATGTCGGCGGCCTCGCGTGATTATGTTGGCAACATCAACAACACGATAGAAAATCTTGGCCCATTTGTTCGAACCACATACAATGACTCGATTAGTGTATCGTACAGACCATAAAGTAAACAAATAATGCTGTTCCTGCTTTATGGTTGACAGGTTCTTGTATGTACCCTCGTCCGCTCAGTAAAAATAATTGCCCTCGTAAAGCGAAGATTCCATGAGAAGACATCAGCGTTGTCAAGCGATTGGCTAAAATGAAGACTCATAGGATTCTCACTATTCAGCATCTGTTGCCAACATTATTATAGGAGGACGCTGGGATAATTGGTAAAATTTAACCGGCATTGGGAGGTATGAAACGGTATCTTTTACGTGTTAAGGAAAATGCCTGACACAATAACAACAAATAAAAACGGAAGTATATACCTCTCATGCCATTTCGAAAAATGTAACTTTCATTAGCCTAATATTTGAAATGGAACTACAATTTCGGTGTTCGTATATTTGTACAACGCCAAGAAATAATGTTATTTCGATACTGCGATATTCAGAATTTCAGAGCTGACAACATGTCGACTTCGTAGTTCCACCCGAGCACCGCTAGATGCCTCTCCCAGCGCATCATCCTTTACATCGGTATTCATATGAAAACATCCATTTTCTTTAACCACTCTTAATCACTGCGAAAATGAAGCATTTAAACAGCACAAGAAAGTGAGTTGGGAGCACTGTTTAGATATTCACTTATTTTAATAAGTTATTTTAATATTGCAGATGCGCTGCATTACAGCGTCTTTGGTCCAGGCGAATAGTCAATCAATGAGCTGATTGTTGGAGAATGTAGAACTTGATCCAAGCTGTAGATAGGAAAATTTCTACTTCCTTTTACCACTTTTAATGGCTAAATGCACACACAATATTTATATTCGTGAAATCGAAGAGAAACAATCTTTCGAATTATGTAACTTTCATTGGCCTTCTTGTACGAATAAATTAGTAACCTGTACCACAATTTTCGTGTTAGCGTATTTATATTATAACTACCTGAAAACCCGGCGTTGCCCGGGTATTTTTATTTATTCGAGCCTTGAGTTAGGTACTTTTCCTATCCACTCTCTGTCTGTCCATCTCCTTCATGTTACATTTATCAGAGAATATATACGAAATCACAGGTAAAAATGCACTCGTTACGAATAATCCAATCACGAAATTCAACAATAATATCTCAGATCGATCACTTGATGTAATGCACGAAACGTCAAATTGATTTTTTTAAAGAGAAGTATTAAAAGAAATTTCTTTTTTACCGCTTTATTTATTTATTCTCATATATCCTTATTCGTATGCTTATCCTTACAGAGAAAGAACTGAAGACATTGTAGCATGCATAGACCAACGATATGGTCTGTGGCATCACGTTTCGCTGTATGTAACCTCATTGCTATACAGTCGCAAACGTCATAGCTAGCCTTCAGTCCGAATTTTTTTATAAACTGACGACTTTCAACTACCGTATCTTCCACCCCCTTATAGCTGTCGGCATGGAACTGCTATGGTGTACAATGGGAGACTTCGGACAACAATTACACACAGACCATTGTTTGCTTCTGTAGCTTACGCTGCAGAGTGAAATATTAAAACACACACACACACACACACACACACACACACACGTATAATTTTATATACACCGATAACTTTCCATCCCAATATACTCCACCTTTTTATCATTATCAACCTTCACGCAACAACGCAACCAATAAAACCATTTTCAAAGAGTAATTATACTTTTCAAAGAGTAATTATTGTTCCACATTTCGCGTTATATTCTTCAAATTACTAAATATCTATCGCTATACAACAGTGCCTAAAAACTTCCTCGGGTATAAATTAGTAACTGTACAAATATTTAAGTCTCTGCTTCTTGTCGTTCGGACGTGATAAGCGTACACCGAACAGACATTCCCATTAATGTTGTTGTTGTTGTGGTCTTCAGTCCGGAGACTGGTTTGATGCAGCTCTCCACAATACCCTATCCTGAGCAAGCCTCTTCATCTCCACATAAGAAAGGCAACCTACATCTGTCTGAATCTGCTTACTGTATCCATCTCTTGGTCTGCCACTGCTGTTTTCACCCCACACACTTCCCTCCAACGCTAAATTCACAATTCCAATCTATCCCTTCTTTTAGTCAAGGTATGCCAGAAATTTCTTTTCTCCCCAATTCTGTTCAGTACCTCCTCATTAGTTACGCGATCCACCCACCTAAACTTCAGCATTCTTCTGTAGCACCACATTTCAAAAGCCTCAATCCTCTTCCTGTCCGCACAGTTTATCGTCCGTATTTCACTCCCATACAAGGCAACACTCCATACAAATGCCTTCAGGAAGGACTTCCTTAGGCTTAAATCAATATTCGATGTTAACAAATTTCTCTTTTTCAAGAACACTTTTGTACCCATTGTCATTCTGCAATTAATATCCTCTGTACTGCGACCATCATTTGTTATTTTACTGCCCAAGTAATTAATATATAGAGATAATAGCTATCCGGTCGCCATAAAACCGTGCCTAAAGCCTTCCCCGCGTATAAACGTACACCGAACAGGCATTCACATTTGTAGATATAGATGAAAGAATTAAACGTCATTCTCTCTGCGTGAAGATAACCCTAGGAGACAAAGTACTCAAGACTACTTAACAGCAATTCTGCTCGAATCAGTGTGTCAGTTGATACCGTTGGCTGTGTCGTCGTTACGGAAGGAAGGCCGGCGCACATCCTCAGGACGTAACGGCAGGGCGGCGCGGCGGCGGCGGTAAACAGCCTGAGGCGTGCTCCAGATTTCGCCCTAGTCGGCCGCGGGCGGGCGAGCGAACCTTGACACGGTTATTGCAACAGATTTTGCAGGCCTTGGCTCGCTTCTATTCAAAGCGGCCGGCGGCGCGGATTGCTATGCGCGCGTTCCGACGCACAACACATCGAGGCTCTATCCCACGACCGACCCGTTCACTCAAATACTGCACGCGAGCGTCAGCTGAAACTCTACTCTGATCTACTGTCATCCTGTAAGACGACAACATTTCACTCGCATTCAGTACCGAACGAAAGTCGGAGCTATAATTATTATTTATTATAATAAAATTCGCACTTCTGCTATACAGCTATCAGCCATCGTTTGTTGCAAAAAACGCGTGTGACGTCTTTTTATTTGATACTAGCTTATATGCCCGTGCTCCGCAACGGTTGTTAAAGAAGGTCCTGTGTATATCATGGTTCTTTGGGTTCCGGACGTAGGTCAGCAAAAACACAATCCTTTTTGGATCTCTGTGTCTCTAAACTCAGTTCTCCTAGCCAAGATGTCAAATTTAAGTAGAAGTCATTGTCGAAAACGATGAATGTTCATGAAGTTTTTCATACTAAGAGTGAAATTAAGTCCGTGCTTCGGAACAATGTAAATTCAATGTTATGTTGTGTTCATAAAGTTACACATTGCAACAGCAGCGCCGAAAGCGGCTGGCAAATTACATTTTACAAATATCTTCTTGAATAGGAATTTGGAATGAATTGTAAGACTGTGTGAATCACGAGACTCTATATAAAAGAGTTTCGCGTGAAAGTGCTGGACATAATGAGATGTGACAGTGGGTGTATCTGATTCGGTAAAATTTTACTTTCTATCCTGGCGGACTCGTGTTTTTATGTTGGCAACATTAATAACACGATATAAAATCGTTGCAAAGATGTCCGCACCACATAGAGTGTAGATAAATACTGCTGTTCCTGCTCTATGCTTGATTTCACGACAAAATATTTGCGTGTCACGCAATTGGCTTATGACGATGTCACATGATTCTCGTTATTCAACATCTGTTGCCAACATTATCAAAGGAGGCCTCCGGGATATGAGGAGGACTACTCGCATAGTTTTTCTTGACCCAGCTGTCAAACGATAACACCTTTCACAGCAGTTTCTGTCGCGGCTATATGTATCAGAGATCAACGATTAGCACAGACCAGTGAGCTTACTGGCACAGGCATATCAATATCTATGGCCTAAGAGACATTTATTGAGGTATGTCTGTGTTTCCATCACGCTTCCACGACAGTGATCAATGTTCGTCGAGTATTTTTATCTTTGAGTCTATCTGGATTTTTATCTTTGTTTTGTGTCTCTGTTCATAGTCGGTAATGTGTGGTTGACGGAAACATGTGAGCTATTTAAAAAAAAATTGCGTATTTGATATTCCTCGTCGTTATTAGAGTCTGAAAGGACCGCATTGTCTGACGATTGAAAGAATAAACAGATTTTGACTCTTACCAAAATGTTCAAATGTTTGTTAAGCTTATGGGACTTAACTACGGGGTCATCAGTCCCTAAACTTACAAACTACTTACGAACTACCTTATACTAAGGACGGCACAAATATCCATGCCCGAGGGGGGATTCGAACCCCCGACCGTAGTAGCCGTGCAGACCGTGACTGGAGCGCCTCAGTCCCCTCGGCCACCGCGGCCGGCTTGACTCGTACCGTAAAGTTCGTAAGTCACAGAGTATATAGCTTTTCCTAAGAGTATTTATTGCATATTTTGCGAATTTTTTCTCGCCACACTCACCCACTGCCACGCACCGCGACCAAACTTCCTTACTAACATCATTGGTCCAAGGACTATCTACCACCACAACCACGAGTGGGTGGCAGTATGTGGTCATGGAGAAAAGTCTGTCAGCACGTACACACACAAGCCTTTTATATATAGATATAGAAGATTTTGGTTGGTGATGGAAATTTATTTGGTTTGTTGTAATGCTTCGGTATGATAGAAGCGACGTTAGCGGTAGTGCAAGCTTTCGTCGTCTCCGCATAAAGATTCAGTCAGGACGTAAAATTTTTGAGACATACGTTGGTTATTTACGTTGGTCCACCTGATAATATTTCATATATTCAGTTAAGGGTGCCTCTGGTTTAACTTTCCGTAGCCTAACACAGTTTATGGATGATATTTTAACTGATGAACATGGACTCTGTAATCTCAGGGGCTTGTTTTAAGCCGGCCGCGGTGGCCGCGGGGACTGAGGCGCTCCAGTCACGGTCTGCACGGCCACTACCGTCGGGGCTTCGAATCCCCCCTCGGGCATGGATATGTGAGCCGTCCTTAGGATTAGCTAGTTCATAAGTAGTTTGTAAGCTTAGGGACTGATGACCCCGTAGTTAAGTCCCATAAGTCCTTCAAACATTTGAACATTTTGAGCTTCTTTTAAAAATATTATTAATTCTTTTTGTAATATAATCTTTTCTTTCCCGGCAGTTCCATTTAACGAAGCACGTCACATAAACATTGTCTTACCTATAAAAGTCATAACATTGATTTTAAATTGCAAGTCTTTTTACTGAGTATTCAAATGTTCAAATGTTTGTAGAGCTTATGGGACTTAACTACGGGGTCATCAGTCCCTAAACTTACAAACTAGATACGAAATAACTAAGGACGGCACAAATATCCATGCCCGAGGGGGGATTCGAACTCCCGACCGTAGTGGCCGTGCAGACCGTGACTGCAGCGCCTCAGTCCCCTCGACCACCGCGGCCGGCTACTGAGTATTATTTTTAGTCACTTTGATTCACAGACAATTCAAAGAAGTTATTTTTAAAAGTTCTTCAATTATCAATGGGAAGGTCAGGTGCTAACTACGATTGATGTGGTCTACACAAAATTTTAAATTAATATTTCTCCTATATTTCATATTAAGCACAGATATACAAAACACTGCCAAAGTCACACGATATATTTTAAATAAGCAGTTCTCTATAGTTCATTTCACAAAATCGCAGTTTCATATTCTTGGCAAAGTCAATATTTAAAAATTATTCCTTTTTTGAATCAAGTTAAAGTTATTTGATTTAATGTTTGTCAATGAAGAAAATGTTTTTAGCAATGCTTAATATTGTCTTGATTATTACGTTCCTATCGGGAGGCAGAATTTTTTAAAGTCCGTAGCCTACCCCGAATTAAAGTCCACAGATATTATTTACGCACTCGCGTATAACTTCGATTTAATTAAGCCTTTCAAATAAATTCAATCATAGTAAACCAAAAGTTCGGAATATTTTTGCACCTGACTATTTCAGATACGACCACAACAATCTAAGTCCGAAAATTGACTAAGAAATGTTAATACATCGAGGAACAAAGACTGAGAGAGATCTTATCATTACGAGAAACAAATACTGAGAGCTGTTAACGTTGGGAGAAACAAAGACTGAGAGAGCGAGTAGCTATACTGCGGAACTATTTATACTACTATTGCGACAAAAGATTACTCTGATTTACGGTCTTTAGACGTGGTTACTCTGAGACTGTACTGTTTCGATACTTCAAAGATATATAGACTGTTACTGAAATTTTGACAAATATGTAAAACTTCTGCCTCTTACAAATTATTAGCATTGAATCTGGATGAAAATCGCTAGTTTGTGCTGTGATTGCGATGTAGTGTTACTCGCGTCACCTATTTCGGGAGTACGTTCTACACACACACATATACTCCGCAATCCAACGTAAGGTGCGTGGCGGAAGGTACACTGTACCACTACAAGGTGGTCCTTGTCCTTTCCTATTCCACTCCCAAATACAACGAGGAAAAAAAGAATGCGAATATGCCTACGTACGAGCCCTAATTTCTCTTATCTTGTCTTTGTGATCATTCGCGAAATGTAAGAAGGCGGCAGCAAGATCGTACTACACTCACCTTCAAATTCCGGTCCTCTAAATATCCTCAACAGAATTCCTTGAAAAGAACGTAGTCTTTCCTCCAGCGATCCCCATTCAAGTTCCCGAGGCATTTCCATAACACTCGCGCATTGGTCGAACCTACCAGCAACGAATCTAGCTGCTCGCCTACGGTTTCTATGTCTTACACTGATCTCCTGCGGGTCACTTGAGCAATACTCAAGACATGGTCGTACAAGCGTTTTATACGCGGCCTCCTTTACAGATAGATGAAGTACATCTTCCCAAAATTCTCACAATAAACAGAAGTCGGCTGGCCGCCTTACAACTGTCCTTACATGTTCGTTCCATTTCATATCGCTCTGCAATGTCAGGCCTAGATATTTGAATGACGCGACAGCATCAAGAAGCTCACTACTAATGCTGTATTCGAACATTATGGGATTGTTTTTTCTACATTGAGAGCTAGCTGCCATTCTTCGCACCAACTAGAAATTTTGTCTAAGTCATCCTGTGTGCTATTACAGTCAGTTAAAGACGACACCCTCCCATACACCACAGAATCATCAGCAAACAGCCGCAAATTACAAGTTACTCTGTCCATCAGATCATTTATATAGATAGAATGTAATAGCGGTCCTATCACACACCCCTGGGGCACGCCTGACGATACATTCGTCTCTGATGAACACTCGCCGTCGAAAACAACGTACTGCGTTCTATTACTTAGGAAGTCCTCCAGCCAGTCACAAATCTGTGAACCTATTCCATAAGCTCGTATCTTCGTTAGCAGTCTGCAGTGTGGCATCGCGTCGAAAGCCTTTTTGAAGTCGAGAACAACACAATCCGCCTATCGCCCTTCATCCAGGGCTCGCAATATGTCATGTGAGAAAAGGGCAAGCTGAGTTTCACATGAACGACGTTTCCTATACCCGTGCTGATTCATGGAAAGAAGCTTTTCCGTTTCAAGAAAATTTACTATATTCGAACTGAGAATATGCTCCAAAATTCTACAGGAAAATTATGTCAACGATATTGGCCTGTAATTGTGTGTGTCGTACCTGGGTTAAATTTTACTTGGAGTGGCAGCAGCTTACTTTGTTAACGTTGGCAACGAAATATTCGTTTTAGGGAGATCATTAATTTACTGATCGGAACAACATTAATTATTTATTTTATTATCAATACAAAGAATTATTCCCCCTATTGTACATGACCGATTTTTCAAAAAGGATTCAACGGCCGTTGCCAACATCAATACACTACACCGCTGCCGCAAGGAAAGTCGTAGCCCTTGTTTCAGTGTATTACACCTTAGTTATATGGAAAAAAACGCAGCATCGACAAAGATCTTTGGTCTATGTATACTATATAACGCTCCAATTCAAGCAAAGCACACATCAGTTACTACTAATTACAATATCTTTCCTTCCTCTGATCAGATTTTGATTAAATGAAGCCTTTGTTACTCTCCATATTATTCTCAATTTACCTGTGGAAATCCATGAAAGTTCGTGTAGTACTTTTGGAGATTACCTTCAACAAATAGACATACAGGATGGCTTTCAAACAAATGATTAAATTATGATATCTTTATTTTGTCCGATCCGTACGATATGTGCAAGTTAGGTGTGAAAACCCCATGAAAATCCAAGTAGCTTTGGAAATAAGAGTTTTTTAATACTTGAACAAACAGACACGGCGGTTACTAAAAACACTTACAATTACGATATCTTTTTTTTTCGTGATCCGATTTTGATAAAATTATGCCTATATGTTGATCCAACCTTTTCTCATGTTTCCTGTGAAAACCGCATGATGATTCCTCTAGTAGTTTTGAAGATTTGAGTGTACAGCGACAGGCTTACATTTACAGATTTATTATTAGTATAGATTTATTTTTACTTAAAGTGAAAAGATATTAACCCGCTATGGGAGGTAAACAGATTACTGGGAAGCATCCATGTGACTGTGTTTTGCGGTACTACAGATTGACAAGAGATGTCTAACCTGTTATCAAATAAAATGCCTGATTTTTACAAAACTAGGACAGCAATCGCAAAAAGTAAAATTTAACGAATTTTATTATAAGAAGCATTTATTTAGTATGTCCTTAACCATGACCGAAAGGTTTAATTTGGAGTAGAAATTGTGTGAGCTTCGTGATGTTGTTTTTGTTTTATAGGCGACTAAACTAGAAGGTCATCAGTCCGAGCTTCGTTTCAAGGTTGGATCACCCGTTCATACTCGATACAAGTCACCTAAGTCGACAGGCAGTGTCGATCGTTGAAACTGGGCATCTATACGCCATAAAGCCTTCACCACAGTCTAACGTACACAGTTTCGACACTCCTGATTTTGTTACGCACGATAGCAGCGCTCCAAGCGGTCGGCAAGGTACATTTCTTAATACGATATCGGATACTTGTGAATAGCTTCGTTTCAATTGATTTTCTTTTCACAATAGGGAAGATACGTACTGCCATAAAAATCATTAATATCTACAAAATCATTTTTGTCTTTACAAGATTTTCAAGAACCGTAGGAAAGTATTACAGTGCAGTTTATTTAAGATTCTCTTGAAATCTATGACTTATTACTGAAGAATTCAATTTTCTATGAAGAACAAAACAATGGCTAATAATGCAATAAAAGACCTGACCTTTTGCAGAAAGAAGTCGGTTTTCTACTCGGAAACGTCAAGGTTTCTTCACTAGAATTCCAGTAAAATCAGTGAATGCAGAATGCAAGAAACTGACATTAAATGCAATGCCTACATTTGCGCCATTCAGCTAAGACTGTCGTAGCTGAAAAAGAAAAACATACAGATGTGACATTAAAATGTCAAAACAGAAAACAGAGAAGTTTTCGAGCAATGCACATACCGATTGACAATTGTTGCTATATCTGAACCACAAACGACGAGAATCGTTATGACAATCGTTTTTTTACGCAAAAGTACAATGACAAGACCAATGAAGTGTAAATATGTTTGAATCATTAAGACTCCATACCGCATTGTTACACGTCAAAGAATGTGCCTGTCATGTAAGGACAGTAACATAAGGCGGCCAACTTATTCAAAATTCAATGCGGGACGTTTTGAGGATTTGAAGGAGGACTAAGATCACATGACTCATTGCTCCAGTTACTCTGAAACTTGGAAAGAAATTTAGGTGAGAAGAGTAGGCCTACTCATTTACTTTTAAAGTGACATATCTAACACGAGTGAGATTTTATTCTTAATTTTCAATGTTTATTTACACTTCATAAACATTTTCTCATACTTCTATTTTGAATTTTAGAGTCTGACAATTTTTATAAATTCTTTCTCCGTTACGTTTTCCCGATTACTTTCGTTGTCTGTACTACTTTTGTTTGTTCCAGCTCTTAGAGCATCGTGCTCCACACATTTTGATAAGTAGCTTATTCCGCCTGAAGAATTATGTTTTGCAATAACCTTGAATTAAATTTGATAAAAACTACTTTTATATCCATTTGAACTACTCTGTTATAGTAGTTCTTTCGATGAAGTGCAGGATTTAATTGTGCCTTACTACATTCAATACTCACTCACACTTTCGTTGTTGCATTTTCATAATTTCACAACCTTTTTTATTCCTGAAGGGCTTATATTGTATATGGATGTCATATTTTACATACGTGATAATATTACATCATGTTTGCCACCTTGAGCACCGAAAAATATTCCATTACAGTTAAGGAGGCACAGGAAATAAACCAATAACAGAATTTTTATTTAATTAGGCATTTTATCAACAAATGAAGTACTAGCTTAAAACAAAAACAACTTTCACTGCTAGCGAATATGCATTGTGAAGTTAACTTGCAAAACGTATGACATAGCGTGCAGTACACAAATACTTTCGGTTTTTAAAATTACTGGAATGCGGGACGCTATTTCCGTTTTGCGGGACATTGTCAGTAATCACTCCAATGCGAGACGACGAATCCAAATGCGGGACTGTCCCGCAGAATCCGGGACGGTTGGTCGCATTACCGTAACAGCAATTTATGTTTCTCGTATGTTTATATTGTTACTTTCACTGGAACAATCTGCAAATATACACATATTCGTAAATATAGTCTCATTAATACGTAGTCGTTTATATCAGTGGCTCAGTGAAATTCGGCTGTTTTTTTTATATTTCGCGATTATTTATGTCTCTCGATATTTTGCTAATACTTAAAACGAAAAGTTACAGATTCTATTTGGTTAATTACATTTAAAAGCTATTATAAAGAAACATGACCTTAAGGCGCCTTGCCCACCACTAGGAGCGACAGTGTCGTTGTAGCTGTCAACTGTTACCAACTTTCAGAGCAGTAAGTGTCGCGACTATGACCACAGTCTGACATATACAGTCGCGACACTAGCTGCTGTGAAAGTTGGTAACAGTTGACGGTTACAACGACATTAGTGCTCCTAGTGGTGGGTGTGCCACCAAAGGAGCAATTTTTGTTTTAACTACTTTTGTACATAATTAACGAAACAGTTCCTACAATTATGGCGTTACAAGCATTAGAAACATCTCAAGAAATACGCACAATCAGAAAATTAATGTAAAAACAGTTGAATTTCACTTCGTTATGAACAAATACTTAGGAATATATGTTTATTCGCAGATTATACCGCTGAAGTAGAATATAAAAATAAAAGAAACATAAATTTTCATTATGGTCTGTTCTTACTATGAAAGGCAGCTTTTTTCCGCTTTTCTATTAGGTATGGAGTCTAATGATTTCCACGTTTTTACACTTCTTCTACGCGCATATGCCTTTGAGTGTAATTATTTTAACCGTTTCATTCCCAGTGTTGTACCTGGACAACAACGTATTAAAAGCTGATTTATACAGCATTTTGTGCATCAGTCCTTAAATTTGCATTTTTGTTGATGTGCTAGTGGAACGACATTTTGCCGCTTGGTACGGCGTGTAGCCACTTTGAGGCATTAATCTGTCCGTCTTGGAGATTGTGCTACGTTGCCGTCTGTACGTGGCTGAGAGTGTGAGCGCGAGTATAGTTCCTTTTATTTTATTCCAGCTTTGAATTGTCTTGACGCTGACGCTGTGGCAACGATTATGCTAGCATTATAGATCTGACAGTGTTAACTATCAACAAAATAACATCAAAGTAATAAAATACCTTGATACAAAAGTCTGTGTTGTGCATGAAAACATGACAAAAAATTAATAGTTCCACAAAAAATTTTAAAACACATATTTTGATGTTTATTGCACTGTATTAATACAGAAAACACTTTATTTTAATATTTCCAAAGCTGATTTCATAATGTGGGATTGAAAGGGTTAAAACGCCAATATTTGGGATTTTTAACGTTTGTGGTTCAGCTGTAGCAACAATTGTGGAATTGGTGTCTTATTTGTTGGCAAACAGTGATTACTTTCGCCGTTTTATTGCCACGTCTGCGACGTTTTTCCTTCGACTACAGCTACGGTGGCTGATTTGTCACGTTAGATACTGTAGTTATTGCGTTCTATATATGTTTCTTACGTTCCACACTAATTGATTTGGGTCGAAATTGTAGTTCCTGAGTACAAAAGCAGCGTCTTTCTGCCAACGGGCGGGTCGTCTGGTGTTTCCTAGCCATTTTTTTAATATTCAATAGAAAATGACATTCAGTAAAAGCCTGTCTGTTACAAGATAATTGTAAGTAAACTGTCTTGTTATGTACCGTTTTATACCTTGTCAGGGATCTTAGTAAACGCCATAAAGACAAATGTGGAGGCATTATTATTAACTATTTTTATGACACTACATATGTTCCCTCACGTAAAAACGTATGTTAAAATCAATATAAATGATACTATTCGCACTCGTCCAATATCGAATTCAGAAATGTAGCTTGCTGGCCGCTTGGAGCGCTGCTGTCGCAGTGAATAACAAAATTCAGTGGGAGTGCCACGACTGTATTTGTTAAGCCCTTTCTACAGGGGAAGTGAGAGCTTTCAAGATTACTCATAATGCACCGGTCACGCCGTCCGCGTATAGTGTAGACGCGTCCACTTGCACAAGATGAACGCATACGATCGCTAGTAGACGGAATAGGATGGATCCTATTCTCACGCGTATGGAAGTGCTTCGCGCATCAGCAGACGACCGAATGGGGAACCCAGCTGACAAACGAAGCCAAGTCGGGAATTCGTATGGTGTACTTGTCTCCTGCTCAGAGCGACGTAGTTTTTCGACTCAGTCGTTAAGTTTTTTATGAGGTGATACTATAGAGGAATTGCATTTAAAATTTAATATGACCTGTGTACAATTTTTATTGAATACAGAGATATATCTGTTAATATGAAATCAAACAAACGTAGAGCATATGTAAATCAAGAATTTTTCACTGATTTATCCGTCGGTTCTTGGTAGTACAACATTACACTTATTAGTTTCTCATTCACTGGATGCTTGCTGTTGCCGCAACTGTGGTTCAAATTTTAATGCAACTGGAGCTGGAGTTTCATTAAAACATTACACTTACTTAAAAGTAGTATTTTGTGCATGTTCTACACGTTCATTTCCACTTGGTACTCGGTTTTCTGCTTACTGGAACATATTCAAACTACGTCGAAAACCGTTTATTTAAATAAGAGTCAATATGGTGATCTACCAAGAACCGACGAAAGAATCATTCAAAATATCCAAATCAGTTTGTTGTACATTCCAAGAGCTGTACCCAATAAAATTTGGACACACGTTATATGAAATTTTAACTGCAAATGTCTGTATTACCATTTTCTAAAATATTTGCTATTTTTTCCTGAAATATGCTGTAGTTAACATATGGAATATTTGTGTTGGTGAGCATTATTTGAAGCTTAATCAAAGTGAAAAGTCTATGTATAGACACCTGAGCTTGTTCGTCATACACATAGCCGCCTCAAACCGCAGGGACTGGAAGTATGTAATCGCATTTTATAATGAGGACGTTAACACATGTGAGCGACGTAGTTACGCATGAACTGCACGAAAACAATCATCACATCATACAGTTTCGAAAAGTGATGTCAACGCGGCGATTCATTTGCCGTAAGTTGACAACAAACGAAGTACACGGGTGAAGCAGACGACTCAGCATATTCGTACCGTTTGAACGCTTCTTTGTAGTTCAATGGTCTACTGCAAGGGGCGCTGCAGCTGACGACGACTTCCTTGTGTGTTCAGATGTTCAGATGTTTGTATAGTTATGGGACTTAACTACGGGGTCATCAGTCCCTAAACTTACAAACTACTTATGAACTACTTACGAACTAGGACGGCACAAATATCCATGCCCGAGGGGGGGATCCGAACCCCCGACCGTAGTGGCCGTGCAGACCGTGACTAGAGCGCCTCAGTCCCCTCGGCCACCGCGGCCGGCTCCTTGTGCGTGTTGCACGTCTCGTATAGAAAGGGCTTTACTGTGACTTCACGAGTAGGATCGCGGTGAACGTAAGCTCTCCCGCCGCGCAGCCTGCGACTCGTCGTGAGAATGTCGCGCGCAGCCGGTCCTCGCTGGGTTTTTGTCGGGAGCTTCCGGTGTGCGCCGGCGCGTGGGTGGCGCTCAGCACAGCAGAGCAGAGCAGACGGCAGAAGACGGCAGCGGCAGCGGCAGCGGCAACCTGCGCCAGACACGGTGCGACCCACTTTCACGTCCGCTGACGCCGGCTACAGCCGCATTCAAATGCGGCGCCGGCCGGCAGGACAGCATTCTGATGAGCAGCCCCCACCGTGGTCAGCACACCGGGCCCTGCCGTCTACCTCCCAGCGCCGTCTAAACAAACAGTCGCACAACTCCATAGCTAGAGGCCACTGCGGATGCGGATATCCGCAGTATTACTTTGCGGGTAAAACCATAAGCGTCGCCGATGTCCGCGAGTTGTTGTGGTCTTCAGTCCGCAGACTGGTTGGATGCAGCTCTCCACACTACCCTCTCCTGCGAAAGTCTCTTCATCTAAGAATACGTTCGACAACCTACATCCTTTTGAATCTTCTTACTGTATTCGTCCCTCGGTCTCTACGATTTTATACCACACGCTTCCTTCTAATGCTACGTTGACAATTCCTTAATGTCTCAAAATGTGTCCAACCAATCTATCCCCTCTCTTAGTCAGGATATGCCAGAAACTCCTTTTCTCCTCATTAGTTACGTGATCTACCCATCTAATTTTCATCTTTCGTCTGTAGCACCACATTTCAATAGCTTCTATCATCTTTTTATCTTAACTCCTTATCGTCCACGTTTCACTCCCATACAATGCTACACTCCTGACAAATGCTTTCAGAAAGGACTTCCTAACATTTAAATTAATATTGGATGTTAACAAGTTTCCCTCCAACACCTGTTTCACCGCCACTAGTGGACTTTGTTAGCTCCATCGAAGAAGCTGTGCGCCGTCTTCCTACAGATGAAGCGGAAGAAGTTCGTCGAGAGTCTTGTCGTGTATTGACGAGAGCCACACCGCCGAAGAGCAATATCTCGCCCTCGCCCTGCGTAACTTACGAACAGACGTGGATACAGTAGTACTCAAATCTGACAAAGGAAATGCTACTGTTCTCATGCCACGGGAGGACTACATTAATAAGATCAACGTTTTATTATGTGACTCAACGTATCGCAAAGTTGACAAGGATCCAACAAACCGAGTGGTGCGAAAAACAGCTGAACTTCTATCAAATAGTTCTCTACCGAAAGAGGTCATAAAGAGACTGAAACCAACCTAGGCTATATGGACTGCCTAATATCCACAAGGAAAGTGTGCCTCTACGTCCAATTGTGAGCAATATTGGAGCAGCCACTTACGACCAGGCTTAATACTTGGCGTCTTTGCTCAAACCTGTAGTAGGCAAGTGTCCACATCATATAAAGAATTCCAATGATTTTATCAGCAGACTTCAGTCACTTCAGCTGCAAAGGAACGACCTGTTGGTCAGTCTTGATGTGGTTTCACTGTTTACAAAGGTGCCTCTTGTGGACTCACTACACCTCATTGGCAACATGTTTGGTGAGGACATTACAGCGCTATTTGAGCACACGCTTTCCTCTACATATTTTTTATTTAACAACGAGTTTTATGAACAATCCGACGGAGTCGCCATGGGGAGTCCTTTGTCTCCCCTGGTGGCCAATCTTTTTATGGAAGATTTTGAGGAGAGAGCACTTGAGTCAGCTATTTTTAAACCAAAAGTGTTTTGGCGATACGTCGACGACACTTTTATAGTGTGGCCTCATAGCGTGGAACGTCTCCAAGACTTTTTAAATCATATGAACGCCATACTTGAAAACATAAAGTTTACTATGAAGATCAAGAAAAATGGTTGTTTGCCATTTTTAGATGTTTTCGTGCGGCGCAGAAGTGATGGCTCACTTGGTCATTCGGTATACAGGAAGCCCACTCATACCGAATTGTACTTACAAGCTACTAGTTGCCACCATCCAGCACAAACAATGGGCGCCCTCAAGACTCTAATCCATCGAGCCCATACCATCTCTGATGCCGACAGCCTTCACACGGAACTGGAACACCTGCAGACAGTATTCCTAAAGAATGGATATACGAGGAAGCAAGTAAGTCGAGCGATGCACGCCTCCAAACGACAGAACAAGGAAGAAGAAGAAGAGGCTTCCAAATCGACTGCTTATCTCCCATATATTGGGAACATTTCATCACAGATAGGCAGAATACTAAAAAAGCATAAAGTAAGAGTCATCTTTCGCCCTCCTCCTAAAATTTCATCGCTGTTGGGTTCTGTCAAAGACGATCTGGAGCTGCGTAAAGCAGGTGTTTACAGGATTCCGTGCGAGTGCAGCAAGTCATATATAGGGCGGACGACGCGCACTGTGCAGGACCGCATCGTGGAACATCAGCGTCATACTTGGCTACTCCAACCCGCCAAATCCGCAATCGCCGAACATTGTATTTCCACAGGTCATTCAATGAAATACAATGAAACGAAAATTGTGGCCCATCAAACATCAAACTTTTGGAGCTCAATTATTAATGAAGCTGTGGAAATAAGATTGTCTGACAGTGAGACTCTTATCAATCGAGACAGCGGTTTCCAAATAGATGCTGCATGGAATCCTGTCATTGAAAAACTTCCAGATTTTATGGATATAAGTTTCGCTTCTTTAGAAATGCTTTTCTTCCCATAGCCATTCTTTATTTTACATCTTCTTTACTTCGGCCATCAGAAGTTATCTTGCTACCCAAATAACAAACTTTATCTACTACTTTTATTGTCTCATTACCTAATCTAATTCCTTCAGCATCGCCTGATTTTCTAACATTACATTCCATTACCTTCGTTTTACTCTTGTTAATGTTCATCTTATATCTTCCTTTCAAGACACTGTCCATCCCATTCAATTGCTCTTCCAGATCTTTTGCGCTCTCTGACAGAATTACTATGTCATCAGCAAACGGCAATGTTTTTATTTCTTCTCCCTGCACTTTAATGCCCTCTCCAAATTTCTCCTTCCATTCCTTCACTGCCTGCTCAATGTACACATTAAACAACATTGGGGAAAAGCTACAACCCTGTCTTACTCTCTTCCCAATCTCTGCGTCCCTTTCTTGCCCTTCGATTCTAATAACCGCTGTCTGGTTTTTGTATAGTTTGAAAAAAAAAAAAATGTTCAAATGTTCAAATGTTTGTATAGCTTATGGGACTTGACTACGGGGTCATCAGTCCCTAAACTTACAAACTACTTACGAACTAGCTAACACTAAGGACGGCACAAATATCCATGCCCGAGGGGGATTCGAACCCCCGACCGTAGTGGCCGTGCAGACCGTGAATGGAGCGCCTCAGTCCCCTCGGCCACCGCGGCCGGTGTATAGTTTGAATGTAACTCTTCGCTCCCTATATTTTACCCCTGATACCCTCAGAATTTGGAAAAGTGGATTCCAGTCAACATTGTCAAAAGCTTTCTCTAAATCGACAAACGCTAAAAACGTAGGTTTCCCTTTCCTTAGCCTATCTTCTAAGACAAGTCTTAATGTATTGCTTCTCGTGTTCCAACATTTCAAAAAAAAAAAAAAAAAAAAAAAAAAAATATACAACGTAAACAATCCGAAGATTGGTTTGAACACCACAGTGCTTTACTTGGCATGGTCCTGTTTGGAGGTGGTATGCCGTTGCCTTCCTCGGACCTTCGAACTGACTTACCCAGCCAGTTATAGGGGGGGGGCTACAGTACGACTGTCGAAATGTTAGCTGAAAACTTCAAACCTCTGGACATTCTTGGAATCCTTGCACGGTCCAGGTTTAGTGGAAGTCTATTGTCATCCCCTGGGCACAGCGGTCGCAATTCTACCCGAGGGACCTGCGCCTAATCCGTTTACGTCTCACCGGTCTGTCAAGTGCTTTCTGGGTGGCAAACCGGCCCACTGCCCACCAGAGGTGTCATGACAAATTTCCGCTCCCTTCATTTAGCGCTTTTTAGTGGCCGAGTGACAACGTATATCATAGTGAATACAGTGACAGTTCTTTCTTAAAATGAACACGCCATCAATGGATATTATATCGTGTAAAGTGACGTCACATTTCCTGAACTATGTTGTCGCAGTTCTTACCCCTAGGTCAAGGAAAGAATAGCTGCACCAAATTTGGTTAAAATTGGTCTAGTGGTTTAACGGTAGATGTGCAACATTGTGGCATGATGCAGCAATTTACCGCGCATTTCATTGTTTATTATGTCATATCTCCTGAACTATGCGTCTTACAGTCACTTAATTATGTCAATAATGGTTTATGAATACACAGAGGACATACAGACAAATTTAATTCTTCAGTAAAAACCTGTAGATTACAAGGCAGTCGAAAGTAATCTGTCCTGTAATTTACCGTATCATGCCTTTCAGGGCTATCAGGAAACGGATATGTGACAAAAGCACCCAGTGACATTTGCACCCAACCCCAAATGTGCGACATTTGCACCCAGTCTGACCTGTTTACTACCTCACAACCTACCTGCAGCCCGTACCCTCCCTAAGCCGTCCCTGTTTTCGCAGTAATGCCACACCGCCCAGTCCTCGCTCACCGGAAACGACAGTCTGCCTGCAGTCACAGACAAATATATGCTACTCTGTGCTGCAGTCCCGAGGTCCTTGTCCACCTCAGCGGATGACTGCTAACTGTCAGTACGATTATGAAGATCGTAGTGTTCGGTTCGTGCAATTTGTGAATTTGTGTTAGCTGGGTACACATTTTCAGCTTTGCCCATTCGCAGTTGTCATATATTCTGTGAATATGGTTTATTTTTTATTTTTTATTTTTTGTAACGTAACCACACATTCGCAAATTATCACTTTTTCGGAAATAAAACCCAAACATTTGCTTCTTCCTTTGTTTTCTAAACGTAACATACAATACTGTAGAACATCCTTTTCATATACAGTAAAAAGGCTTAGAACCAGAATTTAACGGTGTTGATAGTTTTCGACTTCTATCACCGATACCTAGGCGATATATCATTGTTCAAACCATCGCTGTTAACATCGATGTTTTGGGGCAAAACGTCGATGTTTTCAAAACGTAGATTTATCGTTTGCATCCCTAGTCATCAGTCTTCTGACTGTTTTGATGCGACCTGCCACCAAATCTTTAGCCAACCCTTTCATTTCAGAGTACCATTGCAACCTACATCCTCAATTATTTGCTTGATGCTTCCTTTCTGTTTTCCCCTAGTGATGTAAAATGCCTCGACATTTGCAAGTTGGGGCAAATGCCTAGAATGAATGCTTGGGCAAATGCCCAAAATTCATAAATACCCAAGCATTTATGGCTTTAAAACATAAACTTAAAAGCAGTACCTACAAAAAATTACGTGATATTTTGTACAACTCCATAAACTACATATCAAATGCTTCAATTCTCTTCTGTTCTCATTTCCCAGCAGTCCAAGTTACATAAAATGTTATACTGCAAACTTATGTTCTGCGAAATTTCTGCCTAAAGTCCAGGGCGATGTTTGACAGCATTAGATTTCTCTTTCCCGTGAATGCCCTCATTGCTTGTGCTAATCTACTTTTTATGTCCCTATTGCTTCTTCCGTCGTGAGTTAATTTACTGCAAAGGTAGCGGAATTCCTTGTCTTGGTGTACATTGTGATCAAATTCAAATGTCTGTAGAGCTTAAGGGGCTAAGGGGTCATTAGTTCCTAAACTTACAAACTACTTATGAACTAGCTTATACTAAAGACGACACAAACATCCATGCCCGAGGGGGCATTCGAACCCCCGACCGCAGCGGCCGCGAAGACCGTGACTGGAAGGCCGCAGACCACTCGGCCACTGCGGCCGGCTACAGCACTGTATTGTGATCACCAATTCGGATGTTATTTTCTCGCTACTTTTATTTCTGTTACTTCTTATGACTTTCATCTTTCCTTGGTTTACCTTCAGTCCATGGTCTGTGCTCATTAGTCTTTTCATTCTATTCAACAGACCCTGTAATTTTCCTTCACTTTCACAGATGATAGATAGCAATCTCATTAGCAAATCTTATCACTGATATCCTTTTACCCAGAACTTTTATCAGAGCCTTGAACAACTTTATTTTCTACATTAAGTCTCTTCATTGTGCAAGTTGAACAGTGATGGCGACAGTCCACAACCTTTTCTTACCCCCTTTTTAATCTGAGCATTTCGTTCTTGACTTTCGACGCTTATTGTATCGACTTCGTTCTTATACAAACTATGTATTTTCCGCTTTCCCTTCAAGCTTACTCCTATTTTTCTCAGAATTGCGAACATCATCCAGCACCTTACATTATCGAAGACTTTTTCCAGGTCGTAAATCTTATTAATATGTCTTGGTTGTTCTTTAGGCTCGCTTCCATTATAAATTGCAGCAATGCTATTTCCGTCAAGTACGGCCTTGTGTCAATGCGACCTCACAGCCCTCGGCTCTTCTACCTGCCGAGCAGAGACCGGACGGGGGGATTAGCGGACCGCCCCTCGACCAGAACTGGGTGCTAATGTCACTGGGTGCTTTTGTCACTGGGTGCTTTTGTCAGGACACCTCAGGAAACATAAGGAGGACAAATGTGGAGTTATTTTGAAGTTGTTAGCTATTGTTACGGCACTACATACGTTCCCTAACGTATATTGTTCCGTTATTCTTCTTTTCTTTTCTTTTTTTTACTAATCGTTACATTTATTTTGAAATAAAATGTTTTTAAGTGTGGAAGTAAGCAGTGTAAACAAGTGGGCTTGATGCTGAAAGCGTCTGATTTATTAAGCATTTTAAGTTCATTTCACGCGAAATGGCCGTAGTCATTTCATGAGTTGAATTCATTTAACCATAGTCTAACGTATACAGTCACGACACATTCAGCCGAAAAAAGCGCGAATATGTTCGTATGCCAAAACTTTTGGTGAAGAAATCGGGATCAGGATTGAGGCAGCTGGTTCCACACTTTTGTGTCAGAGAACATAATCGCCTTTTCTGTGATCCGGCAGGAGCATTTTTCAGCTGGTACTATCATGATTGAGTGAGATATATATTTTAAACTTGATTCCAGAATGTCAGTGTAACTTATTTAACAAATTGTGTGTTCATAACTTTGGTGTTATTCTACTGAGAAAGTATAAATGACGCTTAATAACTTAAACATTCTGTCGGCTTAGTCATTTCTACGCGATCATGTAATTTGGTTATTTAACAGTGGCTAAAAAACTTTCAGCATAACTGAAAGTAGAAATTTGGACTCAAGATTACTTGTAGTACTGCAGGATTGCACTATGAAAGCAGTTGTCGGTGTTTCCACCAGAGAAGAAATCTACGATATTTATAATCATAACTAATTATCATGGCCACAGAAATGAACTTTCTTCCTCTTACATACAATCATGATTCAGTGAAACGTTTTACAACTGTTGATAACTCAAATTTCGAATCAGATATTTTATTCACGTTATGTCTAGGTAAAGAAGCATGACACACACACAACTTCCAACACGACAAGACAAACTTACACGATCAGTATTGTAAACTGACTCATTTAATGATAAATTCATTGATATCAAAGTGTTCATGTATGCAGAAATTCACAAAATGTCATAATTTTTTTTAGGAACTTTCACCAAATCTTGTCTCTTATTATTCTTTGCCGCTTTCACGTTTTCCATTTTTGGGAATCTCGTCATTCAGTTAATTTAAGTGATAGGCCTATAACGACTGGCACAGTGTTTACATCTTCTGCAAATATCAGAATTTAAAACTGTTGTATTAATTATCATTTTTTCTCCCTCGACGTACAATTTTAAGAATAAATCTGAATTTTTAACAACAGAGTGGAGTTTATAGGAATCCTTGCAGTCTGTGTGACGAACTAAATAATATCAACCACATGGACCTGTAACTACTAGAGTGTCTAATATGAAAGGAACTGAAGACTGAAAAACAAGGCTGACCCTGCTCTGAATGACGTCCAGTCTTAAGAATTCAAATGTGGTGTTATTCATACGGGAAATAGAGCCACAAAACTACCACAATCTGACTCTTAATAAACACTAGTCAAAGAACCCTTTACCAAGCACTTAAGGAGAAAACACAACTTCATCTTGCACCCTTACCAGTGAGGTATCCCTGGGGACGGGGTTGGGGAGGGGGTCTTAAAAGAAAGTCCCATAGTCCCCGCCCCCCTCCCTCCCCCCGCGGAGCATGAGAACCTCCTATGTAAATTTTTAATGTTTTTTCTTTAGAAATCACTTTGACGTGCGATGCCACAAAATTTTTATGAGCTCAGACTCCCCCGAGACCAGATCCTGACTTCGCCACTGCCTCTTACTAAAGTAATGGCTGAGTATTAATAATTGTCTCATTATCATCATAACCGTCATCATCATCATCATCATAACATTCATCATCAGATACTGATTATGCCTTTCAGCGTTCAGTGAGGAGCATAGTCTCCCTAATGAAATTCCTCCATGATGCCCTATTCATTGCTAACACTGATGCCTCGTCTGATGTTGAGCCTTTTACTTCAAAATCATTCTTCACCGAATCAAGTACTTTACCTCGGCTACTCTCACTCTCTACTGCCGAATTCATTAGCCTCTTAGGTAATCTTGCTTTTCCCGTGCGTCTAACATGGCTCCACTATCTCAGCCTGTTCGCTGTGCTTCATCTACGGTGTTCATTACCAGTTATTTTTATTTCCTCCTTATGGACACCCTCCTCCATTGTTCCCATCTATTAGTACCTGCTATCGACCTTGCTACTTTCATATCTGTAATCTCAACGTTATTACTAAGATTACCTGTGTCCACCAATACCCGTACAACAAAATTTGTCAAAAGATAGAGAGCTGCACTGTTAACCTAATCTTGGTACTGACTTCTTTCTTGCAGACGAAAATAGAACTTAGCTGAGCACTCAGTACATTAGCTTCGCTACATCTTGATTCCAGTTCTTTCACTATGTTGTCATCCTGTAAGAAAATACAACCTAAGTACTTTCAACTGTCCACCTGTTCCAGTTTTGTGCCTCCTGTTTCGCACTCAAACTGTTTAAATCTCTTTTCCACAGACATTACTTTCGTTTTTGAGATGTTTGTCTACAATCCATAACCCTTACACCTCTGTTCTAGGTCTGAAATATTGGACTGCAACCTTTCAATCGAATCCGCAATCACAACTACCCATATAGATATGCAAGAGTGTTTATTTTGTTTTCACCTATTTTAATCTCACCCTGCCAGTCTACAGTTTTCAACTTATGATTCATGAACAGTATGAACAACAGTGGTTACCGTACAGGTTACACCTTTGTCTTACCTCTTAAACTACCCTGAGTCATGAAATCAATGTACCTTCAACTCTGATTGCTGCCTGACAATCTCCGTAAAGACTAATTTCTTGCAGACGTTTGTCTGCTAGTCTATAATCTGCATAACTGATAATAGGTTCCTCCTAGGAACACAGTCATAAGCCTTTGCTGTATCTATAAAACATATATACAATTCCCTGTTCCACTCATAGCCCTTCTCGATTATCTGCAGCTTTTAACAGTGGTTTTTAATTGCAAATATATGAAATAAGGCGTTTAAGAACATTAATTATTCGGATTAATTTATCCAATGAGTCTATCTTTAAACTAAAAAAATACATTATCTAAATGTTTTATTGCGTCTTACTGCGTTAAAGAATTTTGATTGGCCATTTAATTTTAGATCTAATCATTTTACAAATATTTTCATTATTATGGCCCAATTTTCAAAAAAGTACCTATAATTTCATTTACAGAAAGTTCTAGACAAGAATAGGTGTTGCACTTAATTATATCATGTAGCGCCTATCATTTGTTGGGGTTTGAGACGTTAACTAAAATATCACATGAAAACTATGAATCGGGAAGAAATGAGGGATAAATGGAGGGAATGATTTTAAATATTATTTGATTGATTTTGTATAACGTCAGAAATAAGGGTAATGTTGGCGGCAACTACGTTATAAAAACAGTTGACAGACTTTACCTTCATGGTTAAGATACATCCTTTTGATGATATCACCCCAGGAATATGTAAATTTAAAATAAGAATAATTGAAGGTAAAACACCATCGTGATCAAGAAATGTATGAAAAAAAAACACTATTGTAAATGGGAAAGACTGAATTCTAATGTTAATAAAATGGTTAACAATCACGGCACTGTTATTCATCAGCCATAATGGCGTCCAATTCTGTAACACGCAAATGGTAAATTATCTACGCCACTATGAGGCGGGAAATCAAATAAGAATACCTCCTTCATTTAATTAATGAACTTATATATTTGCATGTACATATTTTTTTAATTTAGCACTATACTTACAGCAATTTTAATTGTGAACAGGGAGAGCTGCTAGTAATGCGTCTTAACTCGACGGCGGCAAAAGACAGATAAATGAAGCGGTTCGCTGTTCTTTCTCTCCGGCGGTAAAACAAGGGAATGTGGGATTTTCAGAGATTTATTTTCATTAGAGAGAAAGCAAAACGATCCTTGGTGGTATCTATAATCTTCGACTCGCGAAGTTAATTATTTTATATTTATTTATATTTTTATTGGTAGCGTTTCAATTTGATGAAAACAAAATATGAGTTTTCATAAATTATTCTCTTGTTACATAAAACAGCTTACTTAAATTGTTCCAACTTCGTAATTACCAATATACAATTGTAAAATTGATTAAAGATGAGGGAGTAGCACCTACACTCTTGCAAAAATGAAAAAGAACACCATGAGTTCGTCGACCTAGCAGACGGAAATAGTATTGACAGATTCTTGAGGATGTATACAAGACACGATCACACAGACAGGGCCATTCATTAAAGTCACCAGAGCGTACGCAATGTCGACGCCAGTACCATGTATACCCTCTATTTGTAGCAATTCAAGCTGGAATTCTACCATGGAGACGATGTTAGAGGTGCCGAATGTGGTCTTACGGAATGGCCTGCCATGCGTTTTCCAACTAGTTCGTTAGTTGAGCCGGTCGTGCGGACCGCACAATATGACTTTTCATTCGATTCCATACGTTATGAATGGGGAACGCATCTGGGGATCGTGCTGGCTACGATGGTTGACGTATGTCTCCCACAGCACATTGAGTGGTCTATGAACCAACGCGGCGATTCCCACAGGCCAATGCACGTCCACCCAACGTGGTTTTCAAGATATACGTCAACTACCCTGGTCAGGGCAATACCCAGATCTGTCCCGATCTATATCTACATCTACATGGGATACTCTGCAAATCACATTCAAGTGCCTGGCAGAGGGTTCATCGAACCACAATTATACTATTTATCTCCCATTCCATTCTCGAATAGCGCGCGGGAAGAAAGAACACCTGATCTCTCGGTTCGAGCTCTGATTTCTCCTATTTTATTCTGATGATCATTTCTACCTATGTAAGTGGGAGTCAAGAATATATTTTCGCATCCGGAGGAGAATGTTGGCGATTGGAGTTTCGCAAGTAGCCCACGCCGCAGCGATAAGCGCCGTTGTTGTAATGATTCCCATCCCAGATCCTGTATTATTTCCGTAACGCTGTCTCCCCTGTATCGTGACAATACGAAACGAGCTGCCCTTCTTTGGACTCTTTCGATGTCCTCCGTCAAACCCACCTGATAAGGATCCCACACTGGGCTGCAATACTCCAAAAATGGACGGATAAGCCCATTGTATGCAGTTTCTTTTGCATGTTTTAAGGGTTCTGCCAATAAAACGCAGCTCTGTTTCGCCTTTCCCACGACATTATCTACGTGTTCTTTCCAGTGTAAGTCTGAAGTAATAGTAATTCCTAGGTATTTTGTGGAGTTTACGGCCTTCACTTTTGATTGATTTATCTTGTAAACAAAGTTTAAGGGATTTCTTTTCGTACTCATGTGGACGACTTCACACTTCTCATTATTTAGAGTCAATTGCCACTTTATACACCATAGTGATATCTTATTCAGATCGTTCTGCTGTTGGTTTTGTTCTTCAGATGATTTTACTAGACGGTAAACGGCCTGTACGACTCCACGAAATCTGACCCAACTGAGGCACCAGGTGGAAATTGCATGGCAGGGCATTCCGCAAGACTACATTCGGCACCTCTACAATCGTCTCCATGGCAGAAGTGGAGCTTGCAGTGCCTCAAAAGGTAGATATTTACGTTACTAGCGTCGACAATGCGCACGCTCTGAACACTGTACTCGCGTGCTTATGGCTCTGGGTGTGGGACTGTGTGTTGTATGCATCTTCAAGAATGTGTCAATAAAATTTTCCTCTACTGGGTCAAAGAATTCATTGTGTTCTTTCTTCATTTTTCTGTAGTGTAATTACCAACAAAATGATGCGTTTCAGGCAAGTCTACAAATACAGGTTGTTACAAAAGGTACGGCCAAACTTTCATGAAACATTCCTCACACACAAAGAAAGAAAATATGTTATGTGGACATGTGTCAGGAAACGCTTAATTTCCATGTTAGAGCTCATTTTACACTGAAGTGAGGAGTGACACATTGTTGGATGAACCATTCGCAGAAGTGTGCCCGTGGAGGCCAATCAGCTGCTGTTGATAGTGCCTGCACATGCTGTACATGGTACGGAAACAACTGGTTCTCCCGTAGCACTCTCCTTACAGTGATGTGGTCAACGTTACCTTGTACAGTAGCAACTTCTCTGACACTGACATTAGGGTTATCGTCAACTGCACGAAGAATTGCCTCGTCGACTGTAGGTGTCTTCGACGTTCTAGGTCTTCCCCAGTCGCGAGTCACGGGCTGGAATGTTCCGTGCTGCCTAAGACGCCGATCAATTGCTTCGAACGTCTTCCTGTCGGGACACCTTCGTTCTGGAAATCTGTCTCGATACAAGTACCGCGCCACGGCTATTGCCCGGTGCTAATCCAGACATCAAATGGGCATCTGCCAACTCCGCATTTGTAAACATTGCACTGACTGCAGAACCACGTTCGTATTGAACACTAACCAGTTGATGTGCTTGATGCTAGTACTGTAGAGCAATGAGTCGCATGTCAACACAAGCACTGAAGTCAACATTACCTTCCTTCAATCGGGCTAACTGGCGGTGAATCGAGGAAGTACAGTTCAAATGTTTGTAAAGCTTATGGAACTTAACTACGCGGTCATCAGTCCCTAAACTTACAAACTACTTATGAACTACTTACGAACTAGGACGGCACAAATATCCATGCCCGAGGGGGGATTCGAACCCCCGACCGTAGTGGCCGTGCAGACCGTGACTGAAGCGCCTCAGTCTCCTCGGCCACCGCGGCCTGCAGGAAGTACAGTACATACTAACGAAACAATTAGGTGCTTTGACAATTGTCTGCACGAATTATTTAAATTTACATTTAAAGAGAAATACTAAAATGAGCTCTAACATGGAAATTAAGCGTTTCCGGACACATGTCCACATAACATATTTTCTTTCTTTGTGTGTAAGGAATGTTTCCTGAAAGTTTGGCCGTACCTTTCTCTAACACCCTGTATAATGCGTTATGTAGCCTAAACTGGTTTTTAATGAGGGAAGGTATCGCGTATCGTATAATAGCTAAAGAAAAGAATGGTACTGGTAGGTTCAGTATTTACTCGCTCTGGCCGTTAAATTACTGCCGAGCGCCACGTCAACAGTCGACAGATGAGAAGGCAAGACTCCGTGTACGTATGTGTGTGTGTTTGTGTGTGACACGGAAGCGCGACTCTCCGGGGAGAGGGAGGGCGGTGGCGTCACAGTTACCATGGAGACGGGATGATAGCCGCCCCCGCGGGACATGGCGTGCACGCCACACTGATCACGGGACCGGCGGCGCCGCGAGTTCAGATGCCAGACAGCTGGGCCTGCAGACGGATGAGATGCGCGCAAGCTACATTAGTGTAAAGTCATAATGAAATGTATACTGGAAGTGGCTTTGTAGCATTCACCATAATTTGCTGTGACAGAAAGGCTATACAGTAATTCCGTATTTAAAATTGTAATTACTAGTATTGCCTGTGGTCGAAAATCGACCAATAGTGTTTACGATGGTCACTGGGGATAAAATTTTACGTATCATGTCGGCGGCCTCGCGTGATTACGTTGGCAACATCAACAACACGATAGAAAATCTTTGCCCATTTGTTCGAACCACATAGAATGACACGATTAGTGTGTCGTACAGACCGTTAAGTAAACAAAGAATGCTGTTCCTGCTTTATGGATGACAGGTTCTTGTATGTTCCGTCGTTCGCTCAGTGAGAAAACATCAGCGTTGTCAAGCGAGTGGCTAAAATAAAGACTCACAAGATTCTCACTATTCAGCATCTGTTGCCAACATTATCATAGGAGGCCGCTGGGATATTTGGTAAAATGTAACCGGCACTGGGAGTTATGAAACGGTATCTTTTACGTGTTAAGTAAAATGCTTGACACAATAACAACAAATCATTTATATCGGCATTCTCGACTTCGTAGTTCCACCCGTGCACCGCTACATGCCTCTCCCGGCGCATCATCATTTATATCGGCATTATCGACTTCGTAGTTCCACCCGAGCACCGCTAGATGCCTCTCCCGGCGCATCATCCTTTATAAAGGCATTCATATGAAAACATCCATTTCCTTTAACCACTCCTAATCACTGCGAAAATGAAGCATTTGAACGGCACAAGAGTTGGGAGCACTCCATGTTTCGATATTCAGTTATTTTAATACAGCAGTTGCGCTGCATTACAGCGTCTTTGGTCGAGTCGAATAGCCAATAGTGAGCTACAGCTAAAATTATTATTAAAATTTTACAATAAAGATTCCATACCTCTACCAAGACTTTCAGTCTAAAATAAGCTTTATGAATCTACGTTGTATCCATACACCGTTGTTTATATGTGCAAAATTATTGATGGGTAATTACTCTCTAATCAAGTTAGCTTAGGTGCTCCACATAACGAGCTCTCCTCACACTTTGTGGTATACGATACACTTTGTGGTTCATAATATATACTCTCCTAATAGTTAATGTTGTAAGTCAGCTAACAAGTCATTTATTTTAATTAAACTGTTTTATGGTGTTCCCTCATGTTTTACAATAATCAAGCGTTAGATTTTATTAAATTCCAAATCAAATTTATTTCGAAAGTCATTTATCATACATTTCAACCCAGACACCGAATTTTGAACAAAACTGTACAATTTGCAAGGCTGTATAAGTCAGTACAAACGTCTGAACAATTACACACTTTATTATTAATTATTGAAATATCATTTCAAAAGATTTGCATAAGCGTAGACACAGCGATATTGTCATTAAAAAACTGTTTGCATATAAATCCTACCATTGCGTTTTTTATTGTAAAATATACATAATTGTATAAAACAAACTGAAAATCAGTATTTTACCCGATTAAATTTCTGTTCCTGGAAAATGCTAGTTCCTTCCAAAGAGCGCAGTTCTATTTATATTCAGATGCATTGTAATACGTTTGTGACAATCTCGTCTGAGTTTTGATTCTGCAGTAGTTGCATATGCGAGAGATGGCGAGGCCTATTCTTTGACAATACAAGAAGATGTAGCTTGCATGTAGTGTCGTTTTACTTAATTTAATTATTCGAAACCTAGTTGGAAACTAACCAACTCCTAGACAAACGAAGCTTATTGAGCATATTATTTTGCATCAGTATTATTTTCTTGACTTTTTAATATGAAGTACAACAGTCACCAAGCAAGACAAAGTAAGTACCTTTTCATGTATTGATAAGACTTTCTTGAACCACCAGCAATTCATTCATTCATGTTCAAAACAACTTACGGGTATGCTGCTGGGTGGCGTTTCAACAGGAGCATACCCTGCCATATCAAGACACAACTGTACTCACGAAGCAATGTGCAAGAGAATTTAAAACCTCAGTTTGCAAAGGCATTTTAGCACACCTACATTCAATCCACCCGAATATTGAGTTTACTATGGAGGTGGAAAACAGTGGCTGTCTTCCTTTCCTTGATGTGTTGGTCAGAAGCAAGTTCGATGGTACGTTGGGACATGCTGTTTATAGAAAGCCTACTCACATAGATTTGTATCTGCCAGCTGATAGCTGTCACTATCCAGCTCAGCGTAAATGAGTACTTTGTACCTTGCTTCACAGGGCTCATGTCATTTAAGGCCCTGAAAGTTTGTCAGCTGAGTTGTTTCATTTCGATGTCACCTTTCATCAAATTGGTTGTTGTGAGAGGCAGATAAAACGTGCGTTGCACTATCAGCCTACTGTGCAAAGTAACGAAGTGGCACCTAAATCTATGGCCATTTTGCCTTACGCAGGAAGCATTTCAACAGGACTGGTCGTAATTTGCGGAAGTGTAACATGAAATATGTTTATCGGCCGGCTTCTAAGAAAGGCCCTGTTGGGGTCCGTAAAGGATGATCTTGGTCTGCGTAAGACAGGTGCCTACCGTATTCCTTGCAGCTGTGGCAAGTCATATATTGGTCAGACGGTCAGGATTATGGAAGATCGGTGTGTTGAACACAAGTGTCACGCACGCTTACAACAGCCGAGCAAATCCGCAGCCGCAGAACACTGTATTCGCACCGCGGCCATCCTACGGAATACAACACAGAATTTTAGCATGCACTTCCACCGATTGGGATAGCGTTATTAAGGAAGCTGTTGAAATTAAACTAACAAACGACCTTACAAATAAAGATGGTGGTTTTTGTTTAAATTCTGCTTGGAATCCGGCTATGTCTCTCGTCAAAAACCAGAGGAACAGAATTAATGCTGCCTCACCTGTTGATTAACCCTTTCAGATTTGATTTTTTTCTGGAGGAAGGAAATTATTATTATTATTATTTTGCTGTATTCATCTTAAGTTACTTTTTTAATGATTTTAGAAGCAAGGAACAGAATTAATGCTGCCTCACCTGTTGATTAACCCTTTCAGATTTGATTTTTTTCTGGAGGAAGGAAATTATTATTATTATTATTATTATTTTGCTGTATTCCTCTTAAGTTACTTTTTTAATGATTTTAGAAGCAAGATTTACGCTGTTGTATGTATCCATTAACATACTACAAAATTGCATAAGCTGAAAAGCAAGGCTTCTTTTTATGGACTAAAATAATTAATTTTGTAGCATTAACTTTTGTACTAAATAAACTGATCATTCAATAGTTGCCATGCAAAATAATTACTACTACTTTTCAGTTGTAGAGTGGAATATAAGTAACCCACAACTTGCGTGTCCTTTGGAGTTCACAAGCTGCTGCGCAGTGCAACACTTTGTATTTTTATAGTGATGCTCCGCCGTTGACAGTAAGTGTGCACACAGTACAGTACAGTACAGTACAGTACAGTAAGTTGAACACACATAGTCATATACATGTTTTTTTCAATTGAGAAAAAATGTTTGTAATCTGTATTAGACACTGTAAAAGTTATGTACAAAATTGTAGCCAGAGGGTCTGAAAGGGTTAATAGTCACTATCGATATTTCTGATGTTGGTCATCTTTGGTTGTCTTGACTCTGTAGTGAGTTGTACTGTGTGTGTGTGTGTGTGTGTGTGTGTGTGTGTGTGCGTGTGCGTGTTACCTTCCTTCTTTTCCCTTTCCTAACCGGTATTAATTTTCCTTGCAAATTGCTTCCCGAGTGCAATTGTGCCTTGAGACTGGCAGGGCGTGCTCTGGTCGAAATATTGGCAGTGATCGACGACGTCACCCGGCAGCATATCCGTAAGTTACTTCAGCATTCAGTACGCCGGGAAAAATAAAGGTTTCACAATTCAGTCACGACCTCACACGGACGTATAGTATTGTGACGAACAGCAACAGTCGAGGAAAAAGGAGCCAGTATGCATACCAGAGTACGAAATGACTTCGAGCCACTGTATCGGGAAGTACGTAGTTATGTCTTTCCACACGACATCTGTATTAATATTGCAGCATCATATTAGTCCCAAACCTGCGAAAATAATAAAAAATAAAATAAATAAAATATAAATAAAAAACTATACTGCAGACTAATAGCGAAGTCATTACGTCTTCTGCGTTCTACAACTTAATGGCCCTTTTCAGGTTTCAGTAAAGACCAATCTGAGCAAAACTAAGATCTTATCGTACACATTTTCGACCTGGTTTCGCACAGTAAAAGAAGCCATAGAGATACAGATCCGGAATGATCTCATTACCGGAAAGTGCCTGGCGCTTTCTGCACAGGGATCGCGGTAACGAGGGGGTGAATCGACGGCGCCCCGTTTTACATTACCTGTTAATGGGATGGGAACCTCGGTGTTACTGGCTGGGGATGGGATGAGCGGGACAAAGTCAGGGACAGACAATGCCTCTTTAAGCAGGAAAAAAAAAGAAAAAAAAAAAACACTTCCTGACATCTACATCTACGTCTTTAATCTGAATATCATATTTTACATAACTGGCAGAGGGTTAGTATAACTGCGTTCATAACATTTTTCTACCATTCCATTATCTAAATATTGTTCATGCGAAGCAAAACTAGCTCTTTACTCATACGAAGTGATGGGTGCTATCGACAAGGGTTCGCAAATCGATCCCGTATTTCTTGATTTCCAGAAGGCTTTTGACATCGTACCTCACAAACGCCTTTTAATCAAATTGCGTGATTATGGTAATCGCCCCAAATTTGCGATTGGATAGGGGATTTCCTGTCAGAGAGGACACAGTTCGTAGTAATCGATGGTAAGGCATCGACTAAAACAGAGGTGATAACGGGCGTTCCACAGGGTAGTGTTATCGGTCCTTTGCTGTTTCTTATTTACATGAACGATTTAGGGGAAAATCTAAGTAGCTCTCTTAGGTTGTTTGCAGATAACGCCGTCATTTACCTTCTAGTAAAATCGTCTGAAGATCAAAACCAAATTAATCACGTCACATCTCTCGTCCGAAACTCTCTTTTGCATACGCCATCTTGCTTTCTGTATTTGATGCTTTTCTTATTATAGCTCAAGCGTTGTCATTTCAAAGCAATGGCAAACTGAAAATACTCAAAAACACGTCGTTCTTAGGACGATGAATTGTAATCTAACGTCTAAAAATTCCATGTTAGAATTTAACACCTGCCATGGATGGTACGAGAACTACGGATTACTCTCACAGCTGTAAGCCGTAGCGTAATGTGCGAACCGTTCATCCGACACGAAAATTGAATACCCGAATTTGTGGAGTAGAAAATTCTCTACAACTTTACTATCCTATGTTTTTTTTTCATATCTCGTATTGTTTGAGAGATAATTGCAAAAATAACGTCAATTTGACACCGTCCATTGATTTTACGAAAACCAGCCGTTCGGAGATGTCACGTTACATTCCTCCCCCAGAACTCTCTGTGGCATCGCCATCTTGCGTTCCGTATTTGACTATTTTCTTATTGTAACTTACACGTTGTCATTTCAAATCATTGGCGCACTGAAGACGTAACAAAAACAAGTCGTTCTTCGTACGAAAATGATTATTGTTTAAAAATGCCATATTAGTATCAGTTAACAACTGCCATCCATAGCAGAAAATTAAAAGACGGGCTTTGTAAGTGTTCTCCATAGTGTAGTGAGCAGCGCGGTAGACTGTAATGCGCATGGTCAGTGGTTCAAAATCCCACTGCCAATTTTTTTCTCTCCTTCTTTCCTAATTGAGATTCGGGCACTCTTATTAATTTAATAGAGCTTTGTTCTTCAATATTTACAGTTGTGCATATGTAAGAATGCTCCCCCTAAAATGCGTTTTTGCTCTATTTCGTGAACATGTCCTGAAATACGTAACAACGAATTGAATAATGGTCTTCCGAAGCATATGCACGTAAACTGGGAAGATACTGTAATAATGAATATTCTGAACTACGTGCTAATACTGGTAGTTTCGTATATAAAAGAAGTCCCAGATTTCTGCGGAAAGTGTAGTTCCTTAATGAGACGGAAGTGTATACAAATTACCTTGTTTATTTTCGAAGCAATTATTCACTATTTTTGGAATATATTGAAAGTCATTATTAGATCATTGCATCTACTAAAATGTTTGTCTTTGACATGGTTGCTATGGACGCTTTTAAGGTAGGTTGTTGCCTTTTCTGCAGATCAGATATGACTTCATTCATGCTACTTCGTTCTGCGTTAAAACGAAAAGCAAATATTCTACTTCAAACCGTGATTACGTTTTCTTTTACAGCTAAAATCACAAACGGAATAAGTGTGGTAATACTGAATTCCAGCCGGCCGCGGTGGCCGAGGGGACTGAGGCGCTCCAGTCACCGTCTGCACGGCCACGGTCGGGGGTTCGAATCCCCCCTCGGGCATGGATATTTGTGCCGTCCTTAGTATTAGCTAGTTCATAAGTAGTTTGTAAGTTTAGGGACGGATGACCCCATAGTTAAGTCCCTTAAGCTATACAAACATTTGAAAATTTTGAACTGCATAAATCTAGTGCTTAATATATATACAAAGTTAGTACTTTCATTGTCGCGGCGGATTAGCAGTTCGTACTGGGGCGCCGTGCTGCGGTGCGCGCGGCCGTTCGCCGTTGGGGGTTGGAGTCCCCCCCCCCCCCCCCCAGGTCTAAAGCGCCTCGCTGCGGAGCGCGCGGTTGCTCACAGTCGGAGGTTCGAGTCCTCCCTGGGGCATGGGTGTGTGTGATGTCCTGAGGTCCTGAGGGACCTCGCTAGTTACATTTCAGGCGGTACAGACAAGCACTCTTGCGAGCTACTTTTGGACACATTCTCCGAAAACTGTCTTGAGCAGTTAAACCGGCAACCCACGCGCAATGGAAATATTCTAGACCTAATAGCCACAAACAGCCTGACCTTATTAACGATGTCTGTGTAGAGACAGGAATTAGTGATCATGATATCGTCATAGCATCGATGGTGACCAAAGTTCATAAACTAGTCGAGAAGGCCAGGAGCGTGTTTTTGTTGGGAAGAGCCGACAAGCAAATGTTACGATCGCACTTAGAAAATGAATGGGCATCATTTAATTCTGGGACTATGGATGTAGAGGAATTGTGGACTAAATTTAAGTGCATTGTTAATGAAGGGTTAGAAAAATATCTGCCAGTAAAGACGATTAAGGATGGAAAAGATACACCGTGGTATAATAATAATGTTAGAAAGCTGCTGAGAAAGCAAAGGCTGTTGCACTCTCGATTCAAAAAAGAACACGCAAATGATGACAGGCAAAAGTTAGTAGAGATTCGTGCGTCTATAAAAAGATCGATGCGTGAAGCATACAATAATTATCACAGCCATACCTTAGCAAAAAGATCTTTCCGAGAACCTGAAAAAATTCTGGTCCTATGTAAAATCGATAAGCGGGTCAAAGCCCACTGTCCAGTCACTAGTTGATCACTCCGGGGCAGTAATAGAAGAAAGCAAACGGAAAGCTGAAGTTCTAAATTTAACCTTTAAGAAATCTTTCACGCAGGAGGACCGCACAAATATACCATCATTTGATCAACGTACTAATTCCGAAATGGGGGACATAGCAATAGGTATTTCCGGTGTAGAGAAGCAGCTGAGAGAGCTAAATACGAAAACGTCTGCTGGTCCGGATGGAATACCACTTCGGTTTTACAAAGACTATTCTGCGGCATTGGCCCCCTACTTAGCTTGCATTTATAGCGAATCTTTAATTCAGCGCAAAGTTCCTAGTGATTGGAAAAAGGCGCAGGTGACTCCCGTGTGTAAGAAAGGAAAGAGGACTGACCCATACAATTACAGGCCAATATCGTTGACATCGGTGTCATGTAGAATTTTGGAGCATATTCTCAGTTCGAATATAGTAAATTTCCTTGAAACGGAAAAGCTTCTTTCCATGAATCAGCACGGGTTTAGGAAACATTGTTCATGTGAAACTCAGCTTGCCCTTTTCTCACATGACATCTTGCGAGCCATGGACGAAGGGCAACAGGCGGATTGTGTTTTTCTCGACTTCAAAAAGGCGTTCGACGCGGTGCCACACTGCAGACTGCTAACGAAGATACGAGCTTATGGAATAGGTTCACAGATTTGTGACTGGCTGGAGGACTTCCTAAGTAATAGAACGCAGTACGTTGTTCTCGACGGCGAGTGTTCATCAGAGACGAGTGTATCGTCAGGCGTGCCCCAGGGGAGTGTGATAGGACCGCTATTATTTTCTATCTATATAAATGATCTGATGGACAGAGTAACTTGTAATTTGCGGCTGTTTGCTGATGATGCTGTGGTGTATGGGAGGGTGTCGTCTTTAACTGACTGTAATAGCACACAGGATGACTTAGACAAAATTTCTAGTTGGTGCGAAGAATGGCAGCTAGCCTCAATGTAGAAAAATGTAAGGTGATGCGCGTGAGTAGAAAAAACAATCCTATAATGTTCGAATACAGCATTAGTAGTGAGCTTCTTGATGCTGTCGCGTCGTTCAAATATCTAGGCGTAACATTGCAGAGCGATATGAAATGGAACGAGCATGTAAGGACAGTTGTGAGTACGGCAGACAGCCGACTTCGGTTTATTGGGAGAATTTATGGAAGATGTACTTCACCTGTAAAGGAGACCGCGTATAAAACGCTTGTACGACCACGTCTTGAGTATTGCTCAAGTATTTGGGACCCGCAGCAGATCGGTTTGAAGGAAGACATAGAGGCGGTTCAGAGGCGAGCAGCTAGATTTGTTACCGGTAGGTACGACCAATGCGCGAGTGTCACGGAAATGCTCCGGCAACTCAATTGGGGATCGCTGAAAGAAAGACGACGTTCTTTTCGTGAATTTCTGTTAAGTAAATTTAGAGGGCCGGAATTTGAAGCTGAGTGTAGTACGATCTTGCTGCCGCCTACATATATTTCGCGTAAATATCACAAAGACAAGATAAGAGAAATTAGGGCTCGTACGGAGGCATATAGGCATTCTTTCTTTCCTCGTTCAATTTGGGAGTGGAATAGGAAAGAAAATGCCTAGTAGTGGTACAGTGTACCCTCCGCCACGCACCTTACGGTGAATTGCGGAGTATGGATGTAGATATAGATTTACAAACATTTGAACATTTGGT
Source organism: Locusta migratoria (assembly GCA_026315105.1). Lineage (NCBI taxonomy): Eukaryota > Metazoa > Arthropoda > Insecta > Orthoptera > Acrididae > Locusta > Locusta migratoria. Next base: position 97,271,559 of record CM048745.1, read on the forward strand.
ACTGTCGTTATGTCATTTACAACAGTTATTGGAACAGCATCTCTCCAGTTTATGTACATGTAATATAGAAGTCTATGTTTGCAATTCGTTGGAATGTATTTCATGGCATGTTCTCGAAACAGAACAAATACACTTTTCAGAGAAAGCGCCGTTACCTTTGAACAAAATGTTCAAATTTTTATTAAGCTTAAGGGACTTAACTACGAGGTCATCAGTCCCTAAATTTACAAACTACTTACGAACTACCTACAACTAAGGACTGCACAAATATCCATGCCCGAGGGGAATTCGAACGCCCGACCGTAGTGGCCGTGCAGACCGTGACTGAAGCGCCTCAGTCCCCTCGGCCACCGCGGCCGGCTACCTTTGAACAATTCGGAATCTTGCAGAATATAGTTGTGTTCAGTTAACAAGGGTGTACGAAAACCTTTTAGGAAGCAAGAGGAAAAAATTGTCAGTAGTGGTTACATTTTTTTCAAATATATATTTTTTTGTCTTCAGGAAGATCGATGCTTTGCGGTCGTTTTTTCACGTTCGTTCTGAGTTGTTCGCCGAGAATTTTGCTCAGGTTTTTTTTGCTTTTTTTATTGCAGATGGCATTGAACCATCTTTCTTCCTCTCTCTTTTATTGGTTCTTCGGTTGATCGGCACTTTGTGAACGTTGGTTTCTTTTGTTCTGTTTTGATCGTTTCGTCGTTCACCCGGTTTTTCGTTACAGAGGGCGTCGAGCTACCATGCCGGCAACGCTCTGACCGAGTGCGCTGAGCCACCACGCCCAAGCAAGTTTCGAACCACCACACCGTCTTACATGTTCGTACATCACAAACTAATTACTCGCCCATTACGCTACGGCGAACAACTGCGAGAGTAATCAGTAATTCTCGTAACATGAATGGCAGGTGTTAACTGCTAACATGGCAATTTTAGACATTAGATTATAATTCAGTGGCAAAAGAACGAAGTGTTTTTGATAATTTTCAGTTCGCCATTGCTTTGAAATGACAACCCTTGAGATAAAATAAGAAAATCATCAAGTACAGAAAGCAAGATAGCGTATGTACGCTGTTTTCCATCCAGGCTATAGTCATTCGTAACCAGACAGACAAAGAAAATAAACTTTGGACAAACTACCAAGACAGGTGATAATATTGTAACGGAAAAATATAATGAAAAACTAGGAGATAAATTAAAATAATAGTTTAAAGAGATAAAAGTTCAAACAAAGAGGATGTTTGTCAAAGCTAAAGACAGATATCAAATAATTTTTGCTGTTTGTTAAAATAGATATTATTTTAATAGTAGAGTCGTAATCATATTGCCCACAATTTTTTATTATTTACATTTTTATTATTTTTGTCCGAAATGTTTGCAAAAAATCATAAAACTACAACCAAATCTAAAGTGGGCCATAAAACACGTCAGTGCGATTTTTCCCCCTCTTGCTTCCTATTTTGTTCTGGCACACTCTTTTTAACTGAACACAATTGTATTCTTCAAGATTGCGAGTTGTTGAAAGGTAACAGCGCTTTCTCTGAAAAGTGCATTTGTCCTGTTTCGAGAACATGCCGTGAGATACATACCAACTAATTGTAAACATAGACTTCTTTATCACATGTACATGAACTGGGGAGGTACTGTTACAATGACTGTTGTAAACGCTGTAATGATATAGGTAAGTACTAGATTTATGTGGAATTCAGTATTACCACACTTATTCCGTTCGTTATTTTAGCTGCAAAATAAAACGTAATCACCGCTTGAAACAGAATATTTGCTCTTTACTTCAACGCAGAATAAAGTAACGTGAACAAAGCCATATCTGAACTACAGGAAAGGTAATACTATCTACGTTAAAAGCGTCCTTCGCAACCATGTTGAAGACAAACATTTTAGTATATGCATTGATTCTAACTAATAACTTTGAATATATTCCATAAATGTATGTATAAAGAACAGTCTAGAGTGCAAAAATTTTTATTTTATTGTTTTCCGACTAGTTTCGGTCTTATTTTAGACCATCTTCGGGAAATTAAACTCCATTGATGGTGTGGAGCTGACAGGAAACAAGGAGCCTTCTACTGCGTCACTATTTATATTCCATAAATAGTGAATAATTGCTTAGAAAAAAAAAAAATAAACAAGGTAATTTGTTGCAATGTATACACTTCCCTTCCGTTTCATTAACGCACAGAAATCTAGGACTTACTTTATAAATGAAACTACCAGTATCAGCACGTTGTTTAGCATTCGCTTCAGAAGACCAGCGTTCAATTCGTTGTTGCGTACTTCACGACATGTTCACGAAATAGGACAAACGAGCATTTTAGAGGGAGCATTGTTACATATGCACACTCTAAATATTGCAGAACACAGCTCTATTTAATTAATGAGAGTGCCCGAAACCCTTTCAGAAAAAAATGCGAAATATTTTTTTTTTAATTTTTTTTTTATTGTGGCGAGTTTCGAAACACTGACCACGTGTATCATATTACAATCTAACGTGCTGCCCACAACATTACGTCAAACGATCTAGAAACAATTCCTTATTTCTATTACTATTGATGGCAGTTGTTAACTGATGCTAATATGGCATTTTAGTCACTACATTACCATTTATTGTACGAAGAACGAGGTGCTTTTGTTAATTCTTCAGTGCGCCATTGCTTTGAAATGACAACGCGTAAGTTATAATAAGAAAATCATAAAATACAGGAAGCAAGATGGCGTATGCCAAAGAGTTCTGGGCGAGGAATGTCACGTGACAGTTCATAACGCCTGGCTTACGTAAAATCAAGAGGCAGTTGCAATTCGCCGTTATTTTTGCAAATAGCTCTGTAGAATTATGAAAAAAACATAAGAGAGGAAAGTTGTAGAGAATTTTCTACTCTACAAATTCGATTATTCAATTTTCGTTTCAGATGGACGCTTCGTTTGCAATTATATTAAAAACGCTTTTGGCCCACTTGTTACGGTAGTAACACTAAAAGTGGGCCTTTGCGATAGTCTCTTGACAGCATGAAATTTAAATGAAAATTATTATTCATCTGACACGAAAATTGAATGAACTAATTTGTAGAGGAGAAAATTCTCTACAACTTAGCTCCATTATGTTTTTTTTTGTTTTTCATACCTCGTATCGTTTGAACATATTTGCAGAAATAACGAGATTTGACACCCTCCATTGAATTAACGAAAACCAGCCGTTCGGAGATGTAACGTGACATTCCTCGCCCAGAACTCTCTTTGGCATACGCCATCTTGCGTTGCGTATTTGATGATTTTTCTTATTGTAACTTACACGTTGTCATTTCAGAGCAATGGCGCACTGAAGAATTAACAAAAACACATCGTTCTTCGTACGATAAGTGATAATGTAGTGTCTACAAATGCCATATTAGCATCAGTTAACTACGGCCATCAATAGTATGAGATTAAAGGACTCATCTTTTGATTGATAGCTGTAGCGTAGTGGGCAATGCGTTGGACTATGACGCTAAAGGTCGGTGGTTCGGAACCCGCCACTTCCTAAATGTCTTTCCTAAAAGGGTTTCAGACACTGTTATTAATTAATTTTTTATTATTTAGATTTTTATTTTGGTCCAAAATGTTTGCAAAAACGTATAAAATTACATAACTAAAGTGGGCCGTAAAACACGTCAGTGCGATTTTTTTTAGTGTTACTAACATATTTTCGGTCCAAAATGTTTGAAAATGGGACGTTCTCGTCTCTGGCAGCCAACAATTATTTCTGTAAAATTTGGTGCCGATCGGTTGAACGGTTCGACCTAAAAAGTGAGAACACGTTACGGACAGACAGACAGAGGGACATTGCAAAATCGCCGTTATTATTCAAATGTTTGTAGAGCTTATGGGACTTAACTACGGGGTCACCAGTCCCTAAACTTACAAACTATTTACTTATGAACTAGCTAATACTAAGGATGGCGCAAATGTCCATGCCCGAGGGGATGGATTCGAACCCCCGACCGTAGTGGCCGTGCTGACTACCAACACGTACGGCACACATCATAGTTCCCGCTCCTGTGACCCCTTTATTAGCAATATTAATACATGCAGAGGATACTATTGCGAGGAACTATTCAGTTAGTCACCATGCTAGTGGTAGCGGGGAGGGGCTCCACTCCTGTGTTTTTTTGTTTGACTCCACCGCGGCAGTGCAAGATCTGCGGAAGACATCGTGGCGAGCTAGTCGGCAAGTATAAACACGAACGTAACTGTGAAGTTATTTTAATCACAGCATACGACGTGAAGTAACGTTTCAGCGCGCGCTGTCGCGCGTGCGCAGGGCTTGGATCGGTGGCGCCCTCTGCGCGGCCACGGTCACCAGACATGTGACCGCCACTTCCGCTTCCGGCGCCGGCAGCAGCAGCCGCTTCCGGTGATAGACGAGCCGAGGACCAGCTGCGGGCCTTGGCACTACTGACACTGACGCGTACAGCTCTTGCGATTCCTGAATGAGTCGTTCATTTGAACGAATACAAGTAAAGAATCGTCAAAATCGAATCGTGATTCGGACGAGTCGTCGTTCAAAAGAATCGTCTGTCTCGTGACGATTCCAAGATCCAACGATGCATGATTCAAAAGCAATTGGCGAATCGTGCCGAATAATTACGAAAGCCAGAAACCGTGTGAACAAAGGAGGCACAGAACGAAGACCGTGAGCTGTTAATTATTAGCCTATTCACGAATTACAGATAACAGAAACAAAACACAGCGAAATACACAGCTGCCAATACATTCGACTATACGTCTTTTATACAGTTTACATATTATGTATTTAAACGCGCAACCCTTACACATTTATATTTCGCGTGGAAATTGCTGTAACGATTTGGATTATATTTTGTGTTTAGAGACGTTTAGGCTTTTTGAATTATCTACATAGTTGTAGATTTTGTAAAAACTCGTTTTTACAAAAATATTCTTTCTATATAAAAACGCGATTTTAAATGTTTTTAAAGCCATCTCAAAAATCTTTTTTATCTTTTTTGTTTTCACGTTATCAGCTTTCCTGAAAGAAACCGATTTTACAAAAAAGAGACATTTTAATAAACGCGAATTTCTTGTACCTCAAAAGAAATTTAATATTTACAGACGGTTTTTTTTATTTTTAATGTTTATTTATATAGACGTGTTTCCTTAAACTAATTGATTTTACAAAGTAAGTATTTTATGATGATTAGATATGTGTTAATTACCATAGATTTAAATAAATTTATATTTATATGGCCGAAGTATTCAAACAGAAAAAAAAAAAATTATAAGGTTACAGCAGGATTCGAAATAAGTGACCTACGTTCACTAAACCTAAATGAGCTTTGATGACCGCAGAAGTTGTTGGTAGTGTAGTATGTATTTATAACCGCTAGGAAAAATTCAAAGATTATTTTCTCGAGAATTTTTGAGAGCTGAATCGAATGGCTTTGCGTCACTTTACACACCATAAATATTAAAAAGTCCGTTACCCATATTGTCACCTTTTCGGCATTCTGTAAGATTGACCTGAAAGAATCGTGAACGAATCGTAGGAACAGATGCAAAAGGTGAAGATTCCAACATCCATGACACAGACATGTATTGCCAGCTATGAGCAAGATGTAGAAGTAAGAATCGTGCCAATGCAGACTAAAGAATCATGAACGAATCGTAGGAATCGATTCAAAACAAAATGTGGGATTGAATCGCAAGAATCGAATCCTAAAATAGAATCGTGTTGGCCAACTCTACTGACGCGTGCATACACACGGAAGAGAGAGAGAGAGAGAGAGAGAGAGAGAGAGAGAGAGAGAGAGAGGGAGGGAGGAGACGCGGTACAGCGTTTATTATGAAGTCCGTTTTAGGCCCCTTTCAAACTGGAGGCCGTGCATCCAGCTGAAGCGATTCATGTGTGAAACCTTTCACACGAGAGACGCAGAGAATCGACTTCGGCTCACTGAGCCGCAGTGTAGCTTGTAAAGTGAATCGCCTGTTGCTCGTTTTACGCGGAACCTTAAGAGTGTGTTCAAAGTGGAGTTTCACTGCGCAAGTGCGACGTAGGCCATTGCTGTAGGGCTGTTCCATACCTGATTACTGCAACAAAGTGATGAAGGCTGAAGTGTGCTATGAGACATGTAGAAACTAAAACAAGAATTTTGAAGCTTTGTCACCATACTGACAAATTATGCTCCTGTTGAAAGTTTCATTATTCAAGTTAATAGGTATAGTTCTACCCTTCGGGAGGTTAGCTGGTAGTGGAGGCACGTACACAAGATTCTTGATGAAGCGCCCAAAGGAAAAACTCGCATGGCGTTAGGTCGGGCGAGTGTGGAGGTCATGCAGAGGTAGCCCTGTCATTGGGCCCAGCACTTCCGAGAGACGTTGAACCAATCGCGTACTTCGCTATGCCAGTAGGTGGCGCAACATCTTGCTGAAAACTGCTCTGGCTCATCTTCTACCAACTGAGGGAAGTGCCAGTTACAGTAGGTTCATCAGAAAGGAAAGGCCCATAAATTTTCCGTCGGGATTGCGACGGTAACATTGCGTGCTGCGCATGCGCACTGGTGCCGAACAAAACTGTTCAGTTGAAACAGACATATACATTACTAGACTGGCAAACGTCTCTCTGTCACTGAAGCCTTACGCCGCCATCTTGCCTCACCTCACGCCAAAATGTTTCCGTACGCCACTACTATGATCTTCTGATACGATATGAATTAATAAGCTGTACTAGTTGGTCTGTACAAGATTTGCATTTGAGCCAATACTTCCGCAATAACTGAATTTAACACATAGGCCTACAATGCCAAATCGTGTTATGAGAAAAAAAGGTTCGGTCATGGCGGCCTCGCGTGATTATGTTGTCAATAATGTGACGTTTTCATTAGCCAGTCGCGTGACAATGCATATGTTTTGTCATGAAGTCTTCGTTTACGAGGGCAATTACTTTTACTGAGCGAACGAGGGTACATACAGGATCTTGTCAGCCATAGAGTAGGAACAGCAATATTTATTTATTTCATCGTCTGTACGAAAAACTAAGTCACACGATGAGGATTTCTAAGAATATTAATATCCTGGCGAGGGCTTTCTACTGTTTTGTTGATGTTGCCAACATAATCTTACGAGGCTGCCGGGATGGTAAGTAAAATTTTACCGTTATGTAAGTTAAAACAGGCGGTAGTTATCCGGAAAAGACTCCGAAGAATACAGATATGTCTTGTGCACCACAAATAGCACATTTATAACGATAATACTATTAAAAGAAGAACCGAAGTTGATCGAAACTGGTAACTGTTTAATAAAAACAGGAAATGCGACTCATTAGAGTGTGTGTGTCAAAGCTTATTACAGTTGAAAAAATTATAGCCATGTACAACACATGAATTCCGATATGTAAAGAATCTAAAGACAGCGTATTTAAGTCAGTTCATTGGTATTTTTACGACAGTTTTCTGTAGCAACACAAACGACTGCTTACAAGTTTGTAGTATAGAAATATGGCGCCGAGAATTCACTGAGACCAATGATACTGTATAAGGCATTGCCAGTCTAGTACTATATGTCTGAGTTCAAACGATATAAATAAAAGTATTAATTATCCGAAAATACATTTTAATCAATCTGAGACTTATGCCACATTCCATTGTTTTTCTGACACGAGAGAAGGAACAGCGTTCCGTTTCATCTGTCTCTGGCTGGCCTCTGATCTGTAGCAGCTCTGTAGTCGCGATTTGAGCCTGGACCTAAGAACTCGGGTGTTGAAATGTCGTGTGTTCCCAGTGCTATTGTATGGAGTAGAAGCTTGGACCCTCATCAGATACTGCCAACGGAAAATCGAAGCCTTCGATTTGAGGACCTACGGTAAGATGTTGCGAATATCATGGACAGAACACGTTACCAATGTGGAGGTACTGAGAAGTATGGGGAAAGGCGTAGAGATACTACACGAAGTGAAAAAAAGAAAACTAAAATATCTCAAAGTGTGAGAATTTGCAACTCATAATACAAAAACCAGACAGCGGTTATTAGAGTCGAAGGGCAAGGGCAAAAAGGGACGCAGAGGTTGGGAAGGGAGTAAGACAGGGTTGTAGCCTTTCCCCAATGTTGTTCAATTTGTACATTGAGCAGGCAGTGAAGGAATGGAAGGGGCAATTTGGAGAGGGTAATAAAGTGCAGGGAGAAGAAATAAAAACATTGCGGTTTGCCGATGACATAGTAATTCTGTCAGAGACCGCAAAAGATCTGGAAGAGCAGTAGAATGGAGTGGACAGTGTCTTGAAAGGAAAATATAAGATGAACATTACCAAGAGTAAAACTAAGGTAATGGAATGCAATGTCAGAAAATCAGGCGATGCTGAAGGAATTAGATTAGGTAGTAAGACAATAAAAGTAGTAGATGAATTTTGTTATTTGGGTAGCAAGAAAGAGATAAAATACAAAATGGCTATGGGAAGAAAAGAGTTTCTAAAGAAGCGAAACTTGTTAACATCCAATATTAATTTAAATGTTAGCAAGTCCTTTCTGAAAGCATTTGTCTGGAGTGTAGCATTGTATGGGAGTGAAACGTGGCCGATAAGAAGTTCAGATAAAAAGATGATAAAAGCTTTTGAAATGTGGTGGTACAGACGAATGATGAAAATTAGATAGGTAGATCACATAACTAATGAGGAGGTGCTTAACCGAATCGGGGAGAAAAGGAGTCTCTGGCATATCCTAAGAGAAGGGATAGACTGGTTGGACACATACTGAGACATCAAGGAATTGTCAACTTAGCATTAGAAGGAAGTGTGTGGGGTAACAATCGTAGAGGGAGACCGAGGGACGAATACAGGAAGCAGATTCAAAAGGATGTAGGCTGCCGAACATATTGTCAAATGAAGAGACTTGCACAGGACAGGACAGCTTGGAGAGCTGCATCAAACCAATCTGCGGACTGAAGACCACAACAACAACAATACAAGGGAAGGTAGAAGGAAAGAGATCTGTTGGAAGGAGAAGAATGTCTTGCTTTGGGAACCTGCAATAATGATTTAAGGTCTCGACATCTGACCTATTCAAGGCCGCAGCTTCCAAAACTAAAATAGCTACGATGATAGTCAACCTCGGAAATGGAGACGGTACATGAAGAAAAAAATCTGTAGCAGCTCCTGCGATACATGTAACGCATAAAGTGAGTATAATGCTCTTATTAGCGAAATATACCGTGAGATATCTTAAAAATTTAACATGACGGGTTTTATTCATTTAAAATCCCGCCATTTGATAGTGGCGTAAAAAATTCCGCCGATTGAAGTTGTGTGTTGGGTTTGGGCGCCATTACGATCTACGGCTGACGAGATTTCGTACAGTGATTGTTGCAAGTTTTATTAATTTTCAAACCATACCATTACCCTTCAAAATTAGCCGCCTTTTAGGACATGCAATCGAGTTTCATTTTATTAAATGTTGAATTTGGAAGTCCGATAATTTTCCGCGTAATATTTTTCCCGCAACGCCAACTGGAAACTCAAGTAAAACTTAACACACGGTCCGCTGCACGAACATAACACGTAACTAGTCTAACCCCGTATCATGATGATGTTTTACCTGAATGAACATAAATTTTTATGCTGCGTATTACAACGGAGCAAGATGGAAGTGATCTATGTGAATTATTGGTTAAAATAGCGAATAGCAAGGGCTGATTTATGTTTAAAAAAGAGTAAATTCCGTCTCTTTTTATAGTGTAACTGTCGCCAACACCTACCATTCTATTTTATAAGTTATTTAAAGAATCAAAATTAATTTCCACTATTTATTCAGAAATTTCGACCTCTGAAAGTATTAGTTACGAAATTTTGACCATTTTGACCCATTCCTGGCTTACGAACTATTTACGAAACTAATTCTGAGCTGAGAGTTGAACTTTTTCGTAGATATTTTAAATATGACTGCGTCTCAGCAACGGTTATAGGATAGCAAGCCAACCAGTTGCAATAATAGTTGTTTAATAAACTTGACCACGGTTTCGACGGATATAAACCCGTCTTCTTCAGAAATACATTTATACCTATAGACAATGTGACATCATAATTACAAATTGAGAATCGTTATGCCTGAAATTTGCGTCATACCAAGCCTATTGTCTAAAACATTGTGAAATACAAATCAGAATAAAACTGTTGCTTACTATACTTGCATATCACAGGAATTGGACATCGCCATGATGTAGGGAATGTGGTTTAGACTGAAAGATGCGTCAGCGCATCTGCAGTCATTCACACTTACTGATTTGAAGCAAGGAGCGTGCATACCAGGACCGGTGGCGCATGCGCCGTGGAACTTTCAGTGGGTTAAGTAGCTATTGGCAGAGTGTACACTGAATGTATAACGGTGTCAATAAATGGAATATTTGGATAAAAAGAGGGTGAGATGTTTGAGGAAAGCTGTGGAAACAAATATTACAAAGGTTAATTGTAAAAATATGCTGACTAATAAATACTGTTGAAATAAAGTGCGTAAACGAACAATAATAATAGAAATTGTACCTCTCAGATGAATAAAAACGAACTGGATTAGTACGTGGCTCAGTGGTGTAAGTAGGACTTGGCTTTAGGGAGGGATAGATCTGCTTGACGAGCAAAATTTTAGTCAGTTTCCAGACAGACTACCATCTACCACTGCTGTTGAAGAAACCAATTCACTCCCATCCAATGAAATCTTAAGGTGAAACACCCCAAGTTTCCAATCTTTACCTTTACCAGATTGCTGTTATACAATTTCATTTATTTATTTATTTTTGGGGGGGAGGGGGTTCTAAAGGGGGGGGGGAGTTCTATCCCCCTCATTCCCCACCTCCATAGTTACGCCACTGACGTGGCTTATAGTAGGGTGACGCAAATGAAATAAAATGGCTGTCATTTACAAATGTAAGCAGGTTTTAGATTTTTTCATAAACCTAAATTCCCAAGGCAGTTTCATTATAATACCATTTATTATTGCAAGTTTAATATACTGAATATTATAAAGCGTTAAAAACCCCGATATTCATTTAGACACCCTGTTTTTTGATGCCACTGAACAAAGTCGTTGAGAGTGAAGCACTTTTGTTTCCTCCCGTGCACGTGGTATCGACAAAATGGCGCGACCTTGCCAGGGTAACCAACCGAAAATGTAGTACTCCCGGCGGGCCAGCCTGTAGTTGCGCGTCCTGCCGCCAGGGGCAGTGCGCGCGGCCAGAGACGTTCTCATTAGGAGGGGCAGATTAAACGCCACTTCGCGTTACCTGCGCAGGCGCAGTGCGCAGTGCCGGACCCACCCCCTGGCTGAGAGCATCACAGGCAGCCACGCAACCATTACCGGCCTCTGTTGCACCGGCTCTGTAATTCAGGGGATATAAAATTTAACAACCTCCCCCCAACACGGCCGAGATGCATTACCTCCGCGGCCCATCTCTAGGAATTTCCCGTCACCCCTCCTCTGTCATATCTCTCAACATAAATCCCTCCACATCTTTCTACAGTCATTAAGCCGTTCACCCTCGCGTACAGTCACGTTCTCTCATAAAGATACGGCCAACTCACGGACGTCCTTTTTACGGTGCTCTTCAGATCGCCGGCCGCGGTGGCCGAGAGGACTGTGGCGCGCCAGTCACGGTCTGCACGGCCACTACGGTCGGGGTTTCGAATCCCCCCTCGGGCATGGATATTTGTGCCGTCCTCGTTCATAAGTAGTTTGTAAGTTTAGGGACTGATGACCCCGTAGTTTAGTCCCATAAGCTCTTCAAACATTTGAACATTTTGAACATTTGAGCTATCAGATCCTACGATGCCGTAAACGTGCAACACACAGCATGGGGTATTTAGTTTCACCTCGAAGCAAACTATGTCTTCCGTAAGCCCCCAAACACAAATTAGGATCGTGAAAGTGTCAAATGAGAGTAAAAATCAGTGCAGGGCAGTAGAAATTATTGACAGCAGTACGAGAATTACTTTCCTTAAGCCGTCGGCACATGGAGCGTGTATCTGAACGAGTGTGGCCAACGTGGCGAGTTTCTGACTTCACAACGTGCGAACCGCACGTTGGAGAGGTTTCCCAACGTGTGGGGCAGTATCAAGCATGACAGGTATTCTCAACGAGCATCTGAACGATCACCACGTGGCTATCCGGGGAGGGGGCAGCTCTTTTCAGTAGAGACGAAGACGCCATGTTGGCCGTCGTATTTCGTGGCTTTTGTGTATATAACTTAGCTCTTACGAATGTATGACGTTTCAAAGCAAGTAAAAGTAACTGAATAAGTTGAGAATCTCTCGGAAACCAGCCATTAAGGTACTATTCGTTGGAATAAATGACTGGAAACGTCTCATAAGTGGTTAAAAAAGTTTCCGTATTACAGTAATCTACCGTTTCAAGGCAAGGCGAACTGAAGATCTATCAACAAGAATAGTTCTTTGTATCATTTGTTGTATTACATGTCAGCAACCGACATATCGCCCAGTAGCATATACGACACCGTAGGTGAGAAAACTTTGGTACTGCAACTGACCGTAGAGTAGGTGGTTAAGTCGTGGACTACGAAGTTGCGTCGTTAGTTCAAGGCTCCACATAAGCAAATATTTTTTATTCGGTTTTCTGATAGACTCAAAGACTTTCCTATAAATTTCTTAGAGGTATAATGCATAGTATTTCATGCCACGTAAAAATAAGAGCGCATCCTCTGAGGAGTGAGTTTGTTGGATTCGTTTTATGAGCAAGACAGTTTGTACCTCACTTTGAGTAAAATACGCACTTATTGTTTCACGTATTGCATTTTACACGATCTTAACATTCTTCTACTGATTATAACAATGACCGTGAAAGCATGATCTTTTAAGATTTACTAATAAGCGAGACTCTTGCAATAATCTTTGTGTTGTGAAGGTCTATTCTAATGTTATATCGCAGTTTCATGAAAACTTTATTGACATAAAATGCAACTTTTTTAAGAGTCTTATGTTCATAGGTATTTTGTTGTTATTTATTTAGGTCTCACACAGAATATAACGAACATAAGCACAAGCGCGGAAATAAGCGATTAAGTAGAAGTAAAGCAGAAATTCCACTCTTTTGATTTGATAAACAGTGTGATTCCAGCAACTGATACCTCCGAAAACTGTCGCTGGAGCGCGCTGCGGTCGCGTGTAGCTCGCTGAGGCACACGCCTCGTATGCTCAAGTCGCGCCGTCTCCGAGCGTTCAGCCTCACGGTGGACTCGGCACGTTGACCACACACGTTCAGACACACGCTCCGTGTGCCGACGGCTTTAGACCATTTCCTGAAAAGCTTTACGAATGCTGGAGAAGACAAACCTACCGAAGCCCAACACTGTCCTCCATAAGTTTGGAAACAGCATGCTGCGTATTACAACGGAGCAAGATAGAAGTGATCTATAACAATTATTGGTTAAAATACCGAATAGCAACCTCAAAAAAAGGTTAATAATGAGACGTACAGAATTATACACTTAATTATTGCACATATACATACATATTGGGACATAATAGTATTACGCCAGGTGGCGCGAATAGACGCAATGGCTATGTAGAGGTACGTTGTTTACAGTTCTGTTCACTTATAGTTGCGTTTGCAAAACGGTGTAAAATGTCCCCAAAGTGCCAGTTCATTATTAGTCACCGGTAATGATGATCATATCCATATGTACTTCGTAAATCGCGAAATTTCCCTACGTCTGCTGCTCCTGTAAGATGGACAAATGATCTGCAACACATGAAAATTTATGCCGGACCGGGGCTCGAAAGCGGGTCTCCCGCTTTTCGCGAGCGGTCGCCTTAACCACTCGGCCACCCGTGCACGCTTCCCGGAAAGACCCAAACTTCCATGTGTTGCACTTGCCTCTTTCCCTCATAATAATAAACATTACGGTGGTAGAAAGGTGTCGCTCCCTCTTGCGGGTCTCACACTATAAGGTGTGCGAGCATGTGAGGGAAAGAGGCAAGTGCAACACGTGGAGGTTTGGGTCTGTCCGGGAAGCTTGCACGAGTGGCCGAGTGGTTAGGCGACCGCTCGCGAAAAGCGGGAGACCCGGGTCTGAGTCCCGGTCCGGCACAAATTTTCAGTAGAGATAAATATATCCATGTATATACTTCGCTAATTGCGAAATTTCCCGACGTCTGCTGTTCCTGTAAGATGGACAAACGATGTGTTGCAGATCGTTTGTCCATCTTACAGGAGCAGCAGACGTCGGGAAATTTCGCGATTTGCGAGGTACATATGGATATATTTCTCTCTGCTGCGGATTACCGCTAACGTCTGTTCCCTTGGAACAGACATAATAATAAATAATGATGATTACTATGCAGCAACAAGGCAATAGTATCCGACAAACAGCAAAGAAACTGAAGATTTCCATCGGCGGATTTATCAAAACCATACACCGGCATCGAGAGACATAATCCTACGAAAATCGTCGTCGCTCAGGAGCACCCAGCGAAATAACATAACGCCAGGAAAAATATTTGGTAGTGACCAGATTAAAAACTATCCGTGAATTGACAGCTGAACTAAACGCAAAGAAGGAAACACCGGTGAGTGAGTCAACAGTGAGACGACGCCTGGCAAACAACCTCCGAGGTTACGTAGCAACAAGGAAACCACTCTTGCTCCCTGTTGACAAGAAAAAAAGTCTTCAGTGAGATAGGACACACCTACACATGCACATATAGAGCCTTTAGTTACCAATAATGTGTTCTTCACTTTTTACAAAAGTCTGACAATGCCGGAGTAACTTCGGATTCCGCGCGATTGTAGAAATCGCGTGGTTTTAAGGCGAAGAGCTCATCGAATCATGTCCGGATAGCACATTCATTGAGAAAGGAAAGTCCTCATTTGTTGTTCGATAGGGGTGAAAATTTGATGGTTCAAAATCAGTCGAATAATTTGGGAGTGCCGCGACAGACCCGCCGTGCGAACTAGGGCGCCCTGCTCTGGTGCGCGCGGCCGTTCGTCGTCGGGGGTTCGAGTCCTCCCTGAGTCACAGGTTTTTGTGTTGTCCTTAGCGTAAGTTACTTTAAGTTACTGTAAGTAGTTTATAAGGTTAGGGACTGATGAGCAATGCAGTTAAGAGCCTTGCATTTACAAACATTTGAATTTGGGTGGGAAATGAACTGAACTAATGTATGGTTGCAACAAATTAGTATTGTGGGCATCCGCAGCTGTAGACTTGAGTCATAATGATGGAAACCGCTTCAGCTGTATGGTGTTCTTTATTAACCAACTAGTTTCGTGGCATTAGAGTCACATCATCAGGGTTATCTGTATGCAAAGAAGAGCTAATGCAAGTAACAATCGCGTTATGCTATTTACATTTGGTCTATAGATAAGAAAAGTGTAGGTGAAAGTACTCACAAGTTATTTCATATTTTTCTCTCTCATTGGACTAGACGACCCAACTTTCTCTGGTCCTATTCCATAAAATGATAAATAAATCGGATTGCCCGAGTTGAAATAATGTGGAAATGGTGAATATGAGAAATTAAGCGTACATACCGGTAGCGTTGTGCTGGGGCCGACCGTCGTCAACTACCTGGTGCTCGTGACTGAGCTGGTAGGTACGTCACAAGTGCGCATGCGCGAAAATCCGTTTTCTGAGAAAATGTTCAAAAACAATGTTTGTAAAGCTTAAGGGACTTAACTGCGGGGTTATCTGTCCCTAAACTTACGAACTACTTATGAACTACCTTACACTAAAGAGGGCACAAATATCCATTTCCGAGGGGGGAGATACGAACCCCCGACGGGGACCGACATCGGGAATCGTAGCATGGCGCCTCAATGCGCTCGGCCGCTCCGCCGCGCGGCTGTGACACAATGCGAGCGAACGTCATCGTGGAGTAACGAATTCAGGCAATCGTACTGGCCTTTGTTCTTGGATGTCGACTAGTAAACGTGTTACTCGTTCACAATAAATATCAGCAATGGTGGAAGCAATAGGCAGTACATCATTCGGTTACTGTTCCAGCAGACAAACAACATTACCTTTTGTTTGAAACAATTTATTTATTCCTCATGTTAACATAAATACACCAGTAATACTGAATAGGAACGGTCGGTGTAACGGCGAGCAACCAAACAAACACACACACACACACACACACACACACACACACACACACAGAGAGAGAGAGAGAGAGAGAGAGAGAACGTCTTGTTGTAAGTTTATTAAGTGAAAGTGAAAGCTTGATGAAAGTTTGTTAAGTGAAAGTTTCCTATTCTTATTAAGTATTTATATTTAAATCAAGGAGTTTCTCTAATCATATGTGCGCAACGGATTTAACAAACAAAATTAGGCCCTGTAAGTAAAACAATCTGTACTTCTGTGAACATTATTTCTGACATTCAGATTCAGTGGCATGTAAGGACTGATTACTTTACTGGTATGTGAACATTTACATTTAAAACGAAATCTTTTTCTCAAAAAACTCAACACGTACCATACAACAAAATAAAAAATGCCACAATAAGGAAAACGAGGGACGAGGTTGAGCTGAAATAAGAAAAATTAGTAATAATTAAGTTATTTATTGAATTAAAGAAACATACCTTTGTTGAGTCTTCAATATAATACAATGGTTTTATACAATTCTGTTCCATACAAGTATTCTCTTCCTCTTGATACAGAATCCAGTGTCCAATATAATACGTTTGTATTCATAAATAAATAAGTGAAATAAATGAAACTCAATACAATCATTGCTGACGAATTCAACCTCAGTACACAACACAGTTGCCATACGTCTGTCAGCTAGCCTAGTCCACAATCGACTCTCCTGCTCAACAGCTCACTCTCTACTACTCGCCTCAGCAGTCAAAGAAGCTGCTGTAGCGCAGATGCTACATCGCAGTTGCAAAGACATTATGATGTGCAGTAGTTACAAACATGGACTGAGATTATCGATCATGGATGACTTTCACATACAAAATAAAGCTATAAGGCGGATACACGTTCAGATTCACCAAAAATATTACCAATAAATCCATAAATAATAAACTTCAGCCTTTGGCTGCCTACTTTCATCATCCCCCCCCCCCCCCCTCTTACAGAACAAAATTTTAGGTAGGGGACGATGTAAATGACATCATTCACAAGCTAAAATTTGAGTACAGAAAATGAAAGAAAATAATCCAACCTACTATACAGTCGGCCAATGAGTTCATTCCCCATTGTTGTTGCTATTCAGTCCAGAGACTGGTTTGATGCAGCTCTCCTCCCTACTCCATCACGAGCAAGCCTCTTCATCTCACCACAATAACGGCAACCT
Organism: Locusta migratoria; assembly: GCA_026315105.1. Taxonomy (NCBI): domain Eukaryota; kingdom Metazoa; phylum Arthropoda; class Insecta; order Orthoptera; family Acrididae; genus Locusta; species Locusta migratoria. Next base: position 97,288,853 of record CM048745.1, read on the forward strand.
ACTTTCCACCTGAATCTGCTTACTGTATTCATCTATTTATCTCCCTCCTTGATGTTTATCCCACACAGTTCCCTCGAACGCTAAATCACGATTCCTTGTTGTCTAGGTATGTGTCCTACCAATCTGTTAGTCAAGGTAAGTTAGTAAGTCCTTTTCAGTTCCGTCCAGCCTCATTAGTTACGCGATGAATCTTCAGCATTGTTCTATGGTACCACAGCCGGCCGCGGTGGCCGAGCGGTCTGCGGCGCGCCAGTTACGGTCGGTACGGCCACTACGCTCTGGTGCGCGCGGCCGTACGTCGTCGGGGGTTCGAACCCCCCCCCCCCCCCCCACTCGGGCATGGATACTTGTGCCGTCGTTAGTGTTAGATAGTTCGTAAGTAGTTTGTAAGTTTAGGGACTGATGGCTCCGTAGTTAAGTCCCATAAGCTCTACAAACATTTGAACATTTTGTAGCACCACATTTCAAAAGCCTCTATCCTCTACCTGTTGGGATGGATGTTTATCATCCATGTTTCACTTCCATACAAGGCAACACACCACACCACTCAAATGACTTCAGAAAGGACTTCCTTATGCTTAAATTAATATTAGATGTTAAAAAAATTCTCTTCTTTAAAAATGTTTTTCTTCCCATTGTCATTCTGCATTTTGTATCCTCTGTAATCCGACAATCATATGTTACTTTACTGCCCAAGTAAGAAAACAATGTCAGGCTGGAGTATACTGAACCAGGGTCTATACTTTTTGAATTCATAGACCTCGGTTCAATATAATGCAGCCTGGCATTGTTTTGTTTATCATCAAGACCTAATATCAAGTGACATTTTACGAATCTGTCATTCATTGACATACATAAGAAAATATAACATCGTAAGCTGTCTGATCAATTTACTTTCTTGATGATGGTTCATAACCTAAACCGGTAAAATTATAAACAGCTGATGGTTGTCAATATGCATTTTTTTAAAGAAACGTATGTAGTTTTTGCCGCACAATCGTATCCTGCGATAAAAACCGGGGGATCCCATTGAAGCCGGCCGCTGTGGCCGAGGTGACTGAGGCGCTCCAGTCACGGTCAGCACGGCCACTACGGTCGGGGGTTCGAATGCCCCCTCGGGCATGGATATTTGTGCCGTCCTAGTTCATAAGTAGTTTGTAAGTTTAGGGACTGATGACCCCGTAGTTAAGTCCCATAAGCTTAACAAACATTTGAACATTTGATCCCATTGAAGATTTCAGAGTTGCCGCCTCCCCAACTCCCGTGCCCCATTCAACGTATTGGATCATTGAATATCCCCCTCCGGTACAATCCAATTTTTGTATTGTACCTTTTTTTTTTTTTTTTTTTTTGATCCGACGTGTAATATCTGTCATTTTTAAGTTGCGAGGGGTCTGTATTCAGTTGGATTTAATATTTTGTACTATTGTGTTGGAATTATTATTTTGTGAATAAGATTCCTGTAAGTCAAAGAGTATATGCTGTATAGTTAGCTTCCTTGGTCAGAGAGGTAGCATTATAGTCTGTCTGGTAATGGTGGCGCGCTGGGTGTCGCAGTGTAACGGTGGGAATGGGCAGTCGTGTCTTGTTGTCATGTAGCGGGCGGAGTAGGAGGTTGAACTGTGAGCTATGGGCAGAGGATGTCTCTTAGCTCGACAGCTGAATAGGATGAAAATGTTCACACTAAGAATGTATAAGGTAATATGTATATGTTTTTGTAATGATGTTGCTTTTTGCTTTTTTCAATAAAGTGTGATAATGACATTTCTCTTCCATTATTTTGTAGTGTGTATAAACTTCCATTTTTCCTCCAATAAGTTTTACGACCAGTTAATTGATGTGAGTTGTTTTGAAGTGAAGTAAAAGTGTTAATCTCAAACGTACTTGCACGTGGTGGCTCTGTGAGTGTATGTTTTAACAGGTAACTTTCACTAAAATAATTAGGGTCCAGGTTAGGATTGTTGAAAACTATGTTGAGAATATGATAATGATGAGGCAGTTACAATGAGTGAAATATAAAGGTAGAGTGCTTATCTGTGGGTTAATTCAAATTTTCTGTGCTAGTATTAACTGTGAGTAGAGAATATCAAGAGATCATTTTTTGATAAAGTAATTAGATGATTAACAACGCTCGATAATGAAGTGTTTGACTAAGTGTGATGAGCCAACCACAGTACGTTTCAACTGTTACAAAAATTCAATTTACTTCTCAGTAAAGGTATTGGCATCTTTGAAGTATCACAAGGATTCAATTCATTTCACAGTAAAATATTTATGTGCACTCTCAGTTGCTCTTCTGAAACGAGAGCTTAACTTCACCATACACAATAGTTGAGGTTTTTCATTTTTCATACTGATGTCGAGAATTTACAACACGGCATTAAAGTGATGCATTCATTTTGAAGTAATTTATGGAAGTAATTAACGGATCAGTTAGAGCTTCTTTTCATAGCAATGCACGACTGAGTTATGCGTTGCGCGGGCCTGACGATTAAAAAAAGATTATTTATTCAGATAATTTACTATAAGGGCTTAGGTTTTGATCCAGTGTGTGGAACAGTCACAAAGAATTTGATATGCTTTTCTTGTGCGTGGAAAATCTGAATTTTACGTAACCTACCGTTTGTTATCAACAGAAATCACTGCTAGTCAGACAGACGAAGTCACACATACACACTGACACCGTCAGATAACAAATCCCAGTTCCATCTCCACGACCAATTCAAAAAATAAATTATATTTAATAAATATCAAAAAACAGATAACTTTCAATGTCTTCAGTTAAAACTAATGTCCTTTATATCCTGAAGTAAGCACGTATATTAGAGGGAGCTCTGTAACAAGTTTCCGCGAAGTATTACTGAATGTAGTCGCTTGGCAAGCAATAGTCTTGCTTTACCAATGACGGTAATATAATGAGTCACACCAGAGCAATCAGAATAAAAATCAGCCCTCAACTCAGGAATGAAATAACGGATGTCACGGCCGCGGTGGCCGAGGGGACTGAGGCGCTCCAGTCACGGTCTGCACGGCCACTACGGTCGGGGGTTCGAATTCCCCCTCGGGCATGGATATTTGTGCCGTCCTTAGTGTTAGCTAGTTTATAATTTGTAAGCTTAGGGACTGATGACCCCGTAGTTAAGTCCCACAAGTTCTACAAACATTTGAACATTTGAACGGATGTCAGGAACACGATAGCAGGGTTACGCCCACGATCTCAGAAAACGCGATACATGTGTCGATTTCCTAGCGTCCGTATCAGGGGATGCAAATTTGCAGCGGTAACGCCACTACAATGTGCTTCAAGACACTAAACATCACCATTCGGACACGCGTGGTTATATAGGGTGTTACAAAAAGGTAAGGTCAAACTTTCAGGAAACATTCCTCACACACAAAGAAAGAAAATATGTTATGTGAACATGTGTCCGGAAACGCTTAATTTCCATGTTAGAGCTCATTTTAGTATTTCATTTACGGATGAGGCTTCATTCCAGCGTGATCAAATTGTAAATTTTCACAATCAACATGTGTGGACTGACGAGAATCCGCACGCAATTGTGCAATCACGTCATCAACACAGATTTTCTTTTGTGTCCCAGCCTCGTCGCCACTTTTGTGTCTCGTTTCCGCCAGTTGTCGTAGGTGTCGGTGGCCGAGTAGAAACAGACCGACACAGGAATAAAGGATGCACGCGTGTGCAGGTACGGAGGTGACGACCCAGTGGGACAGCAGAAACTAGAACACTAGGCTAAATTAGAACAAGGTATATATTTCGTGGAGTCTTGGTAATACTTAACCTTTACATAGTTCTTGACTGCAGAATACTGATACACAGTTTAGATAGAGGCCTGCCTACTGATGATTCCTAGTGCCAATCCGATAGCCAAGTCTTAAATAGTGCCTATCTGATTCCCAAGTGAACTATGTAGTCCAGTGGTGGCCACGAGCGGAGTTGCAACAGAGGGCGCTCGTGGCTGACGTCGTAAGAACGCCGCGCTGTGCGTGCATGGCGGCGCGCGGCGTAAGTACGTGGTGCGCACTTCATACTTGTGCGACACCATATTTTCTGTGGACGTTTGGGCAGGAATTGTTGGTGATGTCTTGACTGGGCCTCATGTTCTTCCACCTACGCTCACTGGAGCACGATATCATGATTTCATACGGGATACTCTACCTGTGCTGCTAGAACATGTGCCTTTACAAGTACGACACAACATGTGGTTCATGCACAATGGAGCTCCTGCACATTTCAGTCGACCTGTTCGTTCGCTTCTCAACAACAGATTCTGTGACCGATGGATTGGTAGAGGCGGACCAATTCCATGGTCTGCACGTTCTCCTGACCGCAACCCTCTTGACTTTCATTTATGGGGACATTTGAAAGCTCTTGTCTACGCAACCCCTGTACCAAATGTAGAGACTCTTCGTGCTCGCATTGTGGATGGCTGTGATACAGTACGAAATTCTCCAGGGCTGCATCAGCGCATCAGGGATTCCATGTGACGGAGGGTGGATGCATGTATCCTCGCTAACGGAGGACATTTTGAACATTTCCTGTAACAAAGTGTTTGAAGTCACGCTGATACGTTCTGTTGCTGTGTGTTTCCATTCCATGATTAATGTGATTTGAAGAGAAATAATAAAATGAGCTCTAACATAGAAATTAAGCGTTTCCGGACACATGTCCACATAACATATTTTCTTTCTTTGTGTGTGAGGAATGTTTCCTGAAAGTTTGGCGGTACCTTTTTGTAAAACTCTGTAGAAGAATGTTGTCCACATAATGAGAAACACGTGCCACTGTATGACGGTAAATGCCGCATGTTGTCGCGATGTCGATACCTACAGGTACTGAAACGGGATTGGCCTGGAGAGCTGCGTTCCTCACAAGACTCGGTCGACGAATTGAATTCCAGCACCTCTGCGGTATACTAGAAGTTTCTTGTAACCAGTCTAACAGAGGAGGGGGATGTACTGCTGTTCTCCCCGGCAGCGGTGATAAAGATTTCCGGTCCTCAAGTTGGCTAACCTGAACGGGCGCGATTTCCCAGAACGTGGAAGAACTTGTCTCGCTGCGGTACCGCGTGCTTCCAACGACGATTTGAAATAACGGCCAGGAAACGAAACCAGATTTCGCCATCTCTGGGAATGCTGAAATTACCTTGCTCCTTCCAACCGAAGTTCCTCTCTGTAGACAATAAATAGTTGGTGTCTGCGGAACCGGCAAACTTTATTTAGCAGTTATATGGACTTCAAGAAGAATATCGTAATTTCAATTCCAAAGAAAGCAAGTGAAGACAAGTGTGAAAATTACAGAACTATCAGTTTAATAAGTCATGGTTGCAAAATACAAACACGAATTATTTACAGACGAATGGAAAAACTTGTGGAATTTGACCTCGGGGGAGCTCAGTTTGGATTTACGAAAAATGTAGGAACATGGGAGGCAATACATTACGACTTATCTTAGAAGATAGGCTGAGGAAGGGCAAACCTACGTTTTTGGCGTTTGTATATTTGGAGAAAGCTTTTGACAATGTCAACGGGAATACACTCTCTAAACTCTGAAGGTAGCAGTGGTGAAATATAGGGAACGGATACTTATATTCAACCTATACAAAAACCAGATAGCGGTTATTAGAATCGAAGGGCAAGAAAGGGACGCAGAGGTTGGGAAGGGAGTAGGACAGGGTTGTAGCCTCTCCCCAATGTTGTTCAGTTTGTACATTGAGCATGCAGTGAAGGAACGGAAGGAGAAATTTGGAGAGGGAATTAAAGTTAAACTTTGCGGTTTGCCGATGACATAGTAATTTTGTCAGAGGCTGCAAAGGATCTGGAGGAGCAATTGAATGGAATGGCCAGTGTCTTGAAAGGAAAATATAAGATGAACATTAACCAGAGTAAAACGGAGGTAATGGAATAGAATGTCAGAAAATCAGGCGATGCTGAAGGAATTACCTTAGGTAATGAGACAATAAAAGTAGTAGATGAATTTCGTTATTTGGGTAGCAAGATACCTTCTGATGGCCGAAGTAAAGAAGATATAAAATGCAGTTTGGCTATGGGGAGAAAAGCGTTTCTAAAGAAGCGAAACTTGTTAACATCCAATATTAATTTAAATGTTAGGAAGTCCTTTCTGAAAACATTTGTCTGGAGCGTTCCATTGTATGGGAGTGAAACGTGGACGATAAGGAGTTCAGATAAATGATGATAGAAGCTTTTGAAATGTGGTGCTACAGACGAATGATGAAGATTAGATGGGTAAATCACGTGACTAATGAGGTGCTTAACCGAATTGGGGAGAAAAGGAGTTTCTGGCATACCCTAAGAGAAGGGATAGATTGGTAGGACACATTCTGAGACAACAAGGAATTCTCTACTTAGCGTTAGAATGAATTGTGTGGGGTTAAAATCGTAGAGGAAGACCGAGGGACGAATACAGTAAGCAGATTCAAAAGGATGTAGGTTACCGAACGTAGTTTCAGATGAAAGACGTGCACAGGACAGGGTAGCGTAGAGAGCTGCATCAAACCAGTCTGCGGACTGAAGAACACAACAACAACACATGCAGTAATTAAGTTTGAAGGATTATTCATTAGTAGATAGATTCGTCTGTCTGATATCAATTTACGCGTACTTTAGTTCGGAGTTCGGATGTGTGATCAGAACTGAAGGATTATTTTCATCATTCTCTGTTCCTCTGTTCCTGAGCCCTCACCACGTATCTTTCAGTGTTTTACAAAGCAACTGCATTAGAAGCACGGCAGAAGTTCGCTTTGCATATTTACTATGAGCCAAGTACTCTGTGTACGTCTGTAACGCAACAAATGTATATTTATGGCACTAAACGTGAAATCCGGGCTCGAATCCCGGCCCAGCACAAATTTTCAACTTGGCCATTGATTTAGTTTTAATGCCCAGATATGGTCGAAATGTTTCAATATTTCTAATTCGAAAAAATATTTAATTACTTTTGATTCCCTAAAAACGTAATACAATTTGTGTCGGGTACAAACTGTCGGCACACTGCTTAGCGAAGGGGCAATTTATCAGATTATCGCCACACAGATTGCTACGGAATCCTGACTCATTTGATGTCGTTATTGAAAAAAAAAAAAAAAAATAGTTTGTGCACGGAAGTTGAACTAAACATGGATGTCAATTTTGCTGCCCAAGTATGAAGTGGTGGACACTCTTTTCGAGGAAAACATTCGCAAAACTCCCTAACAATTTTAACATAATGTAATCTGTCCTTCAATCCGGAATTACCCCGAAGATTTGACTGTTTCATTTGCAAACTGACAGGAGCAGTTTGAACTGAGAAAGAAAATTGTCTGGAAAACGTTTCAAAAAGAGATGTGACGTTGGTAGTATAATAAAAACGATTTGAAAGCTATTCCTATAATTATTTCTAAAGGCAAACGAAATTAACAAAATTTACATTCCTTAGCAATTTAGAGAAATTTTCGTATACAGCTACAAAAATATCACGAGTCGGAAAGAAACAAAGCTGCAATGCGCTGTAACATGAAATATCGCTACGCACAGTACGGTAAAATCCCTATAACATGGCTAATACCGAAATGGCAACAGGAAGATTGAAAAAGAGAAATTTGCTAACATCGAATGTTCAACTTAAGTGTAAGGAAATCTTTTCTGTAGGCATTTGAGTGAAGTGTTGCCTTGTACGGGAGTGAAACATGGACGATAAACAGTGCGGACAGGAAGAGAATAGAGGCTTTTGAAATGTGGTGCTACAGAAGAATGCTGAAGATTAGGTGGGTAGATCGTATAACAAATGAGGTGGTACTGAACAGAATTGGCAACAAAAGGAATTTTTGGTAGGACACATTCTTAGACATCGAGGAATCGCAAATTTAGCACTGGAGGGGTAAAAATCGCAGAGGGAGACCAAGAGACGCATATAGTAAGCAGATTCAAATGGATGTGGGTTGCCGTTCTTACGAGGAGATGAAAAGGCTTGCTCAGGAAGGAGTAGGGTAGAGAGCTGCATCAAACCAGTCTCCGGACTGAAGACCATAACACCAACAACCGAACAAGACGTTAAAGTTAGACAAAACCCATCACACTGAGGTTTTTTAAGATCGCTGATTAAGAATTAAAAATTAAAAAATGTCTAAACAAAATGGTGAAGCCAATATAGCAACGTCACACACAAAAATTCGTCATCATTTATTAATAATAGCTTATATAGAGTATTTACAGACCAATAATTGCAATAGTTAACAGACTGACAGCGTGATTTGTTTATTAAACAAAAATAACAGAATATGTGGTAAATGTATTGATGAAACACAGTTATTCAATTCCAAAGAAATTATAATACAACAATTATATGGGCCTAATGTCGCTGACAGAATATATGTAATAAAATTAATAGTATAATCAACGATAAGAGTAATTTTTATGATAATAATAATAATAATAATAATAATAATAAGAGTAGCTATTGAAGAGAACTGTCACAGCCCCACTTGCAAATGTATTGCATGTGACTGACATTCACTTGATCTACATTACGAATGATACCTTCTTTGCATAATAAAAGATGGATGTAGCTGTATGTTGTAATCATGAATCAGGACTATGGCTGGTTGAGTTTTAATTCAGATTATCTACTTGCCCACCAACAGCCGTAAATCTATGTTGTTTTATTTAGGCGAACGGGTTTCGTATTACATTACATAAATTTAGGCGGAGTCATATCATCCATCCCAGTGAATAGTCGAAATGGCCATAAAGACCGATTTCCTACAAATATTTCCGCAGAATCTGCACAAACATGTCACCTTGTAAACTCCACTTGTTGCTGAGCAACTAAGCTATATTGCTAGTTGTCTCCTATTTTACAGAGACCTATTCCATACGACAGCTCACAGGTTAGTTTGATAATTTAGGTCGGCATTAAAAATAAAAAAAAAATAAAAAAAAATTTAAAAAAATTGTGAAGATCTCTTGATATGACGTTGCGTTGTGGCCGACACTACTGCGATCCTGGTTTGCTGTAAATTTTATGGGTTTGTTCGATTTAAATGACAAGTTAGACGCTTTCACGTATTCCCTTCTTTAATTTTGTAGTCTTTTCATAGTTTCAGATAATTTTACAAACCTTCTCTACGAGACATCATAAACACGTCTGTACACAGTGAAACCTGGTTTACCAGTGTCATTAACATGTCTCCGTCTTTAAGACCACAAGTGCAGTACTAATCCCAGAAACGTTTTATTAATGGCTTTTAGACATTCTATTTCTGTTCAGAGACCACTAATAAAAATTAACAGTTTAATTATACAATATTTAATACTTTTAGTACATTATAACTCATTCTGATATTAAATATTTATTTTTTTAATTCCGACAGTATCTTAATAACTGTACTTTTCAGAAGTTTCAAATGAGAAATTTACAGTTACTATTTATAATTAATAGAAGTTTTACTTCAAAATACGATAAATTTTCTTATTAAAATGAATTAATTTTCTGAGCAAATAGTTCAAAGTTTTCAAATGCGAATTTACAGTAACTTAACTACTGAATATTACATCGTCTATTTTACACCATATTTATTTATTACGTTGTTATACACCGAATGAGTGAATGTATTGTGTTCAGTACGTTCGACTCCTTTTATGGTAATATAAAGTTGTACTACTCGTAATAATTTTTAAACATAGATAAAAGTTCTTATCTCTGTGCAAATGTTGTGCAATATGACATGAATTTTTTTTTTCCTATCAGTTTTGGCAATCTTATATTTCGGCTGATTGAATAGCAAATATTGTCAATGTTTATGTTTGGGACATTACTTTGCTTGACGTATCTGTATATTTTCACTATGAGTTAGTTTATGCTTTCAATTTCGGTTTTTTGTTAACAGGGGGTACTACTTTAGACATTCGTATGGTATTGGCCTGTTCATACTCCTTGTAATGTTGAAGTGACCGATAAATTCTAAAATAGGATTTGCAGTATTATTCGTGTAATGTTGGCACTCCTGATTTCATGCGGAGGTGAGCAACCAGCGATCTCCATATAACCTGGATGTTTAACTCTGGTGTCTGAGCATAGAACTTTAGCATCCTGAACATTCATATGTTTTGCACTCGAATTTGCATTGTCCGCCATGTTGTAATTAGTCAAACGAATTTACATCAGTTAATACACAGTTCAAATAATTGCTCGATTACCTCTGGATTTGAAATTTATGTCAATATATGAACTAACAGACTCACGTGAGTACGGAATCTAAACGTATTTCCTTTTCATTTTCGTGTAATACTTCATAGCGGCCATGTTGTAATTAGTCAAGAAACCGAATGTGAACATCTTTGGCTGCCAGGCTCAGCTATCTGTTATTCAACTTCCGGGTAATATAGAGATCTCTGTGAGCAACATACATAATCGTTACAACCTCACCTCTGGGTTTTGGCCACTTTTTGATGATTAGGCGCTACGGTAGCAGTAGTGAGTACTTCGAGAATTGCCGAACAAAGCCGACACAGGCCGAGCTTCACCGGGCCCACCCAGCTAGCCCGGTAGCTCGCGTGCCATTTGGCTCTCCGTGGTCGACCCTGCTCTACGCGCTGTCGATTCTATCCGGCGACAGTTTAATTCCAACGCATGCGTTTTACGACTAGGCCACAATCCAATTCAGAGCGAAACCCTCTGAGCACACGTAGCTTGCACCGGACCTCATCAGGGGAAGAACAAAAGGGGGTGTAATTGGGTGCGGTTTGTGCGCCTTCATGAGGGAGCTTCTGATACACCGCCCTAGGGCATCGTTTGCGGATGAATGGGCAGCAGTTGCCTTCGGGAAAATGTTATGCTCAGGTTTTTGGTCGGCGGTCACCATGAAAGTAAAATAAAACTGCTCTTACTGAGTGAGTGTCTACCTGACAGTAACATCTGAAATCATTACAAGGCATTCTGACAGCGTTTAGTTATTACTGTCGATTCGAATATCCAGGAATCAAGTTGATTCCAAAACAGGAGTATACATTGAAATTCTCCTGTTGGATGGTGGAACGTAAAATTCTGTCTTTATTTAAACAAGAATGTGTCACTAGTCATGTGTGATGCAACGTCTACATATACACAAATATTCCACTAATCACATTTAAGTGCATAGCATAGGGTTAACGGAAGCGCTTTTATGATATTTCTCTATTTAAATCCATTATCTGAAGGAACACGCGAATCTTTCCTTTTTCCATCTGATTGCTCTTATTTTATTATGATGATCATGTCTCCTATTTAGGTGGGTGCTAAAGAAATATGATAGTATTTGGAAAAGAAAGTTGGTGAATGAAATTAAAGGATAAAAATGCAGCCCTCGGTCGCAAAATTATAATTATTTAAACCTGGTTTCGGCAATAATTACGACTGCCTTGATCAGAAATTATAAATCAACTCACATAATAGAAGTTACAACTCAGCTGTAAAGCTTACGTCACAAAATTTAAAACAAGTTTTTAGAAAGAGCTAGCCACTATGGGCTGCACGCCTGCACTAGCATTTACATATAACACAGAGAATTTGACCTGATTCAAAAACCAATATTTAAAACAATGAAAGGATTAGGGAAGTGGTAAATGACTTTAGGTTAAATCAAAACTTCGAACTACAATACACCAATGATCTCAATATAAACACTGAAAAAACAAGTAGTGCTTAGGATCAAAATACTGACACAACTGGATTAGCAGTTCCGTGTCAATAGCTATAAGAGGGTGGATGATGATAATAGTTGAAAGTTGTCGGCTTATATAGAATTCGGACTGAACACCAACGATGACTTTTGACACTGTAATAGCAAAGAGGTTACATACAGCGAAACGTGATACACATTCTTCAGTTGTTTTTCTGCAGCAAGCGTACGAATAAAGAAAAATAAGTGCATATTGCAGTTTGAAAAGTAAAACTACCAAGAAAGATGCCAAAGCCTAAGAAAGAAATTTCGCGTTCTCGATCCGTTTCTAAAAGACAGAAATCGACGCTGAGAAGTGAATCTACACGCGTAAGAAACTTGAAATTTGTAGATTTTGTTTATCTTACACTGTAAGCATCAGCGATATATCGATATTCCCATCCCTAAAGGGGTGAAATAGGGGATGAACGATTTTTCGAATAACGTTGCTATTAAGGCTATTTTGAAGAAGAAATACAAAACTTCGGATTTAGATTTTTGATTGGAATTTTATAAACACGTGTTTAGATATTTTTATGAAAATTCAACCATTACGCGGGCGAAATAAGGGAAAAATCTTTTAAGGGTGCTACTAAGACTATTTTGGTGCTAGAAATGTGAAAATTTGGGTTTGGAAGCATGGTTATAATTTTAAAAAATGCGTTTCGGGATGCTTTGAATTCTGCAAACAATGATGCAATAGGGAGTGACAAGTTGTATCAAAATACTTGATTAGGAAAGCATATTTAAAGCTAAAGCTATGAAAATTTATATTTAGAAGTAGAAACAACGAATGCAGACCATTCAGTCTATGTGTGCGAAGCAGCGGGAATTTAGCTAGTAATAAATACACATGGATTCACCTTATTCTTCAGTGTCTCTAAGGAACAAATATAAATTTGCCTTCGACAATTGATACCATAGCCTCCACCAATGGGCATGGTTTTGTCCATCCAAAAGCATTCACACCGACATTCAACGTTCAGTGTGGCTGTCTAAGCTACCAACCAACTCTACCACATACTTTCACTGGCAGACTGCGTCTGCTTCTAACGAGCTCCTCACACAGACTGTTCATACAGACCGCCTGCCCAGTACCACTAACAGCGCAACGCTCACATCAGAGATAGTACTCTCTGACTTTTGATGCAATCTCTGGATTAAAAAACTGGTCATAATATTACACATATTAAAAAAACTAAAGGAAGAATATTACATACACATGTTGCATACGAAATTACAGCTAGAATTCCAATAAAAATGTACTCAAGGCAGAATATATTCCTTACAACATCTGATTACCAGTCTAGATCTATATGTCTACATCTACATGGGATACTCTTGAAATCACATTAAAGTGCCTGGCAGAGGGTTAATCGAACCATCTTTATACTATTTATCTCCCATTCCATTCTCGAATAGCGCGCGGGAAAAAAGAACATCTGAATCACTCCGTTCGAGCTTTGATTCAAAATGTTCGTAATCTATCAGACCAAACTGCGTGGTCATCAATCCGTAGCTTACAAACTACTTAAACCTAGGTAAACTAACCTAAGGACAACAAACACACTCATGCCCATGGAGGACTCGAACCTCCATGGCGAGCAACCGCGCGCTCCGCAGCGAGACGGTTTAGATCGCTCGGCTACTCCACCGCGGCGTTCGAGCTTTGACTTCTCGCATTTTATTGTGATGGTCATTTCTACCTATGTAAGTGGGAGTCAACAATATATTTTCGCATTCGGAGGAGAATGTTGGCAATTGGAGTTTCGTAAGTAGCCTACACCGCAGCGATAAGCGCCGTTGTTGTAATGGTTCCCTTCCCAGATCCTGTATCATTTCCATAACGCTGTCTCCCCTGTATCGTGACAATACGAAACGAGCTGTCCTTCGTTGGACTCTTTCGATGTCCTCCGTCAAACCTACCTGATAAGGATCCCACACTGGGCAGCAATTCTCCAAAGCAGTTTCTTTTGTAGTTCTGTTGCTTGTTTTAGGGTTCTGCCAATAAAACGCTGTCTCTGGTTCGCCTTTCCCACGACATTATCTACGTGTTCTTTCCAATTTAAGTCTGAAGTAATAGGTATTTTGTGGAGTTTACGGCCTTCACTTTTGATTGATTTATCTTGTAAACAAAAATTATGGATTTCTTTTCGTACTCATGTGGACGACTTCACACTTCTCATTATTTAGAGACAATTGCCAATTCTTACACTATACTTATTCAGATCGTTCTGCAGTTGGTTTTGATCTTCAGATGAGTTTACTAGACAGTAAAAAACGGCGTCATCTGTAAACAACCTAAGAGAGCTACTTAGATTTTCCCCTAAACCGTTTATTTAAATAAGGAACAGCAGAGGACGAATAACACTCTGTGGAGTGCCCGATATCACCTTTGTTTTAGTCGATGCCTTACCATCGATTACTACGAACTGTGTCATCTCTGACAGGAAATCCCCTATTCAGTCGCAAATTTGTGGCGATATACCATAACCACGCAATTTGATTAAAAGCCGTTTGTGATGTACGGTGTTAAAAGCTTTCTGGAAAACAAGAAGTACGGAATCGATTTGCGAACCCTGGTCGATAGCACCCATCACTTGTGTGAATAAAGAGCTAGTTGCCGGCCACGGTGGCCGAGGAGACTGAGGCGCTGCAGTCACGGTTTGCACGGCCACTACGGTCGGGGGTTCGAATCCCCCCTCGGGCATGGATATTTGTGCTGTCCTTGGTATTAGTTAGTTCGTAAGTAGTTTGTAAGTTTAGGGACTGACGACCTCGTAGTTAGGTCCAATAAGCTATACAAACAAACAAACAAACAAAGAGCTAGTTGTGTTTCGCATGAACGATATTTTCTAAATCCGTGTTGACCTTGGGTGAATAGATCGTTCTGTTCAAGATAATTCATAATATTTGAATACAGGATATGTTCCAAAACCCTGCTGCAAATTGACATAAATGAAATAGACCTGTAGTTTAGTGGGTTACTCCTACTGCCTTTTTTGATTATAGGTGTGACCTGTGCAACTTTCCAATATTTTGGTACAGATCCTTCTATGAGAGAGCGGTTGTATATGGCTGACAGGCATTGCAGTATCACTACCAGACATCAAGATCCTCGCTATCATCATCATCATCATCACCACCATCACCACCACCACCTGTGCAAACTGTTCAATTCATTTACGATATTGTCTTCCTTAATGTCTTCGTTTTTGAGGCTGGTACTGAAACACAAAGTAACAATCTATTTGTAGCAGCTTAACTACTTGCTGGTGCCATTTACTTTGTTACTTTAGTGTATAGAATTACGTATCCTCCTACCTACCACATTCGCACACCGCTTCTCAAATCTGCCCCATTAAAAGATAGTAGGTCATGCATCCGTCTTGCAGGTGTGCTTTGACTTCTTTCATTTTAGCGAAGTCCAACATTTGTAGCTTCATAGGACGATCTGTTTTCCTATCACGTTGAAAAACCTGAGTATATCTATTTTCTTATTTGTTTACCAAAGTTTCCTTCCAATATTAGTTTAATTTATAACACTACTTTTTTTCTGTGTGTACGATCAGCAAATTGTGAAATACGACTTTAGCAAGTATATAAGGTGTACCAAGGGCGGATTTAGGGGGGAAGGGGGCGAGCATAGGGACACGTGATCTCCCCCCCCTCCAGACATCCTGACAAAAAAAAAATGAGAGAGGGAGGGAGTGTAACTATCTCAGCATAGTGTTAGGCTTCTTTTTAATTTCTTGTTGCTCCTTTCTGTCAGTAATTTTCGATAACATTAAATAACATTCATTTTTATTTTGTGATTGCTTGGGAAATAAATTAGATATTGTGTACGTCTTATCCACACGTAAATAAAATTAAAGGATTTAACCAAGTGAAAAAAAATTGAAAATTTCTAGGGCAGCGTTCAGGCTGGCGCATCCACGTGTTTTCGGTAATCAGTTTATCACTCTGGATCTTTTCCTAGACACTAAGAAGCAGAACTGCCACGCATTATAAACAGTTTTATTTGAAGCTACAAGTTTCGATTTTCCAGTTATTGGTGCAAATTAAAAATACTGTATACTTAGAGTAACTGCTTTCATTGCTTGTCTTTTGATCTTCGACATCAGTCCCGATGGAATGAAAGTTTGGTCACGTAACAACAGTTACGTGACGAACATGGCCAGAAGGTTTGACAATCGTTGTACGAGGGTGATTTGATAACTCTGGTAAATTTGTATGAAAGAGCAGGAAATTTTCGGAACTTGCACTGTTGTTGGTGAGCCTGATATTTCCACGGATATTACACCAAGTTTCGAACGGCAGCTGTTATTAGTTGATTGTTGGCTGCCATCTGAAGTAGTAACTACGTAGTTAGTTCCTTAGGATGGAGAAAAACGAATTTCGTGCGGTCATTAAACATTTTCATTTGAAGCATTGCACAGGTGCACAGATATAATCCTAGTAGGGTTCTACTCAAATTTACTTTTGGATCTATGAGTTTAAACATGATGGGGGAGAAGCACGGAAGATGGGTGACGCTCCGGTCGGCCCAACGAAGTTCAAATGTTCCAATGTTTGTTAAGCTTATGGGACTTAACTACGGGGTCATCAGTCCCTAAACTTACAAACTACTTATGAACTACTTACGAACTAGGACGGCACAAATATCCATGCCCGGGGGGGATTCGAACCCCCGACCGTAGTGGCCGTGCAGACCGTGACTGAAGCGCCTCAGTCCCCTCGGCCACCGCGGTCGGCTCCCAACGAAGTCACCACCCAGAAAACCGTCGAAATGGTGCACGATACGATAATGGAAGATCTAAGATTAAAATTTCGCGAGATTGCTAGCATTGTAGGAATCTCAACTCAACGAGTGCATTACAACCTCCATCAAAAAAAGGCCACGAAGAAGCTCCGTGCGCGACTGGTGCCGCGTCTGCTCACTTTGGATCAAAAACGGAAACGAAAGAACATTTCTGCTCAGAATCTCACACTGTTCAGGCGCAATCCTCATGACTTTTGCCCACATTCATGGAAGACCAAACAACAGTCCAATTAATGTACGAAGAATGGGGATAGTGCTCCAAAGAAGGCGAAGACTGTTTTGTCAACTGGAAAGGTGATTCCCAGGGGAGTGCAGGGAGAAGAAATAAAATCATTGCGGTTTGCCGATGACATAGTAATTCTGTCAGAGACCGCAAAAGATCTGGAAGAACAATTGGATGGGATGGAAGGTGTCTTGAAAGAAAGACATAAGATGAACATTAACAAGAGTAAAACAAAGGTAATGGAATGCAATGTCACAAAATCAGGCGATGCTGAAGGAATTAGATTAGGTAATGAGACAATAAAGATAGTAGATGAATTTTGTTATTTGGGTAGCAAGATAACTTCTGATGGCCGAGGTAAAGAAGATACAAAATGCAGAATGGCTATGGAAAGTAAAGCGTTTCTAAAGAAGCGAAACTTGTTAACATCCAATGTTAATTTAAATGTTAGAAAGTCCTTTCTGAAAGCATTTGTCTGGAGTGTAGCACTGTATGGCAGTGAAACGTGGACGATTAGGAATTCAGATAAAAAGATTATAGAAGCTTTTGAAATATGGTGCTACAGACGAATGATGAAAATTAGATGGGTAGATCGCGTAACTAATGAGGAGGTGCTTAACAAAATCGGGGAGAAAAGGAGTTTCTGGCATATCCTGACTAAGAGAAGGGATATATTGGTTGGACACATTCTGAGACATCAATCCTCACTAAGAGAAGGGATATATTGGTTGGACACTGTCTGAGACATCAAGGAATTGTCAACTTAGCATTAGAAGGAAGCGTGTGGGGTAAAAATCGTAGAGGGAGACCGAGGGACGAATATAGTAAGCAGATTCAAAAGGATGTAGGTTGCCGAATGTATTCTCAGATGAAGAGACTTGCACAGGACAGGGAAGCGTGGAGAGCTGCATCAGACCAGTCTGCGGACTGAAGACCACAACAACTCCTGACAGATTACTTGCAAAAAGGCAGATTCATACCTGGGCCCTATTATGCTGCTCTGGCAGATCGTTTGAAACGGGAACTAATCGAAAACCGTCCAAGATTGGAATGGAAGAAAGTGCTGTTTCATCACGACAATGCTCCAGCCCACGCAACAGCTATCGCAATGGCAAAAGTGCACGACTTGGTATTCGAATTGGTTCCTCACCCACCCTATTCATCAAACGTGACTCAGAGTTACCTCTTCATATTCCCAAACTTGAAAATTTGGCTTGGTGGCAAGAAATTTTCATCGAACGACGAAGTGTCCGCCGCTGTGACACACTATTTAGCAAAGTTTTACAAAGCCTACTTTGCCGATGGGTCGAAAATTGGAAACTCGCTGGACCAGGTGTATAGCCTTGCAAGGAGACTATGCCGAGAAATAGTTTTCACCTTTAAAACAATCATCATCATCATCATTAGAGACTGATTGTGCCTTTCAGCGTTCAGTCTGGAGCATAGCACCTCTAATAAAATTCCTCCATGATCCACTATTCAATGCTAACTTTGATACCTCGTCTGATGTTATGCCTTTTACTTCAAAATCATTCTGCACCGAATCTAAGTACTTTCTTCTTGGTCTACCTCGACTCCTCTTACCCTCCGCTGTCGAGCTCATGAGTATCTTAGGTAACCTTGCTTCTCCCATGCGTGTAACATGACCCCACCGTCTGTCTGTTCGCTCTAACTGCTTCATCTATGGTGTTCATTCCCAGTTTTTCTTTGATTTCCTTCATTATGGACACCCGCCTGCCATTGTTCCCATCTATTAGTACCTGCAATCATTCTTGCTACTTTCATATCTGTAACATCTACCTTATGAATAAGGTAACCCGTATCCACCCAACTTTCACTCCCATACAACAAAGTTGGTCGAAAGATAGAACGGAACACTGCTAACTTAGTCTTGGTAGAGAGTAGATTTTAGCACAGCACTCACTGAATTAGCTTTGCTGCACCTCGAATGCAGTTCTTTCACTATGTTACCATCCTTGAAACTGTCTACCTGTTCTAATTTTGTTCTTCCTATTTGGCACTCAATCTGTTTAAATCTCTTTCCCACAGACATTACTTGCGTTTTGGAGATGCTGATCTTCATATCATAATCCTTGCACCTCTGATCGAGCTCTGAAATATTAGTTTCCAACCTTTCGATCGAATCGGCCATTACAAGTAAGTCATCTGTATATGCGAGACTGCTTATTTTGTTTTCACGTATTTTAATCCCGCCCTGTCAGTCTACTGTTTTCAACATATGATCCATGAAAAGTATGAACAACAGTGGTGACAGGTTACAGCTTTGTCCTACCGCTGGAACCACTCTGAACCATGAGCTTAATTAGCCATCTACTCTAACTGCTGCCTAACATTCTACGTGAAGCCCTTTAATTGCCTCCAGAAGTTTGCCTCCTATACCATAATCTTGTAGAGCTTCCTCCTAGGAACACGGTCATAAGCCTATTCTAGATCTGTGAAACATAGATACAATTTCCTGTTCCACTCATAGCACTTTTCCATTACCTGCCGTAGGCTAAAGATCTGGTCCTGACAGCCTCTAAGAGGCATAAACCCACACTGAGTTTCATCTAACCTGTCCTCAATTAATATTCGCACTCTTCTTTGATAAATGCCTGAGAATATTTTGCCTACAACGCTAATTAAAGAGTTGTTAATCTCTGTTCTGTTTCCATGTTTGAAAATTGACGTGATTACCGCTTTCGTCCAGTCAGACGGAACCTGTCCCGATTCCCACTCGTTCTCATTTATCCTGTGTAGCCATTTGAGACCTGATAGTGCACTTTATTTGACGAGTTCTGGCTTAATTTCGTCCACCCCAGCCGCTTTATTGCTGACGATTTTCTCCACTTCCTCAAATGAGATCTTGTTTCCATTGTCGTTCCTATCGCTTTCTACCTGAAAATCTGACACATCATTGAAAGTTTCACCTACATTGAGCAATTCTTAAAAATATTCCCTCCATCTGCTCAAGGCATCCACAGGATTGACTAGCAGCTTTCCTGACCTGTCCAAAACACTTGTTAATTCCTTCTTGCCTCCCTTTCGAAGATTGCTAATTACGCTCCAAAATGGTTTTCCCGCGACTTATTTCGAAAGTATTTCCATGATTTCTGCTATGGAGTCTTTCAAACAATTTTGTATTTTACTTTTACCAGACTTGTCACACCGCCCTCGTACTCGTGCTTCACGGTACATCACTTATCGCGCCCATGTGTGTAGGTGTGTCGGCGCCTTTTGGCGTTCGCCGCGCGCCGGAGGTATTCCCACGACCGTGATTGGTCGGCCGGCGCTGGTTGACCCCTGACCCCGGGGTCAGCCGCGGAGCATCTGTTCACAGCCGGCCCGCGGCGCAAAGGGAGCCGCCGACCACACGCGCGTCTCCAGGATGGACCGCTGAATGAATGGCCGAATGGGGACACGGCAGCACGTACTGCGCCTGCGCCAACCCAACCTTATCTGGCTGGCGCCGCTACACCGACCCCCGGCCACGTGACGCACCGATAATGCTCGGTCCAGGACCGCCCGTATACACTGAAGAGACCATAGACTTACTAAATAAAAACTAGATCGCTCGCTGGCGCTAGTGTCGCGTCCCCACATTGAAGCGCCATTTCCAGGTAAACAGTGCGCGAAGATTGTTCGTTCGCGTGCTGCTTTTAACTGTAACACTAACGGGCGAGTGCACCAACCTCGGTCAAAAGTTAATCGCGATCAAGTCGGCATTTAACCGTGGTCAACTCAAGTTTCTGGTGCACCGACACCGATCAAAGTTAAACGAGGGAGTTGATCGCGGTTAAATTTGATCGCGGCTGACGCCCGGTTTTGTCGAGATGATCAGGGTTATACGAGTGTGCAGTATCAAGATGGCGGCGCGTTTTGCTGTTTTAGACGGAATTGACAAAGATTTATTTTACCTCAATCATTTAAACCGGGAACAAAACCGGAACGTCGTGATTGTGGAAAGGGGGACTCTTTTGAAGATTACAGTGACAAAAAGTTCGAAGAAAGATTTTGTTTGTCCAAAGAAAGTGTGGTGGTTGTTAAACCAAATCAGTGACAGGTTAGAATTTCCTACCGATAGAAATAACCCTATTTCGCCTATGAACAGACTACCGATTACGTTAAGAGCATATGCAACTGGTGCATTTAACATACTTATTGGTGACAACAGTAACATATATCGCGACGACACATTGCCAGGAAGAGCAGTTCGCCACGCCATAATTAAAGAATATTTCCAGTACGGTAACTATCAAATTCAAAAAAAGTTTTGAATAAAAAATTACGATACGTTCCGTAACTATAATTGTGAAGCTTTCGTGTTGTTAAAACATATCTGTATATTTCTGTTGCCAGGTGAACATGCTGTGCATCGGAAAGTACGCTGTGAACAACAATAACATTTGAGTTGATTTGTTCGAAACAATAAATCATAATTTAAGTAATTATATAAATGTGTCTTAGGGTGTCTTTTTTAATAATCATTTTTCCTTGCAATATGACTGGATTCGGTAAAATTTTACGAAGCTTCTCGCTGGGCTCCAGTGCTTATGTTGGCAACAGATGAACAATGAAGTGTACAATTGCGTTAATATTTTTCACAAGCTACAGAGTAAATGTTATTGCTCCTCGTTTCACTCGCAGCAAAATTAATACTGTACCTGCTCTATGGTTGAAAGGTTCTTGTATGTACCCTTGTCCGTTCAGAAGAAAATAATTTTCGTTTTAATTGAAGTTGTCACGAAAAAATATTTATTGGTCATCTTAGTTGCCGTCATTACCATTGATGCCAACATAACCACTGCAGCCCGGCGAGAAGCGTCGTACAAATTTACCGTATTTACAATCTTGTACATACAAATCACGTGGTACTGTCGTCATTCACCAAAGATAGTCGAGAATACACATGTAGGTAAGCTCAACTAACACCTTTGCATCACTTGGGTGCCTTCCGTTGCGCTACACGGACTTGATCACGATCAAATGTACGATTGGCTGACGACGGTTTGCTGACCGGTGATTAACGTTAGTGCACCGCAGAGACGTTTTAACCGCGGTTAACTTTTGACCGTGTTCTCGGAACCCTTGATTATCGTGCTTTTTGACCGAGGTTGGTGCACTAGGCCATAAGAATGGTAGCAAAGCCAAATTTGGAAACGGTGTTACATTTCACAGATGAGTCATTACTTGTATACCATGTAGTATTTTCGTGGTGAAATAATAAATCATGAGCTTTTGTTTTGTTTAGGTATCATCTTACAAATGATTCTCTAGAACTGATAAAAGTACTTAGTTGCATGTCAAGTACTTATATTTTATTTGCATATAAATTACTAAAATACTAACACGATTTATGTACTAAGTTGAACTGAATGAAGAACTAGGCCTATAAGAGGTATTTACATTTTTAATCATCTATCGTATGACGCAGAAGTAGGTCGAATAATTGCTTTTAGGTACTTAACAGGTGGTAATTGTACTTCGTAACTGGCCAAATATTTGAGCGAATGTTGCATACTCAGCCACTTTGAGAGGTACTATCTCTGTTAAAAAGTAATATGCGAATGAAATGCGTATTTAAAATTGTATGGGTTACTACAATTCATACCCAAATTCGAGGAAGTTGAAAGAAAAATTCTATGTAATATGGAAAGGAATGTAGACAAAATGTGATGTACAAAAATAAGCGTGCAAAAAGTAAACAGGTTCTGACAGAAAATTACGCGGAATTAATAATAATTGCACTGTTTTCTACTTTACAAGTTTCATACAATTATGCAAATACCTTGATGCAAAATCGCTCCACCTTCTCAGAAAACAGCTTTACATCCTTAAACTTCGTGTCTCTCTACGCAGGCGTATTTCGGAAATTGGGAAACTTCATTCATTTAAGAATACTTTTTAAACAGACTGCAGTACTCAGTAATTTTCTTAAACGAACATGCGTTTATTTTGTGCTTCATTTTGCTCCTGTTGCGTCTCATACACTTGAAATCGCAGTCTCAGTACTGGGATTCTTCGCCTGCAAATGGCGGCGATCAGCCGCTTCAATTCGGGGACACTTGCCTCGTTTTTCCGCTACGATGTGGTAGGGGCTTGGAAGAGACTAATAAACGGGTATAGACGTGCGTACGGAAACACAATATATACACTCAGAGAACTGCGCTGCGCTCGGCAACGCCTTTGTAATTAAGGTGACCAGATGTCCGCCATTTCGCAGGATACTCTTTTTATGTTTAGGTTTTGTCCTACGATCCGGCACGAGGTTAAAAAATCTTTAAAATATCCTCCTGCAACATTACTTTTGTGTTGTTGCCTGTACGCATTAATGTTAGTCTCCGCGATTAAAAGATTAAGGATTTTTGTTAAAATTTCTATAATAGAAAAATCTGATAAAAAAATCTGATTAATTACTTTCGACAAGGGTGGATGAAATTAATACACGAAATGATTGAATAGATGAAATGGCGGAATACAGATTGGGGCTGAGGCAACACACAAAAATAACATTACAAAGAAAACTTACGGAAAGTACCCACTGTAGCTTCTTTCTGGAAATGTTGATCACAGCAGCTGAGACTGTTAAGCTGTTGAATGGTTTAGATAAACTTTATGATACTTTCCGCAGTAAAATAATGTTCAGCCTGTTCGCCTCGTAAGTCATTGTTGACGGACCGTGTACTAAAGTTTGATTACGCAGATAACAAAAATTTTAAAAAATCTATAGGACTTCACGAAACTGTTAATACGAATGCTGGTTCGAAAAGGAAGAAAGATAATGATGTAAAGTAACTGATATATATTTAATAAAGGCAATACACGAAGCGAAAGTGATGGCGTCTGACCATTATGTTACGAGGGAATATGGAGGAGCTGAAAATCTCAAAGAAAATGAATAATTAAGGAAGGATGGGACATTATTAAATGAAAACAGGGTGGAGACATTGCTCTTAACAAAAGAGGGTATATTTTAAAGTAAAATTTAACAGCACTCACACTTACATCAGAAAGCAGTCTGCGTTCATGCCCACGCTTAATAAGCTCAAACAAGAGAGAGTGAATGATCGCGGTTCCGTCCTCCCGAGACGGCGGAAGAAACGAAAGACGAGCGAAAAAAACCTTTCCACAGATTAAATATTTCCATAAGGAGGGAAACAAGGCGACAAGTATCGCTGATTGGTAAAAAAATATGAATTTAATTATCAATCATTACACTACACTTAAATATTATGCAGAAAAACATCCAGCGCAATATTCGATTATTCTCTTAATCAAGGGAAATCAGTAATTATACTTAAAAAAAACAAGGAAACTCACATTATAAGTATTTACATTATCCATTACGCAAATATCAAAGCTCGTGAATTAATTTCAATATGATTTAATAAAAATGTAACCAGTCACTTTCACTTGAAATGATGTTATTTATTCCGTTAAACGGTTTTCGAACTTTTTCAGGTTCATCTTCAGACGGTGCAAAATGTTCAAATGTTTGTAGATCTATCGGACCAAACTGCGTGGTCATCAGTCCGTAGCTCACAAACTACTTAAAGCTAGGTAAACTAACCTAAGGACAACACACAAACCCATGCCCCAGGGAGGACTCGAACCTCCACGGCGAGCAGCCGCGCGCTCCGCAGCGAGACGCTTCAGACCGCTCGGCTACTCTACCGCGGCTCAGACGGTGCATATTACAGGATCATTTTAAGCGTGAAGTGGGAAGACGGAAACATACTTTAATAAGTCGACTTACTCCTTGTTTAGGACGTGTTTTGTATCTGGAAATTTACTTTATATCCGTTCATTTACTTACTGCGACTCTATGGCCGGCTTTTACTTTACCATTATCATTTGTTTCACCATATTTAGAGTGTGAAGACCTCGCCGGGATGACTGTTACACTTGTTGCATATTTCCATTTCACGGGCCTCCTTGTGTTTATAAAACAATACCACATCACTTTTTCACTACTGGGGTCTATAATACACTGTCAACACCATTTCACCAGCGTCCAATATGTACTTTTACTAGAGATGTTGAAACGTGTCCATAAAAAATATTTTTGTAAGAAAATGTCTAATATTGTACCTCCTGTTTTGTGTCGAGTAACTTGATTGCAAGAAAATGTATAATGTCGCTTCTACTGTGTGTATCGATATGTGTACTTAACTCTGTGAAGTTTCATCTTTGGCAAAGATCATGTATTGCATAGCATTGTAACCCGCGCTGAGAGAGAGAAGCTCTTGTGGTTCAGCTAGCTTAGAGAGCGGTTGAGTTGTGTGTATGGCTCCGATGTAGAGCAGAGGCTGCTGTGCCAGCAAGTCGATTTGATTGTATTTGGAATATATATTGTATTGTATTGTAACACCGCTGGAATGAAGATAATTGCATTTGATGTCATTAGGAAGAAGTTGTATTATGTAGGTAATGTAATGCTGATTATTAATAATAAGTAACAAAGTTGACCTTTCTTTCCTGTTTCATTTACGTAGTTAGAAGATTAACCTACTTCCTTCATTTGATAGTTATTAGTGGATTTAAAGTGCAGTATTGATTTTGATAATATTGTTGAACAGATTTCGTTATTGGTGCCATAGTAAATGATAGTTAATTGACTATGATACTAAATTTCAATAATCAGAAACTGATCTGCATAAAATTCCCACAGTCAAACATTAAGAAAGTGGTTTGTGGTTTTTTAATATCTTTCTCGCAGTCAAAATTTTGAGTATAGTCAGTGTCTGTTTCAAATGGTGACTTGCCACAGTTGTTTTGTGTTTAAAATATCCGTTGCGCACATAATCAGTTTAATCCACTGTTTCTTATTTAATAGTATATACATGAATATCAGGGCCATAATTAAACCAAATTGCTGTGTTAATGAACAATTTGTTGTCTGATTTAACGATAGGTTCAACATCCACAACACACACACAGCTTTTAATGTTATTTACAAATGTCTTCAATCAAAGATATAACACTCTCTGTACAGGTAAGCTTGTTTTGTTTGTGTCTGATACAATGGCTCAGTTAGCAAATACTTTTGTCAATATTGAACTCCAAAAGTAAATCATAAATTCCGTCTATATTGTTTGCATAGGTTTTTTAGCCTTAATATCTATTTATATAATCAGTTAAAAGAAGAATAAAATTCGTACTATTGCTTATATTTATTCATAGACTACTTTGTCCTAGAATATTACCAAAGTCTAGGTTCTTTTGTTGAGTTTGAATAACAGTAGGGATAGGGTTATTCTATTATTTTAGAAGGAATAGGTATTTAGATGTAGATGAAGTAATTATGCACCTAAACAACGTGCAAGTCGAGTTATTAAAGGATGTTTCCGTCTTCCCAACACAGAGCCAGTAGCGACATCACGCTTAAAATGATCCTTTGTTTATATTGTGAAGAGACGATCAAAAATGGTGAAGCCAAGATCACTGGTATATAATTTTATTTGGACGACCGGTTTAGATGCTCTCTGCTATCATCATAATCTGGCCCAAAAATGTTTTACATGGGCGTCATCCTGTAATGTCAACAGGATATCCTACTGCCACTTATATTGATAATTAAACTGAGTATCCTACTGTCACTTATACTGATATGTAAACTTTTATTACAGTGACACAGTTTACCTATGCACTTTAAATTATTTTATACAAAAACTGTTGACGTTACAAGATGACGGCCATGTAAAACATGTTTTGGACCAGATGATAATGATGGCAGAGGCCATTGAAACCGGTCGTCCAAATAAAATTATATACACTAACACGAATAGTTACAGACTAATGGAAAAACTTGTGGAATCCTGCCTCGGGGAGATCAGTTTGGGTTTAGGAGAAATGTAGGAACACGGGAGGCAATACTCACATTACGACTTATCTTAGAAGATAGGCTAAGGAAAGGGAAACCTACATTTTTAACGTTTGTCAATATGGAAAAAGCTTTGACAATGTCCACTGGAATACACTCTAACAAATTCTGAAGGTAAAATATAGGGAGCGAAGAGTTATATTCAACCTATACAAAAACCAGACAGCGGTTATTAGAGTCGAAGGGCAAGAAAGGGGGGGGGGGGCGGGAGGGGGGGTAGGACACAGTGTCGGGTGTAAGGAAATCTGCTGGTATTATAGCCTTTAGGCCAGACGGAGGCTCAGCAATGTACTAACATTTTATATTCATAAGACATCTAAGAAACTTTGGTTCGGTTTTTCCCGGGATTTTCCGAGTAGTGCGCCCTACTATTTTAACCACTTGAGGTGTTGGGGGGGTCCTGTTTCACCACACAAAATTTTGGACAAATTCCCGACCCCAACTCCTTGTAAGCAGTAAATAAACGCTAACTGCACAGTCCACGGATGCAGCAACAATAAAGGAAAACAAAACGACTGACTCGTATGCACACAATACGACCAAACACTTGTCTTTATCCCTACTTTCAAAGTCAGATCACGCCGAACAGTACTTGAGAGAATGTAGTTTTAATGTGACGAATGGAGGCATGACAGGCCACTATTTCTCCCCGCTGTCAGAGTACCAGTGATTCCCCCTGGGTGTACACAGAAAAGGACTCGCATACCTAGTGGAGCGCTAATTGAAAACGACGCTGACAGCGGCGCGATGCGCGCTGGGCGGAGCGCTGGCGGCAGCTACAGGTGGAGGGCGTCGCGCAGCCTGATAGATGCCCAGACCGCGTCGCTCGCCTCGCGTGCGCTCTTTATATGCTAATGGGTCGAGGGGGAGGCGGGGGCGGGGCGACGGATCACGCGACGGCTGGCGGCAGCACGCGAGGGCGGCGTCCACACGGCGCGTGGCACAATCTATAGGCACCATCAGGCAGCCAAGGCCAGTACAGGACACCCCTCTAACTCCACACTTCTTTATATCGATTCTGGTTTGGCGGTAAAGCCCCGTTTACACGGAAGCGAACACAATCGAACGCGCAACAGCGAACGAGAATTCGCTGCCGGCCTCGGTGGCCGAGGGGACTGAGGCGCTCCAGTCAGGGTCTGCACGGCCACTACGGTCGGGGGTTGAATCCCCCCCTCGGGCATGGATATTTGTGCCGTCCTTAGTAGTAGCTAGTTCGTAAGTAATTTGTAAGATTACGGACTGATGACCCCGTAGTTAAGTCCCATAAGCTTAACAAAAATTTGAACATTTTTTTGAGACTTCGCTCCGGTGTAAACGCTTTGGACGCAGTGTTCGCTCGTGCGCGTGTTGCATTCGCGAGTGTTCGCTTGTGATCCGATGGTTGTCGGTTTCAGGGCGAACGATCGAAGGAAATTAGCGTCCTCTCCGCATCGACGACAGACACTCGCTTTGCCACAGTGTATTGTTTTCCAGCGCGAAACTTTGTTTAGTATTTTGAACGAGAAATGGAGTGGTTAGATGAGACTGTGCTGTTATTGATAGAAGAGTACAGATCTCACAGATGTTTGTGATATCCTAGAGACGACCCGGTATAAAATAATGAACAAGAAGAATGATGCCTGGCAAGAAATTGCCGACGTTATAAATATCCCGACGGAAGAAGTGAAGAAGAAAATGAAATCTCTGCTCTCCTCTTTCCGACGAGAGAGAGAGAGAGAGAGAGAGAGAGAGAGAGAGAGAGAGAACGAAAGAGCTATCATCATCTGGGATGACCAATTTTAATCCCCCAGAAGTTGATTTACCTGTGGAGATAATACACACACGCCCCCCCAACACATCAACAGACAGAATCGTTTAAATATGGCGCATAAATTTTATTTATTTGTCAGTTCACTTCGGTAAAATAAATCGAGGGAAACAGTTGGATCGAGATTTAGTGTGCCAGAGAGGTCGTAGAGCACGACAGTGTCATCAAGGTCTTCAAGTCGCGTGCGGGGAATCGGCATTGCCGTACAGAACAGTGTCACGTTGGGTAAAAGCCGCCAACGAAGACAGCAAACTGTGGCAGACATGTATCGGGCAGGTCGTCCTATCGTCTCTGAAAAATGATTGCATACTTTTGCCGCGTTAGTGGACGGTGTTCGACACCAGACGATTCGTGTGCTTTTCCACGAAACCGGATTACCGCATACGAATGTGCTTCATATCCCGAAGAAACGCCTGGGCTTGCTAAAAATTTCATCATGATGCATTCCTCATGAATAGACGGAAATATAGAAATGGATGTGTTACCACGCTGCTCAGACGCACTTTGATCGCTATGATCGCGAAGGGGAGGCTTTCTTACGCCGTATCGTAACACTGGATGAGACATGGGCCACATAGTACAAGCCAAAACTGAAATGCCAATCCAACTAATGGCGTCATTATTGGTCGCCGCGAAAGTCGAAAGTGCGTCAGAGCGCCAGTATGGTGATTCTCGAGTAGGATTGGATGGTGTTATCCTAAAGCACTACGTCTGTCGACGACTGACTGTCAATGCGCACTAATAGTGTTCGTTTTTGGATCGTCACCTGCGACCAGCTTTGCGAAAGGAGTGCGCGGACGCATACAACGCAAGCTGTGACTGCTCTATTCCGTCGATGGGAATGGAAAGTACTGTACCATCCAGCATACTACCCGGAATCCGTGTTGTTGTGGCGTAAAGTCAGCGCCACACGACAGACATAAGAGTATTATCATGGAGAAGGCAGTGGTCGACCGGAAGCCAATCGTAAGCAAGCGCTGCGCATCCTGGAGGGAGAAACCGAAGATGCGCGCTCTCTACAAGCGGCTATATCTAGGCCGACATACGTCTGGACGCCCGGCAGTTACTATTCAGGAATACGTTAGTTACTAGTGAGAACTCGGATAGTTACTATTCAGAACTCAGGCACTTAGTAGGCAGCTACGAAGTCAGAAATAGGACTGTACTACGTCAGAACGCGGCGACGAACTTATCAGTAACTAGGTCAGAGTGCAGCTAGCATCATAACGACGACGACGCGAGAAAAGAAAAGAAACAGACATATGTTCTAAAGATGAGAATTGTAAACTTCAGGCAATATTATCTTGTAATACTAACTATATCAATGTTTTAGATGTCAAAGGATGCTGCACCAATACCGTTACTGACAACAAGACCGGGGCGAGCAAACAACAAAAAAGGCGACAAGGTCACGACACGTGTGACTTTGATTTGATTCCGAAGACGAAGGAACCACTTCGTGGCATTCGCTTCAGAACTGTTCCAGAGATTCGACAGACAGTAGACCGCTCCATTCGCACCATCAACAGAACACGCTCTGCTAACGATATACTACCACTTCCACATCGATGGCAAAGGGTTCGCCGCGGAAGCCGAGCGGTCTAGAGCGCCTCGCCGCAGAGCGCGCGGTTGATCGTCATCGGGCGGTTGATCGTCATCGGAGGTTCGAGTCTTCCCTGGGGCATGGGTGTGTGTATTGTCCTTAGGTTAGTTTACCTAGGTTTAAGTAGTTTGTGAGCTACGGACTGATGACCAAGCAGTTTGGTCCGATAGATTTACAAACATTTGCATATTTGATTTGTATCGGGTTCTCCACAACGCTGGTGACTACTTTGAAGGGCAGTAACAGATATAAACTGTGGTGTCGCACAAGTCTGAAGTGAGCGCCACGTACTTTCGCCGTGCGCCGGCATGCAAGCACGGCGCGGCGTTCTTACGACGTCAGCCACGAGCGCTCTCTGCTGCAACTCCGCTCGTGGCCACCACTCGACTGCAGCGGACTTGGCAATAGGACAGACACTAGGACTCATCAGTAGGCAGGCCTCTATCTAGTTAAACTATGTATCTGCATCCACTAGTCTTCAGTTAACAAAATTATTGTACTGTTTCTGCTAAATATATATCTTGTTCTAATCTAGCTTAGTGTTTCCAGTTTCTTCTGTCCCACTGGCTCGTCACCTCACTCTCTGTACCCGCACACGCGTGTATCCTACTTCCCTGTGTTGGTCTCTCTCTTCTCGGCCACCGACACCCAGGACAACCGGCGGCAACGAGACACAAAATAAACATGTAAACCTTTTGTAACGGTTGTGAATAAATAGTTGCCACTGTTTAAATTCCAACCCTCGTATAAAGGAAGAAGAGCAAAAATGATAGGACATAAAATTGCGATGCAACTAGTTGTTAAGGAATATATTTGAAGTTTGAGGGGAAAAACAGGCAGGCGAAAGGAAACTTTTTTAACATCAAAGAAATAAATCGCACTGACGTGTTTTACGGCCCAGTATAGATTTGTAGTTTTATAAGTTTTTGCAAACATTTTGGACCAAAATAATAATCTGAATAATGAAAGATTAATTAAGAAGTGTCCGAAAAACTTTAAAGAAAAAAAAAAAGTAGGTAGTGGCGCGTTCCAACCACCAACTTTTAGCGTCACAGTCCAACGCCTTGCACACTACACTACGGCTATCAATCGAAAGATGAGTCCTTTAATCTCATACTATTGATGATCGTTGTTAACTGATGCTAAAATGGCATTTGTAGACACTATCATTTATCGTACGAAGGACGATGTGATTTTGTTAAATCTTCAGTACGCCATTGCTTTGAAATGACAACGTGTTAAGTTACAATAAGAAAATCATCAAATACGCAACGCAAGATGGCGTATGCCAGAGAGAGTTCTGGGCGAGGAATGTCACGTGACATCAGCGAACGGTTGGTTTTCGTTAATTCAATGGAGGGTGTCAAAACTCCGTTATTTTAGCAAATATCTCTCAAACGATACGAGATATGAAAAAAACATAAGGGAACAAAGTTGTAGAGAATTTTGTCCTCTACAAATTTGTTTATTCAATTTTCGCGTCAGATGAACGGTTTATTTGCAATTAAAATTACATTACACAGGATTTTTTTGGAATTACTACCGTATTTCTTGTTTGTAATATTTCAAAAAGCGAGGTTCTGGTCTCTGGTAGCCAACAATTAAGTCTGTAAAATTTGGTGCTCATCGGTTGAACGGTTCGTCTTAAAAACGGGGAACACGTTACGGACAGACAGGGAGACAGACATCCAAAAATGGACGTTACTTTTGCAAATATCTCTGAAACGATACAAATATGAAAAAACATAAGAGGGCAAAGTTGTAGAGAATTTTATCCTCTACAAATTCGTTTCAGACAAATGGTTAAGCCGTTATTTTCATTTAAATTTCGAGCTATCAAAGACGATCGCAAAGGACCACTTTTAATGTTACTACCGTAACCTAAAATGGGCCAAAAATGGCGTCCGCCGCGGTGGCCGAGCGTTCTGCGGTACGCCAGTCATGGTCTGCATAGCCACTACGGTCGGTGGTACGAATCCCCCCTCGGGTATGTTTATTTGTGCCGTCGTTAGTGTTAGCTAGATGATAAGTAGTTTGTAAGTTTAGGGACTGATGACCCGGTAGTTAAGTCCCATAAGATATACAGACATTTGAACAGTTTTGGAAAAAAAATGGCCTTAAATCATATGAAGAAACGAAGAGGATTGCAATGGAAAGAGGGACATTTAATTGATAAGCTAGTGACGAACGTTGCTTGCATCACCATGATCCCATCTAGAGGCCACTTCTATCTGCAGCGCCGAAGCCGAAGCGGGGTAACGGAGGCGTGGTAGTGAATGCGATCGTCACTGCGACCGAGGGAGCCAGCGACAAAGCTGTTAGGCGAGGGAGTGGAGACGTTTGGGTGCAGCGGGCGGGGCCGTCAGCGGGGCAGCAGAGGTTGCGGCAGGGTCGTGCTGGGGGCGCGCTTAACGAAGACGGGCAGCGTCGTGACACTGAGGGACACCGCCTGCTGCCAGATTAAGCGGACGCTAATTAAGTGCCGGCCAGGGCACACACACACACACGCACACACGTGATGCGCGCACAGTGTGGTGGGTAAGACTTCTATAAACCCGAGCTGAACTGTCCGCCAGTTTTTCCCCAAGCTGTAGGAGTTGCCACGTTCCGGACGAGCTCACGCGTTACCTCGCGTTTCATTCAACTCGCTCTCACTCGCAAACTACTCACTGTATCAACGTGGAATTTTCATCAATGTGTTCGATAAATGTGAATGTCTGTTTGGTGTATCACGTCTGAACCACAAGACATAAAGAGCTAAAAATTTGTACAGTTACTAATGTCTACTCGGGGAAGGCTTTAGGAACGGTTTTATAGCGATCGGGAATGTCTGTTCGGTGGTACAGTTACTAATCTGTACCCGAGGAAGGTTTTATGGCGATCTGATAGATATTTAGTAATTTGAAGAATATAACGCGAAATGTGGAACAATAATTACTCTTTGAAAACTATATTTACTCTTTGAAAATGGTTTTATTGGTTGCATTGTTTCTTGGGGGTGGATAATGATAAAAGGTTGTAGTATATTCGGGTGGAAAGTTATCGGTGTATATAAAATTCTACGTGTGTGTATGTGTGTGTGTGTTAATATTTCGCTCTTCAGCGAAAACTACAGAATGGAAACGAATGGTCCGAAGTCTCCCGTTGTACACCATAGCAGTTCCATGCCGATAGCTATAAGGGGATGGAAGATATGGTGGTTGAAAGTTGTCAAATTATTAAAAAAAATTGGACTGAAGGCCAGCGATGACTTGCACGACGCTATGGCAAGAAGGTTGCATACAGCGAAACATGATGCCACAGACCATATCTTTGGTCTATGCGTGCTACAATTTCTTCAGCCCTTCCTCTGTAAGGATAAGCATACGAATAAGGAAATATAAAAAAAAAAAATAAAGCAGTAAAAAAGAGATTTCTTTTAATACATCTCTTTGAAAAAAATTTGATATGACGTTTATGATGTTTATTTCTAAAGAAGTTATTGTATTTCATTTCATCCTTCAAAACCAGTCTCATAGCACACTACTGAAAGATAGCTTATGTATCATACTCAACCAACACGCGAGCAGAGCCGTGGGTTTAAGCTAGTAATTTATAAACAGCATATACTGATAATTTACGAACATGCACTTTCTGACGACGTTACGGAATTTTCGACATGCGGGGAACGTTTTTCTGTCGAAGTTAGGTGAACACATTAAGCGAATGAAATGTTCAAAATACATCAAATTTTCATTTTCTACAAACAGAAACTCCTTAAGAAATGTGTAATTTGAGATAATGTAAGTTAAATATGACGCACTGGGATCCGCCCGCCCGTCTAGTAGTAACACGTCTTCCGTATTAGAGCTCCTAATAATTAGGCACATGTTACTGCGTAACGTCCATACTTGAAGATACTGGTACTAACTTCTTTCAACCCAATAAATTTAATAGTTGCAAACTACGAAATTGCTTTGTTTCTATGTAATATGCAATTTTAAATGTTCAGTTATATGAAAAGGATATTCTAAATTGCTCAATACAGAATGCTTTATTATGTGAGGAAATGAGAGCAAGTCAGTTCGTTAGTTAGTGAAGAGATCCTTGCTATCTGTCATTTTCAATTATTCTCACATAAAATCCTCATTACATCTAGTAACTTCCGTGGTTACTGCTAGGCGTTAAACTGAAGTAAATTTAACTTCTATTACGTTTTGTAAACGGAGTACTGGCTCTAAAACACATTGGACAAGAAACAAAGAAATAAACATTTTTGAGTGACGAAGGAATATCTGCAAATCGAATAATAAATCACTAACTTTACTCTTTTTCATTCTACAACTATGTATTTCCTTGAATAATGCGACAGTTAATGAAGTTTTGTGTAGTAACCATGTGGCAAAATACTCCCCTCTTTGCATGTCAAAATATCATTTTGATACCTCTAACCGTGTATGAGATACGCAATGATTCATTCTGGCCTAATCGCCATCGGAAATGAGAGCGCTAAATAAAATAAAGTTTAGCGGTAAGAGTGAAAGGTAAAGATCTCCTCCTTAGTCGAAAATAAACTTTTTTCCGCAACACATAATGGTGCAACATGCACCAAACGGAATATCATAGCAGCCTCTATTCTTTACTGCAAACTTTTCCTAACGTAGCGCAGTCTCTTATTTCGAAGCCAATATCTTATTAACTATCACTATTAACGAAGTGATGAACATTTCGTCACAATGCTAAAATATAAAGATTTAAGTAGCGGAAAAATTTAATATTTCTACCAATTAGTTTCTGCGAAATCGTTTGTGAAAGATAACAGGGCATCCGCCTGTACGCTGTTAGCGCAGAGCGATTCCAACCATGTTAGGCGGACGATTAAGCCTGGGTATTTAGGAGCTCTAGTGGTGGGAGCTCCGTCATCTCGCTCTCGCCTTAACCTCTCCCACTCAGTGTTGCCAACAGTGAAATGGGATTTCCCACTAAAACGCTTATTAAAACCACCAGATACCTCTAGATTTTATTCGTGTCTTTAACAAAATCACTGGGTTGTTATTTTTTGAAGTACTGAGTATGTTGAATAACCAAAAATTATGAGACAACTAGACGATCCGGTGAACTTAGTATCACTTACCTCTTAATATAAGCCATACTAATTTAAAACATATGTATTTTAGACCCAGTAGCTTTATAAAGGCATTTGCTTTGAACGTCAAATGTGCAAAATTTTATCACAATCGTACGAATGATATTGATATCCTAAAGAAAAGAGCTCTTTCAGTTTTCCACAAATTTTCCTTTTTTCTGGCCAACTATTCGAAACTTTTACTTCACTCGAACCTTCCTATCACATTGAACGTCGAATGTGCAAAATTTTATCGCAACCAGACGAATAATAATGATATCCCCTTAAAAACACATCTTTCAGTTTCTCGCGAATTTCCAAATTTTCCGGGTAATTTTCCCGAATTTCTAGTTCATAAGAACGTTCATCTTTCGTTGAACGTCAAATGATCAAAATTTTATCGCAAGCAGATGAACGGTTCTCAACTTATAGTATTGAGTACATTTAGAAACACACTGAAAAAGAAACTTGGTTCGAATTTTGAGACTTTTCTTTTTAACTGTCTCTATTTTTTTTAGTGAAAACTTTTCCAAGACCATAATGAACAAAACAACACGTCTCCGTCGTGCGAATAGCCAGTTATAGTGCTGAATTCAATCAAAAACACATTGAAAAACTCATTTTCAGTTTTCTCAAAATTTTCCAATTTCAGGTATATTTTCCAAAAAAAGAAAAAAAAAACATTTCATACAAACCTCGTCCTGTCAAGCCGTACTCAAATGATGCTCTTACAACCATGTGGCAATTTATTTTTATTCGTAGAAAAAAATCGCTTTCGTTTTTTCCTAGATTTTCCTACTTTCCGGACGACTTTTCCAAATTTTTATTTGATACAAACCTTCATCTTGATTTCAACATGAAATGGTCAAAATTTTTTCGCAATTTGACGAACGGTATTGGTAGCTCACTGGAAAAGGTGTTTCAGTTTTTCCCGATTTTCCTCTTTTCCGGACAAATTTCCCAGATTTTATCACCGTTTAAACCTTCCCTGGTCTTACACGAGTATTTCAAGGCTAAAATTAGCCAAATCGGTTCACCCGTTCTCGAATTTTACCGAGACTAACGAACAGCAATTCATTTATATAGACATAGATAGATTCAGTTTATCCCTTGTGTTTAAAGGTAGTACAGTTTTCTTACTTATTTATTTATTTATTTACTTTGACAGTGTTGTGAAGTTCATAGCTTGTAATAAAATAAAAAAGTTAATATAGTTGGCATTAAAAAGACGGTTAAGACGTAATTGTTTTGCCGCGGCGGATTAGCCGCGCGTAGCCGGCCGCGGTGGCCGAGGGGACTGCGGCGCGCCAGTCACGGTCCGCATGGCCATTACGGTCGGGGGTTCGAATCCCCCCTCGGGCATGGATATTTGTGCCGTCCTTAGTTTTAGCTAGTTCATAAGTAGTTTGTAAGTTTATGGACTGATAACCCCGTAGTTAAGTCCAATAAGCTCTACAAACATTTGAAAATTTTGAAGTTCTGTGGAGTGGGATAATGGTGGATAAAATGAACATTTACAGTGCTTAATGTCTTTTAGACTGAAATTCTGAAACTACCTTGCTTTGTCAAAAATATTTTTTATTTATAAAATGCAATGTATACCTGCAACACCGAATTTAGTTCTCCGCCTTGAATTCCACTTTTTAAAGGTGCTCAGAGACTCAAAAAGTTTGGGTAACGCTGGTCTATAGAACCAGTATTTGAGACAACGCTGCGAAGTTACTTGAAACGATGCGCCGTCCGTAGCTATTTGCCCCTCGATTCGACATGTCTCGTTGGTAACACACGTTTATGACCGTGTGCAATGGTCGTGAGACAATCGTGCAATCGAACAACAATGGGCCCCTCCGCCTATTCACGGTGACCTACATTATACGCTTTGTGTGACGAATGGAGTGAACGGGTGTAAACAAAGGAACACCACAGCATTGTTTACAAACTGCTATTGTGCAAGAAATTCATTTTTTCTATCTTGATTGTACCACCAGGTCAGTTGCATACACATTTAGATGAACTTCATTATAAAGTGCTACGGGTTTGTAATAACTTGTGTAGGCGAGAACCGCGATGGTAATCGGACTAAGGCTGGGGGGGGGGGGGGCGGCGTTCGCCCATGGCCTCTTGTCTTGGGCCCTTGGGCCGGCCGCGGTGGCCGACGGGACTGAGGCGCTCCAGTCACGGTCTGCACGGCCACTGCGGTCGGGGGTTCGTATCCCTCCTCGGGCATGGATATTTGTGCCGTCCTTAGGATCAGCTAGTTCTTAAGTATTCCAGAATGAAACTTTCACTCTGCAGAGGAGTGTGCGCTGATATGAAACTTCCTGGCAGATTAAAATTGCGTGCCGGAACCGGGATTCGAACCTGGGACCTTTGCCTTTCGCGGGCAAGTGCTCTACCGACTGAGATATCCCGACACGACTCACGATGCCGCCTCACAACTTCCGATGTTTCATTTTGGAAACATCCCTAAGGCTGTGGCTAAGCCATGTCTCCACAATATCCTTTCTTCCAAGAGTGCTAGTCTTGCATGTTTCGCAGGAGAGCTTCTGTGAAGTTTGGAAAGTAGGCGGCGAGGTACTGGCGGAAGTAAAGTTGTGAGGCGGCATCGTGAGTCGTGTCGGGGTAGCTCAGTGGTAGAGAGCTTTCCCGCGAAAGGCAAAGGTCCCAGGTTCGAGTCACGGTTCCGGCACGTAATTTTAATCTGCCAGGAAGTTTAGTTCATAAGTAGTTTGTAAGTTTGGGTACTGATGACTCCGTAGTTAAGTCCAATGACCTATACAAACATTTGAAACATTTGAATCTTGTCTTGGGGGCCCTCCAAATAACCAAAAAGAAGGTAGGTTCTTTTTTATTTTATTTTATTTTATTTATTTATTTATTTATTTATTTATTTTTTTTTTACTTGGAGCTAGACTTGCGGATAATCGTTCGACATCGGGAGCGCTCACTTTAGTTTGCAGCTCGGCCGCGAAGTAGGTCGCTCTTTTTAGTTCGTCTGCCCGTTTTGGCTTTTGCTACTAAAACTACAGCTGAGCTGCATGTCAGCTCGAAATGACGGCAACTGGTAGAAGAAGGGAATCACGCGATTCTGCGCGCTCTCGCGTCCTCTCGCTGTTCCCCGTCAGTCTTCCGAAAAGAAGCGGACGACCTAAGAGGCGAGGGATCTGCGAACTAGTTCGCGTAGTTCGCATGTGAGAGCGCTCTTCGGAACTAGTTCTTTCGCGAACTACACAAGACTAGTTTGAGCTACCGTCGCCTAATCCGAATCTCGAAAGCTATTTTATATCGACTGGCCCGTACCTATCGTCCTGGGAAGGGCCTCCGAAACACAAAAGTTACAGTTTTATAGTAATACAAGTATTTACAAGTGGAGGGGGGGCCACATTTTGTTGTACCGCCACCTCCGGCCTCAACAGCCTTACTCCGCCATGG
Organism: Locusta migratoria; assembly: GCA_026315105.1. NCBI lineage: Eukaryota > Metazoa > Arthropoda > Insecta > Orthoptera > Acrididae > Locusta > Locusta migratoria. Next base: position 97,327,438 of record CM048745.1, read on the forward strand.
GTCTGTACAGTGTACATGCACGTCACGCATTCTTCGACAGCCAATGAGCGTTCAGTATTGTTATCAACGCTCTGCTGCGACTGTCTTAGGTATTGCCGAAATTATACTTGCTTTTCGGGAGTTATTTAGAGGATTTCATTCTATTTCCTGCAAGTTGTCCTCGCAGAGAGTGCTGACGTGCAACAAATTCTATCTTAGCAAGCAAGAACCATTACTCGCAGTATTCAAGCGCAAAGCATGCGAATACTGAGGTGACCAATTTTCTTTACAATGAAAAGGAGGACGGAAAAATTCAAGAAAAAAAGTACAATGTAAATAAATTAAACATTTTATTAATTAAAACAAAATACACTAATTATATTTACATTTCTTTTACTCGCTTACTTATATGAGTATTTTTCCATTAAATGAATTTTTTGTCAAAGTATCATTTCCTAACAATATATTGGAAATTTCGGAGCAAGAAATATCCTTCATATTGAATTTTACGGTAAGTGCTGCAGCTAGAGTGTCAACATTCAATCTTGACTTCTCAATATTGTCGAAAAGTCATTCCCAATTGAAAGAACTGTTTCATCTGCTGCATTAGTTTGAGACGTTGCGTGGCCTGTGTTGATGGGGCTTAGGTCGTCGCTAGGGTTGCTTGTTACTAAATCACTTCAAACCACACAACGAATCAAACTTCAAAAAAGAGAAGTTCTTGGTCAAGTTAATAGCAGCACATTCTCCAAGGTTCTTCTAGCAAAATAAAGTCGTTGTTATATGAGAACGGATTTTTATTGATTCTTCCCTCACACTACAGCATTGTAAACATTTAGTCTAAAGCTCCTGGCGACCGAACTTACAAGAACGTACGGCAGCTCTCTACGACTTTCGGCAGCTTACAATTGCTTACAACTTACAACTCCCATTAACTGTCGCTTGCCGTCAGTAGCGGCATGTTTAAATACATAGAATTTGGCGCCCAAGTCGCGAATACGTCACGTGACGTTTACCGATTCTGTTTCAAATAAATTGACTACAAATTTTGAAGAAATTTATACAGTTCAATTTAGTCGTTAACAAATAATATAACTTGTTACAAAAGATGGTAAAAACGGTTACAATTCATGCAATAAATTAATTACTTAAAGGTAAGTGGTGCGTATTTCGCTACACGGCCGCTAGGTCATACAATAACCTTTGAGCTGTCAGCTCATGTAAACAAACGAGTCCGCGCCTAACGTCTTATGACCGATCTTCAAATTCAAGATTTTACCAAAATTTTAAGGTAACGACAATTTACAAGTGAAACAATGTTCATAAAGGTGTATGGTTTATCAAAACGTAATTCAAAACGTAATACATGACAATTCTAGTTTTTCGAAAATAGTTCGAAACTGATATAATCGTTAGAGAAATTGTTAGTTTCAAAAAATTTTCAATATTCTCTTTTCAAAAAAAATCTTAGTAATGACTTATCGTGAGGTTTTTTAAATTCAGGGTCTTTAATATTTCCTATGAAACGTCACAAGTTCAAGAGTAGCACAATGTAAGTTCAACGAGAATAATTAAATTTTCATATGATATGTGTTCATTTTTGAAATGGTCACAATACTTACACCCACCTTTTGTCAATTTCAACATGTTGATTTTCCCATTGTTCTCATTTATCAGTATTTAAATATATATGCAGTCTTCTAATTTATTCAAACTAACAATTGTCAGACATTTCTTTCATTAAGAACTCAACATCATTTTCAATATCTGCCTTATTTACGTGCAATGAAGTTAAAAAGCACTATTGTAAAGTGTTATTTCCTGTGAATTTCATTTCAGAGAAGTCTTCGACATACTAAAAACATGTTTGGTAAAAATTCTGCACTTACTTGGTAAACTTTTCTGTTACACCGGATTCGATTCCTCCTAAGTGCGGCATCTATGAATACATAGCTTGACAGATTAGTTTTAAAATACTGGAATGGAGGACAGTCAGGACGACACTTCTCGAGGAAGGACAGAACTACAAAAGGAGGACTGTCCTCCCTAAAGGAGGACTATTGGTCACCTTGCAAATACATATACTTCAATTGGCGCTTGAAACCTGCAAAGATGTTTTTCCCATTTTTGTCTACACATGCGTGTGTCGAACTATACGTCATATCAACCTGCCAAGCAACATTATTTGGGATTCTACTCTGAGAAAGGGGCATCAACGAATCATGGATTTTCCCCTGTATGTCGTTCATAGTAAGAATAAATCGGCTGTAAACAAGCACAGGGCCATGACTGGTCAGCAGGCGCAGAACAAAATGTTTGTTAAGCTTATGGGACTTAATTACGGGGTCATCAGTCCCTAAACTTACAAACTACTTATGAACTACTTTATCCTAAGGACGGCACAAATATCCATGCATGAGGGGGGATTCGAACCCCCGACCGTAGTGGCCGTGCAGACCGTAACTGGAGCGCCTCAGTCCCCTCGGCCACCGCGGCCGGCAGGCGCAGAACACTGACACTGATGTCCTGTTCTTGGACCTTTGATGCCACTTATGTCTTACTTATTACTAAGTCACTGTAAATGGTAATTTAATACACTGGTAAAAACAGCGGATCATTTGAGATGTTTAGGTTCCGTAGTATTGTAATCGGTAAAATGAACTAACACGATTCGAAGTCTTTCTGTCGGCTTCATGGAGTGGACACCACAACATTACGGCAACCGAGATAGTGGTAATAACAGAAAGTTGATGCAGAGGAAGTTCGTGTTGACTTGTGTATACTCTACCAAACCAATTACACAAACAGGTGGCTTCAAACAGTGTAGAGAGCAGGTAGTACCATTCAACAACAACGTGTCTTACCCAAAGCTATGGAATAGAGAGCCATAGGAAGCTTGGAAGCGGGGCAGACACAGAGGGAGGTGGCTGCAGCTATTGGAGTGTCCCAAAGTGTTATTTCCAAGGCCTGGACTCGATTTCAGACAACATTTGACAGGCTTTTGATTGTGTAAATTATGGGATTCTTCTAGATAAGCTTAAGTATTGTGGTATGAGTGGGACAGTGCACACATGGTTTAAATCATACTTAAACGGAAGAGTGAAGAAAGTTGAAATAAGCAGTTCACATGATATAGATGAAACAAATAATTCCTCTAACTGGGGAGTTAGCAAAAATGTGGTCCCACAAGATTCGTTCTTGAATCCCTTGCTGTTCTTAATATATATTAATGACTTGCCATGCTACATTCACGAAAATGCTAAGCTAGTACTTTTCGCTGATGATTCAAGTGTATCTATCACATCTGACAAACAGGAATTAACTGATGAAATTGGAAATGATATCTTTCAGAAACTTATTAAATGGTTCTCTACATATGGACTCTCATTAAACTTTGATAAAACCCAGTATGTACAGTTTCATACAGTAAATGACATGACACAATTGATAAATTTAGACTCTGAACATAAATCTATAGCTAAGGTAGAATATTCAAAAATTTTAGGTGCTTGCATTGACGAGAGACTGAATTGCAAGAAACCTATATGAAGATCTCCCGAAACGTTTGAGTTCAGCTACTTATGCTATCAGAGTCATTGCAAAATTTTGTGATATACATCTCAGTAAATTAGCTTACTACGCCTATTTTCATTCATTGCTTTCATATGGGATCATATTTTGGGGCAATTCAACATTGAGTAAAAAAGTATTCATTGCGCAAAAGCGTGTAATCAGAATAATTGCTGGAGCCCACCTAAGAGCGTCCTGCAGACGTTTATTTAGGGATCTTCACTGTAGCTTCACAATATATACACTCACTCATGAAATTTGTTATTAACAATCCGACCCAATTCAAAAGTAATAGCAGTGTGCATAGCTACAACACTAGGAGAAAGGATGATATTCACTATTCAAGGTTAAATCTAGCTCAGAAAGGGGTGAATTATGCGGCCACAAAAGTCTTGGTCACTTACCAAGTAGCATCAAAAGTCTGACAGATAGCCAACTAGTATTTAAAAAGAAATTAAAGGAATTTATGAATGGCAACTCCTTCTAAAATGTAGATAAATTTTTAGATATAACTTTTAAAAAATAATAAAAGAAACAACAAAAATGTAATAAAAAATCCTTAAAATATTGATTGTCAAGTGTAGACAACATTTACTAGACTGACGCGTTCCACAGCATTACGAAATGTCGTATATATGATCTATGGGACAAGTATTAATCTAATCTATTCTAATCTTTAAAACAAGGCAAGGCCAAGGTCGTCTACGGGTAACATCACCAAGAGATGACCGTTATCTCCTGTTAACAGCCCGTCGAGACATGAGGCTGAATGCAAATCGGCTGCAACGCATCCTTCAAGCAGCAACAGCACGCGCAGTATCAACACAAACAGTCCGAAATCGTCTTCGAGAATGTGGTCTTTATGCACGGAGGCATGGTGTGCGTCTCGTTAAAACCACGACACCACTTAGTCGGCACAAACTGGGCGAAAGAACATCACAGACGACTCAAGATTTTGCGGACTTGATGTACTGCTTGTACCTCAGCAGGTCGAGTATAATAATTACCACCATAAAGGGCAATTAAAAACTTCTCACCAGCAACTGTTATTTCTTTGGATGGGCTGCAGGATCAGTGAATTTAGTGAGGTATGATGTAAGACACGGATTTTTTGGAGTGTGTCTTTAGAAATTTAACCTTGCCTTGGTTAAATAACACAGACGTTGAATCGCAACAATTCGTTGCAGTAACTTGTTCTACCCGTTGTACTATACTGCCCCCGTATTCAACATTTAAGTTTCTCGCGAGTGTGAGCACATTTTCTGTTCAAATTCAAATCAAATGTTTGTTACGCTTAAGGGACTTAACTGCAAGGTCATCAGTCCCTAAACTTACAACCTACTTATGAACTATCAACAAATAAACAATTCTTTGAGCAACATTATCTCATTATACCAAAGGTATTAAACATAAGGAGAGGCATTGAATTAAAATTAATGCTGTGGCCGAGATTCGAAACCAGTGTATGTATTTGACGTGCTTTAAGACAGTCCGTGTAGTTGCTTTGGCTACAACACTGTGTTAGCTGAAGGGTCTGAAGTACCTACCTAGTACATAGGAGGTCCCAGGTTCGAATCCCGGCCACCGCATGAATTTTAATTCAGTGTCTCTCCTTATGTTTAATACTTATGAACTACCTTACACTAAAGACGACACAAACGTCCACGCCCGCGGGGGGATTCGAACCCCCGACGGAGAGCGCTCTCGCGCATCGTAGCATAGCGCTTCGAGGCGGTTGGCCACTCCGCCGCGTCAGCACAGTTTCTCTAATGGCCAAATTCCTCACAGGGTATACCAAAATGCGTTTTGCGGGAGGCTTTTTTATTTGTATCTTGACGCAGTCCAGAGGCACCTCTGCACACAAAAAACAGCGACTTTAAGGGCAAAGTCAGGGATAATTGGACGCAGCGGAATTGATTCAGAATTTTCTTGAGCCCTCTCCAAGTAAGCAGTAACAGGCTTTTCTGCATTTGTCATGAATCTCAGAGTCAGCGTTCTTCTTCAATATTACAAACTTACCATCCTGTCTCTTCTTACTTTCAAATCTTTTGGCCCACTTTAGGTTACGGTAGTAACACTAAAAGTAGGCCTTTGCGATCGTCTTTTGACAGCTCGAAATTTAAATGAAAATAACGGCTTAAGCATTGATCTGACACGAAAATTGAATATATCTCGTATCGTTTCAGAGATATTTGCAAAAATAACGGAGATTTTGGGATGTCTGTCTGTCCGTAACGTGTACCCTGTTTTTAAGACGAACCGTTCAACCGATCAGCACCAAATTTTACAGACATAATTGTAGGCCGCCAGAGACTAGAACCACCCTTTTTCAAATTTTTCGTACAAAAAATACGGTAGTAATACAAAAAAAGCCGTTTGTAATATAATTGTAATTGCAAACGAATTGTTCATCTGACACGAAAATTGAATAACCTATTTGGTAGAGGGGAAAATTCTCTACAACTTTGCTCCCCTGTTTTTTTTTTTTTTTTTTTTTTTTTTTTTTTTTTTTTTTTTTTCATATCTTGTATCGTTTGAGAGATATTTGTAAAAATAACGTATATTTGACCCCCTCCATTGAATTAACGAAAACCAGCCGTTCGGAGATTTCACGTAACATTCCTCGCCCATAATTCTCTCTGGCATACGCCATCTTGCGTTGCGTATGTGACGATTTTCTTATTGTAACTTACACGTTGTCATTTCAAAGCAATGGCGCATTGAAGTATTAACAAACACACGTCGTTCTTCGTACGATAAATGATAATCTACTGTCTAAAAATGCCATATTAGCATCACTTTAACAACTGTCATCAATAGTATGAGATTCAAAAACGCAACGTCTGATTGTCAGCCTTAATGTTGTGGACAACACGTTGGAATGTGATGCTGAAGGTCAGTGGTTCGGAACCGGCCACTACCAAATATTTTTTTCCTAAAAGGGTTTCAGAAACTCTTATTAATTAATTTATTATTATTTAGATTATTATTTTGATCCAAAATGTTTGCAAAAACTTATAAAACTACAAATCCAAAGTGGGCCGTAAAACTCTTGAGTACGAATTATTTTCTATCACAACACTCGTCTGAATCACATAACAGTTTACTACAAATAACACATTTCGCACGAGACATTATGCTCGCACATACAGTAAAAACTTGAAAGACACAGAAAAGTAAAATATATTGTAACTTCTGACCTGACTAAACTACCGAAAGATAAGATCGGAGGGACTGCGAGACCGCTGTTGAGCGCGCGATTGCTCGCCATGGAGGTTCGAGTCCTCCCTGGGGCATGGGTGTGTGTGTTTGTCCTTAGGTTAGTTTACCTAGGTTTAAGTAGTTTGTAAGCTACGGACTGATGACCACGCAGTTTGGTCCGATAGATTTACAAACATTTGAACATTTCAATTTTGACTGTGAGACGCTCGAACGTGCCTTCAGGGAGAACCCATTAGCGGGGATGTGACCAACAAAGGATGGAAGGACCGCTCCGAGGTACCGACAGGGTTCTGCCACTTCGCCTCGGCTGACGGGCCGCGGCGGAATATCCATGCGCACTGCGCCACCGTGCTTCGGTGCACGCAGCTGTTCGCCGTCGGGAGTTCGAGTCCTCCCTCGGGCAAGTGTGTGTGTGTGTGTGCGCGAGTGTGTTTTGTCCTTAGGTTAGTTTACCCACAGTCTAACACACACAGTCGCGACACTCACTGCTGTGAAAGTTGTTACCAACAAACAGCTGCAACGATACTAGCGCTCCTAGCGGCGGGCAAGCCGCTGAAGTAGTCATGTTTGTTTTTAATTGTTTTTGTACGTAATTAACGAAAAACTCAGTATAATTTTTGCGTTATAATCATTAGTAAAATATCAAGAGGCATACCTAATACGGAAATTAAAGTAAAAACAGCCGAATTTAACTGACTCAGTGGTATAAAGAACAACTCCTTTATGAAGAAATAATTACGAATATGTGTGTATTTGCTGCTTATTTCGCTGACAGTAAGTAGAATATATAACATAAGAGAATAGTATATTTCTATTACGGTCTTTTTTTAGTACGTCATGCAGTTTTTTGACGTGTATCAATTCGGTGTGGAGTCTAATGATCCGCACATTTTTACATCTCACTCGCCTTTCTCATACATGCATATTCTTTTAAGTGTAATTACTTTAGCTTAAAAATACAATGTTTTGATGATTCTTGCCGTTTATGGTTTATATGTAGCAACAATTATGGAGCTGGGGTGTTCTTTGTTGGAAAACAGTTTGATTGTTTTTGTCGTTTTATTGCCATGTCTCTGACGTTTCTCCTTCAGCTGCAACTATGGTAGCTGATTTCGTACGTTAAATACTGTAGTTATTGAATTTTATGTACGTTTCCTACGGTCCACCATCACCGATTTTACTGGAAAGAAATCTTAACGTTCCTGCGTAGAAAAGCGACGCATATCTGCTATAGGTCAGGTCTTCTGGTGCTTCCTAGCCATTTTTCATGTTTAATAGAAAATGAAATTATTCACGTAAAGCCTGTATGTTACGAGATAATTCTAAAGAAACTGTCCTGTAAGGTGCCGTTTCGTACCTTGTCAGAGATCTTAGAAAACATCAAAAAGAGAGCTATTTTAAATTATTACCTGTATATATGGCACTACATAAGTTCCCTAACGTAAAAAAGTATGTTAAAATCAATATACCTGTCACTATTCGTACTCAGGCAATATAGTTTTCAGAAACGTAGCTTGCCAGCCGCTTGGAGCACTGCTGTCGCAGCGTATAACAAAAATCTGTGGGAGTGTCAGGACTGTATACGTTAGACTGTGGTTTACCTTAGTTCAAATCAAATGTTCAAATGTTTGTAGAGCTTATGGGACTTAACTACGGGGTCATCAGTCCCTAAACTTACAAACTACTTATGAACTAGCTAATACTAAGGACGGCACAAATATCCATGCCCGAGGGGGGATTCGAACCCCCGATCAAGGGGCCATGAGTTTACCCCAGTCCAAGTAGTTTTTAAGCTAGGGACTAATAATCAAGCAGATGAGTCCCATATATTTACAAACATTTGAACATTTGATTTCGGCTGACGGACATTCGTAATAAGGGATTAAAGCGCCTTCACGCTTCAGGAAAGCGAATTTAATGTACTTTCACGTGGTGTAGGGAGTATATTTGATCATCCTATCCTGGAACCAACACTCACTCATTTCATAACACAAGCTGATTTTTTATTCATCTTACTGGTCAGTGTCATGTACCTAATATGTTCTAAATATAATTTGACGAATGATTTCATCAAACATACTTTCTCATCAATCCTTTCAAAATAACACTTTTCAGCGGAACACATCGAAAATGTAGGACCGACAAAAGATAGGCAGGTAGGAACGGGCGTTTCGCCGCAGGGCATAGAAGGAGTTGCTCGTAATTTTCTCTTTGGAGCTTCCCCCTTATGAGAAAATCGAATATTACAGACGTCCCTTTTAGGCAATTTAATGTACTGTCACGTGGGGGTGGGGGATTTGTTGATGACATGTATATTTCTTGAGTTGTAGGGCGTGCGAGTGGACGGTTTGGACGTTTTCACAGAAGGACCAAAAACTCGCTCCGTTTCAGCAAGTTTTAGCGCCGGTACCGCTCGTCATAAAATCAGGTCTGAGTAGTGCATTTTGTAGTAAATTTTGTTTACTTTAATTTTGTGCAGAATAAACATTTTCGAGAGTTTCGGATAGATAAGCAAGAAACTAAGAGTGATAACGTTGAGTTATTTTTATTAATTTATTTATTTTTAATTTTTGCTGTTTTCGTTGTGAAACCGTCCTCTTACAAGACAGCAAACTTGAACCTGGAATTCAGCGTCACAAAAATATATAGTACCGTTTAGAAAAAAAACTTTCGGAATTTTGTTACGAAAAAAGCTGTTTTGAACACCAATTGACTGAACTATCAGTTCAAGAGGTCGTGTCACCTGAATACAAATTCAGAACGTGTAATTTATTATCACACAACTTGTCACTTTCCGTGTTCATGAACAGTAAATAGAACTAGAATGTTGTTTCTGTCTATTGCAGTCTTATGTAAAGGGTAGATTCGACCAATGTGCGAGTGTCACGGAAATGCTCCGGGAACTCAAATGGGGATCGCTAGAGGAAAGACGACTTTCTCTTCGAGAAATTCTGTTGAGGAAATTTAGAGGGCTGGAATTTCCTGCCTCCTACTTACATTTTGCGTAGTGATCACAAAGACAAGAGAAATTAGGGCTCGTACGGAGGCATATAGACTTTCTTTTTTTACCTCGTTCTATTTGGGAGTGGAATAGGAAAGGAAATTCCTAGAAGTGGTACAATGTATTGTCCGCCACGCACCTTACGGTGGATTACGGAGTATGTGCGAGGCGCGTTTTTTAAGTACGTTTCGTTTGAAAATGTTCAAATGTTTGTTAAACTTATGGGACTTAACTACGGGGTCATCTGTCCCTAAACTTACAAACTACTTATCAACTAGCTTATCCTAAGGACGGCACAAATATCCATGCCCGAAGGGGGATTCGAACACCCCGACCGTAGTGGCCGTGCAGACCGGGACTGGAGCGCCTCAGTCCCTCGGCCACCGCGGCTGGCGTTCCGTTTGAACATAAGTACACAACGAAATGTTATTTCAATGAAGTAAATTTATTTTCAGAGAGTACATATTTCCTATTTTTCGACATAGTTGCCAAGTTTGTTGAAACACTTATCACGCCTCTCAACCAATTTTAAAATACCCTCTTCATACTTTCTTGCCGCCTGTTCCGATAACCAAGAGTTCACCGCCGTTTTGTAAAGCACTGATCTCGACACGTCAGGAAATTCGTTTGAGAGACCTGCTATTGTGAAGCTCCTGTTCACACGAGTCCTCGCTTCAGCTGAAACCTCAAAATCGTCTGTAATCGAAGATTGGAGACCGGAGCGGTTCTCATCATGGACGTAGTCTCCGTCTTGAATTATCATACCCACTTAACGCACTTTGCCTTTACTCAAAAAAGTATCACCGTACACCGCAAATCTGTCGAATTTCTGCAGCAGACAGGTTGCTTGATGACACGAACCATATCACTGAGCGAACCTCACACGCGGTTGGCGAGTTGCTAGTCTTAAATATTTTGAAAGCATAGAACACAACCGTGCAGGTTAGCTACAGAGCTGACACTGAACCAAGGTTAATCACTATTATCCCCGAGGCATGCCGGTACACGACGCACGCGCTCGTTGCGGTATCTACTAGTGTACAAAACGGAACTTACTTTAAAAAACGCGCGTCGAATGTAGATCTAGAACACCTAGAATCTTGTTGATAGAACACTTTTTTTGCTGTATCTTGACCATCCGCAGTCCATGTTCCATATAAATGACGGATCCAGTAGGATTGAGTAGTAAATAAATCTTCAATGTTTTCAGATGTTTGTAAACCTAAGAGACAAAACTGCTGAGTACATCGGTTCCTATAGTCTACATCTACATGCGATACTCTGCAAATCACATTTAAGTGCCTCGCAGAGGGTTCATCGAACCACCATTATACTATTCATCTTCCATTCGATACTCGAATAGCGCTCGGGAAGGAAGAACACCTGAATCTCTCCGTTCGAGCTCTGATTTCTCGTATTTTATTCTGATGATCATTTCTACCTATGTAAGTGGGAGTCAACAATATATTTTCGCATTCGGAGGAGCATGTTGGCGATTGGAGTTTCGTAAGTAGCCCACGCCGCAGCGATAAGCGCCGTTGTTGTAATGATTCCCATCACAGATCCTGTATCATTTCCGTAACGCTGTCTCCCCTGTATCGTGACAACACGGAACAAGCTGCCCTTCTTTGAACTCTTTCGATGTCCTCCGTCAAACCCACCTGATAAGGTTCCCACACTGGGTAACAATACTCCAAAGACGGACGGACAAGTGTAATGTATGCAGTTTCTTTTGTAGTTCTGTTGCATCTTTTAAGGGTTCTGCCAATAAAACGCAGTCTCTGGTTCGACTTTCCCGCGACATTATCTACGTGTTCTTTCCAATTTAAGTCTGAAGTAATAGTAATTCCTAGGTATTTTGTGCAGTTTACGGCCATCACTTTTGATTGATTCAACTTGTAAACAAAGTTTAACGGATTTCTTTTCGTAATCACGTGGACGACTTCACACTTCTCATTATTTAGAGTCAATTGCCAATTTTTACACCACTCTGACATCTTATTCAGATCGTTCTGCAGTTGGTTTTGATCTGCATATGATTTTACTAGACGGTAAATGACTGAGTCATCTGCAAACAACTTAAGAGGGCTACTTAGATTTTCCCCTAAATCGTTTATGTAAATAAGGAACAGCAAAGGACCAATAACACTACCCTGTGGAACGCCCGCTATCACCTCTGTTTTACTCGATGCCTTAGCATCGACTACTACGAACTGTGTCCTATTTGACAAGAAATCCCCTCTCCAATCGCAAATTTGGGGCGATTTACCATAACCACACAATTTGATTAAAAGCCGTTTGTGAGATACGGTGTCAAAAGCCTTCTGGAAATCAAGAAATACAGAATCGATTTGCGAACCCTTGGCGATAGCACCCAACACTTCGTGTGAATAACGAGCTAGTTGTGTTTCGCATGAACGATATTTTCTAAATACGTTACACTATACAACATGCTAATGTAAACGAACTTAAACTATTGACAACACATATACACGCATACATAGGAAAATGCAGACTTTCACGCCCGGAAATGTCACGTACATCAAATTTATCCCTGCTCTTATGCTATGATCGGTTGAATTTGTTTTTAAAAACCAACGTTTCTTTCCCGTCTGAGGACATCTGCAGGGGGGTATATAGGAACACATTAAGCCTGCCAAGGACGCCCGTAAAACATTCGAAAAAGCTCGAGTGTACATGATCCCGTACACTTTGAAAGCTTGTTGTTGTAAGTTTATTAAGTGAAAGAGAAAGCTTGATGAAAGTTTGTTAAGTGAAAGTTTCCTATTCTTATTAAGTCTTTCTATTTAAATCAAGGAGTTTCTCTAATCATATGTGCGAAACGGATTTAACATACAAAATTAGGCCCTGTAAGTAAAACAATCTGTACTTCTGTGAACATTATTTCTGACATTCAGATTCAGTGGCATGTAAGGACTGATTACTTTACTGGTATGTGAACATTTACATTTAAAACGAAATCTTTTTCTCAAAAAACTCAACAAGTACGATACAACAAAATCAAATATGCCACAATCAGGAAAATGAGGGACGAGGTTGAGCTGAAATAAGAAAAATTAGTAATCATTAAGTTATTTATTGAATTAAAGAAACATACCTATGTTGAGTCTTCACTATAATACAATGGTTTTATACAATTCTCTTCCATACAAATATTCTCTTCCTCTTGATACAGAATCCATTGTCCAATATAATACGTTTGTATTCATAAATATAGAGTAAAATAAATCAAACTCAATACAATCATTGCTGACCAATTCAACCTTAGTACACAACACAGTGGCCATACGTCTGTCAGCTAGCCTAGCCCACAATCGACTCTTCTGCTCAACAGCTCACTCTCTACTACTCGCCTCAGCGGTCAAATAAGCTGCTGTAGCGCAGATGCTACATCACAGTAGCAAAGACATTATGATGTGCAGTAGTTACAAACATGGACTGAGATTATCGATCATGGATGACTTTCACATACAAAATAAAGCTATAAGGCGGATACACGTTCAGATTCACAAAAATAAAGCTAAAAATCAATAAATAATGAATTTCAGCATATGGCTGCCTACTTTCAACTTGCAGAGATGTTTATGTGGGCACCACCAGAAGAACTGTCGCAAAACGGTTGGAAGAACACAAGGGCAACTGTACAACAGGAGAAACTGAACGATCAGCTGTTGCGCAGGATGCTTTCCAGCCAGGTAACCTCCACATTCGTTTCGACGAGGCGCAAGTACTAGCGGCCGCAAGTGGATACTATGAAAGGCTCTACAGGTAGGCAATTGAAATCGCCAAACACCCGAATAATTTCAGTAGCGAGCCAGTGTGTGTGTATTGGACTTGCAATAGTACAGACCCCCCTGAAGAAGTTCGCGGACGGGGACGAAACGTTGGGTTTTGACAACAAATTCAACCGATCAAAGCATAACAGCTCGCATAATTTTCTTGGACATACATGAACACTCACACACTACGTTTACATGCAACACATCTTCCGGAAGACGAAAACCGAATTTCGTAAACGGTTTTTCGCTATCGTGTTTACATGCCATAGCCTGAATCGGATTTCCTAGCCCACTTAATACGGAGGCTCAAAAACAGCTGATTTATTTCCTAATTTAGTCAGCATAATCGCTATTTTTCTTTACTTAAATTCATAGATTCATTTTCAGTCTAATATTTATACTTTTATTTCACATTAGAAAACATCACTTTTTCCATATGTGTCGAAAATGCTTAACAAGAAAACACAATCTGACAAGCCAAGAACACTTCAAAAACGGTTGCGTTTACAAGGTCACGAAAATAGATTGTGGAACTGGAAAACCGCTTTAGAGAAGCGGATTTCCAGAATCGATTTTGGAGTGTTTACTAGGGATGGCGGTTATCGCTGAAACAACCGGTTTTCGGTTATACCGGTTCTTTTCTTCTCCAGTTTAACCGCACCGTAAAAATTGCTCAAAATAACCGGTTTTTTAAATAACCGGTTTTCGGTTTTTATTGCTATTATTTCCAGTAGAGTTCGAACGAAACATATTTTGCGGCCGAAACAGAAACCGTAATTGTCGGTTCTTGTAGTTTCGGCCGAAACCGAAACTTAAGAAATTTAGTTAAAATCAAGGTAAATTTACGTTATAGGATAAATCACTAGTCTTTCCATATTTTGCAAGATCCCCTCCCAACACTACACCTTCTTGGGTGTGTGTAAGCCGTGTAAGGAGTTCGCAGAAGACGATATACGAAGCATACAGATTTACTGGCCTAGTATTTCTATTCGGCAGTTGCGAATATTCAGCAACCACTCCTTAAGTTGGACTTGTGAGCCAGCGCATACGAATATCTCGTTAAATATATATAGTTAAAGTCAGTAAATAAACTTCAATCAATGCTGCAGAAGTATTTCGAAAAATAAAGTCACAGTTCCGACTAACATTATGATTGTTGTCAGTGTAAATTTATGCAAATTGAACTAGGAAAGCTCTGTACCACATGAACAAAGAATGTTCAAATGGGTGTGAGTTCTTATGAGACCTAAATTCTTAGGTCATCGGTCCCTAGAATTACAAACTACTTAATCTAACTTTAACTTACGCTAAGGACAACATATACATTACTGACCGAGGGAGGAGGGAGGACTCGAACAAAAAAAAAAAAAAAAAAAAAAAAAAAGGTTCAAATGGTTGTATAGTCTATGGTACTTAACTACGGGGCCATCAGTCCCTAAACTTACAAACTACTTATGAACTACTTACGAACTAGGACGGCACAAATATCCATGCCCGAGGCGGACCGTGCTGACCGTGACTGGAGCGCCTTAGTCTCCTCGGCCACCGGGGCCGGCGGACTCGAACCTCCGACTGGAGCAGCCGCGCAGTCCGTGACATGGAGCCTCAGACCGCACGGCTACTAAAAAAGCTGCTCGCTTTCAAGGAATCACATTAATAAAACTTGTTAGCATAACAATATGTTAATACATTAAAATTTAGTATTCCAAGCTTGGAGTACATGACTTACATAATAGGTATATATGACTCGAATTTACCTTCTTATCCAAGGAACATTTTGGATGATTTCTCCTTAATTGACATAGCATGTTTGTAGTACCTCCACGTTTTAAGCTCTTTAAAGCAAATGGAGCATTGTACCTCACTGCTGCCGTACTTCGTCAAGTACTTCTATACTCGGGATGGTGCCATTTAAGACACAACCTATGTCTGGCGACGACAGTAAGGAATTGCCGCATGACCTGACGGAGGAAATCTTGTACTCTGCCGGTGCACGCGCGTCGTCTAATAGGACACGCCACACGGTAACAGGGGCATCGGTGCCTCACCAGCTGCACCAGTTCTTAAGTTCTTATGCAAAAAATGTTCAAATGTTTGTTAAGCTTAAGGGACTTAACTACGGGGTCAGCAGTCCCTAAACTTACAAATTTCTTATGAACTACGTACAACTAAGGACGGCACAAATATCCATGCCCGAGGGGGGATTCGAACCCCCGACCGTAGTGACCGTGCAGACCGTGACTGAAGCGCCTCAGTCCCCTCGGCTACCGCGGCCGGCAGTTCTTATGCCACGCGTTTTTTGCGCGTTTCTAACTGTCGGGATTGTTCTTAAATGATCACTGACCGCTTTTCTTAGTTACTGCGATGACCTAATATTTCACAGCAGTGGAGATTTTTGGAACAGCCCTAAATATTAGGGTCTACTAGTTTTAATTTTTTTAAATTATTTACGAAAAACACATTTTGAACCACTAGTACAGGAAGTAGTCGTACCAGTTTTTTTACCCGATTTTTGGCAATAACTAATAAAAAACCGGTTACAACCGACACCAAATAAATACAAAATAAACCGGTTATTCAAAACTAAAATACCGGTATCGGTTTTTCCCATCCCTATGTCGAGGTGCGGCTGTCGGCAGTGGCAGTCAGCTGGAGTGGTGGGTGGCGCGCCCCCTCGGGTGCCCCAGTACAGCGGCAGTGCAGACGGCGGGCAGACGGCAGACGGCTCCGCTCCTCGCCGTCACAGCAGGTGGCTGCGGCCTCGGTCGCGCCTCGCTGCCCCCCCCCCCCCCCCCCCCCACTGTTGAGGTGGGTTATGGCGGCGCCACAGCCCGCCGCTTCCGGCGCACCGTGACTCCGCAACACTTCCACTAGCCGGCGCTTCCTCCAGCCCATGACACAGCTGCTAACAAACACCGAACAGTGCGGGGTAGATAGAACAGGCTGGCGCATCCGACATTTTCATTCCCTGCGAATGCTAAACACAACCACGTAGCTTATGCGAACAGTGTTGTTTTGTTCAAATTTAGTGAAATACTAGCTCAAACCCGCGGCTCCTCTCGCGTGTTGGTTGATTATGATAGATAAGCCATCTTTCAGTAGTGTGCTATGAGATCAAATCACACGTAAAAATGCACACGTTTCGAAGAATCCAATCACGAAATTCAACAATAATATCACAGATCGATCACTTGGTGCAATGCGCGAAACGTCAAATCGATTTTTTTAAAGAGATGTGTCAAAAGAAATTTCTTTTTTACTGCTTTATTTATTCTTAAATTTCCTTATTCGTATGCTTATCCTTACAGACAAAGAGCTGAAGACATTGTAGCACGCATAGACCAAAGATATGGTCTGTGGCATCTCGTTTCGCTGTATGTAATCTCCTTGCTATAGAATCGCTGGCCTTCAGTCCGAATTCTTTTATAATTTGACGACTTTCAACCACCATATCTTCCACCCCCTTATAGCTGTCGGCATGGAACTGCTATGGTGTACAACAGGAGACTTCGGACAACAATTACGCATAGACCATTCGTTTGCGTTATGTAGTTTTCATTCTGTAGTTTTCGCTGCAAAGCGAAATATTAACACACACACACACACACACACACACACACACACGCGTAGAATTTTATATACACCGATAACTTTCCATCCTAATCATTATCAACCCTCAAGCAACAATGCAACCAATAAAATCATTTTCAAAGAGTAAATGTAATTTTCAAACAGTAATTATTGTCCCGCATTTCGCGTTATATTCTTCAAATTACTAAATATCTATCAGATCGCCATAATACCGTGTCTAAAACCTTCCTCAGGTATAAATTAGTAACCGTACAAATATTTAAGTCTCTGCGTCCTGTCGTTCGGACGTGATAAGCGTACACGGAACAGACATTCACATTAATATATAGAGATAAATAGCTATCCGATCGCCACAAAACCGTGCCTCAAGCCTTCCCCGAGTAGACATTAGTAACTCTACAGATTTTTAGCTCTTTACGTCTTGTAGTTCAGACGTGATAAACGTACACCGAACAGACATTCACATTTATAGATATAGATTTTAGAAGTTGTATGTTTTTGACGACGTTACAGCGTTCAATGAATGAAATATAAAGCAATTTGTGATCAGTTATGGCTTCACTGTACTATATTTAGATGGAATACCAAAGTGCACTAATGAAAATTTGTGCCCGGCCGGGATTCAAACCTGAGATCTCCTGCTTACTAGGCACACGCGTTGACCACTCCGCCACCGAGGACACAGTGACCAGCCCGACTGCAGAAGATTCTTCCCTACACGTCTCCCATAACACCCAAATCTCCATTCGCTACGCTGTCTCTTTCCTATTACCACACCCTATTTGTTCTGTAATGCTCGCAGCCACAATACTGTGTTCCCGCATCAGGGAGAACAGACCATGAGGTATCGAGACACAATCGGGGAAAAAACAGACAATTGTATACAAGACGAGGCTGGGCTCCTGATGACAATTAATTGTGTCTCGATACCTCATGCTTTTTTCTCCCTGATGCGGGAATACAGAATTTTGGCTACGAGCATTACAGAACAAATAGGCTTTGGTAATAAGAAAGAGACAGCGTCATGCGGGAATACAGTATTGTGGCTGCGAGCATTACAGAACAGATAGGCTGTGGAAATAGGAAAGAGACAGCCTCATGCGGGAATACAGTATTGTGGCTGCGAGCATTACAGAACAAATAGGCTGTGGTAATAGGAAAGAGACAGCCTCATGCGGGAATACAGTATTGTGGCTGCGAGCATTACAGAACAAATAGGCTGTGGTAATAGTAAAGAGACAACGTGGCGAATGGAGATTTGGGCGTGGCGGGAGACGTGCATGGAAGAGTCCTCTGCAGTCGGAATGGTCAATGGCCGGGCACAAATTTTCATTCGCCACACTTTGGTATTGCATCTAAACCTAGTACAGTCAAGCCATAACTGATCGCAAATTGCGATTTATTTCATATTTTAGAACTGTCCGGCAAAGAGCCTTTGATCGGGCTACTTTGAGCTTGCATTCCGCTCTAGTTTAATCGATACATTGATTAGACACACAAATTTCGCGTTTCCTTTACTTATTGCTGCTTTTCTTTGCTGTCCGAATAAGGAAAAACAGCGCAAGAAACAAATTTCTGTAATAAAAATAACGCACTACGTTTAATTCTGCGGAAGCATGTCATCAAGATAAGCGATCTTGGTTTGTATTTGAGTAATGACTCTCAATATGCGGCGTTTGTTTGCCGTCTTGCAATGTGCTTGTTTTCTGCTGTGACAAATACACCAGATCGGAGTTTTGTACTCACATTGCTGAATGTATTTCTATTACGTTAATTAATTTTCATTTGAACAACCCTCGTATACGGACTCGGGGTAGCAGACGACTGCATCAGAAATACATGACTTTACAAAACACTCCGTATCAGTTTTCTATTGGCCTAAAATATGGCGGCGTGTTGGCCAGTTTCTGTTCTTCATATTGGTCGCGGAATAAAACTGTCCATATGTCTGTTATTCTATCGGACCAAACTGCGTGATCATCAGTCCGTAGCTTACAAACTACTTAAACCTAGGTAAACTAACCTAAGGACAACACACACACCCATGCTCCAGGGAGGACTCGAACCTCCACGGCGAGCAACCGCGCGCTCCGCTGAGGTGCTTTACACCGCTCGGCTACTCCACCGTGGCAATAAAACTGTCCAGAGCAGCGGTTAGCCTTTCAGGTGCTGCATGCACAATTGTGCGGGTCTGGTTTTGCTAGCTTTATTTCTTTGTGATTCACGCTAGGAAGTTCAGCTCTGCATCACACATTGTGAATGGACTGTGCTAACGTGCGCATCGTGTTTTAGTTCCATGTTCCTATCCTGGGTGCCTTAGGCAGTCGGCGAACTTTCAGTACACTTACTATGGTGGTAAGAAAGCGAAAGCTCCAAAGTTTGTCTATATTGTTGCAATATACAGGGTGTTACAAACAGGTACGGCCAAACTTTCAGGAAACATTCCTTACACACAAAGAAAGAAAATATGTTACGTGGACATGCGTCCGAAAACGCTTAATTTCCATGTTAGAGCTCAATTTAGTATTTGTAATTTTAAATTATTCGTGCAGACAATAGTCAAGATACCCAACTTTTTCGTTAGTATGTACTGTACTTCCTCGATTCACCGCCAGTTGGCACAATTGAAGGAAGGTAATGTTGACCTCAGTGCTTGTGTTGACATGTGACTCATTGTTCTACAGTACTAGCATCACGCACTTCAGTACGAAGCATCAACTGGTTAGTGTTCACCACGAACGTGGTTTTGCAGTCAGTGCAATGTTTACAAATGCGGAGTTGGCAGATGCCCATTTGATGTATGGATAAGCACGGGGCAATAGCCGTGGCGCGGTACGTTTGTATCGAGACACATTCATTGACCGATGGATTGGTAGAGGCGGACCAATTCCATGGCCTCCACGCTCTTCTGACCTCAACCCTCTTGACTTTCATTTATGGGAGCATTTGCAAGTTCTTGTCTACGTAATCCCGGTACCAAATGTAGAGACTCTTCGTGCTCGTATTGTGGACGGCTGTGATACAATACGCCATTCTCCAGGCCTGCATCAGCGCATCAGGGATTCCATGCGACAGAAGGTGCATGCATGTATCCTCGCTAACGGAGGACATTTCCTGTAACAAAATGTTTGAAGTCACGCTGCTACGTTATGTTGCTGTGTGTTTCCATTCCAAGATAATGTGATTCGAAGAGAAGTAATAAAATGTGCTCTAACATGGAAATTAAGCGTTTCCGGACACATGTCCACATAACATATTTTCTTCTTTTGTGTGTGAGGAATGTTTCTGGAAAGTTTGGCCGTAACGTTTTGTAACACTCTGTATAAGTTTAGTTTCGTTCATTTTGTTGTTGTTGTTGTTGTGGTCTTCAGTCCAGAGACTGGTTTCATGCAGCTCTCCACCCTACTCTATCCTGAGCAAGCCTTTTCATCTCCTCATAAGAACGACAACCCACATCCATTTGAATCTGCTTAATATACGCGTCTCTTGGTCTCCCTCTGCGATTTTTACCCCACACACTTCCCTCCAACGCTAAATTCACAATTCCTTGATGTCTAAGAATGTGTCCTACCAATCTATCCCTTCTTTTAGTCAAAGTATGCCAGAAATTTCTTTTCTCCCCAATTCGGTTCAGTACCTCCTCATTAGTTACGTGATCCACCCACCTAATCTTCAGCATTCTTCTGTAGCACCACATTTCAAAAGCCTCTATCCTCTTTCTATCCACACTGCTTATCGTCCATGTCTCACTCCCATACAAGGCAACACTCCATACAAATGCCTTCAGAAAGGACTTCCTTAGGTTTAAATCAATATTCGATGTTAACAAATTTCTCTTTTTCAAAAACGCCTTTCTACCCATTGCCATTCTGCATTTTATATCATCTGTACTGCGACCATCATTTGTTATTTTACTGCCCAAGTAACAAAACTCATCTACCTCCTTTATTGTTTCGTTACCTAATCTAATTCCTTCAGCATCACCTGATTTTCTTAGACTGCACTCCATTACCCTAGTTTTGCTCTTGTTAATATTCATCTTATATGCACCTTTCAGCACACTGTCCATTCCGTTCAATTGCTCTTGCAGGTCCTTTGCTGTATCTGACAGAATTACTATGTCGTCGGCAAAACGCAATGTTTTTAATTCTTCACCCTGAACTTTAATTCCTTCTCCAAATTTCTCCTTGCTTTCCTTTATAGCTTGCTCAATGTACAAATTGAACAACATTGGGGAAAGGCTACAACCCTGTCTTACTCCCTTTCCAACCACTGCATCCCTTTCATGCCCTTCAACTCTAACAACCGCTGTCTGATTTTTGTACAAGTTGTAAATAACCTTACGCTCCCTATATTTTACTCCTGCTTGCTTCAGAACTTTAAAGAGTTTATTCCAATCAACATTGTCAAAAGCCTTCTCCAAATCTACAAAAGCTAGAAATGTTGGTTTGCCTTTTCTTAATCTATCTTCTAGGATAAGCCGTAAAGTGAGTATTGCCTCCCGTGTTCCTACATTTCTCCTGAACCCAAACTGATCTTCCCCGAGATCGGCTTCTACCAGCTTTTCCATCCTTCTGTATATAATTCGTGTTAATATTTTGCAACCATGACTTATTAAACTGATGGTTCTGTAGTTTTCACACCTGTCTGCACCTGCTTTCTTCGGAATGGGGATTATAACATTTTTCTTAAAGTCTGAGGGTACTTCACCTGTCTCATACATCTTACACACAATATGAAACAATTTTGTCATGGCTGGTTCTCCCAGAGACTTCAGTAGCTCTGACGGGATATCATCTACTCCAGGGGCCTTGTTTCGACTTAGATCTTTCAGTGCTCTGTCAAATTCATCTCTCAGTATAGTATCTCCTATTTCATCATCATCTACATCCTCTTCCCTTCCTACAATAGTGTCTCGAAGTTCATTTCCTTTGTAGAGCTGCTCTATGTACTCTTTCCACCTTTCAGCTTTCCCTTCTTTGCTGAGAACTGAATTTCCATCAGTGTCCTTGATATTCATAGAGATGTTTCTCTTATCGCCAAATGTTTCTTTTATTTTCCGGTAGGCTGTATCTATTTTTCCCCTATTTATACATTCTTCTACATCCTTGCATTTGCCTTCTAGCCATTCCTGCTTAGCCATTTTGCACTTCCTGTCAATCTCATTTCTTAGTCGTCTGTACTCCATTTTGCCTGTTTCATTTACTGCATTTTTATATCTTCTCCTTTCATCGATTAAATTTAGTATCTCCTGTGATATCCAAGGATTCTTTGGAGGTCTTGCCTTCCTACCTATTTTGTCCTCTGCTGCCTTCACTATTTCATCTCTCAATTTTACCCATTCCTCCTCAATTGTTTTATTTTCCCCTGTTTCTGTCAATTGTTGCCTGAAGCTCCCTCTGAAATTCTTAAGAACTTCGGGGTCCTTCAATTTATCTAGGTCCCATCTCCTTACTTTCCTACCTTTCTGTAGTTTCTTCAGTTTCAGCCTACAGTTCATAACCAACAAGTTATGGTCAGAGTCTATGTCTGCCCCTGGGTATGTTCTACACTTCAAAACCTGGTTCCGAAATCTATGTCTTACCATTATAAAATCTATCTGGTATCTCCCGGTGTCTCCTGGTCTCTTCCACGTATACAACCTTCTTTTGTGATTCTTAAACCAGGTGTTTGTTATAACTAAATTATGTTCCGTGCAAAATTCTACCAGGCGGCTTCCTCTTTCATTCCTTTTGCCCAGACCATATTCACCCACTATCTTCCCTTCCCTTCCTTGTCCTACTACCGAATTCCAGTCTCCCATAACAATTAAGTTTTCCTCTCCCTTAATTGTCTGAATAATTTCCTTTAGCTCCTCATATATTTCTTCGATCTCCTCATCATCGGCAGAGCTAGTTGGCATATAAACCTGTACTACTGTTGTCGGTGTTGGCTTCGTATCTATCTTGACAATGATAATGCGATCGTTGTGCTGCTCATAGTAGTTTACCCGCATTCCTATTTTCTTATTCATTATCAATCCTACTCCTGTGATACCCCCAACTGGTTTTGTATTTATAATCCTGTACTCACCTGACCAGAAATCCTGTTCATCCTGCCACCGAACTTCACTAATCCCCACTATATCTAACTTCAACCTATCCATTTCCCTTTTTAAATTTTCTAATTTTCCTACTCGATTAAGGGATCTAACATTCCACGCTCCGACCCGTAGAATGCCAGTATTGTCTTTCCTGATGATCACATCCTCCTGAGTAGTCCCCGCCCGGAGATCCGAATGGGGGACTATTTTACCTCCGGAATATTTTACCCGAGAGGATGCCATCATCATATGTTCATACAGTAAGAGCTGCATGTCCTCGGGAAAAATAACGGCTGTAGTTTCCCCTTGCTTTCAGCCGTTCGCAGTAGCTGGGTGGCAAAGCCACATTAGCTGATGTTACAAGGCCAGCTCAGTCAATCATCCAGACTGTTGCCCCTGTAACTACTGAAAAGGCTGCTGCCCCTCTTCAGGAACCACACGTTTGTCTGGCCTCTCCACAGATACCCCTCCGCTGTGGTTGCACCTACGGTACGGCTATCTGTATCGTTGAAGCACGCAAGCCACCCCACCTCGGCAATGTCTGTGGTTCATGGGAGTGGTCGTTCATTTTAATGACGTATATTTACTGTAGATACATAATTTTACGTAAATATATCTTAAATTATTATTCTTTTTTTAATTATTGTAGGTATAATCTGAAACATTAGCACATGTACAATTGTGCGTGTTTGGTCTAATGTCATATTTTTATGATAAAGACTTTTTGAGAAGGTATTATGTTCTTAATTGTTTGTTTTGACATGTGAAGCTATCATATCTGACAGCCAGTTGATTTGATATGATCATGTTATGTTATTATGTCATTTCTCTCAAAATATCACCCAACTAGGTAATTATCACGAACTGAAATACAAAAATTACTAGGCAATTTCAGTACCTCTGAGTAATTCTGCAAACTCTGCTTTACTCACATTGTCAGTTGTGGAGGCTTTGAGCAATGATGACGATACCCTCGATTCCACTTGGCTCCCAACGGCAAAGAAGAATTCTGAAAACTTGTGTGGAAGTTCGTCTGGATGGTGATCTTCAAGTGAAGATTTTGGAGGAACATCTGCTTCAAAATGCAATGAAAATGATGCACATGGCATGAGTGAATTAATGGCTTCAGTACAGGAATGACAGTAAAGGTAATGAAATGCAACGAAAAGATATATACACGATCTTCTTGAATTCCGTATGGGTTTGGGAAATACCTGGTCTCATCAACAAATGAAATGTGATTCACTGACGAAGAGCATAATGGAGATCAAGAAGACGTAAATACAGCCCGAAAGAAACGGTTCACCTTGAACAGACAAACGAGTGGAAAAATTTGATCATTGGACTGTTGTTGATGACTTAAAATCTACAAGATGTTGTCGCAGAAACGGTTACAACTTGCGTAAAAGAACAAGATGTGAAAAATGTAATGTGTACTTGTGTTTGTCAAAAGATACAAACTGTTTTCGTTTCTGTCATTAGCATAAATGAGTATGAAGCCATGTTACTGTAAGATTGTGCAGATCATTAAAAATTGAAGAGCAGACCCAAACCACACAATTGTCAGAGAACAAACTTTCTGGAAATTTTGGATTTGTTGTTGTTGTAATTAATTACTGTATGTATTTTGAATCTTAAACGTTCGTCTCTATATTAATGTCACTACACCTACAGCCTTAGGTCTGAAAGGTTAGAACCCATGGGCCACGGGCAAGCTGACACTAGGCCGTGAACGTTGGTTCACAGTCGAAGACAAGGTAACCGGCGACTCTGCGAGTACAGCATGAAGTAAGAGTTGAAATGCCATATTTCTTTCCTACAGTACTCACAAGACAATCGAAAACAATAGAAGCCACTAAGAAGGACTGCTAGCATTATGTTCACAAATTTGTGACTGACTGGAAGACTTCTCAAGTAATAGAACGCAATACGTTCTACTCGACGGCGAGTGTTCATCAGAGACGAGTGTATCGACAGGCGTGCACCAGGGGAGTGTGATAGGACCGCTGTTATTTTCTATCTATACAAATGATCTGATGGACAGAGTAACTTGTAATTTGCAGCTATTTGCTGATGATGCTGTGGTGTATGGGAGGGTATCGTCTGTAACTGTACGCAGGAAGCGGCTACACGGGTAGCGGGGGCTGTGTGGCGTGGACTGGGCGGTTTTTTAGGATAAAGAGCTTCGGGGAAATAGAAAATGGGCAATCTGAAAGGGTTCAGGTGGATCACAGGAGAAATGTAGATCCGGAAACTATCGGTATAACAGTTGTAAATTGTCGTAGCTGTGTCGGGAAAGTTCCAGAACTGCAAGCGTTAATAGAAAGCACCGAAACACACATCATTATAGGCAGCGAAAGTTGGCTCAAGCCAGAAATAAGTTCAGAAGAAGTATTTTCAAAAGATCTATCGGTGTTCAGAAAGGATAGATTAAACAAAATAGGCGGGGGCGTGTTTGTCGCCGTCAAAAGTAGTATTTCATGTAGCGAAGTTGAAGTTGATGGTTCGTGCGAGCTATTATGGGTAGAGGTTGTACCCGAAAATCGTAAGAAGTTAATAATCGGTTCCTTTTACCGGCCTCCCGACTCTGACGATACAATAGCAGAAAGGTTCAAAGAAAACCTGAGTCTAATTACAAAAACGTACCCGACTCACACGATAATAGTAGGTGGTGATTTTAATTTACCCTCGATCTGTTGGCGAAATTATATTTTCAAATCAGGAGGTAGGCATAAAACATCGTCCGAAATTGTACACAACGCATTCTCTGAGAATTACTTCGAACAATTAGTTCATGAGCCAACTAGAATTGTAAATGGATGTGAAAACACACTTGATCTCTTAGCAACAAATAATCATGAGCTCATAACGAGCATAAAAACGGATACAAGCAGATAGAAACAAAATACATTGCTTCTTGAAAGACAGCTTCCACTCGTTTCTAACACGAAACGTAGGTGTAGACCAGATGTGGCTCAAATTCAAAGAAGTGGTATCGACAGCAATTGACAGTTTTATACCAAATAAATTAATAAAAGAAGGAGGCGATCCCCTTGGTGCACAAAACAGGTCAGGACACTGTCGCAAAAGCAAAGGAAAAGGCATACTAAATTTAAACGAACACAAAATCCCCAGGATTTGCGATCGTACTCAGAAACTCGAAACTTAGCGAGGATTTCAATGCTAGATGCCTACAATATTTATCACAACGAAACTCTTTCTCGTAATTTGACTGAAAACCCAAAGAGATTTTGGTCATATGTTAAATATACTCGGGGAAAATCACAAACAATACATTCACTACGTGATAGTAATGGCGATCCTGCCGATGACAGCGCTACTAAAGCAGAGTTACTAAACTTAGCTTTTAGAAACTCATTCACCAAAGAAGACGAAACCAATATTCCAGATTTCGAATTACGAAAAGATGCCGTAATGAGTAACATAGAAGTAGATATCATCGGAGTAGTGCAGCAAATAAAATCACTTAACAAGAACAAGTCTTCTGGTCCGGATTGTATACCCATTAGATTTCTATCTGATTATGCTGAAGCGATAGCTCCTTACTTAAGTCATATACAACCGCTCTCTCATAGAAGGATCTGTACCAAAAGATTGGAAAGTTGCACAGGTCACACCTATATTCAAGAAAGGCAGTAGGAGTAACCCACTAAACTACAGGCCTATTTCATTGACGTCAATTTGCAGCAGGGTTTTGGAACATATCCTGTATTCAAATATTATGAATTATCTCGAACAGAACGATCTATTTACCCAAGGTCAACACGGATTTAGAAAATATCGTTCATGTGAAACACAAATAGCTCTTTATTCACACGAAGTGATGGGTGCTATCGACAAAGGTTCGCAAATCGATTCCGTATTTCTTGATTTCCAGAAAGCTTTTGACACCGTACCTCACAAACGGCTTTTAATCCAATTGCCTGGTTATGGTATATCGCCCCAAATCTGCGATTGGATAGGGGATTTCTTGTCAGAGAGGACACAGTTCGTAGTAATCGATGGTAAGGCATCGACTAAAACAGAGGTGATATCGGGCGTAGTGTTATTGGTCCTCTGCTATTCCTTATTTATATAAACGATTTAGGGGAAAATCTAAGTAGCTCTCTTAGGTTGTTTGCAGATGACGCCGTCATTTACCGTCTAGTAAAATCATCTGAAGATCAAAACCAACTGCAGAACGATCTGAATAAGATATCAGTATGGTGTAAAAATTGGCAATTGACTCTAAATAATGAGAAGTGTGAAGTCGTCCACATGAGTTCGAAAAGAAATCCGTTAAACTTTGTTTACAACATAAATCAATCAAATGTGAAGGCCGTAAACTCCACAAAATACCTAGGAATTACTATTACTTCAGACCTAAACTGGAAGGAACACGTAGATAATATCGTGGGAAAGGCGAACCAGAGACTGCGTTTTATTGGCAGAACCCTTAAAAGATGCAACAGAACTACTAAAGAAACTGCATACACTGCGCTTGTCCGTCCATTTTTGGAGTATTGCAGCCCAGTGTGGGATCCTTATCAGGTAGGTTTGACGGAGGACATCGAAAGAGTCCAAAGAAGGGCAGCTCGTTTCGTATTGTCACGATACAGTGGAGACAGCGTTACGGAAATGATACAGGATCTGGGATGGGAATCATTACAACAACGGCGCTTATCGCTGCGGCGTGGGCTACTTGCGAAACTCCAATCGCCAACATTCTCCTCCGAATGCGAAAATATATTGTTGACTCCCACTTACATAGGTAGAAATGATCATCAGAATAAAATAAGCGAAATCAGAGCTCGAACAGAGAGATTCAGGTGTTCTTTCTTCCCGCGTGCTATTCGAGAATGGAATGGGAGATAAATAGTATAATTGTGGTTCGATGAACCCTCTGCCAGGCACTTAAATGTGATTTGCAGAGTATCCCATGCAGATGTAGATGTAGATGACTGTAATAGCATACAGGATGACTTAGACAAAATTTCTAGTTGGTGCGAAGATTGGCAACTAGCTCTCAGTGTAGAAAAATGTAAGGTGATGCGCATGAGTAGGAAAAAGAATCCCATAATGTTCGTATACAGCATTCGTAGTGAGCTTCTTGATGTTGTCGGGTCGATCAAATATCTAGGCGTAACATTGCAGAGCTATATGAAATGGAACGAACATGTAAGGACAGTTGTAAGGTGGACAGCCGATTTCGGTTTATTGGGAGAATTTTGGAGAGACGTATTTCATCTGTAAAGAATACCGCGTGTAAAACGCTTGTACGACCACGTCTTGAGTATTGCTCAAGTGTTTGGGACCCGCAGCAGATCAGTTTAAAGGAAGACATAGAGGCAGTTCAGAGGCGAGCAGCTAGGTTTGTTACTGGTAGGTCCGACCAACGCGCGAGTGTCACGGAAATGCTCCGGCAACTCAGTTGGGGATCGCTGGAGGAAAGACGACGTTCTTTTCGTGAAATTCTGTTGAGGAAATTTAGAGGGCTGGACTTTGAAGCTGAGTGTAGTACGATCTTGCTGCCGCCTACTTACATTTTGCGTAGTGATCACAAAGACAAGATAAAAGACATTAGGACTCGTACGGAGGCATATAGGCATTCTTTTTTTTCCTCGTTCTATTTGGGAGTAGAGTAGGAAAGGAAATGCCCAATAGTGGTACAGTGTACCCTCCGCCACGCACCTTACGGTGGATTGCGGAGTATGTATGTAGATGTACCAATTCGAATGCCATCAGGTGGCTACATGTTAACAGCTACACACACACAGAAATACAGATAGGCTTTCCAGATTACAAATTTTTCCAGATATTCCAGTCTACCAGTTTTTAAAGAGTCTGGAGTTGTTGTGTGGAGAAATAAGTGTTATAAATCAGTATGTTATTAAACATTCTTGAAAAATAATTAATTCACATGCTTAAATTAATTTATAATTTTAAATCTTTAAGTGTTACTGTTGTTGTTTTAAGCTCATATTTCGGTTATTTTATTTCTGAAGTCAGATTTTCTCATCTCTTATTTTCTTTAAATATGTTATCTTCTATAATATTTGCTGCATCTATACGATTCGTATCTTTTCTTCCAACTACTTTTATTATTTATCTTTAAAGATACGTTTTATTCAACTAAATGTTGTGCTCAGTTTCAATCAGTAGATACGTTACTGTAAAGGTAAGATGATTGTTAAATCGTAGAATTTATCGGTAAAACCTGACATTTTTCATCGGACTGTAGCAAAACCAAATTTCTTCTTAGCTGCATATATCTGAACTTTTACCAAGAGACGTTGGTAAATCTTAGGAATTACCTATGTAAATTGATAAAAGCTATATTCATTTTAAAAATCACCTTAGCATTATGATTGTAAAATTACACTATTAAAATATTATTACATTTGAGTGTGACTAGATCATAGAGAAACATTTATGGTTGTATAAAAATGTTACACTGTGATTGTCAGCTTTTATTACAACAGGTCTGATTGTTGTGGCATTTCATATTATATAATATCTAAAAGATTTTCACAACCATTTTTTTTTAAATTGAACACATTTTAAACAGATGCACTATTTGAATCTTTGTCCTCCAACCAAAGACAGTATGGCAACCGCTAAGCGTACAGTAGCTTCTTCTCTACCTACAGTGATCTAAAATTAGAGAATCAGCTGAGCTATCTAGGTTCTGTTGTCATCAGCAGAATGAACTATAATGGTTAGACCTCCCCCTGTCGGTTTTACGGAGTGGAGACAATAATATTTCGGCAACCTAGATAGGAGGAATAACAGTTGCTGAAGAGAGGGTTGTGTTTATCAAACGAATCTCACAAACAGTTGGGTTCAGATAATGTAGTGAGCAGATAATGCAGAAAACTTGCACAGGTCAAGGTAGCGTGGAGAGCTGTAACAAATCAGTATTTGTACTGAAGAACTCAGCAACAATATGATATGTTTCAGAAAAACATACCATTTTGTTTTATTTTTTTATGGCGTGGTTTGCATAACTTCATATAAGTACTGTTTGATTCAGCAGGCACGTTCTTGTACTTTATTTCCATAATCATTCCACTTCGGTCGACATGCATGTAGCAATATTGTTCTCCTATATTACGTTAACAATTAATCGAAGGAAACGGATTCCCCCATTTTCAGCTGACACTTGTGTTATGAGTTGGTCTTCACCAGCGATGGTTGAGAGAATCCTAGCGCTACAAACGAATGTAAAAAAACAGCATTTTTATTGGCAATAGTTTTGCATTTTTACTGCACTTAACAGATTATCTACTGACTATTCGCAGAAGTCTATACAGTTGTATTTCTCAGTAGTTGAATAAAATTTGTCGTCGTTCTTATTCACTGCTTCACTTAAATTTTCATAAAATCAGTTTCGCGTAACAGCATTCATTCTGATTCGAAGATGCACAAAAAAGATAAAGAAAAAAATTATAACCAAGTCGCAAGGATGACCGTACCTGCGCGCCGATATTGGACGCAGACAAGCTACGCAGCGTTGAGCGAACTGACAGTGAGAACAAAAAGCTACTAAGAAATAACCATTTCTGAACCTGCACGACAATGGTGGAAGTCTTCATTCAGCTCTTACAGTTCCCACTGCCTAATCCTAAGATTTACCAACGTCTATTACTAAAACTTCGAAATCAATGTATGTTGTTGTTTTCTTCATCCGGAGTTTGGTTTTGCAACTCTCCTCGGTACTGTATCCTGAGCAAGGCACCCTCCATCCTTTCGATTTTCACCCCACCCACTTCCCTCCAATGGTAAATTGCATGTAATGCACATAATAAGAAATTTTGGACCACACCGCGACTAAAAATGTTGGGTATTACTGGTAAACTCTAGGATTTACCTCACACATTGCTTTTGCAATCATATATTCACCGCACGTCACAGAACATTGCATTTTGCAGCGTACGTCTCAATGCTTGCTTTCGAAACGGGTATGATATCTTAAAATAGCAAATAACAGAAGTGCGCTAAAACAGTTGCCGTGTGAATTCTCGTATATGCGCTACTAGTAAGTGAAACTATACTTTGTACCAGTTGTGCTGAGCCATACACCTTTGGGGACAGAGCGATCAACACAAATACACCGACTACTCTAGCATATCCCCGTCATTTACAAATTCTCAACTTTTCCCTGCCCACTATTAAACTCGCAGTTTTTTTCAGACTGATTCCCGTAAGAGTAAGAGCCTAGGAGTGCTTCCGCACTGAAGAAAGGATCATTACCCATCATCAGTGTATATATATATATATATATATATATATATATATATATATATATATATATATGTGTGTGTGTGTGTGTGTGTGTGTGTGTGTGTGTGTGTGTGTGTGTTTGAGGTAGGTGTAACTTCAACAGTAAGTGGTCTGTTTTTCACGTGTTAGCAGCAATAAATTATATCGCCAAAAGCCTATGGCGGACAGTACTGAATGTGATGGTAGCTGGTACTTACTGGACTGCATCGCAAGTGACTCGTTAGCTTTCAACCGCAATACTCACCTGAAAAGAAAAGAAATTAACATTATAAGTTAGTATTTTAATTGTTTTAACTGTTGTAGTGGATTGTTGGCAGTGACATAAACACTTGTTATAATGCCACTCACAGTAGTTTTACATCAACAATCCAGAACTTCTTGGGGGGAGAGAGAGAAGGGGGGATGAGTTACATTTCAGGCAAGGGGTTTCAGTTCTCTAGTACAAGAATTGCATTCAGATCAGTATTCGAAATATGGTTAAGCGGTTTCAACTCTTACAACTGGAACACAGGTTTTCTGGGTGTTCACTGTGTCATATTGTCGTAGTAACTATTTTAAAAATAAAAAAAAAAAAAAAAAAAAAAAAAAAAAATAAAAAAAAAAACGTTCTGGCCACGGTAATTTGTGTAGTGGTGCAGATTAGTCTTGTATAGTTCGCGAACGAACTAGTTCGGAAGAGCGCTCCCACAGGTGAACTATGCGAACTAGTTCGCACATCCGTCGCCTATTAGTTCGTCCGCTCCTTTTCCGAAGACTGACGGGTAACAGCGAGAGGACGCGAGAGCACGCAGAATCGCGTGATTCCCTTCTGCAAGTTGCCGGCATTTCGAGCTGAGATGCAGCTCAGCTGTAGTTTTAGTAGCGGTAGCAAAAGCCAAAACCAGCGGCCGAACTAAAAAGAGCGACCTACTTCGCGGCCGAACTTCGAAATAAAAGGAGAGCTACCGGTCGCGAACTAAAGTATGCGCGATAGGTCGCGAACAGAATTAAAAATCACGTTTTTGCCTTCTTCTGATGAGAGCCATTTCGAGGTTAGCAAGATTACATAGTACAGTGATACAAAATTTCTGCTTTGATGTATTCTGCACTCTGCAATATCTGACTAATAAATTCCATAATGCCGAGATATAGAGATAGCTCTAAACTTAAACGCGAGAAATTATCCACAAACTGTTTCTTTTGGGCTACGTGTTATCGTTAGCGGCTCACGCAGCAAGCGCATGAAGCAGCTAGGTGGGGGAACTTCTCCGTCCACCTACATGCGCAGACCACGCCGCTCAGCCGTCACTGGGAGCGGACGAACTAAAAGAACGAACTAGTTCGCGGCTTTGCCGCGAACTAAAGTGAGCGCTCCCGATCGCTATCTATTATGCCCAAGTCTGGTGCAGATAGTGATCCCACCGAAGACAACTACGCCAATATCAACACCGACAGTTGCAGTCGCAAGACCACTGGCGATTGACCATCTCACTTTCTACACTGATCAAAACAATTAGAGGATCAGTTGAGATATCTAGTTTGTCAAGTATTGAAATCGGCATAATGAACAAAAGTGGTTCGACGTCTTTCTGTTGGTTCTACGGTGTGGAGACAATCAACGAGCTATATAAACTGCATAGAGAGGCTATCTCTGGATTAACAGTGCTCCTTGTGGCAGCAACCAGGAACTGTGGCAGCCATTTTTTTTTCAACGTCTAGTGCGCGAATACGAAAGTTAGATCGACTCTATTTACGTAGTTTGGTTTCACATTTTATGTATCGTAGGAAGCTGGAAAGGTTATTTATTACACTGAAATCATGCCAAGTGTATGCGCAGCATATAACTGTACGAATCGCGGTTAGAAGACTGTTGGAATATCGTATTTTCAGTAAGTAACAAATGGTACAAAGCGGCTTCTGAGTACAGCGATTCCGACGACGTTTTAGTTCCCTGAACATCTTCAAATAACAAAAACGGCAGCAAGGAGATCTGCAGACATTGTATTCCGAAAAAGTAGTTTAATATTTTTCTGGAAGCATCATTTGGCAAGTAAAAAACTGAAGTGTTTAGGTTGCTTGAAAGTTCTCCGTGCTCATAAAAATGAGAGTAAAACAGGATTAATCGGATTAAAAGGTGTAAAAGATAGTCTGTTGAATCCTTCTAATGATCTCTTCCACTTGTTCGAAGTGGCAGAAAGGGTTCTGAGGATTCATGATTCGTTAATAGAGAAGAAAACTTTTCTTTTGCGAATGTATGTTGATGTATTTAGAATGTTGGGAAACAGACCTACTTTATTTACCAACTACGAGCACTTAATGGTATCCTCGGTATTTTGTGAGGAATCTCATTACGCCAGCCTAATAAAGCTGTTATTAAAACATTACTTGTTGTAGAATACGTCATTTATATAAAACCAAATCTGCTGAAGAAAGAGGTAAGCAGATTAGGCAAATGTACACGAAATTAATAGACAGCGGATGAATTTGTGTGAATGAGACTTTGCTTAGCCGATCCAGTGTATGTGACATTTGTAATTAAACTTTCCGACTTGTCTACCACACATTTATTGTCTATCATTCATCCTTTGTCCATATTAGCTTGGCTATAAAAATAAAAAAACAAGTGGAAAATGGTTTGTTAAGTCATTGCACAAAGTGAACTGCTCCTCTTCTGGCCTGCGTCGATGAACACATTGGGAACGCAGCGCAGAGCTAAAGGTCGCCTTCAACCGCGCACGCCTGTCTATGTATAGCAGCCCTTGTAGTCGCTGCGGACGTCTGGCCGGTTAAACGCGACCTCACCTTCCCGAGTGGAATCCACTAGGAGAGACCGCCAGCGAAAACACTTTTAGTATTACATTAAAAATTTTCATTCGATAAATAATTTATTTACGATGCTTATCGCTGACCACAGCTTTCTCTGGCAGCTCATTACGCTCTTCATATATTTTTGATGTTCATCTATTTTTTTACGAGCTGCCCAGAACGCGGTTGTGAACTTCGTCTTACATGTTTCGTACCTCATTGAGAACAGTCGCTCGTCAGGGACTTCTCCACTATTAATTGTGAGTGTGTGTGAGATAGTTTTTCTTATGAAGTACGGTGAAAATATATTTAGTTACGTATAAATTTTTTAATTATTTCAAATGACCCACCTTTAATAATTCATGAAACGATTCTATTTTTCCAGCAGTAACCTTAATTATGTAATATGATGCTTGGAGCCATTGTTCGACTTGTATCTATAATTTACTAGAAACGTATAGATGCCATTATATGTAACTTTTATGAAAGCGACTTGATAGTAATGCCTGCAAGGAAATCTTCGGAATTAATCTAAATCCGATCGATCTAAACATTCTTTCGTCAAAAAAGATAATTTAATATTTTTCTTCACGGTCATTGAGTTAGTACAATCTGCTACAAGCCAACCAAGCATCATTTTACACAATGCAGCAAAAGTTTTTACAGCTTCATCTGCTACATCCAGTCAGCTTAACATAATCATCATGGAAAGAAAGGTAATAGCGGAATCTGCTAGTTTC
Source organism: Locusta migratoria (assembly GCA_026315105.1). Taxonomy (NCBI): domain Eukaryota; kingdom Metazoa; phylum Arthropoda; class Insecta; order Orthoptera; family Acrididae; genus Locusta; species Locusta migratoria. The sequence continues at coordinate 97,362,490 of CM048745.1, forward strand.
TGTGTGTAATATTGTGCTCAGGTGTTGCTTTCATTCCAAATTACTACTGCCGCTAAACTTTAAAGTCAGGTTCCGCCTCCTTTTTTTAGTCTTCTATTTATAAAGTTATTTAAATGTGTCAGATCCACCAAATTGTAATGTTAGTGAACTTTAATAGCGGCTACAAACAGTAACTACTACTCAAACATCTGATCGGAAGAAAGAAAGCGCAGTATTACACTCTCGCTACGTCAGAAAGCATCAGACACTCTAGACTTTACCATCTCCTCGGAAAGCTGCAAGCGTTTTTAAGTGCATAAATAGTGTCTCTGTAAGAAAAGAATAAATACAACTTCCTGTTAGTACTACAGTAGAGTCTCGATTATCCGATCTTCGATATATAAAGGTGGTAAAAGAGTTTTGTTTCTTGGGAGGTAAAATAAGATATGATGGTCGCAGTACAGAGGATATAAAATGCAGAATGACAATGGGAAGAAAAGCGTTTTTGAAAAAGAGAAATTTTTTTAACATCTAGTATTAATTTAAACATAAGGAAGTCCTTTCCGAAGGCATTTGTGTGGAGTGTTGCCTTGTATGGGAGTGAAACATGGACGATCAACAGTGCGGACAGGAAGAAGATAGAGGCTTTTGAAATATGGTGCTACAGAAGAATGCTGAAGATTAGGTGGATGTATCGCGTAACAAATGAAGAGGTACTGAACAGAATTGGGGAGAAAAGGAATTTCTGGCATACCTTGACTACAAGAAGGGATCGACTGAAAGGTCACATTCTTAGACATCAAGTAATCGTGAATATAGCATTGGAGGGATGTGTGTGGGGTAAAAATCGTAGAGGAAAATCAAGAGATGAATATAGTAAGCAAATTCAATTGGATATGGGTTGCCGTTCTCATGAAGAGATGAAGAGGCTTCCTCAGGATAGAGTAGGCTGGAGATCTGCACCAAACTACTCTCCGGACTGAAGACCACAACAACAACAACAACAACATGGGAGATTTACAAACTACTTAATCTATCGCTACGTGCTACACACACTCTCATGCCCGAGGGAGGACTCGAACCTCAGGCGACAGCGGGTCCGCATTCCGTGATATAGCGCCCAGAACCGCACGGCAATTCTACCGCGATCTTTTAAGTAAGTTTACAAAAAACGTTTTTATTAAACCCTACTCCTACCGATTTGGACAAGTTTCGCCTTAATCAGATCTTTGAGTACTTTAATACGACGTTTGACAATAAAGTTTGGTGAATTGTTCTGTAACATTAAGGCACATGAAGTACTGTCACCTTACTCTCCTTCGAAATAGTCATCTCACATATCTACTCACCGCTCACCTCTGCAATATAATATGTCCTGGAAACTTTGCACGAAGTCTTCCTTTGGAATGGTGTTCAAAAGCCTCGTGAGGTTTTTTGGATGCCAGGTATATAGTCAAATCTTTTTCTTTTCAAAACGAATTTCAGTGGAGGAAATCCCGGATGGGTACACATTTTCAGCTTTGTTCATTCGCAGTTGTCATATATTTTGTGTGCAGAATCAGAAATGACGTCTGTTTTTTCTGGACATGGAGAGCCTAGGCAGTAGTGGCAATTATCTTTGGAACAAAGAAGCTGAATTAAAGTTTGTGACGTGGAGGGAAATCCTACTTAGACTATTCTGAGGCTCCTTAATTGTTAGTGGTGTGGTGGTCTAACAGTAAGATGTCTGCTTAGTAAGCAAAGAGGTCAGGGTTCGATTCCCGGACCCATCACAATTTTTAAATCTATGCTTCAGGTTTATCATTATTGTCTTTGACATATTCGAGACGAAAATCCGTCTCAGGGATTGTTTATTTGTATTAAAGAGCAACCAGTTGGGAACATCCACTGGGGCGAGACGACTCACAACCAGCGATCAGCAACGATCACTTGTCGCTAAGGGGCGTGGCGTTATCGAGTAAGCGTAGCTGCCACGTACAAACACGCACAGATTTCTAACGCACGAACGGTTACATGCACCAACCACGCGCAGTGTATATCTGGCAATGGAAATACACACCACCCTAAACAATGAGGAGATCGTGTGAGATATAATAGACAATATACGTGTGGTAACGCATTTTATTCAGATATTGGTTTCCAATGTAATTTGTATGTGGTGCAGTTCGATATTTTCCTGTCTCAACTTTTTACCCGAGGTCAACATGGCGTTTACATAGAGCGAGACGCCACGCCATGGGGCTGCCATAATATAGTCTTGTGTAGTTCGCGAACTAGTTTGGAAGAGAGCTCCCACAGGCGAACTACGCGAACTAGTTCGCAGGTCCCTCGCCTCTTAGTTCGTCCGCTCCTTTTCCGAAGACTGACGGGGAACAGCGAGAGGACGCGAGAGCGCACAGAATCGCGTGATTCCGTTCTGCCAATTACCATCATTTCGAGCTGAGATGCACCTCAGCTGTAGTTTCATAGTTCACTGCCACAAGAAATCTATTTTAAAAATAAAGTACTACTAGTACTGTAGTTGAATATCATTGTATCACCCATTCGTGTAAATAACTGGTTTATTTGCCTAAGTATTTGATGTCAAATTGCCCAAAAATACGGGTAATAGCACACGCTTTAGCAACACTAATTCATTATATAAAAAAGCTGTCATAAAAAGAGCTCTTTTAGTAGCGGTAGCAAAAGCAAAAAGAGCGGACGAACTAGAAGGAGCGGACGAACTAGGAATAGCGGACGAACTAGGAGCAGGGGACGATTATGCCTAACGTATCTCCCTTCATAGTTCGTTGGATTCTTTTCCGAAGACCGACGGGCAACAGCAAGGGGGCGCGTAGCAGAATTAAAAATCACGTGTTTGGCTTCTGCTGATTAGTCAATTCGAGGTGAGCGTCTGGCTGCTAGATTACATAGTTCAGTGCTACAACATTTCTGAAGTGTTCTGCACTCTGCAATATCTGACTAATAAGTTTCATAATGCCAAGATATAAACTCTAAACTTAAACGCGAGAAATTATCCACAAACTGTTTCTTTTGGTTTGCATAATATCGTTAGCGGCTCAAGAAGCAAGCACATGAAGCAGGTAGGTGGGGGAACTTCCCCCTCCACCTGCACGCGCAGACCACGCCGTCCAGCCGTCACTGGGAGCGGACGAACTAAAAAAGCGAATTAGTTCGTGGCAGAGCAGAGAACTAAAGTGAGTGCTCCCGATCGCGAACTATTATACGCAAGTCTACCTGCGTGACTGAGGTTATGAATCAGCTGTCGCGGAATATTTGGCCATTCTTCCTTGAGTGCGATGTCCAACTTTGCAACCGTTGTGGGAGGTTCTGGTATGACTGCACTGCGTCTGTCGAGCGCATCGCACATATGCCCATTCAGATTTAAGACCCGTGAATAAGCTGGTCACTCTATTCGTTCAGTTCCCTCACCTTCAAGCATGAAGTCCAGCAGTGCGGCTTTGTGAGGACTGTGGTGTCGCACAAGTACAAAGTGCGCGCCACTTACTTTCGCCGCGCGCCGTCATGCACGCACGGCGCGGCGTTCTCACGACGACAGCCACGAGCGCCCTCTGGGACAACCCCGCTCGTGGCCAAAACGGAAAGACATCGGGCACTTCGGACTGAGATAGCAACGAGTTAGGACCTCCGTAATCAGATAGGCACCAGTGAAGACTTTGCTATTGTACAGGCACTAGGCAGGCCTCTAACAACTATGTATCAACATTCTGCAGTACTATGTAAAAGTTAAGTATTGTTACATTCTGTGCAATATATATATATCTTTCTAATTTCCTCTAGTGTTTATAGTTTCTGGCTGCTCCCCTCCACCGACACCTACGACGAGGCTGGGACACAAAAGCGGCGACGAAGTTGGGACACAAAAGTGGCGACGAGGATGGGATACAAAAGTGGCGACGAGGAGTGATAGACGAACCTTGGACCAGCCCGCTTGCAGCAGCCAGACGGCAGCAGTCGGAGCACGCAGAAATTGCTCCCGCCCACCCACCCTTAATATAAGAATTTTGGGGGACGATATTTTGTTTCGTGTTTTGTGGACTTTTTTGTGGCAGAGCGTCCTCTTTCATATTGCATTTGTGTTTTGGTTATAAGTTACTTGTATGCGCGGCGCCTAATCGGTCAGCATGGCCACTACCCCGAACCCAAACTTAATGGAAATTATTCAGTTACAGACGGCGCAAATTACCCAGCTTCTCCAGGCCGTGTCGCAGTTGACGACACAGGCTGCTCACCAACAACAACAGTCGTCACATCAGCAGCCCACACCTGCCGCCGCACCGCTTCCGACGTTCCGCCAGTACAACGAACGTGAGGAAGAATGGAGTGACTATTTCGCGCAGTTTCAAGAACTCGTCGCGGCTCATCAAATTACAGGTCAGAGAGTGAAGAACCTTTTCTTATCGATTGTGGGCCCCCAGACGTTCGTACTATTGCAAAAACTTTTCCCTCTCGCATCTCCTCGTGATGTAGACTTTGAACAAATTGTAGATGCACTGAATGCTCATTATGAGAGAAAAGTTCTTGTAGCCGCTGCACGATACCGATTTTTCAGACTTAAAAAATTACCGCAGCAGTCACACCAAGAGTGGATTACGGAATTGAAGGGCTTAACCCGCCAATGTAAATTTACTTGCTCTTGTGGACTTTCGTATAGTGACGTGATGTTGAGGGATGCGATTACGCAGAACATTCAGGACCCCAGAATTAGAGCAGCAATTCTAAAACAATCTGACCCTTCATTAGACAGTGTACTGCAGCTTATAGAAGCGCATGATACTTTTGACTTAGCAGATGTAGAAATGCAAAGCCATAGTGTAAATTCAGTGCGCCGCAACGGACTCTTTCCTAGCCGTAGTTCTCAGTATAGCACTAGTGATTCTTATTTTTCTACCGGCCGTGCTGAACAGACAGTGAACAGTAGCCAATGTAAAAGTGCGACGCAAAGGTCGCCCCGTCGTGTTAGAAACAGTAATTTGAATAACGGGAGCCAACGCTCATTTCAGAAAAATGTACGTAAATGTTGCCCCCAGTGTGTGTCTCGCCACAAGCGTGCTCATTGCCCTAGTCGCAACGCAACCTGTTATCAATGTGGCAAATCGGGACATGTGCAGTCTGTGTGTATGCAAATTAAAAATTCAAAGAACAGTAACGTTAGAATCAGTGCTTCGCGGAGTGCGAGAACAGTTAATTCTGTAAATGTCATACACGCTGTAAACTTGAACAGTGCTTTCCTCGGATCTCCATTGCAAGAAAGTAGTTCTGCGCCTATGGCTAAACTATATAGTGAGCCACGTAGCAAGCGCCGACGAGCGCGTAAAACAGTGCAACGGAAAAGGGTTCGGGACAAGCAACATGGCTATGAACAGTGCATTCCTGTAGTGAAAATAGTGCCTTCTGCAACTTCTAATTGTAATAGTGCCCAGTACTGTGTAGCTAGTGACAGTAGAATTGGTGTAGCTACTCAAAGTAATTGTAGTGCAGTAGTTAGTAAATCTGGAGTAGCTTCGCAGGCTTGCGCGGACGCCGATCCGGCGGTAGTGTCATCTAGTGACAGTGTTGTTAATCCGCTGCGTGCCGAGTCTGCGCCGCTCACTTCCCTATGCGGCCCGCGCAAGGGCAGTAAACAAACCGTAGCAGACGTTGCCCACATTCGCGGCCCTGTCGAGCGCCGCAAGCAAAAACTGTTTGTGACTCTCTTCATAGAAAATAAGACGGTGCAATTTCAGCTTGATACTGGTTCCGCTGTCACATTAATAAATAAAGATACTTATGAACTTCTGGGTTCGCCAAAATTGTCGCCGTCACAGCAAGTGTTAACAGCGTACACAGGTCAAAATATTCCCGTGCTAGGAACGTGTAGCCTGCCTGCCTCTTTTCAAGGTGTAACGAAAACAGTTTCTTTTGTAGTTCTTCAGGCCAAAGCGACACAGAACATTTTTGGACTAGATGCTTTTGACTTGTTTGGTTTATCAATTCAAAGAGATGTGCTTCAAATTTCGTCAATAGTGCCTCAGGATAAAATCCATGCATTGTGTGACAAATATAGTGACTTGTTTTCGCCGAAACTAGGTTGTGCAAAAAGACTTCGTGGCACATGTAACTTTAAAAGAATCTGCAGTTCCAAAATTTCGTAAAGCTAGACCAGTGCCTATCGCATTGCGTGATACAGTTGCCGAAGAACTTAAACGTTGGCAAGATAGTGGGGTGATTTCTCCTGTTTCTGCGAGTCAGTGGGCCTCGCCTATAGTAATTATACCCAAGCCGTCAGGAAAACTTCGTCTCTGTGCGGACTTCAAATCAACTGTCAACAGTCAAACAATTGTCGACACTTATCCCCTGCCCAGACCTGATGAACTGATGGACAAATTAGGACAGTCTCGTTTCTTTTCCAAGATTGATTTAGCAGAGGCATACTTACAGATTCCACTTCATGACGAGTCCAAAAAGTTTTTCGTCATTAATACTCACATGGGCCTTTTTCAATTTCAACGCCTACCCTTTGGCAGTTCTTCCGCTCCCGCTATTTTTCAGCGTTTTTTGGAACAGCTGACAGTTTCTGTACCGTGTTGTTCGAACTATTTAGATGATATTGTGGTATCCGGACGTACAGTTGAAGAACATTTAGCAAACCTGGAGTGCCTTTTCAAAGTTTTGACTGCAGCAGGTCTACGTTGCAATAAAGCAAAGTGTTCGTTTTTTCAAACTGAAATAGAGTACCTAGGCCATGTGATTAATGCCCAAGGAATTCATCCATTACAGTCACATCTTCGAGCAATCAAAGACTTGCCTCCTCCTAAGAATGTGCATGAATTGCAAGCAGTGATGGGAAAGCTTAACTATTATTTCAGATTTATTCCCAATGCCTCTCAGATTGCCGCTCCACTGCATCACTTACGTAGGAAGAATGTTCCTTTTGTATGGTCCAAAGATTGTCAGGTTGCCTTTGACAAACTAAAGTCTGCACTACTCAGTGATGCATGTTTGATTCCCTTTGACCCACAGAAGCCTGTAGTGCTAGCAGTTGACGCCTCGTCGTACGGTCTGGGCGCTGTAATCTCACATCGTATTGGATGTTATGATCGTCCTATTGCCTTTGCATCCAAGCTACTGACGCCAACGCAACAGAATTACAGTCAGATAGAAAAGGAGGCCTTAGCAATCATTTACGGCGTCACGAAGTTTCATCATTATCTCTACGGCAGAAAATTCTATTTGTTGACAGACCACAAGCCTCTCACGTCGTTGTTCTCACCCACAAAGCCAATTCCGCCACGTACGGCACAAAAGCTTCAGAGATGGTCCTTGATATTGTCAAATTATCAGTATGAGATTTTGTACCGACCTACCACTAAACATGCCAACGCGGACACACTTTCCCGACTTCCGGTTGGCCAGGATGTATCATTTGATTCTTCAGAAATGGCATGTTGTCAGATAGACTCCAGAGATGCTTCCGCTGTCGCAGACTTTCCTTTGAACTCTCGTCGGGTTGCACAGGAAACAGCTGCGGATGCAGACTTAAGTGTGGTAGCACGTTTTGTTCGCTTTGGTTGGCCTGCCAGAGCCAAAGACATTGATCGACCTCTGGTTCGACGTTATTTTGCACAACGTCATGCATTATCTTTAAGTCAGGGTGTACTGTTGTTGCATACCGACAACGACCAAGCAAGAGTGATTGTTCCTCGTTCCCTGCAACGAGAAGTGTTACGCCTCCTGCATCAAGGACATTGGGGCATTGTTAGGACAAAGCAATTGGCCAGACGTCATTGTACCTGGGTTGGTATGGACGCTCAGATAGAGCACATGACGTCTCAGTGTACTGTTTGTGCGGAGCATCAGGCGGCTCCTCCGCAACGTTTCTCAGACTGGCCACGCCCCAAGGGACCATGGCAACGTTTACATATTGACTTTGCCGGACCTTTCTGGAATACGCGCTGGTTAATTGTTGTAGACGCTTTCAGCAAGTTTCCTTTCGTGATTGCCATGAACTCAACGACGGCTTCTAGTACAATCAGTGCCTTAACATCAGTGTTTTGCATCGAAGGCTTGCCTGAAACTATCGTCAGTGACAATGGACCTCAGTTTGTTAGTGCGGAATTTCAACAGTTTTGTCGTGTGAATGGCATTCAGCATATTACCACTGCACCTTTTCACCCTCAGTCCAGTGGTGAAGCAGAACGTTTCGTTCGAACATTCAAGTCTCACATGGAGAAGATGAAAGGTCAGCACTCCAGGCAGCAAGCTCTTCAAATTTTTCTGTCTACGTATCGGTGCATGCCACGTGACGGCCCGTCTCCTGCCGAGCTGCTACACGGCCGCCGTCACCGCACTCTCCTTCACCTGCTGCAGCCTCCCACGCACCGAGTCGGTTCGTATGGCGCTACGCGTTTTCAGGTTTCCACGCCGGTGCTGTACAGGGTGTTTGCTGGAAACAAGAAGACATGGTTGCCGGGCACCATTCAGCGCGTGCTTGGTCGCAATATGTTTATTGTACGTTCTTCCACAGGGTCGGAGCTGCGGCGCCACGCAAACCAATTGCGCCTGCACAGACCGCGCGATCCTGTCTCCGGTTTCTTGTTTCCAGACCCAGTTCTGCGCCAGGGAGCACAACCACATCGTTCGTCCCCGGACTACGAGATCCCTATGGACGTCGACGTACATCCGACGCAGTCGTCGCCGCCGCTGTCGCCGCCGCAGATGACAGCGTCACCGAGAGGGACTCCGGGACCGTGCGGGCCCCCCCAGCTTGGGCCACGCACCTCAGAAGAAGATGACCTGCTCCCTCTGGGCGGGGGCGGGCGCCCTTCCCCAGGTTTCGGCGGGTTCCCTGGAGGATCTCAAGGCAGATGCCGGGGCGCGGACGGGTTCTCGATCCCGGCCTCAGCTACGACGCCCGTCCCACCAGTAACGCCCCCGCCCAGGCCCTCCTCCCAGTGCCGTCGCCGTGGCCCTCAGCCCTACGCCACGACGGCGCAGCGGTTTGGGGGGGAGGGGTGTGGTGTCGCACAAGTACAAAGTGCGCGCCACTTACTTTCGCCGCGCGCCGTCATGCACGCACGGCGCGGCGTTCTCACGACGACAGCCACGAGCGCCCTCTGGGACAACCCCGCTCGTGGCCAAAACGGAAAGACATCGGGCACTTCGGACTGAGATAGCAACGAGTTAGGACCTCCGTAATCAGATAGGCACCAGTGAAGACTTTGCTATTGTACAGGCACTAGGCAGGCCTCTAACAACTATGAATCAACATTCTGCAGTACTATGTAAAAGTTAAGTATTGTTACATTCTGTGCAATATATATATATATATATATCTTTCTAATTTCCTCTAGTGTTTATAGTTTCTGGCTGCTCCCCTCCACCGACACCTACGACGAGGCTGGGACACAAAAGCGGCGACGAAGTTGGGACACAAAAGTGGCGACGAGGATGGGATACAAAAAGGACGAGCGTTACCGTCCACCAGAATGAACCCCTTCTTACATGGAAAACGCGTACGACACAACAAGGGGTCGAAGGTTCTTGTCTCTAAACATGTGAGCAGTCAGAGCGCCATTCTGAACGACATAGAGGTACGTATGTCATGATTTCCATCCCATTCAATTGCTCTTCCAGATCTTTTGCGGTCTCTGACAGAATTACTATGTCATCGGCAAACCGCAATGTTTTTATTTCTTCTCCCTCCACTTTAATGTCCTCTCCAAATTTTTTCTATCCATTCCTGCATTTCTTGCTGAGTGTACAGATTGAACGACATTGGTGAAAGGCTACAACCCTGTCTTACTCCCTTCCCAACCCCTGCGTCCCTTTCTTGCCCTTCGACTCTAATCTACATCTACATAGATACTCTGCAAACCACAGTCAAGTGCCTGGCAGCAGTTTCATTAACCACTTTCATAACTTTTATCTACCGTTCCATTCTCTAATAGCGCACGGGAAGAAAGAACACCTAAATCGTTCCGTTTTCGATCTGATTTCTCTTATTTTATTGGGATGGTCATGACTTCCTCCACATTCAGAAGTAAAAGACGGTGATTGAAACTTCGCAAACAGTTCACGCCGCAATGAATAACGTCTGTCTTTTAATTATTTCCACCCCATTTCCGTGACGCTCCCCCCCCCCCCCCCCCCCGTAACGTGATAAAACAAAACGAGCTGCCCTTTTCTGAACCTTCTCAATGTCTTCCGTCACAAGGGGCAACAGTACTCCCACATGTATGATGTAGGCAGTCTCTTTGGTGGAGTTGGTGCATCTTCGAAGCGTTCTGGCAATGAAACGTAACCTTTGGTTCGCCTTCCCCACAATATTTTCTATGTTTTCTCTCCAGTCAAAGTTGTTCGTAATTGTAACTCCTAGGTATTTGGTAGAATTTACGACCTTAAGGTTTGACTGATTGATCGCGTAATTGAAGTTCAGCGGATTTCTTTTAGTGGTCCTGTGTATTACTTCACACTTTTCTTTATTTAGTGTCAATTGCCAATTTTCGCACCTTGCAGAAATTTTGCCTAAATCGCTTTGCAGTTGCTTTTGATCCTCTGTTGACTTCACTAACCGATAAACGACAGCATCATCCGCGAACAGTCTAAGGAAGCTACTCAGATTGTCTCCTAAATCATTTATAAACACGAGGAAGAGTAGGGGACCTATAACGCTTCCCTGTGGAACGCCAGATATCACTTCTGTTTTACTCGATGACTTACCGTCAATTACAACGAACTGTGTCCTTTCTGATAGGAAATCGTGAATCCAATCGCACAATTGGGGAGATATTCCATAAGCACGCAATTTCATTAGAAGCCGCTTGTGGGTACAGTGTCAAAAGCCTTCCTGAAATCCAGAAATATGGAATCGATTTGAGATCGATGTGAATAAAGGGCAAGCTGTGTTTCGCAAGAGTGATACTTTCTGAATCCGTGTTGACTATTGGTTAATAGGTCGTCTTCGAGGTAGTTCATAATATTAGAACAAAGTATATGTTCCAAAATCCTATTGCAAATCGACGTCAATGAGATAGGCCTGTAATTTTGGGGATCACTCCTATTGCCTTTCTTGAATATTGGAGTAACTTGGGCAACTTTCCAGTCTTTGGGTACGGATCTTTCGCTGAGTGATCGGTTATAAATTATAGCTAAGTACGGAGCTATTGTATCAGCATACTCTGAGAGGAATCTAGTTGGTATACAATCTTGCCCGGAAGATTTATTTTTGTTTAGTGACTTAAGTTGTTTTAGTACTCCAGGAACATGTACTTCTAAGTTTCGCAAGCTGGCAGCTGTTCTCGGATTGAATACTGGAGTGTTCACTTCGTCTTCTTTGGTGAAAGCTGTGTTTAGTAATTCTGCCTTAGCTGTACCGTCATCGGTAGTATTACCATTGTTATCGCGTAGTGAAGGTATTGTTTGTGTTTTGCCGCTAGTGTACTTCACATATGACCAGAATTTCTTAGGATTTTCTGCAAGATTACGAGACAGGATTTCGTTGTGGTAACTACTATAGGCTTCTCGCATTGAAGTCCGCGCTAGGTTGCGAGTTTTAGTAAAAGATTGCCAGACATGTGGATTCTGAGTCTTTTAAATTTTGCATGCGTTTTCTTTGTATCTGCAACAGTGATCTGACCTGTTTTGTGTACCACGGGGGGTCAGCAATCTCTCGATTGCTACTGATATTATGTCTTTGAAAGTAAGCCACAACTGATCTACATTCGCATTTTTAGTTTTGAAGACTAATAACCGCTGTCTGGTTTTTGTATAGGTAGAATAGAACTCTTCGCTACCAATATTTTACCCCCTGATACCTTCAGAATTTGGAAGAGAGTATTCCAGTCGACATTGTGAAAAGATTTCTCCAAATCGACAAACGCTAAAATACGCAGGTTGCCTTTTTAGCCTATCTTCTATGATACGTCGTAGTGTGAGTATTGCCTCCCGTGTTCCTACATTTCTCCTACATCGAAATTGATCTTTCCCGAGGTCGGATTCCACAAGTTTTTCCATTCGTCTGTAAATAATTCGTGTTAGTATTTTGCACCCATGACTTATTAAACTGATAGTTCTGTAATTTTCACACTTGTCTGCACTTGCTTTCTTTGGAATTGGAATTACAATTATATTATACGACTTACTTTCATTAACGGACCACTGCCACAAATTCCAACGTCTCTCTCTCCCCTTAGATTTCATGGACAATACAGTAATCAAGGTTACGCGCCTATTCGTTCCATATTTTAACGTCCTTGCTTTTTATTCTGAATGATAATGATAATTTCTGTCGGATTCCATATATTCACACGCCTATTTAAAATTTGAAAGCAATTACAACGTTGGGACTCTGTAATTAATTTTCATAGGAAAAAATGAAAGATAAACTTTGTTCAATCCATGTCATGTTTATCACTTTATTATTGCTGTATTTTTAATTAAAGTTTTTGTTATTTTAATGCAGTAACACCAGTAAAGGAACTAAGTACGTTCTGAGCCAGTATCCCAGTCATTGGGCTAGATGATGTAATACAAGATGGCGGCAAGAGGGCATTGACCCCAATAACGTCGTCCAAGATGGCATAGTTTCCGGTTCCGGAGCAAAATAGCCGCCAGGGAAAACACAGGACCACGCCCCCCTGGTCTCCCACCTCCTATGACGTTATTCAACATAGCGTCCCCTGGGAAATTTGAATTTTGAAATTACCTTGAATGCTATTGGCTCTTTACGAAAAAAAATTTTAGAGGGAAAAAATTATAATTTCCACCACTAGATGTCAACACAACCATCTCACACTTCTCACCCTCCCCCCCCCCCCCATCCCTTCCCCACAACCCTACGAAATTGGCGGGATCCTCTCTCAGTCCGCTCCAGGAGCTCGAAGGGTGACCTCACAATAGCAGCAGCAGAGTTCTACACTGAATGTGAGTAATGTTATTGCATGTGTTTAAAATTGACTTTTATGTTTAATCGAAACAAACCCTATTGTACAACGGTTTTTTCGTGGAGAGACACAATAAACAATAAAATAATTTGTCAGCAGTTTACCGATTTCCGACTGCCTACACTAAAACTTTTTTTTTTTCCAAAAACATTGACCTAACAACATTCTTCTTCGAAATGACACCAGTACAGAAACCACTGTGTAGTGTAGACGGTCGGAAATCGGCAAACTGCTGATCTGAAATTATTTCACGCATTTTTATTGTCTATTGTAACTCTCGAAGGAAACACCATTGTATGATAGGGTTTAGTTTTGTTTAAAGCCGGCCGCAGTGGCCGAGCGGTCTGCGGCGTGGCAATCACGGTCCGCACGGCCGCTGCGCAGCTCTCCACCCTACTCCATCCTGAGCAAGCCTCTTCAACTCCAAGAACGGCAACCCACATCCATTTGCATCTGCTTACTATATGCGTCTCTTGGTCTCCCTCTGCGATTTTTATCCCACGCACTTCCCTCCAATGCTATATTCACGATTCCCCGATGTCTAAGAATGTGTCCTACCAAGCGATCCCTCCTTTTAGCCAAGGTATGCCAAAAATTTCTTTTCTCCGCAATTCTGTTCAGTACCTCCTCATTAGTTACGCGATCCACCCACCTAATCTTCAGCATTCTTCTGTAACACCACATTTGAAAAGCCTCTATCCTCTTCCTGTCCGCATTGTTTATCGTCCATATTTCACTCCCATACAAGGCAACACTCCACATAATTGCCCTAAAAAAGGACTTCCTTAGGGTTAAATCAATATTCGATGTTAACAAATTTCTCTTTTTCCAGAACGCTTTTTTACCCATTGCCATTATGATTTTATATCTTCTGTACTGCGACCATCATTTGTTATTTTACTGCCCAAGTACCAAAACTCATCTACCTCCTCTATTGTTTCGTTACCTAATCTGATTTCTTCAACATCACCTGATTTTCTTAGACTGCACTCCATTACCCTAGTTTTGCTCTTGTTAATGTTCATCTTATATACACCTTTCAGCACACTGTCCATTCCGTTCAACTGCTCTTCCAGGTCCTTTGCTGTCTCTGTCTATTTCATATTTCCGGTACCGACTCGTTTCAAAAAGTACAAAATGAAAACAATAAAAAATAACAAAATGAAAAACATCTTTGGGCGGTGCTGGGCGGGAGGGAGGGGGGCTATAGCCTCGTCAGCCACCCCTCCCCCCAAGGCGTTGCACCATTGGTCCTCTACCAATAGCGATACTGCTACAACTATCTTTAAGTACACATCGGAGGAATTTGGCGCTGGTGAGACATAGAAGAAAAAGAGGGAGAGAGGGAGATAGATAGATAGATAGATAGATAGAGAGAGAGAGAGAATGAGCAGGAGAGATTGTTGGAGCAGTAGCGCCCCTGCGGCTACCGGCGCGAGACCTCATCTCGTCGGCCGGTAATTGAGTCGTAACACTAATTAGCGCACGTCACGGCCGCACTGCCTGCTGGTGCTCGTTGCCAGTAATGGAGGCGCCAGGGAAGCCGCCCCGGTGGGTGGTCGAGGCGACCGATGGCTTATCAGGCCCCTGCCATCGCGACACCAGAGTCCGAAAACCACCACTCCACACCAAGTGCCCCACTCCATTCGGTTTCTCGTCACAACAGTCTTACTCAGTACTGACGTTCCCTTTTTATCCAAACACTTCGCTTACATAATATTCATAGAATATATGACATCAACTGCGATTGGGCAAAGCTGAAAATGTGTACCCAGCCGGGATTCGAACCCGGGTCTCCTGCTTTCTAGGCAGTTGCGCTGACCCCTACACCACTGGGGACACAGTGATCACTGTGTCCCCAGTGGTGTAGGGGTCAGCGCAACTGCCTAGAAAGCAGGAGACCCGGGTTCGAATCCCGGCTGGGTACACATTTTCAGCTTTGCCCAATCGCAGTTGATGTCATATATTCTATGAATATTAAATAATAACAGCTGCAGGATCAGAAGTGACGTCTATTCTTTCGGAACAGACGCCACAGATATATATGTATAATATGCCGGTGACGGGCAATGATCCTATCGTTAGTGGGGAGGGGTGGGAGAGTTTGAAGCCCTTACTCTTACGGGAATTAGTTAAACTACGAGTTTGAGTACCATGGGCAGGGCGAAGCTGGGAATTTGTATCTGACAGTAGGCGTGCCTGGGTAGTCCTTGCAGGTGCGGTGATCACTGTGTCCCCAGTGGTGTAGGGGTCAGCGCAACTGCCTAGAAAGCAGGAGACCCGGGTTCGAATCCCGGCTGGGTACACATTTTCAGCTTTGCCCAATCGCAGTTGATGTCATATATTCTATGAATATTAAATAATAACAGCTGCAGGATCAGAAGTGACGTCTATTCTTTCGGAACAGACGCCACAGATATATACTTCGCTTACAGCTGACAGTAAATTAAGTTCATGGTCCACGGTAGTTTCAGGGGTAAGACAAGGCCGAACAAGTTAACAGGTCTCTCACCTCTTAGTTCATCCGCTCATTTTCTGAAGATTGACGGGTAACAGCGAGAGGGCGCGAGAGCGCGCAGAATCGTGTGATTCCCTTCTGCCAGTTTCCGTCATTTCGAAATGTTCAAATGTTTGTAAAGCTTATGGGACTTAACTACGGGTCATCAGTCCCTACACTTACACACAACTTATGGACTACCTTACACTAAAGACGGCACAAATATCCATGCCCGAGGGGGGATTCGAACCTACGACCGTAGTGGTCGTGCAGATCTTGACTGACGCGCCGCAGACAGCTCGGCCACCGCGGCCGGCCCGTCATTTCGAACTGAGATGCAGCTCAGCTGTAGTTTTAGTAGCGGTAGCAAAAGCCAAAACGAGCGGACGAACTAAAAAGAGCCGAGCTGCGAACTAAAAGGAAGCTACCGTCGCGAACTAAAATATGCGTGATAGGTCGCGAAATAAAATATATGCGATAGGTCGGGAACAGGATTGAAAATCGCGTGTTTTTCTTCTGCTAATGAGAGCCATTTCGAGGTTAGCGACTGCCTGCTAGATTACATAGTTCAGTGCTACAAAATTTCTGCTTTGAATTATTCTGGACTTCTATTCGAGAATGGAATGGGAGATAAATGGTATAAAGGTGCATTTTCAACTTTTCTTCTGCTAGAAGAAGTGAATTTTACGCGGCTGCATTCCCGAAAACTATTGGACTATAAAGGTGATTTTCAGAGTATCCTATGTAGATGAAGAGGGAAAACAGATGGCACTATGGTTGGCCCGCTAGATGGCGTGCTGAAGTCAAACGGATATCAACTACTTTTTAAATATGTACCTCCATTTTTATTACATATTCGTCTATTACGTAAATAAATATGAATGTTTTATTTGGAACACTTTTGTCGCTTTGTGATAGATGGCGCTGCAATATTCACAAACGTATTGCTCACAACACCTAAATCTCTCCTTTGGAGCTCTGAATTCTCGTATTTTATTCTGATGATCATTTCTACCTATGTAAGTGGGAGTCAACAATATATTTTTGCATTCGGAGGAGAAAGTTCGCGATTGGAGTTTCGTAAGCAGCCCACGCCGCAGCGATAAGCGCCGTTGTTGTAATGAATCCCATTCCAGATTCTGTATCATTTCCGTAACGCTGTCTCCCCTGTATCGTGACAACACGAAACGAGTTGCTCTTCTCTGGACTCTTTCGATGTCCTCCGTCAAACCCACCTGATAAGGATCCCTCACTGGGCAGCAATACTCCAAAAATGGACGGACAAGCGTAGTGCATGCAGTTTCTTTTGTAGTTCTGTTGCATATTTTAAGAGTTCTGAAAATAATACGCTGTCTCTAGTTCGCCTTTCCCACGACATTATTTACGTGTTCTTTCCAGTTTAAGTCTGAAGTAATAATAATTCCTAGGTGTGTTGTGGAGTTTAAGGCCTTCACTTTCGATTGATTTATCTTGTAAACAAAGTGTAACGGATTTCTTTTCGTACTCATGTGGACAACCTCACACTTCTTATTATTTAGAGTCAATTGCCAATTTTTACACCATAGTGATATTTTGAATAAATGCATAGTGTCTTGAGAGGAAGATATAAGATGAACATTAACAAGAGTAAAACGAAGGTAATGGAACGCAATGTCAGAAAATCACGTGATTCTAAAGGAATTAGATTAGGTAATGAGACAATAAAAGTGGTAGATGAATTTTGTTATTTGGGCAGCAGGATAACTTCTGATGGACGAAGTAAAGAAGATATAAAATGGTGAATGGCTTTGGGAAGAAAAGCGTTTCTAAAGAAGCGAAACTTGTTAACATCCAATATTAATTTAAATGTTAGGAAGTCCTTTCTGAAAGTATTTGTCTGGAGTGTAGCATTCTTTGGGAGTGAAACGTGATGATAGAAGGTTTTGAAATGTGGTGCTACAGACGAATGATAAAAATTATATGGGTAGATCACATAACTAATGAGGAGGTCCTTAACCGAATCGGGGCGAAAAGGAGTTTCTGGCATATCTTGACTAAGAGAAGGGATAGATTGGTTGGACACATTCTGAGACATCAAGGAATTGTCAAATTAGCATTAGAAGGAAGCGTGTGGGGTAAAAATCGTAGAGGAAGACCGAGGGACGAATACAGTAAGCAGATTCAACAGGATGTAGGTTGCCGAACGTATTGTCAGATGAAGAGACTTGCACAGGACAGAATAGCGTGGAGAACTGCATCAAACCAGTATGAGGACTGAAGACCACATCAACAACAACAGTGATATTTTATTCAGATCGTTCTGAAGCTAGAAAAGTTTTGTTCTTTGTAGATTTTTTTTTTTTTTTTTTTCGTTTGATGCTTATTTTGTGAGATATTTGGCTCGGTCACTATCAATGGAGCACACTAGAGAGAGAGAGAGAGATAGGGCGAGAGAGGGGGGCGGGCAAGGGGGATGGTATCGCTGTTGAGCATTTAGGACGGAAGGATATCGTGATGGGGTGGCAAAGTGACACTGTAGCCGTCGCAGGAAGGGGAAATCCGGAGTCTACAGCCCGATCGGCACAACTTTTCAACTATCACCGCTGTGTTTTCCAACGTCTTGCAGTTGTTGCTGGGCTGCGCCCTCCAGCTTGATTTACACCATCGATTGTGCCCACTCGGCAGGCTGTCCTTTCCGCGAGGTGGACGGAACACGGCCGGTGTAACGTTACCGCGACAGTCGGACAGCGACCCATGCCCGCGCGCCGCGCCTTATAAACACGGCGCGCCGCCAACGCGGCAGTTAATGTATTCCGTGGCGTGACGCACGACATCGATTTACCCGCGCAGTCGACGCGGCGGCAAATCTTCGACCGCGCTCGCAGGGTCGCGTGCGTCGCTGGGGTAACGCCGGCCACTACAAAAGCGGCCGTGCACGCTGCAGGCGCGGGAGCGAGGGTGCACGCCGCCGCGAGATCACCTGCTGGCGTGCGCATGCGCAGGAGAACGATACGTGAGCGGCAGGAGGCTGGGCGATGCACGCGTGACGGCTGCTGGTCACCGGTGATGGACGCTGTGATCTGAGCGCCAGTACTGAGCGAGACAGGTGGCTCTCCCACGTCAAAACGTTTCGTGCTACATCGGACCTATGGTTAAGGCCGGTATTAGACTACCATCTACATCTATATCTGCCCCTGGGTATGTGTTACAGTTTATAACCTGGTTCCGGAATCTATGTTTTACCATTAAAAAATCTATCTGATACCTTCCGGTGTCTCCTGGTCTCTTCCACGTATACAACCTTCTTTTGTGATTCTTAAACCACGTGTCTGTTACGATTAAATCATGAGGAGATGAAAAGGCTTGCTCAGGATAGAGTAGGGTGAAGAGCTGCATCAAACCAGTCTCCGGACTGAAGACCATAATAACAACAACTCTGCAAATCACATTTATGTGCCTGCCACAGGGTTCATCGAACCAACATTATACTACTTATCTTCCATTCCATTCTCGAACAGCGCGCGGGAAGAAAGAACATCTGAATCTCTCCGTTCGAGCTCTGATTTCTCGTATTTTATTCTGATGATCATTTCTACCTATGTAAGCGGGAGTCAACAATATATTTTTGCATTCGGAGGAGAATCTTGGAGTTTCGTAAGTAGCCCACGCCGTAGCGATAAGCGCCGTTCTTGTAATGATTCCCATCGCAAATCCTGTATCATTTCCGTAACGCTGTCTCCCCTTATCGTGACAATACGAAACGAGCTGCCCTTCTTTGGACTCTTTCGATGTCCTCCGTCAAACCCACCTGATGAGGATCCCACACTGGGCAGCAATACTCAAAAAATGGACGGACAAGCGTAGTGTATGCAGTTTCTTTTGTAGTTCTGTTGCATCTTTTAAGGGTTCTGCCAATAAAACACAGTCTTTGGTCCGCCTTTTGCACGACATTATCTACGTGTTCTTCTCAATTTAAGTCGGACGTAATAGTAATTCCTAGGTATTTTGTGGAGTTTACGGCCTTCACTTTTGATTGATTTATCTTGTAAACAAAGTTTGGATAACGAAATGGACAAAGAAATATTGGACATAGTGTAATGGATAAATCTGGCCCACTTTAAGTTACGGTAGTAACACTAAAAGTGGGCCTTCTTTCCATATCTTGCATCGTTGCAGAAATATTTGCAAAAATAACGGCGATTTGACGATATCTGTCTGGCTGTAACTTGTTCCCACTTTTTAGGTCGAACCGTTCAACCGATCGACACCAAATTTTACAGACATAATTGTTCGCTACCAGAGACCAGAAACTCGCTTTTTGAAATATTTCGGACAAGAAATACGTCAGTAATAAAAAAAAGCCGTTTTTAATCTAATTTTAATTGCAAATAAACCGTTCATCTGACGTGAACATTGAATAATCGAATTTGTAGAGGAGGAAATTCTCTACAACTTTGCTCTTTTATGTTTTTATCATCTCTCTTATCGTTTGACAGATATTTGTAAAAATAACGGAGATTTGACACCCTCTATTGAATTAACGAAAAGCAACCGTTCGCAGATGTCATGCGACATTCCTCGCCCAGAAATCTCTCTGGCATACGCCATTTTGCGTTGCGTAGTTGATGATTTCCTTATTGTATGTTCAAATGTTTGTATAGCTTATGGGACTTAACTACGGGGCCATCAGTCCCTAAACTTACAAACTACTTACGAACTAACTAATACTAAGAACGGCACAAATATCCATGCCCGAGGGGAATTCGAACCCCCCCCCCCCCCCCGACGGTAGTGGCCGTGCAGACCGTGACTGGAACGCCTCAGTCCCTTTGGCGACCGACCCACTAGGGTCGGTGGTTTGAATCCCCCCTCGGGCATGGATATTTGTGCTGTCCTTAGTATAAGGTAGTTGATAAGCAGTTTGTAAGTTTAGGGACTGATGACCCCATAGTTAAGTCCCATAAGCTTAACAAACATTTGACATTTTTTAATCTAAATAATAAAAAATTAATTAATAAGAGTGTCTGAAACCCTTTTAGGAAAAAAGATTTGGTAGTGGCGGGTTCCGAACCACTGACCTTGAGCGTCACGGCCTACTCCGCTACGGCTAACAGTTGGGAGTTATGTTCTTTAATATCATACTACTGATGGCCATTGTTAACTGATGCTAATATGGCATTTGTAGGTACTAGATTATCATTTATCGTACGAAGAACGATATGTTTTTGTTAATTCTTCAGTGTGCCATTGTTTTGAAATGACTACGTGTAAGTTACAATAAGAAAATCATCGAATACGCGACGCAAGATGGCGTATGCCACAGAGTTCTGGAAGAGGAATGTCACGTGACATCTCCGAAAGGCTGGATTTCGTTAATTCAATGGAGGGTGTCAAAACTCCGTTATTTTTGCAAATATCTCTCAAGCGATACTAGATATGAAAAAAACATAAGGGAACGACATTGTAGAGAATTTTCTCCTCTACAAATTCGTTTATTCAATTTTCGTGTCAGATGAATGGTTAAGCCGTTATTTTCATTTAAATTTCGAGCTTTCAAAAGACCATCGCAAAGGCCCACTTTTAGTGTTACTACCGTAACCTAAAGTGGGCCAAAAAATCCCAGTTTCAATCGGGTTCCTGCGCGGACTAAAGAGATCAGTTTTCATCGCGTTTCACGTGCGCTACTGCCGTTTAATGAGCATGCGCGGATTCGCGACGGGAATATTCGGAGCGCATCGTGTAATTGGTCGGCGTGAAGCAGTGTGTAGTTGCAGTTTTTCAAGCTTGGGTCATGGCTGCATAGATGTACATCTCAGGTTCAGTCTATGGGACTTAACTACAGGGTCATCAGTCCCTAAACTTACAAACTACTTATGAACTACTTACGAACTAGGACGGCACAAATATCCATGCCCGAGGGGGGATTCGAACCCCCGACCGTAGTGGCCGTGCAGACCGTGACTGGAGCGCCTTAGTACCCTCGGCCACCGCGGCTGGCCATCTCAGGTTATCGATTAACAGAGGTTCGACAATAGTCGAAATGACCTAGACAGGGTGGTGCAGGCTATGGTCTGCGGAATGTTTACATGACATGTCCTGCATGGTCGCATCTTTCTGGATCACCACAAGTATGGATCTAGGCTCGGGTACACTGTTCACTCCTACATGCAGTTTGTTTCTTCTGGTATTTAACAGCAGCAACGTGTCACCAGGGAGGACCATTCCGGCAGAAACGCTAGCTATTGGCTGAGACATCCTGACTTCACAACGAGGCCACTGTACAGGATGAACATCATCATCATCATCATCATCATCATCATTTTCCATCTCCAGTTTCCCGGGTGTGGCTAACAAGCGTTCTCCATGTCATCCGATCTTGATATACCATTTGGTCTTGGACATCATCCCAGTTAAACCGTTCTTCTCTACGTCTGATTTTACTGCCTCTACCAGTACTGTCCGCTGATTCAAAAATCACGCCACCCTTCTGTCTTTCGTGCTGAAACTACTGACGTTTCCATGCTACCAATAGCAGACACTCACGTTTGATCACGTGTGCCACTGCTGCAGACGTCAGAGGTACGAGGATCAGTTCCTTGGCTCTCTCTTCCGTTCTAGTTCTCGTGCAGAACAGACGCACTCCAGAGGCCTTCCTCTTGGTCTCCAGAGGCCTTCCTCTTGGTCTCCTCCTCTCGTTTCCATTCTGAAGTATTTTTAGCTGTTCTTGTGCTATCCATTCTCATTACATGACCATACCACTGCAGTCTTCGTTTCCCCAAGATGTTCGCAATAGGGACCCTGATACCAGCTGTTTCTCTGTCTACATCATTTCTAATCTTATCTCTCCTCGTACTTTGGTTCATAGTCCTGAGAAACCTCATTTCTATTGCTTGGATTCTGCTGTAATCCTTTTTTAACAATGTACATGTTTCCATGCCATATATAAGGATTCGAGTGAAGTAAGTGTTATACAAAGATAACTTTGCTGTCTGGGGTACTTTTTTTCTCCCAGAGTAGATTTCGAACTTGCATGTAGAAATTTGATGCTTTTTGTGTTCTGTTGAGGATTTCTTGCCGGATGGTGTTGTCCTTGGAGAGAATACTTCCAAGGTACTGAAAATGGGAAACTGATTTAATTTTTGTTCCCTCCAAGTAGATGTTTGAACTTGTTCCCTCTCTGTTTATGGTAATCTCAACCGTCAACAGGATGAACAGCCACTCTAAAACAGTTTAGGGGAAATAATTCAAAAAATTAATTTCAAAACTTCGCCTAAGTCTTATAAGTTTTCTTCCACTGCAACATACGCCTTGACAACGTGACCAAGGCTGTCCACCTTGCAGAACAGAGCCGGCCTGAACCAGTACTGTCCGCTGATTCAAAAATCACGCCACCCTTCTGTCGTTCGTGCTGAAACTACTGACGTTTCCATGCTACCAATAGCAGACACTCACGTTTGATCACGTGTGCCACTGCTGCAGACGTCAGAGGTACGAGGATCAGTTCCTTGGCTCTCTCTTCCGTTCTAGTTCTCGTGCAGAACAGATGCACTCCAGAGGCCCAGCCTCTGTGTGGGGCGAACGGCCGCATGCCGTCCGCTCCCGCCTAGCGGCTGTTCGGTATCAGCCACCAACTGTGTGAACCGTAACCTTTACCTTTTCCATTTTCTAATCCGTAACTTAGACTGGCACTCATTCATTGCATCCGACCCCAGGGCGAGTCCCGATATGTAACCCGTACTTCAGAATATAGGGTAAGTCAGAGAATTGGACCACTTTTTTTCTTTAGGGCGAAACTCTTCAGTATTTTTTTTTTAACTTCTGGCAGCATTTTCCTATAGATTTTTATATAATCTTACATACAGTATATTATTGAAGCCCTCCCACTCAAAGTGCAAGTCACACAATGAAATAACAATATACATCAGCGGTCCATCTAACCCGTAGGCGTATGGGTGAAAATGTTCAAATGTTTGTAGAGCTTATGGGACTTAACTACGGGGTCATCAGTCCCGAAACTTACAAACTACTTACGAACTAGCTAACACAAAGGACGGCACAAATATCCATGCCCGAGGGGGGATTCGAACCCCCGACCGTAGTGACCGTGCAGACCGCGACTGGTGCGCCGCAGTCCCCTCGGCCGGCCGTATGGGTGAGATGGAGCAGTGTAGTGGGAGAGATGGACCACGTAAATAATTGCTACACTTGAAGAAAAGAGTGAATGGAACACACATATTTTATTGGAATATGTAGAAATGAATACAGTAAGACATTTCAGACCAAACAATTTTATCAGTTATTTGTAAATAGTAAGCGAAAACTGGATTTTCATTGATTTGTATATTTTGTGCAAACTTTAGGATATTTTTCTCCTACCACAGCTATTACACTTATTAGCAAATGATAAACAACATTCATGTGTCCATCGTGAACAGCAAATACACTGAATCCAATCGTATTTTTCGTTGGTTTCGTAATAGATTAAACCACACCCCACATACTCATCGTCATCCTATTCGTCAAAGCTATTTTCAGAATCTTCTACAAAGTCTTCGGTGTAGCAGCTTTCTGCATCTGATGAACATGGTGGACTGTTTGCAGCATTTTTCTTTTGTCGTTTCTTGGGTCTCTCTTTCTCCTCCCGAGTGCTCTGCTTTGTTGGTAGTTTCTGTTCCCTTTTTTTCTGTTGCCTTTCTTTTCTCGTCTCTATTTCCCTTTTACTTTTAATATTTTTCTGAAAGAGATAAATACCAACTATGTAAAAACATATTATTCGATCAGATTTAAAATATTAATGCAATTTCCATGGTCACTTTAGATATATTTAATTGTGGTCCATCTCTCTCTAATAAAAATGCATGGTCCATCACTCACGAAAAAGAACTGGTCCATCTATCCAGATCGTCTGGGAGGGATGGACCACCCAGTTTTTAGTCTGCAGTTTTAGAGCTCGGTGGCCATTTTAGGTTAGGTACATGCCAACAGATTTGTCCGGCTTTTAGTAATAAAACTGCAGGAATACTGAGCAAACTGTGCCATAATACTAAAATAATGTAACTACATGATAAAACTTTTCGACTTGCCAAAACAGAAAATGTGAGTTTTCTCCTGAAATAAGACGATAATGACAACACTTCTGCACGACGTTCGTTCAACAAAGAACATACTCACGTGTGGACGGTTCGGCGCATTCACTAAACATTTCACTGGTCCGTCACGCCCAGTGGTCCAACTCACCGCGAGTTATCCTACCCAGTATTAACGTGAATCCTATCTTTTATCAATCAGAAACCATTTGCTAGGGCGCCCACAAGCCTTCACCACTTCGCCTTCTAAAAAACTTGTATCCATTCTAGAAGTTGTATCCATTCTGGAAGTGTGGAACCTGCGACTGTGTTGATTAAAGAAATCAGAAAATAACTGCAACCAGTCACCTTTCGTATGTATTTATTACCACAACCAGTTTCGAACTGCCTTGCAGTTCATCATCAGGCGGTGTACATGCTTCAGATGTTGCTTATAACATTGTGGAACTCGTTTGACTGTGGTGAGATAGAAAATTATTATGTGTGAGCTTTGTCATTGGCACTAAATTTCAATATTTGCAAGTTTAAATTGTATTCGAAACAGCTACTTACAGTTGGTTTATATTTCTGCTTGATTTTTCAAGCATTTTAGTGCTCATTGGATGCACACATAACACAACACTCGCTTTCCACATGTTTTACAAACATAAACAATTCATATATATATATATATACAGATAATTGTCAAAGATCACAGTTGATGCATAGATATTATTTTAAACTAATTTACCAGTTACAGTTTCAATGGTTTAAGTGTTCATACATTTCTATTTACAATATTTTCTTACAGTGGTGTCCTTATTTCCTTATTATTACTGTAATGGTAGCACGTTACACGTTACACGTGAAGAAAAATCCACAGATTACATTTATAAGATTAAACATCTGCGGTTGGAGTAGCATTTTGGAATGGCAAAGAGGGGGTGGGGGGTAGGTGTTATGTGATCTAAGTATGTGTATGTATGTTTGGTTTCCTCAGGCTCAAAGAGTCTTTAAAATTTTTGTAGAAAGAGTTGTTTGCCAGTTCTGTTTGTTCATTTAAGATGGTGTGTGGTGCTTTATTGTTATGGATGAAAATTTCTAACTGTTCTAAAATGCCCATATTTATTCCTTTGTCTGCAGTGTGTAGTATTCGGAGATTGGTTTTTATGTTTGTAATGGAATGGCTGTTTTCAGCCAGATGGGCCGCAAAGCTTGACTTGTTTAAATTTTTTAAACGGAGTGCATCAATATGTTCTTTGTATCGTATTTCAAAATTTCTTCCTGTTTGTCCTATATAGTAGCATGGGCAGCTATCACACTTTAATTTGTATATGCCAGATTTTTGAAAAGGTGTGTTGGTTGATTTAGTGTTGTGAATTATTTTGTTTTGTATTTTATTGTTTGTGTGAAAACATATTTTGACATTGTGTGTTTTAAAGAGTTTTGCAAGTTGATATGATATGTTTCCGACAAAGGGCATTAGGATATATTTGGATTGTTCTGCTTCTGATGGTTGGTTTATAGGCACTGTGTGGTTGGTTTGTAATTTTTTATCTAATTTGTCAATTATGGTTGGGTCATAATCATTGTTGTAGGCTATAGTTTTTAGAATGTTAATTTCTTTTGTTTTTGTAGCAGGTTCAGCATGAATTTTATTTATACGGTTCAATGCTGATTTAAAAAATGCAAGTTTGTGTTGTTGTGGATGGCATGAGAAGTTATTTATAATTACATCTGAAGTTATTGGTTTTCTGTAAATTTGGAATTTGTGTTTGTTGTTGTGATGTGTTATGTTAAGGTCAAAAAAATTAATACCTTGTTGTGTTTGGTGTTCAACTGTGAATTTTATTTTGGTGTGTACTTCATTTAGTTTCTTAGCTAAGTTTTCTATCTCAGTTTTTGTGCCATTGTATAATATTAGGGTGTCATCAACATAGCGTTTATAATAGATGATTTTATCTTCGCCTTCTATCCTGAGAACGCCTCCAACCCATCTTATTTGTACAGCAGTGGGATTGGTTGTAATATTTTAGTATCATCCGGGGGTAAAGATTAAGCGCTGTACACCACTAAGCGCACGGCAGCCCTAAGATTATACGGCGTCGCACCACAAATTCTGTGGCGTGTTACTCCTTCATTTTAATTTCGGTTTGGTTTAAGACAGTCGGATAAATCACATTAAGTAGCGTGCCAAATGTTGTAAACACCAGCACTAAATAAATGGTAACCAACCCACTCGTTCGAAGAAGAAGGAGCAGATGTGAAATGTATCCTTTCCCAGATTATTTTGCCATTTACCAGTTGAAAATGCAATCGATAGTTGCTTCCTCTTTGTGAAATTTTTATGACTCTCGTGGTGTCGCACAAGTCTAAAGTGCGCGCCACCTACTTTCGCCGCGCGCCGCCATGCACGCACGGCGCGCGTTCTTACGACGTCAGCCACGAGCGCCCTCTGCTACAACTCCGCTCGTGGCCACCACTGAACGACATCGTTCGCTTGGTACTGAGATAGGAACCAGCTAACACTTCGGAATCAGATAGGCACCAGTGAAGACTTGGCTATCGGATAGGCACTAGGCAGGCCTCTAGCTCAACTATATATCAACATTCTGCTGTACTGAGCTATGTAAAAGTTAAGTATTACAAAGTCTCTAAGAAATATATATATATCTCGTTCTAATTTACTCTAGTGTATCTAGTTTCTGCTGTCCCACTGGCTGCTCACCTCCGTACCTGCACAAGCGTGCATCCTGTATTCCTGTCGGTTAAATTCTACTCGGCCACCGACACCTACGACGGAAACGAGACACAAAAGCGGCGACGAGGCTGGGACGCAAAAGTGGCGACGAGGATGGGATACAAAAACTCTAGCTTCATTTCCTTTTTAAGACATCTATTTCACATTAAAGATCATTTTCTTACATAAAGACCAATAACTGCATCATGAAATGTAGCTGTTCGAAAACAGAGAACGAAGTTCACAACATATTTCTTTTTTGTTCCACTCCACTTCCATGTAAATCAGTAATTTAGCCTTGAATAAATACTGTATGTCTTCAAGAAAACTTGCTGGCATTTATATTTCTTTGTCCATTTCTTAAGCATTATCCAGGACGGTGTAGCAAAACTAATGCAGTGAGTACTCAGCTAACGTCTACTTTCTTCTCCGAGAAGGAAGTCAGTACCAAGTCCAAGTTAGCAGTGCACCACACTATCTTTCGACCATTCTTGTTGTATGGGAGTGACAGTTGCCTGTATTCAGGAAGATATGACATTTGTCATATCTTCCTGAATACAGATATGACCATACTTCTACTTGATCTGTAACGTTCCCACTGTCCCTTTTTCAATTAATGAATCTTGTGTAATGCGACGAAACACCTGCCAAGAGAAAGTCATATGTTAAATATACTAGGAGCAAAACACAAACAATACCCTCACTACGTGACAGTGATGGCGGTCCTGCCGATGACAGCGCTACTAAAGCAGAGTTAATAAACATAGCTTTTACAAACTCATTCACCAAAGAAGACGAAACCAATATTCCAGATTTCGAATTACGAACAGACGCCATAATGATTAACGTAGAAGTAGATATCATCGGAGTAGTGCAGCAACTAAAATCACTTAACAAGAACAAGTCTTCTGGTCCGGACTGTATACCCATTAGATTTCTATCTAATTGTGCTGAAGCGATAGCTCCATACTTAACAGCCATATACAACCGCTCTCTCACAGGAGGATCTGTACCAAAAGATTGGAAAGTTGCACAGGTCACACCTATATTCAAGAAACGCAATAGGAGTAACCCACTAAACTACAGGCCTATTTCATTTACGTTAATTTGCCGCAGGGGTTTGGAACATATCCTGTATTCAAATATCATGAATTATCTCGAACAGAATGATCTAATGACCCAAGGTCAACACGGATTTAGAAAATGTCGTTCATGAGAAACACAACTAGCTCTTTATTCACACGAAGTGATGGGCGCTATCGACAAACGTTCGCAAATCGATTCCGTATTTCTTGATTTCCAGAAGGCTTTTGACACCGTAGCTCACAAACGGCTTTTAATCAAACTGTGTCGTTATGGTATATCGCCCCAAAATTGCGATTGGGTAGGGGATTTTATGTCAGAGAGGACACAGTTCGTAGTAATCGATGGTAACGCGACTAAAACAGAGGTGATATCGGGCGTTCCATAGGGTAGTGTTATTGGTCCTCTGCTGTTCCTTATTTACATAAACGATTTAGGAGAAATTCTAAGTAGTTCTCTTAGATTGTTTGTAGATGACGACGTCATTTACCGTCTAGTAAAATCATCTGGAGATCAAAATCAACTGCAGAACGATCTGAATAAGATATCAGTATGGTGTAAAAATTGGCAATTGACTCTAAATAATGACAACTGTGAAGTCGTCCACATGAGTACGAAACGAAATTCGTTAAGCTTTGTTTACAAGATAAATCAATCAAAAGTGAAGGCCATAAACGCCACAAAATACCTAGGAATTACTATTACTTCAGACTTAAACTGGAAAGAACACGTAGATAATGTCGTGGGAAACGCGAACCAGAGACTGCGTTTTATTGGCAGAACTCTTAAAACATGCAACAGAACTACAAAAGAAACTGCATACACTAAGCTTGTCCGTCTATTTTTGGAGTATTGCTGCCCAGTGTGGGATCGTTATCAGGTGAGTTTGACGGAGGACATCGAAATGGAGTCCAGAGAAGGGCAGCTCGTTTCGTATTGTCACGATACAGGGGAGACAACGTTACGGAAATGTTACAGGATCTGGGATGGAAATCATTACAACAACGGCGCTTATCGCTGCGGCGTGGGCTACTTGCGAAACTCATCGCCAACATGCTTCTCCGAATGCGAAAATATATTGTTGACTCCCACTTACATAGGTAGGAACGATCGTCAGAATAAAATACGAGAAATCAGAACTCGAACGGAGAGATTCAGGCGTTCTTTCTTCCCGCGCGGTATACGAGAATGGAATGGGAGATACATAGTATAATGGTGGTTCGATGAACCCTCTGCCAGGCACTTAAATGTGATTAGCAGAGTATCCCACGTAGTCCGACGCCTTCACGGTCCAAGGACGGCAGATCAGCAGGTGAGTAACTTCCTGTCTGAGAGCTAAGGCGATAGACAGTAACCATTCTTGCTTTATCTTCTTTACAAAATCTTCAGCGTTTAAACGTAGCATGACGCCTTAGACCATGCGTCCATTCCGCGCGTCTTCGATAATATTACCGTTGCTTTTTCACCGCCAGATTCGGGTGCTGTAAAACGGTATAGAGCGTGACAGTTACCTTGATCCGACCCCAGTTTCTGTGGCCGATCGCTTAACTCGTGGCTAGTTCTGTATATTCTACGACCTCTCAGATTGAACTTCATTCTCTTAATGTGTAGCCAAATCATAGTATTACCGACTTGCTCTACAGAAAGTATTTCTCCCTCAGCGGCTCAATTCAGTGAGCAATTGTTTATGAAAACGCATGTCAGGGCTCATATATATGTGCTTTATTCTGAATATACACCACTGGCCATTAATATTGTTACACCAAGAAGAAATGAAGATGATAAACGGGTATTCAATGACAAATATACTAGAAATGACATGTAATTAAATTTTCATGCAATTTGGGTGCATAGATCCTGCAAAATCAGTACCCAGAACAACCATCTCTGGCTGTAATAACAGTCTTGATACGCCTGGGCATTGACTCAAACAGAGCTTGGATGGCGTATACACGTTCAGAGCCCATGCAGATACAACACGATACCACAGTTCATCAACAGTAGTGACTGGCATATTGTGACGAGCCAGTTGTTCGGCCACCATTGACCAGACGTTTTCAATTGGTGAGTGATCTGGAGAATGTGCTGGCCAGAGCAGCAGTCGAACATTTTCCGTATCTAGAAAGGTCTGTACAGTACCTACAACATGCGGTCCTGCATTATCCTGCTGAAAAGTACGGTTTCGCAGGGATCGAATGAAGGGTAGAGCCACGGGTCGTAACACATCTGAAATGTAACAGCTACTGTTCAAAGTGCCGTCGATGCGAACAAGAGGTGACCGAGACGTGTAACCAATGGCACCCCATACCATCACGCCGGATGATACGCCAGTATGGCGATGCCGAATACACGCTTCCAATGTACGTTCACCGCGATGTCGCCAAACACGGATGCGACCAGCACGATGCTGCAAACAGAACCTGGATTCATCCGAAAAAATGATGTTTTACCATTCGTGCACCCAAGTTCGTCGTTGCGTACACCATCGCAGGCGCTCCTGTCTTGTGATGCAGCGTCAAGGGTAACAGCAGCCATGGTCTACGAGCTGATAGTCCATGCTGCTGCAAACGTCGTTGGACTATTAGTGCAGGATGTTTCTGTCTTGCAAACGTCCCCATCTGTTGCTTCAGGGATCAAGACGCGGCTGTACGATCCGTTACAGGTATGCGCATAAGATGCCTGTCTTCTCGACTGGTAGTGATACGAGGCCGTTGGGATTCAGCACAGCGTTCCGTATTGCCCTCCTGAACCCACCGATTCGATATTCTGATAACAGTCATTGAATCGTGACCAAAGCGAGCAGCAATGTCGCGATACGATAAACCGCAATCGCGATAGGCTACAATCCGACCTTTATCAAAGTCGGAAACGTGATGGTACGCATTTCTAACCCTTATACGAGGCATCACAACAACGTTTCACTAGGCAACGCCGGTCAACTGCTGTTTCTGTATGAGAAATCGGTTGGAAACGTTCCTCATGTCAGCACGTTGTAGGTGTCGCTACCGGTGCCACTCTTGTGTGAATGGATTTCCATTCCATTCCATGATAGTGGTGGTAATGGCGGCTGGTGCAGCAACAGCGTTTAATTATTAAATAATTCTCAGTATCTTGACTAAGTAGGCTTTCCCGGCGTAATGATTCACAATATTCTTCTCGGGTTTCCTGCCGGATCAAACCGTCAACTGGACACAATATTTCGACGGTCCACCTGGCCGACATCCTCAGGTGACAGTGCTGGAACACCGACTCGCCGAGACTGAGTACCAGCCGCGAGCGGCGGCCCCTATATACGCCGCGGAAGGCCGAGGGGCATGCGCAAAAATTGACAGTTCAGCCCTCTACGTTTCAGCGCCGCCATTGGTAGAAGCCGGCGTAAACGATAGATCGCTATTCAGCAGAGACCGTTGTTTTTTTATGCCAAACAATAAAGGGTTCCACATTTTACTCAAAGGAAAACCCTTGTCTCTGTTTATAATATTGTCTGAAAGACGAATTGCGATCGATTCTTTTAAAATACAGTCCCAGTAGCGAGACGCAGAAGCAACCATTTGTGTTTCATCATATTTCATTTTATGTCCCTCAGTAAGATAGTGCTCAGCTACAGCAGATTTCTCTGGTTGAAGCAATCTTGTGTGTCGATGGTGTTCAGTATATCGATCTTGAATTGTACGGATTGTCTGGCCGATGTAAAGTTTTCCACAGTGACAAGGAATTTTAATTGCCTCCATCCTAGCATTAAGTTCACTATGGAGGTCGAGATAGATGGAAAGCTTCCATTTTAGATGTCGTGGTGTACAGAAAGGGTGACGGAACATTGGGACATAGTGTTTACAGAAAGCCCACGCACACGGACCGCTACTTGCATGCAACATGTTGTCATCCACCTTACCAGCGCACTGGTGTCCTGCGTACGCTGACAAAAAGAGCTTTTGCCATTTCAGACGCTGATAGTCTGACTAAAGAGATGGACCATCTGAGAACGGTTTTCAAGAAGAATGGTTACACTGACCAACAGATCTGCCGTGCTTTCCAGTTTGGACAGTCGCGGGAACCCCAAGAAGAAACTTGCAAGTCGCTGGCTTTCCTACCGTTTGCTGGAAGCAATTCTTCTAAAATAAGAAGAATTTTGAAAAGATATGACATCCAATGCATTTTTCGTTCACCTGCCAAGGTTAGAGCGCTCTTGGGCTGAGTAAAAGACGACTTACGATTGAGGAAACCCGATGTATACAAAATTCCTTGTCACTGTGGAAAAGTTTACATCGGCCAGACAACCCGTACAATTCAAGATCGATGTACTGAACACCATCGACACACAAGATTGCTTCAACCAGAGAAATCTGCAGTAGCTGAGCACTGCCTTACTGAGGGACATAAAATGAAATATGATGAAACACAAATGGTTGCTTCTGCGTCTCGCTACTGGGACTGTATTTTAAAAGAATCGATTGCAATTCGTTTTTCAGACAATATTATAAACAGAGACAAGGGTTTTCCTTTGAGTAACATGTGGAACCCTTTATTGTTTGACATAAAAAAAAAATAAATAAATAAAAAAAAAAATAAAAAAATAAAAACAACGGTCTCTGCTGAATAGCGATCTATCGTTTACACCGACTTCTACCACTGGCGGCGCTGAAACGTAGAGGGCAGAACTGTCAATTTTTGCGCACGCGCCCCCCGGCCTTCCGCGGCGTACATAGGGGCCGCCGCTCGTGGCTTGTACTCAGTCTCGGCGAGTCGGTGTACCAACACTATCACCTGAGGATGGCGGCCAGGTGGACCGCCGAAATATTGTGTCCAGTTGACGTTTTGATCCGGCAGGAAACCCGAGAAGAATATTATAATTCTCAGTATCTGTTGCAATATTTTTTTATTCTCCAATTACGCGTTTCGTGCTGTTAGCGCATCGTCAGACTGGAAAAAGACAAATGTTTTGTTACAGTCCGTGTACCTGGCGGGCACCGAAGCTAATGTGGCTAAGGTGAGTAAATTTTGAAAAGTCAGTCTTACTTGGGTGGAGATGGTGCCAGAGAACTATCTACAGCTGTGGTGGAGGTAGCTTAACAATTTGTGTTGTCATTGGTCCCCTGCAAAGAGGTAAGGGCTATTTGAAGTAGAATAACTAAGGACTAAAGGGGTATGCTCTGAAAAGCTCATCATTTGCATATCACAGCATCTTCTTCCTGTCGGTTGAACTTCGCGTCTGTAGCACGTCATCTTCGTGATGTAGCAACTTTAATGGCCATGAGTGTGTTTTTCGACCGACTCTCCTCTTTTTTCCCTTACTATACCATTCCTCAAATTAATTCGTTATTAAGCTACGTTAGATATGCAGATGAGTTATTGGTTGTGGAACAGTAATCGTCAATGCTTCTTGTAAATTTATTCTTCCTACCTTTATTAATTCAGACTCGCAAAACAAGAGATTACAGTCAATTCCATCCTACATCCTCAGGCTGCACTCCCACAAAGCCATGGACCCAAGTTGTCAAGTTAGCGCTGGTGCAAGCTGGTGGAAACTCCATACGAATGGGCGCTATACAGGGTGTTACAAAAAGGTACGGCCAAATTTTCAGGAAACATTCCTCACACACACAAAGAAAGAAAATATGTTATGTGGACGTGTGTCCGGAAACGCTTAATTTCCATGTTAGAGCTCAATTTATTACTTCTCTTCAACTCACATTAATCATGGCATGGAAACACACAGCAACAGAACGTACCAGCGTGACTTCAAACACTTTGTTACAGGAAATGTTCAAAATGTCCTCCGTTAGCGAGGATACATGCTTCCACCTTCCGTCGCATGCGCTGATGCAGCCCTGGAGAATGGCGTATTGTATCACAGCCGTCCACAATACGAGCACGAAGAGTCTCTACAGTTGGTACCGGGGTTGCGTAGACAAGAGCTTTCAAATGCCCTCATAAATGAAAATCAAGAGGGTTGAGGTCAGGAGATCGTGGAGGCCATGGAATTGGTCCGCCTCTACCAATCCATCGGTCACCGAATCTGTTGTTGAGAAGCGTACGAACACGTCAACTGAAATGTGCAGGTGCTCCATCGTACATGAACCACATGTTGTGTCGTACTTGTGAAGGCACATGTTCTAGCAGCACAGGTAGAGTATCCCGTATGAAATCATGATAACGTGCTCCAGTGAGCGTAGGTGGAAGAACATGAGGCCCAATCAAGACATCACCAACAATTCTTGCCCAGACGTTCACAGAAAATGTGTGTTGATGACGTGATTGCACAATTGCGTGCGGATTCTTGTCAGCCCACACAGGTTCATTGTGAAAATTTACAATTTGATCACGTTGGAATGAAGCCTCATCCGTCGCATGGCAACACAAGCACGGAAGTTAACATTACCTTCTTTCAATTGGGCCAACTGGCGGTGAATCGAGGAAGTACTGTACTTTCTAACGAAACAATTGGGTATTTTGGCAATAGGGTATTTCACTGTTTTCTGGAAATCGTTTTAAATTGTTAATTGTGTCTTACTATGGTCCGAACATGCTTATTTACCTCGTAGATTTCAGTACTTTTTTTTAAAAAAAGAAATGAAATTCAAATAATTTGAAAGCCCGCTAAAACGCTACATTTGAGTCACTTGATGTCTGTAACGTCATAAAACACGCTGCTGCTGCTCTCATAAGATAAACAAATACCTGTATATTGTTTGGGCCGAGGCCTCGTGTTTGGGCGTTAACGTTTGCTTAATGACCTACAAATATTGCTTGTTCTGCACTGTACCAATACATCTGTCAAGACTCCAGAAAAATTATTCTTGCAAGTACCAAAAAATGAGATGATACGCAAAAAGTGGTTGACACTGGCGGCTACTTCATGTGTGTATTTCTATGAGGATCATTTTGATCTAAGTAAACAATATTATTCCATTGGTAAACTAAACTGTTAAGTATCATTCTCTTCTACTGCAAAGGTGTAAAGTAGTATTATGTGTAGATTAATGACCTGATGTTTACATTTGCGAAGTAAAACTTCATAATGTTACACGCCTACGATTTATATGTAATTAAAGCCGTTTCCTAATATATTTGGTGAAAGAACAACATGAATATTGTTGCAGCCCACTATGAATGTATAGTACTGATTATCTCCAGTAAGTGCAATGTTATCACCAATAGATCTTAGTCAAACAACCGTTTTATACATCGACAACGCCCTTCTGGTTACTTTACAACAACTTACCATACCGTAATATACGTAAATGGGAGATGTCTTTAATGCCCCGATTTATTTAGCTTTCAAACTTTCGTAACATGCAAGTGTAAATACGATTAAAAGTGTTAGTTACACAAATATGTGTTTATTGGCACAGTGTTTCGACGAAAAATATGATGGCAATAAAAGTTTTACTAAACACAAATAAAATAACATAAGACTTTTCTTCTGCACAGGGCTCTACCAAGCATTTGCAAGTGAATAACGTTTCACCTGATTAGCGTTGTTTTTTTTTGTTAATTAAAGCATGGGGCTTCGTATGTGGACGAATAAACGTAAATGGATTAGTTTGTAGTTCCAAAGTAGTGACGCATTCATATCAAACCAAATCTTGAATATGTAAGGAAAATACTGATATGCATGGCAGAAAGTTTACACACAATCGCAAACATTCACTCACAAAAACAACAAACCAGAAAAGCTCTGAAATTTCGGCGCTATAAATTTATTCCATCGTGTGTCGCTCGCAATGTTACGTGAAAGTGACATGCCTTTGGCTACGCGAAATGTGCGTTGCCAACCTACGAGCGATATGAAAACACCGCCGACGCAACCCGCTGTCTCTGTTCTAGACTATAGATATATTGTATAATTATACACAAAGCATTTTTGCTGTATTTTACAGGTTTTGATGTTTCACTTTGCACCAGTATTGAAGTAGTTAAATAAAATTACTCCCTTAACTGCGTGCTTTACTGGGTTAAATTTTACTATCCCGGCGGCTTCCTGTAACTATGTTGGCAACAGATGCTGAATAGCGAGAATCATGAGACGTTTCCATTAGCCAATCGCGTGACAGTACAAATATTTTGTCGTGAAACCTTGATTTACGAGGGCAGTTACTTTTACTGACCAGACAAGGGTACATAAAAGAATCACAGAGCAGGATCAGCATTATTTATTTACTTCATGGTCTGTACGATACACTAGTCTAGTCATTATATGTGGTCTGAACATCTGGGCAAAGATTTTCTATCGTGTTGTTAATGTTGCTAACATAATCACTCAAGGCCGCTTTGACAGAAGATAAAATTTTACCCTTCATTGCATAATATGGTGACTTCAGATTAAGTCTGCTGACATCAACAAATTGGGTACTTTTTTCCAATGGCATAAAATATCTCTCGAAATAATTAGCTTTAAAATGTAGGTATGCGTTACCTACAATGCAGTTTTCACGTTTCTTATTTCTGGCACGTAAAAATTTGGATTGTTTTTAAAGAATGAAGACACCATAATTGCATCAACTTTAGGGAGGTTTCCGCTGTCAACTTTCACATAACATCTTCCATTGTGGCATAAAAACTGTAAACGCGTTTACATCATGGAAAAAACTGAACTGAAAGATGCGAAATGCAGGAAACGCGTACAATAATACAGCTGCGACTTCTAGTTGCCGCGCTGTAGGTGTTCTATGACGTCACCAGTACCTCAGCCAATAACGGAGCGTTTTCGATCACGTGATCTAATCGTGAAATTTGGTGATTTTTAAGCTTTAATTGCGTAAAAATAACAGATGTTTTGTGAGAATTACGAGCGAAAATGCTGTCTGAATGTTATAATCATTCAGAATAACAACAATTCGAACCTTATTTTTAATACAGGTAAATACCCTATTGTCTGCACGAGTTATTTCAATTTACATTTAAAGAGAAATACTAAAATGAGCTCTATAACATGGAAATTAAGCGTTTCCGGACACATATCCACATAACGTATTTTCTTTCTTTGTGTGTGAGGAGTGATTCCTGAAAGTTTGGCCGTACCTTTTTGTAACACCCTGTATGTAAAGTTGATGTGGCCGAGGGGACTGAGGCGCTCCAGTCACGGTCTGCATGTGGCCGAGGGGACTGAGGCGCTCCAGTCACGGTCTGCACGGCCACTACGCTCGGGGGTTCGAATCTCCCCCTCGGGCATGGATATTTGTGCCGTCCTTAGTCTTAGTTAGTTCATAAGTAGTTTGTAAGTTTAGGGACTGATGACCCCGTAGTTAAGTCCCATAGACTATACAAACATTTGAACTTTTTGCTGGTTCCTCTGGGCCAAATGACGCGAGCTGTGACAGAAAGCTCACGTTTGGTGGCATTGCGGTAGGCCGCGCACCTATGTAATTCCAGAGAGAGAAACCGGTTCGCGGTTCGCGACCGATCGCAAGACGCGTGTGAGCGTGGTCCGGCCCTGGCGCAACAGCTGATAACAGCTCCGCGCCGTTGCGTAACTGGTAGGGAGAGGCCGCACCAGATAAATCAGTCTGGCCCCTCCTCCCAGAATAGCCGCCCCTCCCCCCCCCCTCCCCCACCGTGCTCTTCCCCAGCGGTCTGACAGCGGGCGCGCGTCTCGTCCGTTCTACGCCTTCCTGCCACACGCCCAACGCTCTACCGAGGGCCAGCCCGAAAAAATTCGGCGCCCTAGGCAAATTATTTTAATCTACATCTACATGGGATACTCTGCAAATCACATTTCAGTGCCTGGCAGAGGGTTCACCGAACCACCTTTACCCTATTTATCTCCCATTCCATTCTCGAATAGCGCGCGGTTGGAAAGAACATCCGAATCTCTCCGTTCGAGCTCTGATTTCTCGTATTTTATTCTGATGATCATTTCTACCTATGTAAGTGGGAGTCAACGATATATTTTTGCATTCGGAGGAGAATGTTGCCGCCTGGAGTTTCGTAAGTAGCCCACGCCGCGGCGATAAGAGCCGTTCTTCTAATGATTCCCATCCCAGATTCTGTATCATTTCCGTAAAGCTGTCTCCCCTGTATCGTGACAATACGAAACTAGCTGCCCTTCTTTGGACTCTTTCGATGTCCTCCGTCAAACCCACCTGATGTGGATCCCACACTGGGCTGAAATACTCCATAAAAGGACGGACAAGCGTACTGTATGCAGTTTGTTTAGTAGTTCTGTGGCATCTTTTAAGGGTTCTGCCAATAAAACGCAGTCTCTGGTTCGCCTTTCCCACGACATTATCTACGTGTTTTTTCCTGTTTAAGTCTGAAGTAATAGAAATTTTCACGTATTTTGTAGAGATTACGGCCTTCACTTTTGATTTATTTATCTTGTAAACAACGTTTCACGGATTTCTTTTCGTACTCATGTGGACGACTTCACACTTCTCAATATTTAGAGTCAATTGCCAATTTTTACACCATACTGATATCTTATTCAGATCGTCCTGCAGATTTTGATCTT
Source organism: Locusta migratoria (assembly GCA_026315105.1). Lineage (NCBI taxonomy): Eukaryota > Metazoa > Arthropoda > Insecta > Orthoptera > Acrididae > Locusta > Locusta migratoria. The sequence goes on from CM048745.1 coordinate 97,401,227, forward strand.
CAGATGATATTACTAGACGGTATATGACAGCGTCATCTGTAAACAACCTAAGAGAGCTACTTAGATTTTCCCCTAATTCGTTTATGTAAATAAGGAACAGCAGAGGACCATTAACACTACCCTGTGGAACGCCCGTTATCACCTCTGTTTTAGTCGATGCCTTACCATCAATTACTACGAACTGTGTCCTCTCTGAACAGAAATCCCCTATCCAATCGGAAATTTGGGACGATATACCATAACTAAGCAATTTGATTAAAAGCCGTTTGTGAGGTACGGTGTCAAAAGCTTTCTGGAAATCAAGAAATACGGAATCGATTTGCGAACCCTTGTCGATAGCACCCATCACTTCATGTGAATAAAGAGCTAGTTGTGTTTCGCATGAACGATATTATCTAAATCCGTGTTGACCTTGGGTCAATAGGTAGTTTGCCGCGGTAGAGTAGCCGAGCGGTCTAAAGCGTCTCGCTGAGGAGCGCGCGGTTGCTCGCCGTGGAGGTTCGAATCCTTCCTGGGGCATAGTTGTGTGTCTTGTGCTTAGGTTAGTTTACTTAGGTTTAAGTAGTTTGTAAGCTACGGACTGTTGACCACGCAGTTTGGTCCGATAGGTCTACAAACATTTTAAATTTTTTAATAGGCAGTTTAATGGATTACTCATACTGCCTTTCTTGAATATAGGTGTGACTTGTGCAACTTTCCAATCTTTTGAGAGAGCGGTTGTATATGGCATTTAAAAAATCGCAATAAAACGTCAATGTAAAATACACATTGCATCTTTTTTTATTCAAATGCATAATCATAACATATACGTTACATAAACATATTTCCCCATTAAAGTGGGACACATCATACTCTTTTAAACAACAATGTTACTTTTTCACCGTATTTACATTTTGTCTTATAAAACGGTTTTGATTGATAGTTTACAACAATTGATACAATTATAAGCGTCATCATACAAAGAGTTACACATATTTCATTTTTCTTGCCATAGCTTTTGCAAAATCTGAGACGATCTCCTTTAAAACAATTGTGTCTTCTGTTTCTCGTTCAGTTGCCAAAGTTGCCAAGCCCACAACTCTTTCATGAGTCATTGTGGATCGCAGATATGTTTTCATGAGTTTTAATTTCGAGAAGCTGCGCTCAGACTACCTATAGACACAGGAAGAGTAAGGAACACTCTTAGTGGAGTAACTAAATTATGTACAACGTATGTAAGTTCATTGTTAAAAATGTAACTCAGAACAACCCGTGGCCCTGAGTTACTGGCTACTGTTCTACAAATGACTTGTAATTCATTGCATAGATCAGTAGCTTCAATATCTTTAGAGTCTTCGTGAGTTAGACACTCTTCCAGATTAACAAATTCTTCGAAAGCAGCTCTGGGAGTTTTATTTTGTATACTATGTACAGGCTGTCCAGAAAAGGGCACCCTGATTTCAAAGATCGATAGCGGAATGCAGTTAACGATGTGTTTATTGTGAAAGCTGTAAGAAGTTTATACAGCAGTTTGTAATAATAGTTACAAAAGCTGCTAACAGATGGGGCTGTACGCTGTACAGCTCATATCGGCGTACATAAGTGAAATAATCGTATGAAAACAATCTTTGCAAACAATCACATCACAATGTTTTCAAAATGTTCGCCATTGGCACTACAGAGGTGGCGCAAACGAAGAATGAAATTCGCCATCACATTTCGTAGTGTCTCAACCGAAATGGATTCACATGCCACAGAGGTCGCCGATTCAAGCTCGTCCAGCGTGGCGGGATGCTTCGGGTAGACTATGTCTTTCACTGTGCCTCACAAAAAGAAAGTCACAGGAAGTGAAACCCGGCGAATATGGAGGCCAATCCATGCCTGCACCAGTAAATTTGGGATATTCCAATGACTCGATTCCCGAAGTATTCCTCAAGAAAGCGAAACACTTGTTCGGTCCGATGTAGTCGGGCTCCATCTTGCATTAACCATTCAGTACCTGGTTGATCCTCTAACTCTTGCTGTGTGGAGACAAATTGTTCCAAATTGCAACGGAACGTGCACCAGTGACCGTTTCTCGAATGAAAAAAGGGCCAATAATGCCTCTGCTGCATACTACAGCCCACACAGTAACTTTAGGAGAATACAGGGGTTCGCTTCACACCAATATGGCTTTTCGGAACCCCAAAATGTCCAGATCTGCTTATTCACGTGTCCATTCAGGTGGAAGTGTGCTTCATCTGTAAACCAGATGCAGCCAACATCAAATCCTTCACTATCAATCATTGTGAGCATCTGATTAGCAAAGGCAATCCTTTGTTGCACAGCTCGTACGGGTATGGCCTAGTGCGTTTGAATTTCGAATGGAAACATGTGTAGGCTCTTTCTCAGTATTTTCTGCGTGCTGGAACGCTTCAAACCAGTCTCAGATGCAATTCTACGGACGAATGACATTGGATGTCGCTGAATAATTCCAGAAATTGTGGCGATATTTTCAGGCGTAACTGCTTGCGACCAACATTCCCCACTAGATCATCAGTTACGCTGTCTGTTCGTTGATATATTGCGAAGAGTGTACGAATGGTTTTCGCATCGGGTCCTTTTGGAGCATTAAATCGTGCTTGATAACTTCGCCTTGTTGCCGTAGGACTCTCTTCTAACCTGTGGTACTCTAGCACCAGAAAAACGCGTTGTTTAATGGAGTACATGGCTTTAATCTCTTCCTTCGGTACGCTAACCTCCTTTCACGTTTCAATAGTGGAACTCATCACTCTGGGTTTCGGATCACTATTTATACTAGGCATTATGTATGGCGATTACAGCGCCATCTGTTAGCAGCTTTTGTAACTATTATTTCAAACTGATGTATAAACGTCTTACAGCTTTCACAATAAATATATCGTTTACTGCATTCCTCTATCGATCTTTGTTTTCGAGATATTTACTTTTGATATCAGGGAGTCCTTTTCTGGACACCCTGTATATTGTACAGACAGCCAAATACAAGATTTATGTTGTTAATCAGATGAAATCTCTCGTCAACTGAATTGATTGCGGTCACCAACATTGCAAAATAAAAATTAATTCTGAAGTGATGTTCCTCGTCACGATTAGATTCATCTTCTGCTTCGTAACCAAACTGTCTTTTCTTTTACACGTACTGGTTCCATATTTGATGAAAATGATGCAGAAATGTTGTCTACTTCTGAAGTTTCTCATGCTTCTATCAGCATTTTTCAAATCCCAAATTACTTCTACAATATTCAAGAAAGGTTTTTGGTTTTAGAAGTTTATTTTGATTGAAGAAGTAATTGTATATTGCAGAGTCTGTAGAGCGGTGGACTGCTGTTCACAGTCTACATAAATGATCTTGTGGATAAATCTGAAGTTCACTGAGGCTTTTTAATTATGATGCTGTAGTATATAGAGAGGGTCTTACAATGGAAACTTGTATTGAAATGCAGGAGGATCTGCATCTAATTGACGCATGGTGTAGAGAATGGTAATTGAATCTCAATGTAGACAAGTGTAATGTGCTGCGCATGCATAGAAAGAAAGATCCTGTATCATTTAGCTATACTATAGCAGGTCAGCAACTGGAAGCAGTTAATTCCATAAATTATCTGCGAGTAGACATTAGGAGTGATTTAAAATGGAACGATCATATAAAATCAGTCGTCGGTAAAGCAGATGCCAGACTTAGATTCATTGGTAGAATCCTAAGGAAATGCAGTCCAAAAACAAAGTAAGTAGATTACAGTACACTTTTCCGCCCACTGCTTGTATACTGCTCACCGGTGTGGGATCCGTACAAGGTGGAGTTGATAGAAGAAGTAGAGAAGATCCAACGGAGAGCAGTGCGCTTCGTTACAGGATCATTTAGTAATCGTGAAAGCGTTACGGAAATGATCGATAAACTCCAATGGAAGACTGTGTAGGAGAGACGCTCGGTCTCTCGGTACGGGCTTTTGTCGAAGTTTCGAGAACACACCTTTACCGAGGAGTCTAGCGGTATATTGCTCCCTCCTACGTATATCTCGCGAAGAGATCATGAAGATAAAATCAGAGAGATTAGAGCCCACACAGAGGCATACTGACAATCTTTCTTTCCGCGAACTATACATGACTGGAATAGGTGCCGATAATGGTTCTCAAGGTACCCTCCGCCACACACCGTCGGGTGGCTTGCAGAGTACTGATGTAGTTGTAGATAGACAGTAGGGGAGACTGAGTATAGTACTCTTTTTTTCAATTTTTTAACGCGGTAAACAACATAAATATTCTCACTTCTATCCGACTAACTTGTAATCTATACTTTCAACAAGGTTTATAAAAATAATTAATTGCTTCAGGGTTATTGTAATAAAATTAGCATCGCATTTTCTATTATGCAATGTTTGTGACTGGGATGCCTGTCGCAAGGAAAGGATTTCGTTGTCACTTGTTAATATTACTTGAAAAATACAGGTGTCTGAAGAAACAAAATCCTTATTATACTCATATAAATATACATAGCACTAATAAAACACTACTCGATTTGTATCCTTCCGCACAAAGAACGCCATAGCGTCACGTATGCAGTTATTATATAACAAAGACATCAGCTTACAGTACATGAGTTTGGTGTCGCTTACGTGAAGCCAAACGTTTCGAAAGCAAGAGCTCATAATTGTCAGTAGCAAATTTTCATCACAAAGGACGTCACGGAGATGTGGCGTAACTCGTTCAGAAGAATGTAAGTTCAATACATGTTGAGGGCAATAACTTTAAATATAGAAATAATCAATATGACTTATTTTTAATCAAATGTTTTAACTTAACTGTTTACTATTTAATACTTTGCCAGGCCAATTTCATAATCGTACTGACTTTCCCATTTACTACTTTGTTCATCCCTTGTACATTCGCAAAGTGTTCCACCGACACGCCGAGTTGCAAAGTGCCTCGGAGTCGAGGTCAAACTATAAGTCCAATATAGCTGGCTGGGTACGTTAGTTCAAAGGCTGGAGGAACGTAACGGCAACCACCTCCAAAGAAAGCCCTGCCTTGTCTAGTACAGCCGCGAGGAATGGCAGCGTGGTCTAAGGCGATATGCTACGCACTGGGCGGCCGTTTCCGCCGGAGGATCTAGTCCACCATCGGGTATGGCTGTATGCGTTGTCCTTAGTGGAAGTTAGTTTACGTAGTATGGAAGTCTAGGGACTGATAATCATAGCAGTTTGGTCCAAAAGGTTTACAAACATTTAAAAATTTGTAAAGAACTTTGGTGTTCAAACCAATCGGATTGTAGACTGCTTTACCTTACAAGAAACGATCTTCCTCTCTATGTATTCGTAATGTGTTACATTTGTTTACGTAAATACATACGACTCCAGCTGGAGCCACGTACAGAGCGACCACGTTAATAACATTAATGATGTAGGAGACAGCTTTGTTCACATGAAATCATTTGACTATTGCATATCAATTTCGGTCACCGAGTGGCCATCTGCAGTGGTGAAATAAAATCAAACACCAAATTAACATATGTGGAAGTACATGAGTTAACACTACGAAGAACAAAAACAGAAACTGAAAATCGTAATGTCATACCTGGAAGCGAATATGTGTAACTTTCTTGCTGATGATGTTTGTATTATGACATGTAGTAATCTGTGTAGAGGGCGCTGTGTACAAGCACAGTTGTACAGAATAAGTTTAGTATTATGCTTGACATTGACTGTATACAGTTACATTCCCATGTTAAAATGCAAATTGCTACTCTTCACAGGACTTCATTTCTAGACAAGACCCTGATTTTCAGTCTCTGTTTTCGTTCTTCGTAATGTGAAGACATGTACGTCTACATATGTTAATTTTGTATTTGATTATATTACAGCACTGAAGACGGCCACTCAGTGAGCGAAATCGATATGCAATTGTCAAAGACTTCGTGCGACCAAAGCTGTTTCCGGCATTATTAATACTTGTTTACGCCAAGGATTAATTGCCACTCCCTACAGCGAGCGTCAATATGTTCCAGATGCTTCTTAATTTTAATTAAATTTTCGAGCTGTGCTATTTCTTTGTATTCTACAGCACTATCCACGAAAGGCCGCACTGAACTTAAGTTTTTATCTCCTACATCAGTTGTACATTCTAGGCAAATCAGGCCACGCATATCTATAGTTCGATGTGATGTGAAATGAAAGGAAATTTAGAAAAAGTATGTTTGGTTAGAAAGACATTCATTTTAAAATTTTGGCGATTTCTGCATAAAATTATTGATCAGGTGGTTTGCCGTCTCTAGAGCATGCGACGTAGAATTGCCCTTGGGAAGACATAACTTTTTCTACTTTCTGTGAATCAGCTGTCGATTCCCTCTTTTCCTTCCTCTCCTTCTCGTCTACTACCTCAATCTTCCACCCTTCTCTTCCTCCCACTACCTTCCCCCCGTCTCTGACGATCTCTACCTTCCCTACTATCTTCCATCTCCTCCTCCGTCCTTTCCTTTGGCCTCTATTTCCTCTTATTGTCGTCGTAGCTATTTAGAATGAAGGAGCTATAAATAAGGAAATTACCTAAAATTTTGTTGTAACGGGGGAAAATGACCACATATTAAACGAAATAACAATTCCTACTGCAATTACTCCGATGTTTTGTTTTCCGCTGCTGGCTAATTTCATCAATATAGCAAACATGAATGTTCATAGAATCCGATTTCACCGAAAGTAGATTTCTGGTGATATTTTTTACCATGCCATCTGATCAATTCCTACGACGGAAGTATGAAGGACATAATTTGTGATATTGAGTCATTATGAGAGTTGGAGATTTTAAGCTAAGGTTTTCCGAGTCCAAGAAGGTGCGATAGAATCATTTGCGGAGCCAACTCAAGAATATGCTGCAGACGGCTGTTTAAGGAGCTGGGGATGATACTATCTCATGCTTCCCAATACATTTAATTTCGAATGAAATTGTTTCTTAAAAATGTGTTTTTTTCTCAAATCAACAGATCAGTTAATGGGATCAATACTAGAAACAAGGTGTCCACTATTCAACGATACATATTTGCAATAACATGTCAGCAGACGTAAAACATTTAACTCTTAATGAAGTTCAGTCTGCAAACGTTTGAAGGATTTTTGGTCACCAACTCCTTCTACAACATTTATAAATTTCTTAGCAGAAGTGTGTGTGTGTGTGTGTGTGTGTGTGTGTGTGTGTGTGTGTGTGTACATAGTCAGTATCAGTCTGACTTCAGTATTAATCTTAAGCAGTAATGTGATCACTGTAAACAAGTGTTACAAAAAATTAAAAAAAAAAAAGGTAAAAAGCCTAAGAATTATCATATGCACCTAGCATATTCAACATTTAGAATGTTGGAACAAGTTTTATGTCTTATAAAATGTAAATATTCGTGAGATTTCGTTCTTTTCTGACCGATTCCACATCCGCAAGGGTAATTACATTTGGCATCTGTTGTATGTACATTACCACATTTGCTCTCATTCCGTAAGTACTTATAGTGTATTACATTGTTTCTTGACAATTCTACATCCAAGAGGATTTCCTCAGTTTGGATCAACTGGAAAGAGAAGTTGATCAAATCTAATGCACGAAGATTAGTGGTTTGAGTAAGGTAAAGCAGTCTACAATCCGAAGATAGGTGTGGAGTGCTTTACTAGGCATGGTCCTGTTTTGAGGTGATATGCCGTTGCCTTCCTCCGACCTTCGAACTAACTTGCCCAGCCTGTTGTAGGGGGACCTACAGTTTAACGCGGGTTCCGAACCACGATGCTACTCGGAATTTTTCATATGAGCAATACTACCGGAGGTGAAAGAAGTGGAAAGTGACAGATAAAATTCCTAGGACCTGGCGGGGATCGAACCCGCGACCTTCGGATTTGAGTAACCAAGGACCAAACTGCTAGGGCCATCTGTCCTTTGACTTACACACTACTTATACTAAGGACAACACATACAAAGACGGCCAAGGGAGGACTTGAACCTCCGGCGGAAGCTGCCATGCAATACGTGACATGGCGCCTCAGACCGCGCGGCTTTTGATGCATGATAGGAAAGATAACACCATAGCTACAGATATGACAACTACTACTTCCTTTTAACATTCTTTTCGGCTACGTCCACACACGATTTTCGTTTTGGGCGCAACTGTGGCAAAGCACCTTTGAAATTATTTAAGTCTGATGTTCTATTCTCTCCAACCTTGCACGTTAGGAGACAGTACAGAACAGTATCGAACGTCTTCCGACAATCAAGAACCACGGCATATACCTGGGAGTATCTGTCTATGGGCACACTCGACTTCGGCAACTTTTAATGAGCACTAGCAGAGTACTGGGAAAGGTTCAGTTAATCCCTCACTCGAATTCGGCAACTCTACTCAGGTTGCAGGAGCGGCCTCACCGTCCCAATGAGGCACCAGGGTCGTGTAGTGTTTCGTTGTGTCCTTGAGCCGCGGAGGAGTACCCGAGCGGTCTAAGGCGCCTCGGTGCGAAGTGCGCAGTTCCTCGCGGTCGGAGGTTCGAGTCCTCCCTGGGGCGTGTGTGTGTGTGTGTGTGTGTTGTTCTTAGGTTAGTTTACCCTAGTTTAAGAAGTTTGTAAGCTACGGACTGATGATCACGCAGTTTAGTCCGATAAATTTACAAATATTTGAACATTTTGTGTCCTACAAGTCAAGGTTGTAGACGAGAAAAATATGCAAGACAGATATTTTGCCACCTGTTCACAGTGAACGTGGTACTGCGCTCTGTGAATTGTTTACTACAGGCAGCGAGAACTCTATTTTCGCTTTTCGGAAGTCAACATGACCACACACCAGCTCCAGAACACTCAATTGTTTGAAACTTTCATCGTGATCTCCGTACATAAGCTGCGGCAGCATGAAATGAAAATCCCAGTGCATGACCGTTTGCAATAAATTGTCTGTTAATGAAACATCAAAATTTCAATGTGCTGACTGGTCTCAAATGGATTTGCCGACGAAGCCTTAATTGAACCAAGAACACTGTTTAAGGCGTCTGATTGTTAAGCTTATTTGTACATGATTAGAGTGCTGAATGTTTCACATGTTCAAATGTTTCAAATGTTTGTTAAGCTTATGGGACTTATCTACGGGGTCACCAGTCCCTAAACTTACAAACTACTTACGAACTAGGACAACACAAATATCCATGCCCGAGGGGGGAACCGAACCCCCGACCGTAGTGGCCGTGCTGACCGTGACTGGAGCGCCTCAGTCACCTCGGCCACCGCAGCCGGCGTTTCACATGTCTCTGATGATAACGACGTTACTCTCTTAATGTTACGTCGCTTTCTGCACTGTTTAATTTTGCAGTAACAGGACTTTTTCCGTAGAATATCGTTAATTTGTACGACTGGATGGCGTGTGAGGTCAACAACTTTTTTGTAGCAACTGCAACCTATTTCGTATGTCTCTTTTGTAATCCAGTGGACGATAATGTTATTAACATAGCCTCTAGTTTAAATATTGATCTAGTCTTCTTTTTTAAAACTGGATAAATTTTCCACGTTGGTTTTCTAAATCTGTACAGAAACGTTGGTATAGAACGCCGTTGGTTCTATGCCCAGTGTAGCATCAGCCAAATACAATGTACATTTGGTCCTTTTACTCGCAAAATAATCTGAATGGCTAACAAGATTACAGGAAGGAGGAAGGAAGTTTAGGGTTTAACGTCCTGTCGCCAGCTTGGTCATAAGAGACGGAGCTAATGCTCGGAGTTTTGATTAAGGATGGGGAAGGAATCACCCCGGAATTTGCCTGGAGTGATCTAGGGGAAAGACGGAGAACCTAAATCAGTATGGCCGGAGGTGGATTTGAACCACCATTCTCCCGAATGCGAGTCCAGTGCGTTACCACTTCGCCACCTCGCTCAGTCACAAAATTTAAAAAAATAAAAATACTGCAAGGCACCATATGTCACGAATTACCCACAATATTCCAGCGCACGACACCAGAAACAACAAGGTGCATTCTGCAGAAAGTACACGTAACTGCCCATCAACGTCACGCTTCGGTAGGTCGGGCGACCGGCAACGCGTGGAAAACCGGAATACACACCCCTTGGCAGCAGGTAGGTCGGGCGACCGGCAACGCGTGGAAAACCGGAATACACACCCCTTGGCAGCAGGTAAAAGCTGCCGAGTTGGTGTGTCCTGATCCGTGACTGATTTTCGAGAAATGACGAATTCGAGTGTTTGGTTTTCCAGCAGCAGATGCAAGTTGCCGAATTCGGTGAGCCCGTATATACTACTTTTTCTTTTTCTTTTTTAGTGCCAGTGACAGCGTGAACTGGTTTTCACATGACTGTGGCTTTTCGAACCCTTGTTGATGTCTACGGAGCAGATATTTTGTGTTCATAATTTTCATAACACTCTAGCATAAAACGAGACACTAAAATTGTGCAAGAGCCCTACGTCAGAGATGCAGGCATAAAGCTTTGCACATCTGTTCAATGATCCTTCTTCTCGTCGTGCATTTTTAGTTTATTATTATTTTTTTTCTCGAATCGTTAAGAACGCTTCTTCTCCCTCACAGACCTATGACATGTAGTTGCTAGAGGGCCGCGGTGGAATGACCGAGTGTTCTAAGGCGCCTTACTGTGGAGCGCGTGGTTACTCCCCATCGGAGGTTGCAGTCCTCCCTCAGTCTTGAATATGTGTGTTGTCCTTAAGTTAGTTTAGCCCCTTAACCTACAATTTACATTCGAGTATAGTGGGCCTGAAACGTAAACAATTTCGCGCAGTTTTCGGGATATTCGTACGACTTGTGTACTACGCTGATCGAGCCAATTGTAAATAACACATGCATTGCTCGTGATACGACGGTTGCGGTTTATAAATAGCACAGACAAGGCTCATGATGTGTTCCTATTATCACATCGTATCGTGCTCAGTTTCAAGTTAGTCTTGATCACATTTCCATATCGAAATTTACGTTCACAAATTCTAGAGAAGCAACCCAACAAGATGTTCTGAGGAAAAAGATTTCGTGATGGAAGCAGTGACCATTGTGCTAATAATTTTGCTGAGGAAAGTGACAGTAGTAACGACATATGTCGCGTTCAATGAAAGCGAAGGCGATTAGTTACTGACGATACATTCGATGACGATCAACTACTGGAGTCCTGGTTTGGGAAGGAAATAAGAAATAGTCCAAAAATCTGGGACTATACGATGACTCCTGGCGTAAAAGAGGCAGCCTTAGATCAATTAGGAGGAAGTAGAAGATAATGTGATATATTTAATATTTGATGGCATTTTCTGGAACAATATTGTAACTGGAACGAACCAGTATGCAGATCAAATACGAGCGGATTCACATAGAAGATGAGAAATTGTCTAGACATTGTTTCCTGTAGATTCTACCGAAATTCAAAGGTATTTCACAATAACCATAATAATGGCACAGACAAAAAAAATAATAAATAAATAAAATGAATTGGTAAGAGGGCTGTTATCGAAACGCACATATTTAGAAAATAAATTCCTTTGAAAAGATATCTGCAAATTACAAGGTGTTTGCATTTCTCAAACAATAATCTGGTTACCAATACAGATAAACTGAGCAAGATTAAACCTGTGATCAATTTCTTGAACCAAAAATTTAAATAAGTGTATATAATGAAAGACGACATGAAATTAAAGGGACGCCTCTGTTATAAGCAATTTAACCCCTCATAAAAGGACAAGGGTTCGCGTTAAATTTTATAAATTATGTTAGTCCGATTCAGGCTATTACTATGAATTTAAAATATACAATACAGGCCACGATAAAACAAACGGTGATGATATTGCTTCGGAGAGTGTTCCACAGGGGCACACCTTATACATAGACAACTGGTATTCTTCCCCAAATTATTTATGACATGTAAATATAAGAACAGTACGTGAGAATAGGAAGTATATGCCAAAAAATTTCTGCAATGGAAAATTGCAAAGGGGGAAATACACAATAAGAAGCTGCAACCGAATACTCGCTATTACATGGAAACACAAGCGAGATGTTTATATTATGTCGACAAAACATTAAACAGTCGAAATGACTACATAGGGATGCAATCACACTCCAAAACCAAACTGTATTACAGATTACAAGAAGGAAATGAATGGAACCGATCTCTATGACCAAATATTAGCATTTTTTCCAATACTGAAGAAATACATGACAGGATATAAAAAAAGTTTTTTTGTTTTTGTTTATCTGTTCGATATTGGTCTTTTTAACTCTTACATTTTACGGGGAAAAATAAATAACGGGAATAAACAATGTTACGACCAACATAGCCGAATCTCTGCTGCAGAATATGCCAAAACCGAATTATAGAGAACGAGGCGAATTATCTTCCAGAGATGCGCCAGAGAGACTACTCACGAAGCATTGGGCTCATTTTCCACAGCACATTGATCCAACAGCATCAAAATTAAAACCGTCAAAACCTTGTAGAGTTTGCAAAAAATCGCAGATTATTATCTTTGTATTACTGACTTTTGTATAAATAAACTCTTTGTAGTACTTGCATCTACCACAATTTTTGAATAAGGCTATACTTACATATCAAATATTCCACAAATATTTATAATTTTAAGAGAGCGCCGCGGCCAATATTTATATTTGACCCGTTCATCGTACTATGTGCTATGCCCGTAATATTTACGTTGGGCCCGATCATCATACACGGGCTAAGCCCGTAATTGTAGGTTAAGGGGTTGTTTTCAAGCCTAGAGACTAATAACTGGATTAGTTCAAAAATGTTCAAACGTTTGTAATTCTATCGGACCAAACTGCGTGGTCATCAGTCCGTAGCTTACAAACTACTTAAACCTAGGTAAACTAACCTAAGGACAACACACACCCATGCACCCATGACCCAGGGAGGACTCTAACCTCCACGGCGAGCAACCGCGCGCTCCGCAGCGAGACGCTTTAGACCGCTCGGCTACTCCACCGCGGCTAACCGGATTAGTTAAGCCCCATACATTTACAAATATTTGAACATTTTAAATTGCTACAGGAGGTGGGACTAGTTCTGCATCTTTTGTCTAAAATCTCATTGACATTCTGACAGGTCTAGTGCCCTTTCCTCTACTCAGCCATTTCCATCGCTTTTCTATCCCTCTGCTGTTTATATGCTGTTGTTCATACGATGAACTAGAGTGCGATATTTCTCTGTGAAACAGCTTTGGAAAAAGGTATTTAATATTTAGGCATTTTGTGCATCACCTTCGTTTTCAACGCCGATATACGCACAGTATCTCGAGATACAGTTTCGATACGTTAACTGATTTAACGTATGACCAAAATCCTTAATGTTTTCTGCCAAGTCTGTACATAGAACTTTACTTTGGATCTCGATGAACATACCACTTACGTTAATTTTAGCCACCTTTAGTTTATTACACACTAAGTGTCATTGAGTTTACTCTGGCATCGAATGGTCAGTGTGACCATCTTGAGTGTTGTGATTGCAGGAGGCCAAATGTCAACAGCCATGCTGTTCAGGATTCCCTGCAGAGTGCTGTTGAACTAGACCGACTGTATGGCAGTTCGGTCCAATAGGTTTGCAAACAATTGAATATATCGTAATATGACATTTTGAATAAGTGTATTATCCTTGAATGCTGCAAAGTAGTTTTATTTATTCATTACAGCTGTTTTGTCTTCATGGCATTGTCAAGCGGTTTGCAAAAGTTTAAATATGTTATTCACAAATATTTTTTAATGAAGTAAAGGATATTACAATAATTCTGTGTAACAAAACGTGTTTAAAATATGCTGTAATTCATATATTAATATCAAAATCACAGCTAAAACAAATCTAACTCATCAAAAATCACGGTGCAAGACTATGGCTGAAACAAAAACTAAACTTCAAATTTCACTGCAAGAAAATACTAAATCAAGAAATGTATGAAACCCATTTAGTATTTGATATTATATATATTTCACATACCAGAAAACAGTTTAGATATATAGACAACAAAAAATTCGCAAAATGCTATGAAGACAAGAACAATCGCCAGTATTTAAACAACCACACAATACATTCCAAGTTTATCCCCAAACAAAAAACCTAAGACATAGCTTTTTCAAAAAAATTACAAATAATTAATAAAGGACTCTAATATAATATTGAACCAATCCCCCCAAAAAACAACACATTCAAGAAAACTTGTAATCCCAACTGGTAAAACTGCAATAGACAATGCTAATATGCAAATTAGACAAAACGAACACACAATAAAAGAGCCAAAGTTATTTAAAAAGTAACCAAAAAATCCAGTCAAAAATAAGAATAACAAAAAGCATTAATTGACATGAACCAAAAATTAATATCAAATAATGAAATAGCACTAATCAGACAAAGGAAATAGTATCATCACAATTTTAAAAAATACATATTTGACCCGTTCATCGTACTATGTGCTATGCCCGTAATATTTACGTTGGGCCCGATCATCATACACGGGCTAAGCCCGTAATTGTAGGTTAAGGGGTTGTTTTCAAGCCTAAGAGACTAATAACCGGTTTAGTTCAAAAATGTTCAAATGTTTGTAATTCTATCGGACCAAACTGCGTGGTCATCAGTCCGTAGCTTACAAACTACTTAAACCTAGGTAAACTAACCTAAGGACAACACACACCCATGCACCCATGACGGACTCTAACCTCCACGGCGAGCAACCGCGCGCTCCGCAGCGAGACGCTTTAGACCGCTCGGCTACTCCACCGCGGCTAACCGGATTAGTTAAGCCCCATACATTTACAAATATTTGAACATTTTAAATTGCTACAGGAGGTGGGACTAGTTCTGCATCTTTTGTCTAAAATCTCATTGACATTCTGACAGGTCTAGTGCCCTTTCCTCTACTCAGCCATTTCCATCGCTTTTCTATCCCTCTGCTGTTTATATGCTGTTGTTCATACGATGAACTAGAGTGCGATATTTCTCTGTGAAACAGCTTTGGAAAAAGGTATTTAATATTTAGGCATTTTGTGCATCACCTTCGTTTTCAACGCCGATATACGCACAGTATCTCGAGATACAGTTTCGATACGTTAACTGATTTAACGTATGACCAAAATCCTTAATGTTTTCTGCCAAGTCTGTACATAGAACTTTACTTTGGATCTCGATGAACATACCACTTACGTTAATTTTAGCCACCTTTAGTTTATTACACACTAAGTGTCATTGAGTTTACTCTGGCATCGAATGGTCAGTGTGACCATCTTGAGTGTTGTGATTGCAGGAGGCCAAATGTCAACAGCCATGCTGTTCAGGATTCCCTGCAGAGTGCTGTTGAACTAGACCGACTGTATGGCAGTTCGGTCCAATAGGTTTGCAAACAATTGAATATATCGTAATATGACATTTTGAATAAGTGTATTATCCTTGAATGCTGCAAAGTAGTTTTATTTATTCATTACAGCTGTTTTGTCTTCATGGCATTGTCAAGCGGTTTGCAAAAGTTTAAATATGTTATTCACAAATATTTTTTAATGAAGTAAAGGATATTACAATAATTCTGTGTAACAAAACGTGTTTAAAATATGCTGTAATTCATATATTAATATCAAAATCACAGCTAAAACAAATCTAACTCATCAAAATCATGGTGCAAGACTATGGCTGAAACAAAAACTAAACTTCAAATTTCACTGCAAGAAAATACTAAATCAAGAAATGTATGAAACCCATTTAGCATTACATAATAACATGTCTCCTTTAGTATTTGATATTATATATATTTCACATACCAGAAAACAGTTTAGATATATAGACAACAAAAAATTCGCAAAATGCTACGAAGACAAGAACAATCATCAGTATTTTAACAACCACACAATACATTCCAAGTTTACCCCAAACAAAAAACCTAAGACATAGCTTTTTCAAAAAAATTACAAATAATTAATAACGGACTCTAATATAATATTGAACCAATCCCCCCAAAAAACAACACATTCAAGAAAACTTGTAATCCCAACTGGTAAAACTGCAATAGACAATGCTAATATGCAGATTAGACAAAACGAAAACACAATGCAAGAGCCAAAGTTATTTAAAAAAGTAACCAAAAAATCTAGTCAAAAATAAGAATAACAAAAAGCATTAATTATCATGAACCAAAAATTAATATCAAATAATGAAATAGCACTAATCAGACAAAGGAAATAGTATCATCACAATTTTAAAAAATACTTATGGATTTCTTTCATGAAAATAATATAACTGAAATAACACATAATCCTAGTAATAAATTTGCTGCTCAGATAAAAAGCAGTATATAAAATTCTGAAATATTGCCTGAATATGAAATGAAATCTCTATTATGAACCATAAAACACCAACACTTCGATCTCAACCCTAAATCTGTAACAATTTATCACTATATGATCTACATTCAACTGTATAGGTAGCTCAGCAAATCTTACAAGCAAAACAATTACCACACTACTTACTAAACTATACACATTCAAGAAACGTTACACAATCAAAAACCCATGTATTTGTGCAAACACTCTAAAAAATCACCATTCCACCAAACAGTAAATTTATATCTTTCACCATAAGAACACACCCATAAAAGAAACCACACAAATTATAGAAGAAAACTTTCTCATATACAAGAAAACAAAATCAGTTACAGAGACACAAAAGCTGACACATTTATAAATTTACTAACACTAATTTTTTTAGAAAAATTATTTTCAAATTAATGCAAAAATATACAAGCAAATAGATGATGTAGCAATGGTCAGTTCAATAGCGGCAATTTCATCAGATACATTTTTAAACTAATTAGAGACAAAATTCTTCACCACTAACTCAAATATAACAAATTAAATATTACTTCTATTACATTGAAGACACACTGATGCTGATACAAGGAACTAATAATGACAATGAAATAAATTGCTAACTTAAAAAATTTCATAAAAAATAAATTTACAAGAGAAATGGAAACTAATGGCTCAGTAAATTTTATTCATTTGAAAATAAGCAATAACCACACTCATCATTCATTTGAAATTTACGAAAATCAACACCAGAGAACATGGTAAATGCCACTTCACATCACACTACATCATAAAAATGTGTACTTTCATTAGATGATAACTAGAATAAATAATCTGCCCCCAGAAAAATAAAGTATTAAAAAAGATGTCACAATTTTAAAATGAATAGCTTACATAAACGATTTCTACCATAACATAGTCAACAAACTTTATGAAAAATCCAAAGAAACTATATATATATATATAAAACACTTGAAAAAGAAGAACCAGAGCATAAAAAAGTTAAATACATTCCTATGACATGCACAGGTAACACATGAAACAAAATCAATGCAATCTTCAACCAAACCCAAATAAAACATGCATTCAGTTCAAACATCAGCTTATAAACAAAACTTCACAAAACCATAGCAGACAGAATAAAATGTAACTGTTCAGGGATTTATAAAATCACATGCAAAACTTTAACAAATTTCATATAGGCTAAACAGAATGAAATTTTAGTACAAGATTCATTGAGAATAAAAAACCAACAAACGGAAATCAATCCATTTTCAACTAGCATTAGAAAACTGAAAATGGCACAACCATAACGACTGACAGAGCTTTAAAAAATTACATAAATTTCCCAAAGGTACATAAATACACATTCTGGAAGAATTAGAAATTCTCAATGAAGACACAGAGTTTAAACAAAAAATTTTATCTTTCTTATTTTTAGGCAAGACAATAACTAATTTCAGAGATGTAAAATTTCACAAACAGAGAATACCACAAAATTCTGAACAACATACAATATCTCTGAAACCAGAGAAACACTATTTCATAATCAAAGACACCACCAATATAGAGCATGTTAAATCTTCGTATGCATACAGCATCGCAAGAGCTGTCAAATAAGGAAGTCATTAACCTAATAAATCATTAAAACAATTTTCTGACAAATGTACCCACATACTATCATATAGAGGAAGAGCTGCTACATGTAATAACTACAGATGAAATATAAGTAATGCATTTAAAATTAATGTAATGTTCTATATTTTGTTAAGAGATATATTTGCACTAAAACTTTTACAGACCACTTGACAAGGCCATGAAGATGAAACAGCTGTGATGAACAAATAAATCTACATAGCAGCATATACTATTATCTTTACTGTTAAATTTATGATATTGATAACAAAATAAATCTTAGTCAGTATTTTTGAATATATATATATATATATATATATATATATATATATATATATATATATATATATATATAATCTGTGTGTGTGTGTGTGTGTGTGTGTAGCTGAATAGATGTTTAAAGGTATGTTTGTCATCAATGAAATCATGTAATTAGTGCAGATAGATTATTTCAATCATTCTTAATCATTAATTTTACGAAAATATTCGTCTCAGTGTCGGCGATTGTAGTATTTAAGGCTGGTATTGTATAATATTGTATGACACACTCACTAACAGAACAGAATTTTCACTAATAAAGTTTTAAAGAACTGTTTTTGTCACACTTTAAGATACTTCTCATACAGACTTTTACAAAATTGTTCAAACAGCATGAGACAGCTAACTAACTCGTTTCAATTACATTGAGACATATGTCAAAGTTATTTAATATACATGATGCAAGTATTGTATGTTTAAGCTCTTAATATGTATATCTTTAAAGTAAGTAATCAATTAATAGGTATCACAGTTTAAAAAATATAAGGGATTATTCTGCAAAAAATCCTCTACCCCATGTAACGTCACAAGCATTCAAGATAATACGCTTCATGACAGTATGCCACTGCATTGATGAATTTCTTAGCAGCACCGACTGATGGGTATATGTCAATAATATAACACTGTCAATTTGCGTACAGTCTGACGGATGTACAAGTCTTTTACAGCAATGTACCATTCTTAGCATATGTTCCCAATGTAATTTTATAAATTTTTATTTGGTGACTAGCTGCAAATACCGACTTCACTGGGTTTTTATTCTGTCGTATTTATGTACATTTGTTTTTAGGTATAAAAGACATGTATTAAAAGTATGTTTACTTTTCAAATATTCGTACGCTTCTCCTTGCATCAAAACAACTGTTTAGCTGTATATAATCTCCTTGCTATAAATTCCCAGAAGTAATATCTGGTCTTCATTTCCAATTTTATATAAGCTGATGACTTTCAACCATCATATCCTCCACCACATTACACAGTGCTCAAAAGAATTAAATGATCAGGTGAGATGATATACACAGTATACACATGGTAACGTATTTTATTCAGATATTTGTTACAATTGTTATTTGTGTGCGATACAGTATGATATTTAGCTTTCTCATTACTTGAAGTTTCCACGACATTTACCTAGAGTGAGACACCATGGAGCTACAATAATATTGAAAAACTCATCCTCTTTTCCCTCTAATTTAGTGTGAGTGATCACCTCACACAGCCAGGGCAGTGTCATGGCATGGACAGTATGTGATTATCGTTCAACTCGTGAAGGATATTTGGCCATCCTTCCAATAATCTGCTCTGTAACCGTTGTGACAGATGCTGGTCTGGCTGCAGTTCGTCTGCCAATTGCATCCCAGACATGTTCAGTCGATTTTAAGTCCGGTGAACAAGCTGGTCACTCCATTCGTTTCGTTCCCTCAGTTTCAAGCGTGTTGACCACCAGTGCAGCTCTGTGAGGACGATTTCTATCGTCCGCCAGATAAAACCCATTTCCTATGGCACCAGCATAGGAAACAAAAGGTCGAAGCATATCATCTCTATACCACTCAGCAGTAAAACAACAGTTATAAACGACATAGCGGTATGTATGGCCGCAAATACCGACTGCTCTCCACATCATACGTCCACCACCGTGATTGTTCCGAGTTCCACGTTCTCTCCAGATGAGTAAACGACGATTATCCGAATGAGTACAAAATCTTGACTCATCTGTGAACCTGGAGCCATTCGTTACCACTCCAATCCTTATGTTCATCCGGTCAATTCGTTGTTGTTGTGGTCTTCAGTCCGCAGACTGGTTTGATGCAGCTCTCCACGTTCGGCAACCTACATCCTTTTGAATCTGCTTATTATATTCGTACCTCGGTCTCACCCCACACGCTTCCTTCTAATCCTAAGCTGACAATTCTTTGATTTCTGAGAATGTGTCCAACCAATCTATCCCTTCTCAGGATATCCCCGATTCGGTTAAGCACCTCTTCATTAGTTACGTGATCTACCCATCTAATTTCCATCATTCGTCTGTAGCACCACATTTCAAAAGCTTCTATCATCTTTTTATCTGAACTCCTAATCGTCCACGTTTCACTCCCATACAATGCTACACTCCAGACAAATGCTTACAGAAAGAACCACCTAACATTTAAATTAATATTGGATGTCAACAAGTTTCGTTTCTTTAGAAACGCTTTTCTTCACATAGCCATTCTGCATTTTATATCTTCTTTACTTCGGTCATCAGAAGTTATCTTGCTACCCAAATAACAAAATTCATCTACTACTTTTATTGTTTCATTACGTAATCTAATTCCGTCAGCATCGCCTTCACTTTCTGACATTACATTCCATTACCTTCGTTTTACTCTTGTTAATGTTCATCTTATATCTTCCTTTCAAGACAGTGTCCATCCTATTCAATTGCTCTTCCAGATCTTTTGCAGTCTCTGACAGAATAACTATGTCATCGGCAAACCGCAATGTGTTTATTTCTTCTCCCTGCACTGTAATGCCCTCTCCAAATTTCTCCTTCCATTCCTTCAGTGCCTGCTCAATGTACAGATTGAACAACATTGGGGAAAGGCTATAACCCTGTCTTACTCCCTTCCCAACCTCTGCGCCCCTTTCTTGCCCTTCGAATCTAATAACCGCTGTCTGGTTTTTGTAGAGGTTGAATATAACTCTTCGCTCTCTACATTTTACCCCAGATACCTCCAGAATTTGGAAGAGTGTATTCCAGTCGAAATGGTCAAATCTATAAATGCTAAAAACGTAGGTTTCCCTTTCTTTAGCCTATCTTCTAAGATAAGTTGTAATGTGAGTATTGCCTCTCGTGTTTCTACATTTCTCCTAAATCCAAACTGATCTTCCCCAGTTGAAGGTTGGATTCCACAAGTTTTTCCATTCGTCTGTAAATAATTCGTGTTAGTATTTTGCAACCATGACTTATTAAACTGATAGTTCTGTAATTTTAACACTTGACTGCACTTGCTTTCTTTGGAATTGGAATTACAATATTCTTCTTGAAGTCGGAGGGTATTTCCGTATGTATTTCTCACACATCTTGCATACGGCCAATTTATGAGAGTTAAACGGTGTCGTGGTTTTAATGTGACACACACTATAGTTCTCCGTGCGAGGATGCCACATTCCCGAAGGCGATGTCTGACTATTTTTGTTGATACTGCGCGTCCTGTTTCTGCCCGGAACGACCGTGGACGACCTAGCAGTTTCCTTCGTTTAACGGTTCCTGTTGTTTGAAATCTCGTCCAGGTTATGGAAATTACACTTCGGTACATTCCAATAGCTGCAACCACCCCGCCATGTGTTTGTCCCGTGTCTAATCTTCCTATGGCTTCCCACGTCATAGCTATGGGTATAAGTCAAGCTGTTGTTACACTACCTGCACAATGCACTAATCTGAACCCAACTGCTTGTGTGTACACACAAGTCAACACGATACCCTCTGCAGCAACTTTGTTCTATTACCACTATCTCGGCTTCCGTAATGTTGCGGCCTCCACTCCGTAGAACCGATAGTAAGATGTCGAATCATTTTAGTTCATTCTGCCGATGACAATAATTTAGAACCTATACATTCAAATGAACCCTTAATTGTTTTGACCAGTGTAGCTATCGACATGGAACTACTCTGATGTACAAAGGGAGACTGTGGACTACAACTGCACGGATATACCGTTCGTCTGCGTTTTGTGAAATATAGGCACAAACATATATTTTTACAATTGACCTTTGTAATATTTGTTTCCACAGCTTCCCTCAAACTTCTCACCCTCTTTTTATCCAAATATTCCATTTATTGACATCGTTATAAATTCAATGTAAATTCTGCCAATAGCTACTTAAGCCACTGAAAGTTCCACGGCGCATGCGCCACCGGTCCTGGTATACACGCTCCTGGCTTCAAATCAGTAAGTGTGAATGTCTGCAGATGCGCTGACGCTTCTTTCAGTCTAAACCACATTCCATAGATCATAGGGATGTCAAATTCTTATGATATGCAAGTATAGTAAGTAACAGTTTTATTCTGATTTGTATTACACATTGTTTTAGACAATAGGCTTGGTATGACGCATATTCCAGGCATAACGATTATGAATTTTTAATTTATTATGTCACATTGTTTATAGGTATACATGTATTTCTGAAGAAGACGGATTTATATCTGTCGAAACCGTGGTCAAAAGTTTATTAAACATCGATTATTGCAACTGGTTGGCTGTTATTAATTTGCTATCCTATAACCGTTGCAGAGACGCAGTCATGTTTAACATATTAAAAAAATAACAAACATATATAAACATTGCGTTGTTTGTCTCTATATTTCAGTCTGCAGCCAAAACTGCACTATATTATAATAGTAACCTGTTTCCCGTTGTGCACTATGTGTAGTGGGGAGTTGATAACGATAAATGGATGGAAGATACGGTTGTTTTAATTTTCAGCTACACAACATTCTACGCGTTTGTGTGTCTTTCAACCCCCATAACCCATTATTGTTATAAACGTGAACAATTAAAGACGTAACTATATGACATACAAATACTATAAGTTTGCAATGTGTAGTTTTGGCTGGAGAATGAAATACAGGCACAAAGATTTTCTTTTTTATATATGTAAGCCATATGTCGCTGCTAGAGCTTGAGAATTAAGGTAGGTACCTAAGTGTATGTAGCATTTAATATTTGGTAACAAGTATTCATATCCCTTTGAATGTAAATATAAGATTATTTTGACTGATACCTTATCCTCAAAGGCAATTCTATTTTATGTATGTGGAAGAGACATTAACATACAGATTCTTATTTGTACGCATTTCTTGTTGTCCGACATGTATTACAGCTAAGAGGATATACTCACTACGACTCTAATTTAACCAATGCTTGCTTCAGTAAATTGACTAAAGAAAGTACTGCAGTAAATTATTTGTGTAAGATCTTCCAGTATTTTTAGTATCTTAGTATAATCTTCTGTATATAGCAGCCGCTTAAAATACCAATGGTCTCAGTATTAACAAATAGCAACACACTGTATGAATGTAAGAAATAGTAGTGTCTTTACTATAGTATTATCAATGTTGTAACCTCTAATAGTCGACATTAATTGTGTATGAAGACAGGTAACAGAATTTTGTCGCTACAATTCGCGTGAACTTGTTTACATAAAACTGTAAACCCAATCATTTACCGACCAGTCTCTGTGAAACAGATCGAAAAACGTCCTTTGCTACGCAAAACGGGAAATTTCATCCAGTTCCAGGGACATAATTTACAAGGTCGTAAAGTGAAAATTAATCCGTTGTTACATTTATAAAAGAGTGTAAGTTGCAAACGTTAGGAAAAAAATTGGCTCAGCGACTGAACAGTATGAGGCTTACCTAATTTTCTTTCCCCGCCAGAAAAACCTGAATTGACTTGCGTTCTTCTTGACCCGCTTCAAAAACAGTGTGATCTAACAGTAGCTTCAGTTACAATGTGCGTTTCATGCTGAAGGTGGGCGTGGCATTGTTTACAACTTCGAGTTTGATGCTCATTGCAGGGCTCTAACGCTTAACACGACTTCTGACTTCTTAGGATTAATACAAAGTAAGCCACTCTCGCAATGTTATCATTGCTATGGTTTTTTTGAAGAGTTGGCGAAAATTTTACGTAGCATACGGGTCTTTTAATATGGTCATAGAGGCACCTAAAAGCTGCGATTTTTAATTTGACTTTCAGAAAGCGATTTAGTGAGGTATAGGTTCTTCACAGTTTGGCTGTGCTGCTACGTACGCTCTTCCCGGGAAAGCGCAATCGGAACATACACCTGTTGCTTGTGTCACAGCAATTGGCCCTAGGAGGTTTGCTGTGGCAAGCAGTCGAAACTGCGAAACGCCCCATGCACTTAATCTACTGACAACAAGCCTAAACGCTATCAACTAAGATGTCACAAACTGCAGAATTAGCTGTGTAGGTTTATGATCAAATGTTCGTAATCTAAGAGACCTAACTACGGTGGTCATTAGTCACTAAGCTTACAAACTTCTTACACCAACTTAAAGTAACTTATGCTAAGGACAACACAAACACCCATGCCCGAGGGAGGACTCGAATCTCCGACGGCGATATAGTTATATCTTCAGAGAATTTTTCACTGCAAAGCCACTTTGTTTTGCAGATTCCGCTGCACCATTAAAACGTGCCCACATTTTTCGTTAAACATTGTAATTTTTCCTTTGGCGGACTTTGATGTGAATGTTTTTAAACATGCATTTATGTTTACTCGTCTACGGGAAATGAATAACGGCCACTATACTTTTGCATAAAATGTGGAAAAGTTTTTATTCTTCTGTGATGTACAGCTGTTGCAGAGGGCAGATGTGTAGCCTATCTGTTTGCTTATTCACGAGACGGCGCTCAGTGGACTGCGAAATTGTTAGTTCAGTCGGAGAATTTATGCTGGCGTCGTTACGAACTCGTAACGGCATTTAAACGGTAAAGTTTACAGAAGGAGGAATGCGGGAAAAATGTAAAAGTAAGATTTTTACCGCTACTGCAACGTTTTTCGTTTCTAACACTGCTGCCGATATGTATGTAAACGTACTTACATTTTCTTTTCCGCCTGGGTAGACGTCAGCGCCCTTTTAACAGCTGGGCATCCGCGGGTCCCGTAGCAGGAAAACTGTTGCCGAGGAGGAGAAACTGCACAATCTTTTCTCAGATAACTCCTCGGCTGTAAAGACGCATTTCCATGACAACAAACCGACGCACAATAACACAAACTTTCACTACTCTGCCTGGAGAAGATGATGTAGCTGACACTGGGCCACTACGCAACTGGCGACACAGATGTCGGAAAAGCACAACCGTTATAAAGTCGCAGCACTGCACAAGAGAGAAAAACACTTGCCGCCAGCGACGCCGACAGCGCGTCGTTTCAGCCGCGCGCGCACACACACAGACGCACACGCACTCACACGCACGCACGTACGCAGATGTAAACAAACCGGCGGCGGGCAATCAGCAGCGGCGGCCAGCGGCGAGTCCGCGAGTAGGAGGAGGAAGGGGGTCGACGAACGGCGCGCGTAGCATTCCACGCGGCGCGCGCATGCGCACACGGGGGCGGCCACGCACTAGTACGCACTGTGACACGCACTCGCGGGTGTATACCGCGCACTGCTTTGACGAGTGGGCAGCCCGCGGCTGACAGGCGGTCGGGCCGGTCGCAGAGTACGGGAGCTCAGCCAGCCGACACTGCAGCGGACCACGCGGCCGCCGCGGCGTTGGGGGGGGGGGGGGGGAGGGGAGGGGCGCGCGGCGTGCGTCTGCCGACGCGGCCAGCCGCGGCGCAGGATCTAGGCCCACCCGCGGCGCCCAGACGCCTGCTGCCGCTACACCTGTTCACGGGCGGCGTGGCTCCAAGCAGGCCGAACACACAGACAGGCGGCACGAAAACGAAAGGGCTTCGTCACTGGCGACTCGTGTCCATATTCGCTAGCGGGGCTCTGACAAAAGATCGAACTATAAAACTGTCTCGTCACGAATAGTTTGTTAATCATCATCATCATTAGAGACTGATTATGCCTTTCAGCGTTCAGTCCGGAGCAGTGGCGTAACTAGAACTTGGCTTTGGTGGGGGGGGGGGGGGGGGGGATAGATCTGCTTGACGTGAAAAATTATAGTCAGTTTCCAGACAGACTACCATCTACCACTCCTGTTGAAGAAACCAATTCACTCCGATCCAATGAAAGCTTATGGTAAAACACCCCAAGTTTCCAATCTTTCCCTTTACCAGGTTGCTGTTATGCAATTTTTTTTAATTATTATTTTTTTGGGGTTCTGGTGGGGGGGGGGGGTTCTATCCCCCTCATCCCCCTATAGTGACGCCACTGCTCTCGAGCACAGTACCTCTAATAAGATTCCTCCATGATCCCCTATTCAATGCTAACATTGGTGCCTCGTCTCATGTTATGCCTTTTACTTCAAACTCATTCTGCACCGAACCTAAGTACTTTCTTCTTGGTCTAACTCGACTCCTCTTACCCTCCGCTGCCGAACTCACGAGTCTCTTAGGTAACCTTGCTTCTCCCATGCGTGTAACATGACCTCTCCATCTCAGTCTGTTCGCTCTAACTGCTTCATCTATGGTGTTCAGTCCCAGTTTTTCTTTCACTACGTTTACATGGAACACATCTTCTGGAAGACGAAAACCGATTTTTGTAAACCGTTTATACATGTGTTTACATGGCATAGCCTGAATCGGATTTCCTAGCCCACTTAAATATGGCGGCTGAAAAACAGCTGATTCAGTTCCTGATTTAGTCAGCAAAATCACTATTTTCCTTTATTTAAATACACAAACTCATGTTCACTCTAATATTTATACTTTTATTTCACATTAGCAAATATCAATCTTTCAATATGTGCCGAAAATTCTTAACAATAATACACAATCTGACAAGCCAAGAACACTTCAAAAACGGTTGCGTTTACATGGGCACGAAAATCGATTGTGGAACTGGAAAACCGCTTTAGAGAAGCGGATTTCCAGAATCGATTTTGGAGTGTTTACATGACCAACCAAAAGCGGAATTGGGAAATCGGTTTACGAAATCCGGTTTTGGGAGCCCATGTAAACGGGGTGTTTGATTTCATCATTATGGACACCGTCCTACCATTGTTCCCATCTATTGGTACCTGCAGTCGTTCTGCTACTTTCATATCTGTAACCTCTACCTTATGAATAAGGTATCCTGTATCCACCCAACTATCACTCCCATACAACAAAGTTCATCGAAAGATAGAGCGGTGCACCGCTAACTTAGTCTTGGTACTTACTTCATTCTTGCAGAAGAGAGTAGATCTTAGCTGAGCACTCACTGCATTAGCTTTGCTTCACCTCGATTCCAGTTCTTTCACTATGTTGTCATCCTGTCAGAAAATACATCCCAGGTACATCCTCGCGGTGGCCGAGGGGACTGAGGCGCTCCAGTCATGGTCTGAACGGCCGCTGTGGTCGGGGGTTCGAATCCCCCCTAGGGCATGGATATTTGTGCCGTCCTTAGGATAAGCTAGTTGATAAGTGGTTTGTAAGTTTAGGGACTGATGACCCATTAGTTAAGTCCCATAAACTTAACAAACATTTGAAACATTTTTGAAACATCCGAGCGTGAGGTCCGTCTCTAATGACCACGTTGTCGACGGGACGTTAATCCCCAAGATTCCTTCCTTCCTCCTAACAGTAGCTGTGTGCCAGCCGATTGGTCAGTGACTATACGTGTTGTTTGTTTTAGCGCGCGTCATTGTCACTCAGTTCATTGTTGCCGTCTGCTACTCCTCACTCTCCAGTGGTATCCTACATCTGTAGTGGAGACCTTGATGCGCTTTGTTTATAAAAAGTTGGTCTTTTCAATGGAAAGAAAATTTTCAACTTTAAAAAGGAAAGACAATGGTGAAAAAACTTATTAACAGGGGCCCAAGATTGTAACGCGGGGAAAACAACAGTTGGAGACTGGAAAAGGAACCGCAATGAAACTGAGAAGTGGTGTTCTCAATGAGCAATCTCGACTGTATGGGAAGATCGGAAAAACATTAAAAATATGATTTTCAAAAGGTAATTTAAGCTTTGTTCTAATGGTTTACCCAACAAAGAGATAAAGGTGTATCCATGTCGGGACCTATTTTGCAGGAAAAGCCTTTAAGTTTCGTAACGAACTAAACGAAGGTGAACCTGATATCTCATCACATCTCTTTCTGTGTCGTCTAATGTATTTGAACGTTATATTCAGTTCTTGTTCGCATATTTAAAAAGTTTTCTATGTTCGAATACAATTTTCAAACTATTCATGCTTTTTGTATTATTTTCCGTGTTATCCGACCTTCCCGCTTATCTGACCTTGCCGCGGCCGGCTTCGGTCGGATAATCGAGACTACTGTACCACAAATCAGCAAATTTTTTTCATATTTTGCAAGCTCCCTCCCGGTACTAAGCCTTCTGGAGTATGTTTAAGCCTAACCAGGAGTCCGTAAAAAATGACGTAGGAGTCGTGAAGATTTGCTGGCCTAAACTTTTAATCCGACACCCGCGAATATTGGGCCTAACATCCAAACCTCCAGATGTCAGTCAATCGGATCGGTACCAAACGTTGCATCGCGACACAGTATCAACGAAAAGGTCGTTGTAGTTCTTGCTATGTGCTGTCGTCTAGGGCAGCGATCGGCAACTGGCGACGATCCGGACCGCGGAAGGCCAAAATCTAGACCGCCAAAAATATTTTGATAGTATAAGTTACACACTAAAAGAAACAACTTTTTTCCGGTGGACAACAATTTGTATGAGAGCCACCCTTACAATTTTCCTAGAATTTTACAGTTAACTGCTGAATGATTACTATAGGCACATTAAATAAATGTCATGATGTGCAAGGGGCGGTAAATCGGAGCTAGGCTGCCGGTGATCCGCATAAAAGATCTGTTCACACGAATGCAGCACGATAACTTTATCTAACGAACAAGGAAATTCTATAAATAGACTTCATACTCTAACAGTCTCTGAAACCTCTATTTAAGCGGCCAGGGCATATCCACTTAAAGACCATTCTTGTGCTCTTGAAAAAAAAATACCTATCAAGGTTTCTGCAACAGCAGAACGAACGATGTGGCTGCGAAGTTGTTCCACCTTTCAAAGCCTTTACTCCAAATGGAGATAATAGACTTGAAGGACGATATTTGCTTGCAAACATATAAAAATGTATCCATTGACGAATTGTGAACATCTGAAGAAATAAAAAATTACTAAGCATTAGTCATCTACATGGCTACTACGTTTGGCTCCACATATATCTGTCAAATTTCATTTATACGGCCGCCCACCTCGAAGAAACTGTTCGCATGAGCTGCCCTGCATGTGAACCCAAATTGGCTGAAGGCCACAAATGTAATTTCTTGCATTGTGTCAAAAATACGCATGTTTCACTGTATTTCATACTTTTTTTTAGTGAAAATTAAACGAAAAATAGTTTTTTAATGTCTGACCTGGTACTGGATTTTTCAATAGAAGTTGGACTACACATTTTACTTCATACATTTCAAAGTGAAAATAAAAATAAATAAATAGCAAATAAAGTTTTACTGGATAATAATACATTTTTATTTCACATCTTTTGTATTTCGTATTAGTTTGAGACTGAAAATTAAAATAAAAAACTGATAAGAAATATGTGGTTTTACTTCTGGACCTCAATAAAAATTTCCAAAAGTATCCGGCCCCATGCAAGATTACTTGTCGACCTCTGGTCTAGGGGAAAATGCATAAACTATAATAATAAATAACACCTGCCCTACTGAGTAGACGAAAAGTATAACTGTGAGACAATATCATGTTAAGCTCCTGCGGGCAAGCTGGTTTTCCGGGCGACTTAGCGCGACTGGCCAGAGCGCTTCAACGCCCTCTGTAGTAGTAGTAATAATAATGATGATAATAATAAAAGCTGAGCCAAATACCAGCGAACAACCAAGAATAACCATGAACAAACCACCGCAAAGCATCGATCTACCTAGAAAAAATAAATAAAGAAATAAAAAAGCTGGTAGAACGTAAGTTTATTATACTAAGGTTCCTGGGTTCAAAATCTGCCCAAAGAATTTTTTACTCCTGTACGTTGGTAATTGTTATATGGGGGCAACGTGTTCATGGCATGTAGAAGGGCTGTTCTATTTTATAGCACTATATTATCGGCAGTTTGTTTTCGCTTCGTTTATTTGAAAGTGGCAAACCTGTAGTGTTATATTCGTGGTTTCAAACTATAAACAAACACAGTCGTAACTTGATAATAAAGAATCGACTGCATTACACGTACAGCAGAATACTAAAGATAGCAACAACAATAAAAAATATGTTATGGGCAGGGTTTGAACCCAGGAGCCACTGTATAAGAAACTAACGCACTAGCAATTTGCCCATAGGATCTCGATATGATACGCTCTTAAAGTTATGATTTTCCTCTACTCCTTAGGTCAGGCGTTGCTTATAGTCTATGCATATAATCCTGGACGACAGCACATAGCACGAATTATACTGAAGTTTTACTTGGTACTCTTATCGACATTCAACGTTTTATACCGATCTGTCTGAAATCTGGGGTGTAAGCCAACAACTCGTTGTGACCCAGCATATACCTGTAACAAGTAAAACTATGTTTTTTCCCTCGCAGTTATGGTAGCATCGCATTTCTGAAGAAAGTGCAAAGCAGAATAGCTGAAATATATACTTAGTTGTTGGGAGTAGGTATTATCCTCAAAATAAAGCCCGGGATCCCAATCTGTAAGCTTATTGTTGACGACGCTGTAATACAGAAATAACACTTGTGTAAGCAAAATTGGGGAGCATTGTTGCTGCATGACAGGCGCAGATTAGCTCCTGTCGCCGGCAGTAGAGTTGGGCAACACAATTCTTTTTTAGGAATCGATTCTTGCGATTCAGTCCCACGTTGTGAATCGATTCCTACGATTCGTTCACGATTCTTTAGTCTGCATTGGCACGATTCTTACTTATACATATTGCTCATAGATGGCAATATATGTCAGTGTCATGGACGTTGGAATCTTAACCTTTTGCATCTGTTCCTATGATTCGTTCACGATTCTTTCTGGTCTGCGACGGCACGAACCTTACAGAACGCTGAAAACGTGACAATATGGTTATCGGATTTTTTAATATTTATGGCGCGTAAAGTTCAGAATTAAAATAATAATGAGGCAAAGCCATTCGATTCACCTCTCAAAAATTCTCGAGAAAATAGTATTTAAAGTTTTGCTAGCGGTTATAAATACATATTACGCTACCAACTACTTCTGCTCTCATCATAGCTCATTTAGTAGCGTTGTAGGTTTAGTGAATGTAGGTCACTTATTTAGAATCCTTCTCTAATCTTATATTTTTTTCTTTCTGTTTGAATACTTCATTAAAGTATAAATTTAATTAAATGTATGGTAATTAATACTCATCTAATCGTTATAAAATACTTATTATGTAAAATCAATTAGTTTAAGGAAACACGTCTATTTAAATAAACATTAAAAATAAAAATCCCTCTCTAAATATTAAATTTCTTTTGAGATACAAGAAATTCGCGTTTATTAAAATGTTTCTTTTTTGTAAAATCGGTTTCTTTCAGGTAAGCTGATAACATAAAAACCAAAATGGTAAAAAAGATTTTTGAGATGGCTTTAAAAACATTTAAAATCACGTTTTTGTATAAAAAGGATATTTTTGTAAAATTGATTTTTTACAAAAACTACAACTATGTAGATGATCTCGAAAAGCATAAACCTCTCTAAACACAAAATATAATCCAAATCGTTAAAGCCGTTTCCGGGATACGCGAAATATAAATATGTAAAGATTGCTCGTTTAAATACATAATATGTAAACTGTTTAAAAGACGTATATTCGTATGTATTGGCAGCCGTGTATTTCGCTGCGTTTTGTTTCGGTCATCTGTAATTCGTGAATAGGCTAAAAATTAACGGCTCACGATTTTCGTTCTGTGCTTCCTTTGTTCACACGCTTTCTGACTTTCGTAATTACTCGGCACGCTTTGCCACTTGCTTTCGAATCATGAATCGTTGCATCTTGGAATCGTCACGAGATAGAAGATTCTTTTGAACGACGATTCGTCCGAATCACGGTTCGATTCTTACTATTCTTTATTTCTATTCGTTCAAATGAACGACTCATTCACGAATCGCTATAACTCTAGCCGACAGACTTTACTTGCGCGCATCGAAGACCTTGTATACATTCGCAAAATGTTGTTGGATGTTAGTATCTCTTCGTTAACATCATCATTTTTCATTTATTTCATACAGTTATTAGATTTAATGGCTGTTAAAGTTGTTGTCATACAGGGTGAACCTAAATTCGCGCACTCGGGCTTCGCAGCGCGATTCCTCACATGTTAGCAATAAAAAATGTCTCTCATGAAATTTCGTCCTGCGCATATTTCCGGCAGCAACTGGGCGTCGAAGATTGAGATGGGTGTGTGTCCCATACGTCTTTGTGTTTCAGAATTACACTACTACACCAACAAACTTCTAGGGGATGTGGGAGGTGTCTTGAAGAACAAAGTGAGCATTGAAACCCATGCCCGGAAACGTCATGCTATGACGCTACAGAGCGTCAAAGTTGCTAGAGGGGATGTCTAGCGGCAGGAGCTGGTGCCTGTAACATGGACTCTGCGTAGCGTCGTTGAATGGCGTTTCCGGGCAGGGGTTTCCATGCTCATTTTGTTCAAGACACCTCCCACATCCCCATGAAGTTGTTGAAGTAGTGTAATTTAGTAGCACACTGACGTATGGGACACACACCCATCTCAATCTTCGACGTCCATTTACTGTCGGAAATATGAGCTGGACGAAATTTCGTGACAGACATTTTTTTTTTATTGCTAGCATGTGAGGAATCGCGCTGCGAAGTCCGAGTGCGCGAATTTAGATTCACCCTGTATAGTACCGATGACTAATAGGATCTGTTCCAGTCAATAAATCAATCAGTGCTGTAGAAAGTATTTTGTGACATTATTTTTCAGTTTCGAATAACAGTTTGTTCCCAGAATGAAACTTTCACTCTGCAGCGGAGTGTGCGCTGATATGAAACTTCCTGGCAGATTAAAATTGTGTGCCGGAACCGGAACCGGGACTCGAACCTGAGACCTTTTCGCGGGCAAGCGCTATCCCGACACGACTCACGACTCACAACTTTACTTCCGCCAGTACCTCACCTCCTACTTTCCAATCGTGAGTCGTGTCGGGATAGCTCAGTCGGTAGAGCGTTTGCCCGCGAAAGGCAAAGGTCCCAGGTTCGAGTCCCGGTTCCGGCACACAATTAAAAATAAAAAA
Organism: Locusta migratoria; assembly: GCA_026315105.1. Taxonomy (NCBI): domain Eukaryota; kingdom Metazoa; phylum Arthropoda; class Insecta; order Orthoptera; family Acrididae; genus Locusta; species Locusta migratoria. The sequence continues at coordinate 97,434,383 of CM048745.1, forward strand.
AAAAATTAAAAAAAAATAGATGTTTGTATAGTCTATGGGACTTAACTACGGGATCATCAGTCCATAAACTTACAAACTACTTATGAAATACTTACGAACTAGGACGGCACAAATATCCATGCCCGAGGGGGGATTCGAACCCCCGACCGTAGTGGCCGTGCAGACCGTGACTGGAGCGTCTCAGTCTCCTCGGCCACCGCGACACAATTTTAATCAGGAAGTTTCATATCATCGCAACTCCGCTGCAGAGTGAAAGTTTCATTCTGGAAACATCCCTTAGGCTGTGGCTAAGCCATGTCTACACCATATCCTTTCTTCCAGGAGTGCTAGTTTTGCAAGGTTTGCAGGAGAGCTTCTGTGAAGTTTGTAAAGTAGGACACGAGGTACTGGTGGAAGTAATGTTGTGAGGCGGTATCGTGAGTCGTCTCGGGATAGCTCAGTCGGTAGAGTGCTTGGTCGCGGCAGGCAAAGTTCGCAGGTTCGAGTCCCGGTTCCGGCACACAATTTTAATCTGCTAGGAAGTTTCAGTTTGTTTGTTGTCAGTTTAAATTTACGCATATTCAACATGAAAAATTGTGTACCACATGATCAATGTTTCCTAAACCATATTGGTTACTAATCAACACTGGATAAGTTAAATTGTTACAAAACAGTATACGAATATCACTGTAAGATATGATTGCGTTCTATTGTGATAATCAATAAAATACAATTTTTACGCGCGAGCCGCGGGATAGTCGCCAAGAGCTCTAAGGCTCCTTGCTGCGAAGCGCGGGGTTGCTCCCCGTCGGAGGTTCGAGTCCTCCCTAGCGTGTGCGTGCGTGTGTGTGTGTGTGTGTTGTTGTTGTTACGTTAGTTTAAATTAGTCTAAGCAGTTTGTGTGGCGTAGGGACTGATAACACCGGGAGGCCCTTATATTAACAAACATTTGAACATTTCTACGCGCGAGGAAAGACTCCAAGCTAGTCAACGGCACACCGTCAACTGAGGTAAAGCTTTATTGTTGATTGAATCCATCCCGAACGCGACCGGACTTCATCCGAAATTTCACGAAAACTAGTTTTGTCTGATTTCCGTATGAAATCGAAACTGCGGCCAGAACCAAAATTTCGGCCACAACAGAATATTCGGTAGGTGCTTAGAAATTACGCAATTATAAGTATAATCGACGAGATAATGTAGGTAATAATAATCTGCATCCGGAAGCGAACCGTCAGTAGCTTCGAACCTAGCTAGCTTCAAGCACCTAAGTTATTTACAAAAATGTTATAATGGAAAGTCCGGGTTGGAATTAACAATATAGTAACGACAGTTTACAACTCACCGCAAAGACGTGGCGACGAGCTGCGACAGGCACATACAAAAGACACACACATACAACACATTCAGCTATCGGCCGTGGCCTTCTTCAGAAAACAGAACACTCACGCAATCACACAGGCACACAACACAGTCATACAACCATCACCTCCGGCTGCTGCACTTGCGTGAGTGTTCTGTTTTCTGAAGAAGGCCATGGCCGATAGTTGAAAGTGTTGTATGTGTGTGTCTTTTGTATGTGCCTGTCGCAGCTCGTCGCCATGTCTTTACATAAATGTTACATATTTTCTGAATCCTTGTCGGTTGGATAAGCGAGCAATTTTGTCATAACAACGTATCGTTAAGTCTGTAGTCGCAGTTCGTTTTTATTTAGCCGATTGCCCATCGGCTTCCATGCACAGAAACATCCTTAGCGAACACCGGGCATACACTCGTCATGCTCGCTCCCCAAGAACATGGCACACTTTCTGGGGAAGTGACAGGGGATTAGTGTGGATGTTCGTGGTTTCATTTTGTATTACCCCTTCGGCCACAAGGTTCAAAGAATGGGCCAATCAGTGCACGTACAGAGTTTGAGATTTATATGATTTTGCTTGCAGTCAAGAAAAAGGACCACTCCTGTTTGTAGCTCTGTCAGTAGTAACAACTTTGCATGACTTGAAATCTGGAGAAAAACGAGAGAGAATACCCACTGAAATTGTTAACGATACTTCAACTGTTGTAGATTCAGTATTATAGAAACAAACAAAAAAATAATAATTCATGAATTTGAAAATTATCGCCTCTGTTACCATCAGGAAATTATAAAAACGTTTCAAATAAAGCAGACGAATGAAGAATGATAAAATTTCATTTTGAGTGAAACACACGAAATAATTGTGCAATATTCTGCAAATTTTATTTGTTACTAACCGGTTTTCGGCAGTTACGCCATCGTCAGGTAGACACTACAGAGATATAGTTATGCAGCTTAGAAGTTCACAGGTCAAAGATCTTGAGTTGTTGTACAGATAGTATGTATACAGAAATTTCTTAAATAAGACTAGTGTTATAGGTACAATTACATCATTGAAATTGTAGTACTTTGATAAAATATGTGACACAAAATATAAATTACAACACAAAGAAATAATTAGTAACATTTAAAATTGAACAAAATGGTCTGTTGATTAACTGCACAAATATTCAGAATATAGAACGGTGAGTATAAGATGAATGAAACATCTGTGACTATATAGATTCCATTTTATGAGCTATTACTGGCATAAATGTCCATTAATAACAGAACTAATTTATATCAGGCAAGTAGACTATGGAACTGTGATAGGCATGTGAGGCAAGTGAATAGGAGTCAGTGGTTTATGTGGGTCCATTAGATTCTGCAGACAGACGTGGTGAGTAGGGAAACTGAGTTTGATCATTCAGCACAAGGAGTGGAGAAGTTGACATATGTTTATTAATTTCCAGTATTTCTAAAAAGTTCATTTTCTTCCCTTTTTTGGGTATGATGTAGGACATCATGTTTAACATGATAGCTATGGATTTCATTTAGTAGACGGGCTGCAAATGTTAAGTTCCCTCTCCTGAGTTTCCAACTTCTGTGATGTTCTTTCAATCTAGTGCTTAATGCTCTGCCTGACTGTCCAATGTAGAATTTACCATAGTTGCAAGTGATCTTGTATATGCCACTCTTTTCCAAAGCTGGAATTTTCTCTTTGGCATTGGGTAGAAAGTGACCAATGGTACTGTGCACATAAAAGTTTTGAAATTCCTGGATTTAAGTTTTTTGGCAACATGAATAGAAACCTTTCCTGAATATGGGGTTGTACACCATTTGTTAGGATCTTGGGGTGTTGAAGTGTTGACAACAGGGTAAAGAAGGGAAGAGACATGTTTTTGTTTTTTTATGCATTATGGAGTCTACCGAGGAAGGAGGGTAGCTTTTGTTTGCTGCTATTTGTCTGATGGTGTTTAATTCAATTTGGCAATTTTCTGTACTCATGGGGACAGATAATAAACGATGAATCATGGAATGGAATCATTGAATGTTTGTGAGTGATTCGATGATGTGAACTGGCTGGAATCTGTAGTGGAAGGTTTACTATAAATGCTGAAAGTGTGGGAATGATTGCTGACGTCTATAGTTAGGTATAAATAATTTATTGTGTCACCACCAAACTCCATTGTGAACTTGATACTTTTGTGAGGAGAATTTAACTGGTTGAGGAAAGTTTGAAGCTGCCTGGTAGTACCTGTCCATAAGCACAACACATTATCAACATACCTAAACCAGTATCCAAGCTTGGAAGAGAGTGGGATACTTTAAAGAATTTTTCCTCAAAATTACTCATGAATATTTCTGCAAGGATTGGACTCCGGGGGGAACCCATAGCTAGGCCACCCAGCTGATAACATTTCGTTAGTCGTTTACCTCTTAGAGCAGCGGTCGGCAACTGGCGGACCGCGGTCCAGGTCTGGACCGCGGAAGGTCAAAAACTGGACCGCCAAAAGTATTTTGAAAATATAACGTAGGTACTAAAATTATTTGAAAAATAGTTTTCTCTAAGTAACACTTCATATGAACGCCATCCTTATAATTTTTTTCTAGTAATGTGAGTTAAAGTGCTGAATAAATAGAACTGTTAATGTTTAGTTATAGGTTGATTAAATCGGAGAAGCCATATTCATTTAAACACCATTTTTGTGCTCATGACTGGAACGAAAGGTTAAAGCCGCTCTATGAAACTTGTGGCGAGTTCAGTCGGCGTCTGCGATCGTTGGCAATGAAGCGGCTCCTTAGCATTGCGTCTCCTTTGGTGTGCGGCGGCAGACACTGTGACGCTGAACTAGCTGTGGCTCCTTCACGGTGCGTTGGCACGTGCTGTGTGCCAGGGCCAGTAGTTTTATACAAAACGACTGTAAATAAAGTGCACCACTTTACCCGTCACTTTGTCAGTAGTCGTTGCGATCTCGTACGGAGTTTTTCATTATTGTTGTTGTTATCGTCTTCAGTGCGGAGACTGGTTTGATGCAGCTCTCCATCCTACTCTATCCTGAGCAAGCCTTTTCATCTCCTCATAGGAACGGTAACCCACATCCACTTGAATCTGCTTACTATACGCGTCTCTTGGTCTCCCTCTGCGATTTTTACCCCACACACTTCCCTCCAATGCTAAATTTACGATTCCCCGATGTCTAAGAATGTGTCCTACCAAGCGATCCCTTCTTTTAGTCAGGGTATGCCAAAAATTCCTTTTCTCACCAATTCTGTTCAGTACTTTTCATTGGTTATGCGATCTACCCACCACATTTCAAAAGCCTCTATTCTCTTCCTGTCCGCACTGCTTATCGTCCATGTTTCACTCCCGTACAAGGCGACACTCCACACAAATGCCTTCAGAAAAGACTTCCTTACACTTAAATTAATATTCGATGTTAGCAAATTTCTCTTTTTCAAAAATGCTTTTCTTCCCATTGCCATTCTGCATTTTATATCCTCTGTACTGCGACCATCGCATGTTATTTTACTACCCAAGTAACAAAACTCATCTACCACCTTCATTGTTTCGTTACCTAATCTAATTCCTTCAGCATCACCTGATTTTCTAAGACCGCATTTCATAATTTTTGTTTTGCTCTTGTTAATGTTCATTTTATACGCTTTCTTCAGCACACTGTCCATTCCATTCAACTGCTCTTCCAGGTCCTTTGCTGTCTCTGACAGAATTATAATGTCATCAGCAAAACGCAATGTTTTTATTTCTTCCCCCTGTACTTTAATCCCTATTCCAAATTTTTCCTTGCTTTCCTTCACCGCCTGCTCGATGTACAAATTGAATAACATCGGAGAAAGGCTACAACTCTGTCTTACTCCCTTCCCAACTGATGCTCCCCTTTCATGCCCTTCGAGTCTAATAACTACGGTCTGGCTTTGTACAAGTTATAAATAACACTCCTTTCCCTATATTTTACCCCTGCTGACTTCATAATTTGAAAGAGTGTATTCCAGTCAACATTGTCAAATGCTTTCTCCACCGAGGCTTATAACTGGTTTGGATTTTCCACCGTATGGAAGACACCTGATTTTTAATTGTTCCCAAACATGTTTCAGCACATTTTGGGCTATCAGTGGGATGGTTTATTTTTGTTCTGAAATTATAGTTACTGTACAATAGTCTTTTCAGTTACTTCTAAAATGTTTTTTTGTAGGTTCATTCGTTTTTAAATTTTACTTAGGTTATCTGACTATATAACTATTTCAGTTTAGTGAATATTAGGCCTGGATATACGAGTATCACATTTCTTACATACCTTTTACATTAGGCTACATAAAACTCGTTAAGTAGCCTACTTATTTGTTGTTTTGGTACAAACTTGTCATCTGCAAACATAACAAACAGTTTAAGATTTTCATGCTTTCTATTTTTCGGTTCGAGAAAAACGCGTCATTTCTGTATAGCCTACATCTACATACATACTCCGCAATTCACCGTAAGGTGCGTGGCGGAGGGTACACTGTACCACTACTAGGCTTTTCCCTTCCTATTACACTCCCAAACCGAACGAGGAAAAAAAGTATGCCTATATGCCTCCGTACGAGCTCTAATTTCTCTTATCTTGTCTTTGTGATCATTACGCGAAATGTAAGTAGGCGGCAGCAAGATCGTACGACACTCAGCTTCAAATTCCGGCCCTCTAAATGTACTTAACAGAAATTCACGAAAAGAACGTCGTCTTTCTTCCAGCGATCCCCAATTGAGTTGCCGGAGCAATTCCGTGACACTCGCGCATTGGTCGAACCTACCGGTAACAAATCTAGCTCCTCAGCTCTGAACTGCCTCTATGTCTTCCTTTAAACTGATCTGCTGCGGGTCCCAAACACTTGAGCAACACTCAAGACGTTGTCGTACAAGCGTTTTATACGCGGTCTCCTTTACAGGTGAAGTACATCTTCCCACAATTCTCCCAATAAACCGAAGTCGGCTGTCCGCCTTACTCACAACTGTCCTTACATGTTCGTTCCATTTCATATCGCTCTGCAATGTTACGCCTAGATATTTGAACGACGCGACAGCATCAAGAAGCTCACTACTAATGTTGTATTCGAACAGGATTGTTTTTTTTTTATACTCATGCGCATCACCTTACATTTTTCTACATTGAGAGCTAGCTGCCATTCTTCGCAGCAACTAGAAATTTTGTCTAAGTCATCCTGTATGCTATTACAGTCAGTTACAGACGACACGACGACACTTACGATTCTTTTCTTTCTGTGTTATAATCTGGGTGTTGCTGTTATTTTAATGTGGATGTCACTCGTTTTTCACGTTTTTTTTTTTTTTTTTTTTTTTTTTCGTGCTATGCATTATGCCTGTGGTAATATTCGGTGTATGAATACAGCTGGAAGCTGTTCATTTGTTCTTTGGGTGTTTTGTTTTGAAGAGTTGCGCGCGAAATACGAGTGTTATACTGTTAGTGTCGTATTTATATTCGTCTGTTGATGAGGAATGTTGGAGTGAATCAGTATTGTGGATGCGTTTTCTTCTTGTTTACATTTCGTATGTGCATATACATCTGGCTATGTGTGTGTTTTTCTGTGTGTGCGTGTGTGTGTTGCGAAAATATTAGGTGTTTGTTGGTATTTACGTTTTACTTTTGTTTCTGAGGTGGATGTGGTGTGTGTTAGTGGAGGGTTTATGTGGGTTTTTGTGTTTGTCTGACAGGGAGAGTGAGTTAGGGATAGGAGTGAGTGATCAGGATACTAGTATGAAGACTATTTGTACATCTCCTCTATTGTGGTAAATAGTGTTTTGTTGCAGAGTGAAGTGTATTCATTGAGTACCGTTTTTCCTTGTGCTATTGCGTTTTGTATGTGCTAGTTCTCCTCTATTGTCAATCTATGGTATAAGCTATTGCTGGTCTTAAGAACTTTTAGGTCTTTCTCTATGTTTGTGGGGTGGTGATTTTCTGAAATTAGATGGTCTGCAAAGGTTGAGTTTCTTTTGCGTTGATATGGATCCTAAAAAGCGTAAAGTTGACAGTGAAAATAGCAAGTTTTTGACCGAGAGGACTGAACAATATCGTTTTACGCTGCCTAATAGGCCAGAAACTGTTCCAGTTTGCCTCGTTAAAACTGCCAATTTAAAGCCACACTACGAAACAACGTATCAGCAGTTGCATAAAAACTTTCTTCCGGGTAGCGAAGGTCGTCAAGGAAAACTCGAGGCATGTCTAGCTTCTTCCAAGAAAAGCACAGCCTTACTAGTTCGCTCTACGAGCGAGCAAGAAAATTCTGCAGAAGCAGCGATGCGTGTGTGTCGGACGCTTAATAAACACCAGAAGCCTTTTTCATACGCTGAGATAATAAAAGAATGTATGTTGCAAGCGGCTAAGGCACTTTTTGAAGAGAAAAAGGATGTTTCCGCAATTCGAGGCATTCCACTGTCGGCAAGAAGTAATACAAGGAGAACCGCAATTTTGGCCACTGACAATAAAAGTAGTTTGCTAGAACTTCTGCAGAAGGCACCTTGCTATGCCATTAGAACTGAATGAATCATATGACGTTGTTCATGAAGAACAAATGTCCATTTTCGTGCGATTTTTAAGTTCTTTCTGGATTTTTAATACAAGTGTGTCCATCTATTGTATATGATATTAGTTAGTGAAAACTGAAATAAAAATTACTAAGGAATGTGCGCTTAGTTTCTGCATTTTTGAAAACAAATTTGCCTATCTGTTGTATTTAATATTTTTGTCAGTGTAAATTACATAAAAATATAAAAAGGTTAAATCTTACGAACTAGACTTACTTTAATCCTTTAAAACATTATCACTTCGCTGTTTTTACAAATAAGTGAAGCGTGTTTTCCACACTGATATTCTGTATAAATTGCTCTTTACTTTTCGGGGTATTGTTGCAGTGCGCGGTTAAGCAGCAGAATAAGTTTGTACGTGAATGAAACTTTCACTCTGCAGCAAGTTTGTATGTTATCGCGAAAAGTTGTGGTAGGTGAAGGTGATTAGTGTGGGTTCCATAAATGCCGAACGAGAATGTCGGATACTTTTGATGTTCTTTCATTAGATGATTCAGGGATTTTATTTGATCTTTTTGATGATTCAGACAGAATAAGGCTGCCAACTTTCTCAAAACATTTTGGGCATGTGAAGGAGCACTAAAATCATGTGACTCACTGTGCCAATTATTCTGAAACTCGGAAAGAAATGGAGGCGAGCCAGTAGGCTTACTCATTTACTTTTAAGGTAACACACCTAACATGCGCGACATTTTCTTCTTAATTTCCAATTTTTATTTATTGTTCATAAATATTTTCTCGTGCTCCTTGAAAAGAGTTTATTAAAAATATTGTTATTATTATTGTTTGCTGAAAGCTGTACTTCTGCTTAGTGAAAGTTGCTAATAGATAATAAAAATTGAACTTTAGACCTAAGTGGCAGTTGTTACTAAAATAATTGAAACTTGTTTGTGTCACTCAGGTTTCCAGTCTATAAGTACTTTACCTGAATCCAAATTATCTGTGTAAAGAAAATTAAGCTGCTCTCTGCGATATTTAGCCTCACAGTAAAAACTGAATGACTGTTGAATCAAAGTTGGTAGGCCTCAAGTTAAGTCACTGTAATGATTAAGTAACAATGGTTTATAAAAGATCTAAAAACTTTGCTGTAATTATACGAGCTCATTTAGCACTAGTAAAATAAACCCTGTTTACGCATCTGGCTCGTCTTTTTAATAACATTTCTAAACAAATTCCAACGCACAATATAACGTGGTTGTTTCTTGTGCGTATATAGATTGAAACTAAATTTTTTGCTCGTCTTCCATAGCACAACTCTGTCTGATTAAACCCTTCTGTAAGCACACTATGAGAAGCTATGTGGAAAGCAAACCTACGCAATAAAACCACTTCTGATTTGTACCTAAGTTCATAAAGAAAATGTATCCTCATCCTTTGTGATATTATTACCAAACAAACTCACTCGCGACCGTTGAACCAAAATATGTAAATGCTTTGATGACGCCTGAAGTCATTTCCTTGACAATTAACACAAACCTTTGTTATACCACAGCTGCACGTCTACTCTCAAAATCACTGCAAAAGAATACTAGCTACATGATTCGCTATGTACAATGCGAATCCGCAACTGACTACTGATAGTACAATCCATGTTCATACTGATTTAAAAAAAAAAAAGGGTGAATAAATTACTAGGGCTGTTTTCTGGGAAAATGATCAAGTCGACAATCTAGGTAAGTTTCAAGTATTTATCTAAATGAGATGTTGTGTCACAGACATGAAGTTAAGTACAATGAAATTACAATCCACTCTTCATCATATTACAAAACTGTCCATTAACATGTTGCAAATAAGAATAACAAAAATAAATAAATAAATTACAAGAAAGCCAATCCGTATTTCGCTTCTCCTTTCAAAATAACAAAATTACAAGAGAACAACATTATTTCTTTGGGAGTGTTTCGTAGTTTGTTAACAATACTTTTTTTATTTAATTGTTCGATGGTCAAACATGGATTATACTGATTGGATTACAACAGCATGGAATTGTAATTATCTTAGTTCTAGTCTTCGCTAGATATATACATATATAATACAGCTCAATCTCTTCCATCATAAAACTAGCAAAAATTATTTCCACTCATAATGCTCGTTTGTCTACCACGACAGCTTCCTGGAGCCTTTCCTCTGTCTGAAGCACTTCAACTCTGCCGCAACACACCACTGCTCAAACGCGAGCCCCTCCGAGCCAAAGACAGCACTCGCGGAGCCAGAGATATTGCGTCAGAGATATTCAAAACGATGCAGTCACTCTTCATCCTATTTCGAATTTTAGAGTCTGACAGTTTTTAGACATGCTTTCTCCGTTAACGTTTTTCTGACCACCTTCGATGTCTGTACTCCTTTTAGTTGTGACAGCTCTTAGAGCATCGTGATCTACACATTTTGGTAAGTAACTTACTCAGCCCAAAGAATTATGTTTTATAATAACTGCGAATCAATTTTTTTTAAACTACGTTTTAAAACCGTTTGAACTACTCTATTGTAGAAGTTCTTTCGATTAAGTGCAGACTTCAGTTGTGCCTTGCTACATGCAATACTCACTTTCGCTGTTGCATTTTCAGAATTTCACAACCTTTTTATTCCTGAGGGAGGTAAGATGAACGCGTGTCAGATTTTAAATAAGTTTATACAGGCTGTGATATTATTATGTTTGCCACCTTGTGCACCGAAAAATATTCCATTACGCTTATTGAAACGTATCTGAGAAGGTACATAAAGTATGCCGAAACCATAATTTTAATAGGTCATCTTGCATAAGATGACTGTCATTTACTCGCAGATGATGCAGTGTGAAGCTGACTTGAAAGTAATATGACATAGCGTGTCGTATACAAATAGTTTCGGCCTTTGCTCTTAGACCAACAATTTTAAAATTACTGGAATGCGAGACGCTTTTGCCATTTTGCGGAACATTTTCAGTAATTGTCCCAATGCGGGACAACGAGTCCAAATGGGAGACTGTCCCGCAGAATCCGGAATGGTTGGCCGCCTTAAGACAGAATGATGAGTCTACACTTACAAGATAACCAGGCTTTGCGCTTCGTTTTTAAACACGGCCCGGCCGAAAGAGAGTGGAGCCCCTCCACGCTCGCACTAGCATGGTGACCAACTCAAGAGTTCTACTGTCACCTCTGCATGTGTTAGTAAGTTAATGTAGGCGTCACAGGAGCGGGTACTGTGATGTGTTCCGTACGTGTGGATAAGATTACCCATTAATACGGTCCATATCGGGAGATAGTATTGGTCGAAAACTTCGAAAGAAGAGCGGTTTTAAGGGCAGAGGGAAAAAAGTGCCAAGGCAAGCGCCAAGGGAAAAAAAAACTCTGCGACAGTCAGGTGCGGGTAGTAAGGGCAGTAGCGGATTCCTTGCTAACTGCGATAGTTCATCCAAGGGTAGGTTATGTTAGTAGCGGGTATCGTGCATCGATTACCGTGTCAGAGCTAAGGTCGTCATAAAGACATCAATCCGTTAGTGCTGCAGCAGAACCTGCTGCGTTGGGCTGCACTGCTACACTCGACCGGCTGGCCAAGTGCGGCAGCGAGCCGCGATGTTTCTGCGTCCTCTCTCCGGCGGTGGCGTCCATTTGTCGCGGTACCTCTGCGCGCAAATGACTGCGCGGAGAGGTTCCTGCCGCCGGTCGTGAGGGCCTCAACTTCACTGGGTGGCGCACGACTCCTTCAGCGTCTTCTCCAGTGATTGCCCCTCCAGTGAGGCCACCAGTTTGGCGTTGAATTCATCAATCGCCCGCTGCTGGGCAGGCGTCACCTTCTGGGCAGCTGTCGACTGCGATTGCAAAACCACAGGAGCGCCGGTCGTCATAGCAGTGGTCGCCCCAGAGCTGTGCGCCGCAGGGGCGGGCTCTGTATCGTCCTTCGCGTCCTTCGTCGTCGTCAGCGTCGTCGTCGTAGAGGTCGCGCGCCAGTTCGGCGTGCAGCTGCCGAATCTGTCGGCAGACCTCGTCCCTCTCCGCAGCAAGTTGGGTCTGGAAGGCCACCCTCTCTGCTGCCATGGCGGCTTTGAATGCCGCCGTTGCCTCTTCCGCGGCAACGCGCAGGTCGTCCCCGGGCCGCGTCGTCTTCTTTGGGGCGGATGGCGCCGGCCCCCTTTCCGCTCTCGGCCGGTCCGCGCCGCCGTTGGCGGTGTTTTCCGGCCGGTCGCGGTCAGGGGGCGCGGCTGCCGCGCCGTCCCCTCGTCGTCGTCGTCGTCGCCGCCGTTTCCGCCAACGCTGAGGCGCCGCCGCAGCGGCCGCCGCGCCGCCTCCGGGTTGGCTCCGGATTGAAAAAGCCGGGCAGCCTCGCCAGTTGGCAACGTGAGAACCGCCACAACGGGCGCAAGTCGGCGTCTCTTCCCTGCCGCGCACGCAGTCTCGTGTGTCATGCTCGCCAGAGCATTTGACGCACCGCGCTGCGTTGCGGCAGTACTTGGCCACATGGCCCACTCCCTGGCACTTGAATCACTGAGGGAGGGGGTTCATGTCGGCGGGGAGAGCTTCCACCGCCACTGGAAAGCCCAAGAGCTTCCGCAGGGCGAAGACGTCGCCCCCATCATCGACCGTTTGCACGGCGACAACGTAGAGCGGCGGCCTCGTCCTGTTGGTCCGGTTGTGCAACTTAGCAGTTACACCACCGAACCGAACCCTGCTCGCCGCAGCCCTTCCCGGACTGCTACCTCGTCGCAGCACCATGGCAGGCCCTTCAGAAGCGCCCTGGTGTACTTCGCGCGCTTCCCTTCAGACGTCGTCTTCAAGGGAGGAGGGTCGACGATGAAGGCGGCCACAGCGCTCTTGAGTGCCCTGTGGTCCGACTTCGTTGCTGCTTGTAGCGAAATGGTGGCGTTCGAGTTGACCGACTCGATGCCGACCTCTTTCTTGCAGCAGCCGACTATAATATCGTACACCTCGACCCACGCGCCACTGCACGAGATGTACAAGGGCGGGGGAGGTGTACAATCTTCTTCGGTCTTCTTGCCGTGATCTGCAGCCTCGATGAGTTGCGTGATCGACGGCTCCTTCACTGCAGGTTTCTTCTGCTGCGCCGATTTCTTCACCATGCTGTGGTGCGGGAGGACACGACAATTTGCACCGTTGTTAAAACAACGCAACGACAATTTTCTTCGATCCCGCCACAGCATGGACTTCCTCTCAGCTCTCCGGCAACTGGAACAGAGCGCGCTGCACCGACGATGCGCACGCCTCCGCTGCTCAGCTGCAACTACCTTGCGCTTCGTACAACTTCTCAGACAGACATGGTGAAGTTGTTGCTTTTTTGTGAAGCGAATGCGATATTTTTTTCATTATTGTTTTTTACTGTAAATGATGGGACATATCTCTTTTCTGAATAGTCATACATTGGCGTCACTTTAAAACCGAATTGAGGTAGTAATTGTTGACGTTATGTGCATATCTTGATGCCACCAAATATACATTACTAATTCTAATACAACACGTGTAGAATACACGATTTTTCTCCTTCCAAATTGTTTATGATTTGTAGGAACCTGTCCATATTTTGCATATAGTCTCAAATTGCACATGAGCGAAGTCAGTAGTTACATTATTGATAGAGCTGAAGCATTGAATTAAAATTTGTGGTGCGGCCGGGAATCGAACCCGGACCTCCATGCTTACTAGGCAGACGTCTTAACCGTTAGACTACCACACCACTAACGATTAAGGCGCCTCGGAATAGTCTATAGACTATTTATATCTATAGACTATTTATATCTATAGACTATTCCGAGGCGCCTTAATCGTTAGTGGTGTGGTAGTCTAACGGTTAAGACGTCTGCCTAGTAAGCATGGAGGTCCGGGTTCGATTCCCGGCCGCACCACAAATTTTAATTCAATGCTTCAGCTCTATCAATAATGTCTTTGACATATTTGAGACGAAAATCCGTCTCAGAGATTCTTTCATTGTATTTAATTGATATTTATATCACCATAACAGGATTGTTCCACCATGTCCATTGCTGAGGTGCTATTCCGCTGCATGGAGAGCCTTGGCAGTAGTGGCAATTATCTTTGGAACAAAGAAGCTGAATTAAAGTTTGTGTTGTGGAGGGACATCTACATAGACTATTCCGAGGCGCCTTAATCGTTAGTGGTGTGGTAGTCTAACGGTTAAGACGTCTGCCTAGTAAGCATGGAGGTCCGGGTTCGATTCCCGGCCGCACCACAAATTTTAATTCAATGCTTCAGCTCTATCAATAATGTCTTTGACATATTTGAGACGAAAATCCGTCTCAGAGATTCTTTCATTGTATTTAATTGATATTTATATCACCATAACAGGATTGTTCCACCATGTCCATTGCTGAGGTGCTATTCCGCTGCATGGAGAGCCTTGGCAGTAGTGGCAATTATCTTTGGAACAAAGAAGCTGAATTAAAGTTTGTGTTGTGGAGGGACATCTACATAGACTATTCCGAGGCGCCTTAATCGTTAGTGGTGTGGTAGTCTAACGGTTAAGACGTCTGCCTAGTAAGCATGGAGGTCCGGGTTCGATTCCCGGCCGCACCACAAATTTTAATTCAATGCTTCAGCTCTATCAATAATGTCTTTGACATATTTGAGACGAAAATCCGTCTCAGAGATTCTTTCATTGTATTTAATTGATATTTATATCAGTAGTTACACTTGGCTTGCAGATTTAAATTTGCTTTGGAGCAGTGTCGCCGCTTTGCACATATATACGGACTGAATTACTCTTACAGCTAGTCAAATGACTGAAATAGTTCATTATTGGAACCAGATTTAGTTCCAGATTAACGATACACATGTTGCCAACATTTATACTAATCAAGCAGCTGCTGTTTTTCATTATTTAACAGCAAATTTCACGGAAATAGGGTCAATGACACCAATCACCATTTCCAACATACCAAGACGTCTGTAGACCGTTAGCCGGCCGCGGTGGCCGAGGGGACTGAGGCGCTTCAGTCACGGTCTGCACGGCCACTACGGTCGGGGGTTCGAATCCCCCCTCAGACATGGATATTTGTGCCGTCCTTAGTTGTAGGTAGTTCATAAGTAGTTTGTAAGGTTAGGGACTGATGACCCCGTAGTTAAGTCCCTTAAGCTTAACAAACAAACAAAAATGTAGACCGTTACATTTGTATTTAAGCTTGCAATCACGTCATAAATAAAGAATTACACAGATTTGATTTTCATGAACGGTGTAAAATGTTGAGGAGAATGCATTTACACCATAAATTTCAGAGCTAAGTCAAAGTGCAGTACGAATACTTGTTTAATAAATACTGTGTGTATTGGTACAGACCTATCATAGTTTTTAGAAACTATTTTGTTCTAGTAACGTTACAGGGCCATGTTGGTATTATATCTGAAAGATAAAGACAGTTTTTACAGCAGATCAGCAATCTCCAAGATGACGATTTCTAAATATCATCTCAAATTGTGAACAGATTTGCATAGTACACTTGTTATTGATATGTTTCAAAATTACTCAAAGTGTAAGTTGTATAAACATAACACTGATCACACTGTTCACAGTACGGCCATAGAGAAGCGGTTTGTTGACAGTAGTCTTAAATTGGGCTAGCATAAACATAACGGTGATTTCATATACACTGGATAGAGCATGTATGCATAATTTCATTGCATACGAGGCATGGCCGAGTGATATTGTTTCCGTAAGTACGACAATGAACGTCTTGTGCTAGAAAATATCTAAACCTCCTACACGAAATATGTACTATCTATCAGAAATATTAACGTGTAGATTTTGAGTTCATTTAAATAGCGGGAAAGAACACTCATACAAGTAATGCATACCATTATAAAATTTCGTTTTACAATAATTTGGTTAGTTACTACATTAGACAAACTGTAATGGATTTCACTAGAGAATTCACAGTACCATTGGTTGCATGATGCGCAGTTGTAAATTTTCTATAATACCAAAAAACATTTGTACGCGCCCTTGATGTCAACTATATTTTATAGTAGCGCATCTCAGATGGTAAAATACGGAACCATTCCCCAGTTTCATCACCAAAACGACTGGTTCATTTGGCTGTGTCACAAGTTTCATTCGTTAAAGAACTGCCACGTAATTTCCTCTTTACACTCTGCCTGCTTGCTGAACTTTGATTTCTCCTAGTGAAGCAGGGGGGGGGGGGGAGGGCGCAGAAACTACTGCGCAGAAGCAAACGCATTTCTGTCGTTCTGCGCATGACGTCACAAAGGAACACTTCCCGCGCGCCCAAACCTGTCTATTCGAGGCTTTCTTATTTCGTGTTTGATGAATACTATCTATCTCGCGAAGTTACTGTTGTTTAGTGAGTGATTTGCCTGTGAAAGTGTTTTAATGTTGTTATTAGGTTTAATTCTCACAGTCGAAACAAAAAAAAAGTTGAAATATTTGTTATCCTAGGGTGCGAACTGTTGAAGTCAGGTCTTCAGACTTAACTAGCTACTTACACTAATTTCTCGATATGTAAAAGGAATTGAGGTAGTGCTTTACTGCCTCCCACATGTTGCAAGTCTGCAAAAAAAAAAAAAAAAAAAAAAAAAAATGCCTTCCAATTCATGTGGGAAAGACTATGTAAATGTTGAAAATGACAGGATATACTCTATTCGCTGTCTAGGCACAAATTATATCAAGAATTTGCGTGCGGAACTGCGAATTTTACCATAAAAACGGGTGCCTAAGAGAGATGCATATCAAAATGTTCAAATGTTTGTAGAGCTTATGGGACTGAACTACGGGGTCATCAGTCCCTAAACTTACAAACTACTTATGAACTAGCTAATACTAAGGGCGGCACAAATATCCATGCCCGAGGGGGGGATCCGAATCCCCGACCGTAGTGGCCATGCAGACTGTGACTGGAGCGCCTCAGTACGCTCGGCCACCGGCAGATGCATATCCATTCTGTAATTTACCTTTGCATTGTGATGGTACTGCCAGTACAGCTAAAGATGTAGGTTTGTCTTTTCTTAATCTATCTTCTACGATAAGCTGTAAAGTTATTGTCTTCCGTGTTCCTACATTTCTCCTGAACCCAAACTGGTCTTCCCCGAGGTCGGCTTCTACCAGCTTTTCCATCCTGTATATAATTCGTGTTAACATTTTGCAACCATGACTTATTAAACTGATGGTTCTGTAGTTTTCACACCTGTCTGCGCCTGCTTGCTTTGGAATGGGGATTATTACATTTCTCTTTAAATCTCAGGGTACTTCGCCTGTCTCCTACATATTACACACCAGGTGAAACCGTTTTGTCATGGCTGGTTCTCCCAGAGACTTCAGTAGCTCTGAGGGAATGTCATTTACCCAAGGGGCCTTGTTTCAACATAGGTCTTTCAGTGCTCTGTCAAATTCATCTCTCAGTGTAGTATCTCCTATTTCATCCTCATCTACTTCTTCTCCCCTTCCTATAATATTGCCTCTCAGTTCATTTCCTTCGTAGAGCCTCTCTATATACTCTTTCCATCTTTCAGCTTTCCATTCTTTGCTGGGAACTGGTTTTCCATCCGTTTTCTTGATATTCATAGAGCTGTTTTCCTTATCTCCAAATATCTCTTATTTTCCTGTAGACTGTATCTGTTTTTCCCCTATTTATACATTCTTCTACGTACTTGCATTTGCCTTCTAGCCACTCCTGCTTAGCCATTTTGCACTTCCTGTCAATCTCATTTCTTAGTCGTCTGCACTCCGTTTTGCCTGTTTCATTTACTGCATTTTTACATTTTCTCCTTTCATCGATTAAATTTAGTATGTCCTGTGATATCCAAGGTCTTATTGTAGGTCTTGCCTTCCTACCTATTTTGTCCTCTGCTGCCTTCACTATTTCATCTCTCAATGCTACCCATGCTGTTTTATTTTTCCCCGTTTCTGTCAATTGTTGCTCCCTCTGAAATTCGTAAAAACGTCAGATTCTTTCAGTTTATCCAGATCCCATCTCCTTATATTCTTATCTTACTGCAGTTTTCTCAGTTTCAGCCTACAATTCATGACCAATAAGGTATGGTCAGAGTTTATATCTGCCCCTGGGTATGTCTTACAGTTTAAAACCTGGTTCCGAAATCTATGTCTTAACATTATAAAATCTATCTGGTATGTATCGGTGTCTCCTGGTCTCTTCCACGTATACAACCTTCTTCATGATTCTTAAACCAAGTGTTTGTTATAACTAAATTATGTTCCGCACAAAATTCTACCAGACAGCTTCCTCTTTCATTCTTTTTGCCCAGACCATATTCACCTACTATCTTACCTTCCCTTCCTTGTCCTACTACCGAATTCCCGTCTCCCATAACAAGATGTCCTCTCCCTTAATTGTCTGAATAATTTCCTTTAGCTCCTCATATATTCCTTCGATCTCCTCATCATCGGCAGAGCTAGTTGGCATATAAACCTGTACTACTGTGGTCGGTATTGGCTTACTATCTATCTTGACTACGATAATGCGATCACTGTGTTGCTCATAGTAGTTTACCTGCATTGCTTTTTTCTTATTCATTATCAGAACCACTCCTGTAATACCCCCATCTGATTTTGTATTTATCATCCTGTACTCACCTGACCAGAAATGTTCCTCTTTCCACCGAACTTCACTAATCTCCACTATAACTTCAACATATCCATTTGTCTCTTTAAATTTTTTAGCTTTCCTGCACGATTAAAGGCTCTAACATTCCACGCTCCGATCCATAGAATGCCGGTGTTGTCTTTCCTGATGATCACATCCTCTTGAGTAGTCCCCGCCTGGAGATCCGAATAGGGGAATATTTTACCTCCGGAATATTTTATCCGAGAGGATGCCATCATATGCTCATACAGTAGAGCTGCATGTCCTCGGGAAAAATAACGGCTGTAGTTTCCCCGTGCTTTCAGCCGTTCGCAGTAACTGTGTGGCAAAGCCACATTAGCTGAAGTTACAAGGCCAGCTCAGTCAATCATCCAGACTGTTGCCCCGGTAACTACTGAAAAGGCTGCTGCCCCTCTTCAGGAACCTCACGTTTGTCTGGCCTCTCCACATATACCCCTCCGCTGTGGTTGCACATACGGTATGGCTATCTGTGTCGGTGAGGCACGCAAGCCACCCCACATCGCCAATGTCTGTGGTTCATGGGAGTGGATGTCCGTGGTACTACGGCTGCATTATACCAACTAAAGCGCTTCATTTGATAACGGCGAGGGTCACTCTCAAACTGCTGGCGATTTGTTTAGCAGCACAGCAGTCATTTGTTTTATTCAGAGAAATCTTTTACCTACTGTCTATTCTGAATTCGATGTGAGTAACAAAATTATAAACTACAATTAATCCATTACCTAGAAAAGTTACACGTACAAAATACAAGAAATAAAAAAAATTGCAATAAAAACACATTACAAAACAGATCAAATGCAAGTTTCCATAATAAATAGCATTGATATGTGAAGTCACTAACAGTGACGTCACAGTCCATGAAAGATGATAACGTTTGTGCTGCACTCTGTCAGCGAATCATTAAGAGAAGAAACAATACATATATTTTATGAAATACTATGGTCTGAATGTTAGTGGGAAACTGTTGAATAATTTGAGAGTAAAATCAAAACGACAAAATTCTATCGATGACAACCCTGTCGTATCAATGGAATGCTATGTAGCCATGAATGGATCATGTGCTTCATAATAATGTCACTATATTATTGCAATATAAAGTATATAGTTAATATAACTTATTCATGTAAGTTTAATTAACATTCAGGAGAAATATAGGAACACGGGAGGCAATACTTTACCACTTATCTTAGAAGATAGATTTAGGAAAGGCAAACCTACAATTCCAGCTTTTGTAGATTTGGAGAAAGCTTTTCACAATGTTGAATGGAATACACTCTTTCATATTCAGAAGTCATTAGGGATAAAACACAAGGAGTGGGTGGTTTCTTACAACTTGTACAAATTTGGAGGGCACAAAAGGGATGGCCGCGGTGGAGTAGCCGAGCGGTCTAAAGCACCTCGCTGCGGAGCGCGCGGTTGCTCGCCGTGGAGGTTCGAGTCCTCCCTGGGGCATGGGTGTGTGTGTGTTTGTCCGTAGGTTAGTTTACCTAGGTTTAAGTAGTTTGTAAGCTACGGACTGATGACCACGCAGTTTGGTCCAATAGATCTACAAACATTTGAACAAAAGGGATGCGGAGTTTGGGAAGGGAGTAAGACAGGGTTGTAGCCTTTCTCCAATGTTATTCAATTTGGACACTGAACAAGCTGTGAAGGTAAGCAAAGAAGTTTGGAGAAGGCATTAGAGTCAAATAAAACATTGCGTTTTGTTGATGATATTGTAATTCTGTCAGACAAACGACTTGGAGAACAAATTGAACGGAATGGACGCAAACTCATACTACGCCTCACCTATCAACCACCATTCAATAATCTTCTCGCCTAGTTGATGCGTTGGCGCTACCTTACCATATACAGCGTCAGCGAAGTCGAAGGGCCATCGGTGGTAGTGCAGACTGACGGTTGCGATCGCGGATGGAAAAACATCAACACGATCGGCGCGCCAATTACAAAAGTATTCTAAATACGGGAGAAATACAGCAATTTTCCAAATCAGTGGTGAATGCTGATTTTCGAGAAACAGTAAATTATTCTGATTGCATGTGAGCTTGTTCAGAACAACACCAACTTCAGAATATTTACTGGTTTCTAAGTATATTACTGTGAATGCAAACAGCAATCACACAGATGATTTCTTACACCGTGCAATGGGCACACAAAATATTCAAGTCCACTGAAAGTTGCCACTTGGCGAACCAACTAGACACAAATCGAGAGGGCCGAACAGCCTTCCACCCCAAATCCCGTATATTATAATAATAATTTCGTGTGGTTCATTGGACTGGTGCAAGTCTTTAAATTGGACGCCACTTCAGCGACTTGCATGTCCCTAGCTTACCCCAGTTATCCAACTGGGGAAAGGGGACGTACAGCTTAACATGGAATCCGAACCATGTGTCATTTCTGGCGACTCCTCACATCGTTGAGAGATGAAGGATGGGTTAAAGTGCAGACTGAAAAAATCCGAGGTCCGACCAGGTTTCAAAACCGCGGCCTTTCGGTTTCCAGTCGAACGCTTTACCCCAAGACCACCGGGCCCTTATATTGAGAGGTCCGAATACTTCGGAGTCCTCCATGCAACTCCCCAATATCCCTCCAAGAAACACCCTTCCAAAATTCTGGCTCAGACTCCTCCCACATATGACGTCAAACCAGTAGGAGAGAAGACCTGTTGGTCTAGCCAGTCATATCAAATTCCGATTGTTTAAGCTACTAGGCTCCCCCCACTCGAAGCTTTCCGCAGCATGAGCAACACGTAGGCGACAGTTCCAAGAAACAGCACGAAATTTTGTGTCTCTTGATAAGCATCTGCAGATAGCCAAATTATTTTACCACCTCGTAGTCGCCAACCCCCGTCGTGAACGCACCGTCCCATCTCCACTAAAAAACATCCTCGGCAATCCACGCCTGGCAGATGTGGTGCCAACAAAATCGTAAAGTTAGGCTCCAGATTGTCGAGAACACTTATAATTGCCTGCAGTTTGCAGGTACGCCCCAGAAAAGTCCCTGCTTTATGATCCAGGACAAAGTTTTCCAACGGGACACCGGCAGACCGTGAGCACAGAGTAATATATACTGAGGATCAGCCCCCCCCCCCCCATAAACCACTGTCTTACGCTCCCCTCGTAGTTCCGTAAGATGCTAGCAGGTGTCAGGCCGTTCCATGGCTTAGGGTGCCTCTCGCACGTCAGAGTGTAGCGTGGAGGGGAGGCTGAGGAGAGAGCTCGAGCCGCCGGCCACGAGGCCACGGCTGTGTCCGGCTTGCTGGCGTTTGAGGGGAGGTGGTGGTGGGGGCGGCCGCTACCTGCCGCCTACTCTGGCCAGTTTAAAGGGCTGTTTCTGACCTCAGCGCCATCATGGGACATCCTCCCTCCCCGCACCCCTGAGCAACAGACAAATATATACAGATGGGATACCTCCGTAAGGTCCCGGTCCTACGCTCCGGGGTGCGGGGAGGGACGGTTTCCAGCAGTTCCGTAAGATGTCCCATGATGGCGCTGTGGTCAGAAGCAGCCCTTTAAACTGGCCAGAGCAGGCGGCAGGTAGCGGCTGCCCCAACCACCACCTCCCCTCAAACGCTGGCACACCGGACACAGCCGTGGCCTCGTGGCAGGCGGCACAAGCTCTCCCCTCAGCCTCTCCTCCACGCTACCCTCTGACGTGCGAGAGGCACCCTAAGCCAGCGAACCACCTGACACCTGCTAGCATCTTAAGGAACTACGAAGGGAGCAAGGACAGTGGTTTAGGGTAGGCTGCTTCTCTGTATATGTTACTCTGTGCCTGAGCGTAGGACCGGGCCTTTACAGAGGTTTCCCGTCTGTATATATTTGTCTGTGCTGCAGGTCTGGCTTTCTTCCTCCAAAGGCGTGCACCACCCACCAGGGGTGGCAGCAGCCTTTCACTTTAGATAGATCGCGATTAAAGTATGGGTATTTCTATACCTACAGCTAAGTGTTCTTTGATAAATTAATCGTAGAGTGGAAATTGCGTATTTATTTGGTTTTTGTATTATATGGTTTTGTATTGATGGTTTTTGTTGTACTTATTTAATATCGTATTTCTTGGTGTCACATTCAATAGTAAATTTAATTTTTGGACTTACCTGATTAATGCCTTTCTTCTCAAGTGGATCTTTTTTTTTATTTATTTTTTTTTTTTTTTAATTTTCCCTCTAAGGTATTTACGAAGATTTTGCTATTGCACCAGCATCTCTGTCAGCTTGAGTATTAGATTCATATATGCTGCACATTTAATATCAGCCCAACGGTTATATTCTTTGTGGGCGCAGAAGAACGTAAATTATGTTTTTATTAAATATCTTGAAGCATAATGGAGCAAATTTGGGCCCTTATGTGTATTTCGGTATGCTGTAGTGTTTTCTAGGTCACTAAAGAATACTGGAGAAACGACCAGCACCGAGTCTGCGTAGGAATTTGTCCCGGCACGAAAACTCACCTGCCAACACGGTGACCTAAGCCAGACTGTTTATTGAGCTGTTCACAGTATTAACACTTACGCAGCGACTTCACAGCACAAACGTGACGCCACGTTGCGTCTTTCTCTTCCGAAAGGGGGAGTCAGGTAGGTACGCTGTGAGCTACGAGTACATTAAGATTCTTAAAGAACCACTTCATTTCACGTAGCCTTTGGCGATTTTCTCTCAGTCTTCGAAGACAGTGGAATTCAATCAAGTTGTGATCGATTTTCGGCATCTTTCTTGTGCAAATGTGCTTGTGCTCCAACTAGAATTAAGGAGTTCCTGAGGTTCTGTTCACAAAATTCCTTTAGGTTTCATCAATTGATCCACATTTTATACATATGTATGAGGTACAATGAGAGAAACAAGTAAATATTGGCGCGTATATATACACTGGCGAATTGAAACTGGTGTGTTGTAGTGTTAAAATGAATTTAAACTTTCTCTTAACATACACGTTTATGGTGACGATTAACGGTACTAGGTAGCTGTAACTTCCTGGCAGATTAAAATTGTGTGCCGGAACCGGGACTCTAACCTAGGACCTTTGCCTTTTGCGGGCAAGCGCTCTACCGACTGAGCTACCCGACACGACTCACGATGCCGCCTCACAACCGTATTTCCGCCAGTACCTCGCCTCCTACTTTTCAAACTTCACAGAAGCTCTCCTGCGAAACATGCAAGACTAGCACTCCTGGAAGAAAGGATATGGTGGAGACATGGGTTAGCCACTGCCTAAGGGATGTTTCCAGAATGAAACTTTTCACTCTGCAGCGGAGTGTGCGCTGATATGAAAGTTCCTGGCTGAAAAAATTGTGTGCCGGAACCAGGTTCGATCCTCGATTCCGGCACACAATTTTAATCTGCCAGGAAGTTTCATATCAGCGCACACTCCGCTGCAGAGTTAAAAGTTTCATTCTGGTACTAGGTAGCTGTTTAACTTTCATTAAAAAAATAACTGAACTTCTAGCTAACATTATTAAAATAGTAATAACACTAGTTAATAATGAAAAATCTTGTGTGTTCCTTGAAAATGAGCGAAGCAGCAAGACTGTGGGCTATATATAGAATTTGAGTCATAACGCTAAAGAATAATAATATTTAAATTTTTAAATGTTACCAGTTTGCTTTTACAGGGTGAGGCATTTAACATAGTTTTTAATATTGTTTGGAAAAACACAAATCGGATTAAAAAACAGTTGTAATAAAAGTTGTTCAGGTTGAAGATGGACATCAATAAAGTTCTATCCCCCTCCCCTGTATCACCTCTGGGGCCAGGAGAGGTGACTAAAATCTTCAAAGGGTACCCCACTTTCTTCTACAGATTTCGATTCTGAAGGAAAAAAATATGTAACATTTTTCGTTTCATGATAGATGTTGTTATCATCATCATACACTAGATTTTCCAGACTCTGGCCGAGTCTGCTTGGAACATAGTCCTCTCCATCACCACTTTTCCTCCCACCAATTTTCCTCTTGCACTTTGTCCCATTCTTCTCTCTTCTGTACTCATTTCTTTACTCCCATGATTTATCGATCTCTTGGTCTCCTGCCTTCTATTCCCATCTCATGGGTTTCCTTTGGAATCTTGCCATCTTCCATTCATTTGACATGTCCATTTATTTATTTATTATGGTTTTCTGTTCCTTAGGACCCAATTGAGGAGTGAGACTTCATGGTCATGGAACAAATCAATACATGAATTTCTACACAAGAATGGTAATAGAAATTTTTTTAAGTTGTCCTATGCACACGACAATGTTAAGACAAAGTGAAAAGAATCAATAAAGAAAAAAATGAATTAGCTTAATTGTTTAACTTTTCTATGAGTTCCTCGACAGAATAAAAGGAGTGAGCCACGAGGTAACTCTTCAATTTAGATTTGAAAGCGTGTGGGTTAGTACTAAGATTCTTTAGTTCTTGTGGCAGCTTATTGAAAATGGATGCTGCAGAATATTGTACACTTTTCTGCACAAGTATCAAGGTGGTGTGATGCAAATGTAGATTCGACTTCTGTCTAGTATTCACCGAGTGAAAGCTACTAACTCGTGGGAATAAGCTGATATTATTCGCAACAAACGACATTAAGGAAAAAAACGTATTGTGACGCCAGTGTCAAAATTCCCCTACTACTGAAAAGGGGTCGACATGACGTTCGTGAACTTATACCACTTATTGCTCGAACCGCCTGTTTTTGAGCCAGAAATATCCTTTTTGCATCTGGCGAGTTACCCCAAAAAATAATGCCGTATGTCAGTATGTCATAAGTGAGTGAAAGTAAGCGTAGTAGACTACTCTTCGTTCGAAAATTCACTTATTTCAGATATTGTTCTAATGGTAAATATAGCAGAATTTAGTTTTGGAACAAGATCCTGAACATGTGATTTCCACGACAGCTTACTGTCTATCTGAATACCTAGAAATTTGAACTGTTCAGTCTCACTTATCATACGCCCATTATGTGTAATCAGAATGTCAGCTTTCGTCAAATTATGTGTTAGAAATTGTAAAACTTGAGTTTCACTGTGATTTAACATCAACTTATTTTCCACAAGCCATGAACTTATCTCTTGAACTGCATTATTTGATACTGTGTCAATATTACTAGCAACATCCTTCACTACCAAGCTGGAATGATGAGAAAAAAAATTACAGTCACCTGTTATACTCGAATGCATATTATTTATATAAATAAGAAACAGCAACGGTCCCAAAATAGACCCCTGGGGCACCCCACACTTAATTGTGCCCCATTGTGATTGTACGTCATAGCCATTTTCTACACTGCGG
Organism: Locusta migratoria; assembly: GCA_026315105.1. Classification (NCBI taxonomy): domain Eukaryota; kingdom Metazoa; phylum Arthropoda; class Insecta; order Orthoptera; family Acrididae; genus Locusta; species Locusta migratoria. Next base: position 97,460,139 of record CM048745.1, read on the forward strand.
AGAATTACCTTCTGTTGTCTATTATTAAAGTAAGAGGTGAACCAGTTGTGAGCTACTCCTCGTATTCCATAATGTTCCAACTTCTGCAACAATATTTTGTGATCAACACAATCAAACGCTTTTGTTAAATCAATGAAGACGCCTAATGTCCGTAGCCTCTTATTTAACCTATCAAGTGCCTCACAGAGAAACGAAACTATAGCATTTTTAGTCGTTAAACCACTTCTAAAACCTCTCAGTCTTGACTGCTCTGGGATGTCTTGTACAGGTTTCTCCTTCACTATTTCCCTCACCTTCTCGTTTCTCAATGTATCCATTCTGGTCACACCAATCCTGCTTCTGTGGAATTTCATCACACACTCCTGCGTTCTGCTCATCTACCTTTTCTTCATAACCCACTTTATGCTGCATACGTCTGTATTGGAGCATATTACTGTCAATATATCACCTTCTTACTCTTCTGAGGTACGTCTTAGCGTCACACCAATCGTCCCACATTTTGCAGGCATCTCCCATAAATCCAACCCCCTCCTCCAAACGGTGGGAGACGGGCAATGGCACAATGTAGCCGACTGTCTATGGGGCCAAAGTACAGCAGGGACTTTGAGGGCCCTGGCACCGCCACGGTAGCTGCGAAGGATCTGCAGGAATCCTAAAACGTGCCAGCTGACGGGGCTCTGGTGAAACTATGTTAGGCCACAGAGTAACATATACAGAGAAGCAGCCCCCCCCCCCCTAAACCACTGTCCTACGCTCCCCTCGTAGTTCTGTAAGATGCTAGCAGGTGTCAGGCGGTTTGCTGGCTTAGGGTGCCTCTCGCACGTCAGAGGGTAGCGTGGAGGGGAGGGTGAAGGGAGAACTCGAGCCGCCTGCCACTAGGCCACGGCTGTGTCCGGCGTTTGAGGACATCTTACGGAACTGCTGGAAACCCTCCCTCCCCGCACCCCGGGCCCTTATGGAGGTTTCCCGTCTGTATATACTTGTCTGTGGTTAGGCCTAGCTAGCCAGTAGTGGATAACTGCGCAGCTTTCAAAAAAGGATACATGCCGCTGTAATCGGCGAAAATGAAAATTATTTTAAAAGTATCAACAAATAATGCAATTCCTTGAGACAACATTGTCTCGTTATACCAAAGGGATTAAACATAAGGAGAGGCATTGAATTAAAATTTATGCTGTGGCCGGGATTCGAACCCGGGACCTCCTACTTACTGGGTAGCTACTTACTAGCTGAGTGGTCTAAAGCACTTAGCTAGTAAGTAGGAGGTCCTGGGTTCGAGTTCCGGCCACAGCATAAATTTTAATTCAGTGCCTCTCCTTATTTTTATTTTAAAAGTGCTGAAAAAGGTAATATCTCAAATACATATGACACTACGAAAATCAGAGAACAGTTTTTGATATTTTTGATAATGCTTTCATGACACCGTCTACCCTCTCGCATTGCATTGTTAGACAACGTTACCCAGTAACACCAACGTGCGCGTAGTAGTAATGTGTTCACTTTGGGGTTCTTGATTTTGGTGAGTCCTCTTGCCTTTCATGATGATCTCTGGGTAATTGATAACTCTGAGTCCCCTTGACTCTCAAAAGTGATTCGTTGAAACAAGTGTTTCAAATAATTTCCATTGTTTCAAATGCACACTGCATGTGAAAGACAATTCGTCATGTGTAAGTATTTTGTAAACCTGTTGGCTAAAGTGCTATGGTCATCAGTTCCTATAATTACAAACTACTTAAACTTACACTAAGTACAATATACACAACCATGCCTGAGGGAGGACTCGAACTTCTGGAGGGAACGGCCGCTCAGTCAGTAGCATGGCGCCTCAGACCGCGCGCCATTTATGTCTCTTAGCTAATGATTTCACATTCATTGATAATTCGCTTCTGCATATCTTCTGTTGTTATTGATACATAAATTTAAACTCTCTCTTTTTAGCCATCCCCAAGGAAAGAAATCGGCATAAGTCAATTTGGATGAACGTGCGGGCCAATTCTGAGGCCCTCTTTGTCCAATTCTGTGACCAGGATAGTTTATATTCAAAACATCCCGAGATATTATTGAATCATGCGCTGGGCATCCAACTTGTTGAAAGCATATATCTATTATTGTTTGAAGTGGACCATCTTCCATTAGTATAGGTAAAGCATTAGCTAACATTTGATCAATCAGATTACTTTCTATTATGTAGGGGGCAAAATGTTCAAATGTTTGTTAAGATTATGGGACTTGACTGCGAGGTTATCAGTCCCTAAACTTACAAACTACTTAGGAACTACCTTACACTAAAGACAACACAAATGTCCATGCCCGAGGGAGGATTCGAACCTCCGACGGGAAGCGGCCTGGCGCATCGAAGCATAGCGCCTTATAGGCTCGGCCATTCCGCCGCAGCACGTAGATAAAAATTTGAAAATGAAATCATTAAAGCAGATGATGGGATTCAAACCTATAAACCCTAACCCAGGAAGCAGACCCGCTATTCATTACGCATTAGTAACTAATAGAGGCAATGTCCCAACTGAGATCTCTAGACTATCAAGTGAGTTTTCGGCAATTACTCAAAGAAGCACTACACTACCAGCCATCTGAATGTCTTTTAAGCTCTCGAATGTTTTGTCGCCGATTACTCACATTGAAAGACAAACCTATACCAACGTTTGATACCTGCTTTCAAATCTTCGATCCTCCCGGTGGGTACCTCCTCTTCTTATTTATTAGACAGTACAACTTCTATTTTAATTTCTTATCATTTATTATAGATTAATGTTTTATCAGCAAATGCATTTTATCAGCTACACGCCCAACTAGAGTTATTTCAAAAGAACACTTGTAATTTAATTTCATACGATATTCAATAGAAGTGGCTATTAATAGCAAATCAAATGTTTGTATAGCTTATGGGACTTAACTACGGGGATATCAGTCCCTAAACTTACAAACTACTTATGAACTAGCTTATACTAAAGACGGCCCGAGGGGGGATTCGAACCCCCGACCGTAGTGGCCATTCAGACCGTGTCTGGAGCGCCTCAGTCCCCTCGGCTACCGCGGCCGGCTATTAATAGCAAATATATTACGTGTTCGCTTCAGTTATTCGATAATAACACTGCTATTTTTCATTTCATTGTTTCGTTGCAGTAGAATATTTTAAAAAGAAAACGTACAGTTGCTTTGCAAACGCGTTGCTGTATTGTTTGACAGTAAAACAACATCTTTTTCGATTTTTTTTCTTTAATCTGCTGTTCGTATACAAAATTCCGTTAAAGAACCGTGTTGCATTTTAATTTCGCGTGATTATACTGTTCGTGCGTCATTCGAAACAACAAATACCACAACACGTGAAACAATTCGCAACGCCCTCAGCTCTAAACTGAACGGGTAACATATGGGTAATACGTCGAAAGGAGGTGACATGAAATTGTGTAGTCCCCATTTCACAAGGCCGTACTAATTTACTCTGTAAATCATTTCAGATTTAGAATCATTTGCACACAAATCAATAAACTTCCTAGAAACTGAACGCCGCACGGAATGATCGCTGTCTTAGGCTGTAACGGCAGTTGCGGTCTTCCTGCCTACAGGTGGGTAAGATGTTCTTCAGGCGTACAGAGCCAGCAGCCTCACGCAGAACTGCACAAGTGGCTGCGTTTTCAGGAGCAGACACCTCAGGCCGTGACACACATGACTATATTAGGATCTCATATCAAAATGTAGGTCCGCCGGCGCATAACTCGGTGGCTAAACTCGTTCCCACGTCAGACGAAAGCCGCTGCGTACTGCATCCCGCAGAAGCGCGTCTGCTCACCCACTGCAGCGTTCAAATGGGCCTCCGAGTTGGAGATAGATTTTCTTAATTTTACGGAATTATTTATTTATTATTTATTTATCAAATGTTCACAAATGATCAAATGTTTGTATAGCTTATGGGACTTAACTACGGGGTCATCAGTCCCTAAACTTACAAACTACTTATCGACTAGCTAATACTAAGGACGGCACAAATATCCATGCCCGAGGGGGGACTCGAACCCCCGACCGTAGTGGCCGTGCAGACCGTGACTGGAGCGCCTCAGTCCCCTCGGCCACCGCGGCCAGCATTTATTTATCGTATGGCATATGACAGCAGCATATATACTAGTATAATTGAACAAAGAACAAGAATAAATATACAAATATCAGTAAAGGATTGTACAAGAGCTCATTTTCGGTACATGTGAGTTATCAATGATATATTATGACAGAACACTTGGAATTACGACATGTATCATGTGAGACAAGCTTTTTGCTACACATCAATGTCCAGATCTTGAATCCACTTCATAGTCTGATGTGTGGCTTCGATAAAGTCCTCCGCAGAGCCACTATATTTTCTTTTCGGACACAATCTTATGATGTGGTCCAGCGTCTGCTCAGGTGCTCCACAATCACAACTTGGGCTGTCCGTGAGTCCTCACTTATAAAGCATGGCCGTACATCTGGTATGGCCACATCTGATGCGATTGAGCTTAGTCCAGTCTTTTCTTGCGAAGTTGAACCCTTTTAGTTCTTTTGAGGGATCACTTATGAGATGATGATTACAGACAATTCTCCCACTCCTTTTTCCAGTTCTCTTTTAGGTTGAAGGTGACCTCTCCTCTTATATAGCAGATCTTCCACATCGGCTGTCGTGATTTCAAACGGTAATTTGGCATTTTTTTTATTAAATCCAGCATAGGTAAACATTTTCCTTAATTTATTTTTACTATTTTTCCTATTCTTTAAAAGATGCATTTTGTCTTCTTAATTTTGTTGGAGCTATATTAGCGATGACTGAGAGCCATGGTGTTGGAGTAGACTTTAATGTACCAGTGATTATCCGCATGGTTTCGTGGAGCCTTGTTGGTGTGGTGGCTTCTCTCCCAGACCGGAGCACAGTATTCGGCAGTGGTGTAGACTAACGATGTTGCTGCTGTTCGCAGTGTGGATGCTTTTGCACCCCAAGAACTTCCCGCCAGTTTTCTAATAATATTATTTCGTGTTTTTAGTTTCTGGCCAACATTTTTGAGGTGTTCTTTATAGGTGAGGGATCTGTCAAGTGTAACACCCAGCTACTCAGGATGGAAGTTGTGTTTCACTCTCTGTTGGTTAAATAGCACAGACAATTGTTGATTGGCTATATTATTGTTGAGGTGAAAAGCGCAAACTTCAGTCTTAGCCGGATTTGGGCACAAACACCACCTTCTGTAGTATTTGCTAAGGACTTCAAGGTCATCCGTTAGAATCTTTTCACCATCTTCGAGAGATTTGCCCGTCTAGCTCAGTCGGTTGAGCATTAGACTCTTTACGGAATTAATTAACGGCGAATACACAATTAAGCGAAAAAAAATAAAGGTTATTGGTAGCACCTTTCTCAGACGATGTACCAGTGACCTAGACATTATTCGACGCACACTTCAGTTATCTCTCGCAAATTTCTCTCCTGGCCGGGTCAGTGGGTATCCAACCACGTTATTTCTTATGAGTCGTCTTAATCAGGAGGGCGCAATAACTCAGTAATTAGTCAGCAGAGGCATACGCATTGTTTTATGGTTAAAAGGCTGAGCTATAAGGATTCATTCTGAGAAAATCGCCACGAAAATTTATCCTTTTTCGCATAGTATCAGAGAGACACAATTGTTGTAAGGAAAGAAAAGTTTTTTTGGTGATATATTGGATGAAAGGTGTTTATTTTATTGAAGAAAAATGTGAGTGGAGGTAAAAAAAAAGTTTTACGTGTTATTAACTGTGGTGGCTGTTGTTGTGATGTTTGAGCAACATAACAAACCTGACCTTAATTTCGTGGTTGGTTACGATAAATTCGTGATTAATGCACGTAGTGTAGTTAAATTTTGAAAATATTTAGCAAGACAATTAGTGTAATTAACAAATACTATGGCCCTATCTGACAAACTTTTCAAAACATCACTCACTTTTCCTTTCCTTACAAAATCTCCTACAGAGACTGTGCACACACAGATAGCAGAAATTAACTTAATCCGTCTGTGCAATGCGTACGACTCAATTACTACGCTAATGGTAATGATAATTTAGAAAATTATGAATAGTAGGATTTTTAACATCAAGTGACTGGCAAATGGGTGCAGTACAACCACTATAGTTAGTATCTAATAAAAATTAATCCACTCAAGCAAATAGGAAATTTAAGTAAATCAGTCTTAATTGATGCTATGCATATGGCAATTGTACGAGTTTGGTTCTTTATAGGATAGATGTGGCGGTGGCTATTGTTGTTGAACTCAGTGCAACACGAAATAGAAAAATTATTCATTAATTCAACTGTCTGTTATCTTCTACCATCAATTGTAGCAAAATTGTCTCAATTGAATAATTTTTACAGTCTCTAACAATTAATGACACTCACTTGATTGTAAAATTGTGTAGAAATATTATTCATGCATTATTGAGGATTGTCATACTAATTATGAGTGGTTAATGAGTTGTTCAAATAAGATAGCAAAAGTACTGTCTAATGGTCTTGTATTTTAACAAACTTAAACATGCATACACAGTAATTTACAACCAATAGCATTTAACTTATCTTATTTATCAGTCCAGCGACGTGGTACTCTGCAGTCATATAAATGGTACATAAATTCATATAGAAATCATTTTGATGGTGGATCCTCCTTTGGCAGCTTGCTAGCAGTTCACCGTGATGCTTCGCGAATCGCGTAATTAATCGCGACCGTTAGCGTCCGCGATTACGCTACCGCGTTTCGGACGTCTGGGACGGTTACCGAACACGTAACGAATTTCTGCCTCAGCAGAACTAACGAATAAATGTTTCATTAAAATCAATTCTAACTTTCACTGGTTCTACATAAACTTTCATATCGTTGCACTTATAACAAATTAGAACTTTCATTTTGTTTTAACTTTATTACTTATATTGTTTGAGCACTCCGCGGACCGCGTACGAACGTCTTATCTACGTCACGGGGCGGCAGATACTGCTGCTTGCCTGCTCTCCCACAGGCGAGCGCTGCTATACGATAAAGTCTCTGATGTGAGGAGCCATATCGATAACTGTTCACAGAGAAATATTTAACAGAGACAAATTAAACATAACAAGTAATCACAGTCATATAGAAAAATACAAAGTACAAATAACATAAAATAATATATACATAAACAATTACAATACAGATAATAAATAAATGACAGAAAATGTTCACAATTAAGTTACGGACATACATTATGCATCACGATAATTAAGTAAGTCACATAAGAAGTTAATTACTACATATTCACTATAAACAGCTTCAAACGAATAATATGTTCAAAATGAAGCTCATTCCTCGTTATAATGTAAGGCTTTCCGTAAGGGTTACCTTACATTGTCTTGTGCAGAGTTTCATTTTTTACTATTATCTTGACTTTTTGGTACTGTCATCTTTCTTAATATCTTCCTTTCTTTTAGCTCTAGTTTTTCTATGTGGCCTTTCAAATTCATGTTTAGTGTTTCTGATGCGTATATTGTGTTTGGTTTAACCTCTGTTATATAATGTTAAACTTTGGACCCATATGAAAGGGATTTCTTCTTGTTTGTACCTGTTCGAACCACAACATGACAGAGATGTGGGGACGCCATTGTACTCGAACTTGATAATTGAAGTACCGATTTTCTACGGCAATTTTATCAGGAGACCAATGAAACTTGCGTAATTCGGAAGATGGTTTGCTGTGGATGTGCACAATACAATAATCATGAATGTACATAGCCACTAAGAGTTGTAAAACGAAATAGATGTCTTGACGATTTATATTCTCCATCTCTAATAGAAAGCGAACATCAAGTGCTACCAACTAGTGCCCTAGGGAAAATCGATATTAGAAAAACATCGATGGTAACATCAGTGTTAACATAAATTTAAAGATATCGATGTACAATGAACATCGAAAGCAATACATCGAGGTCCGAGAATATCAATGTTTTGGATGCCAAAACAAACAATCCTGGTCAGAACCAATGACACCCAACTGGCACTACCGAATACAGTATTATTGGTCTCCCTGTCACTTTAAACAATGTATCAACAATTATTTGTGTACGGATATAACAGTCATAAGAACTAGGAATAAACTGATATAATTACGCCACATTTAGAGTTTTGACGTAACGGCTAATTTTAGTGTGCAAATGTTGGCAACGAAATGTTCGCATTATGACGGGTACATAGAAGAACCTGTCAACTGCAGGGCATGGTCAACACGAAAGACTATGCCTGTTATTCTACGTGACTCGTTTTCTAAAGTGTCTCATTCGTCGTTGCTGCCAACTTCAGCACACTATGCCACCACTGCCGTAAGTAAAATTCTGTGTAACAGACAAAGATTAGTATTCAAAACAGAACATACATTTATATTCATCTGTCTTGTTTGTGCCTTGGCATTACAAATTTCTTTTTAGATCATCAAGTTGAATCTTCAGTAGGGAAATAACGATAGTTCCATGTTTCATACCACCGATGTGCCACAGACGTATATTTACTATAAGTATATAGCTGGGTTTACACTAGCAAGTCGCTTTCAGAAGTTATTGCTGCAAGTTATTGCGATTCACTTGCAGCCGTCTTTACACAACACTTGCAAGAAGTAAGCGAGAAACTTGCGCAACTACTTTGACAAGTAACTTGCATCAATAACTTGCAGACACCGTTCACATGTATTTTTAGTGACAGTAAGTAAAGTGACGAGTAGGTGGGTCATTTATGCTGTAGCTCTATTAATTATTACGAAGAACACAAAAAAGATGAATATTTCAGTTTAAGCGGATACTTAGGCCACAATACGGAACCTACAATAATTTGTTGCTAGAACTGCGTTTCGAGAACTTAGAACACTTTTCTAGAATATTTCTATAAATTATCTGGGTTGTTTATTAACATCAATTGGACATATCATTCAAACAGGTCACATATCACGTAATTATTTCAGCCAAGGAACGGTTGTTACGCAACATTCTTAAGAGCCACTTCTTAATTTTTACCATTTTTCTCTCAGTTTGTGCAAAAAGTTTGTTGTAAGATTTATTGCAATAAATTAAATTTGCTTAACATGTACACATGTTTCCTTTATCTGTATTTAAAATCGCTGTACACATTCCATATATCAGGGAAGTTCTCCACAGCTTCATTCAATGTTTGGTATCTCACCTTCTTCATACTCGTTTATTCCCCCATTTCTGTTATTTCGTAACATATAGTGCGTGGGATGGTTTTATGAAATTAATCGCGACATTCAATAAAACGTTAAGTGGGCTGTGTGTTGATGTTAACGACATACTTACAAAAACTTGCCATTTCAACTTGCAGAAAATAGAAATGAATCTTAAAAGCTGCAAGTAACTTGCAAAAGCTTCTTGCACACTGTTCACACTGAAAGTCGAACACTTGCAGCAAGTCACTTGTACAATATCTTGCAACGGCCGCAAGTCCACTTTGTGGCGTATTACCTCTTGCAAGTAGTTCGGCAAGTTTCTACCAGCAACTAAATTGCTGCAATTACTTGCTAGAGTAAACTCAGCTTATGATGGTCTATGAGTTGAATGTCTATGGATCGGCCTCGGCACCAAGTTAAAGATTCTTTATCAAAGAATATTGGACGAATGTGTGGGGGAGATTAGTGCAATATCAGTGTTACTGCGGGCGCTAACGTGCTGTCAATAAGTATGTGTAATAGGACAAGATAGTCGTACTACATTTTCCTGTATCAGCACTGTTTTGAAGTTGTAAATACATATTTGATGTTCATGTAAGTATTGTTATTTTATAATATGATTCTTAAAATGTTTTGTTTCTGTATGTTTCATGTACGATCGAGGCGCCGCAATCAACAAGGGCAGCGAACCGACAGCTATGGGACTACGAATGCTGCTGCGCCTTCTTTATTGCCGCGCCTCAATCGTTTCAAAGAAGAAAAGAATATTGAATTACTGTTAGTCTTATTTGAGAATCAGTCCAAGCTAGTTGTCCATGTTCACGTTTCTTGCTAAACTGACGCTGTATTAACATGAAGAAAATAAATATTTGTTAACGTTGAAAGATATCTTGCATTTATGAAGATTTATTTATGATCAAGAATATTTTATAGCAAGAGAAATTTGATTATTGTGAAAAATCTCCTCTTATTTCAGAAAACAATTTAATTCTGATTGAATCACTACTGATTAGCTTCGAATGTGACAATATATTTGTATTTAGTGTGAATGTGGAAAACCAGTGTTCAGAAGGCAGTGGATTATTAATATTTTTCAGTACGATTTAAGGACAGCAAATAGAAGTGCCTGTGTCTAACTTTGATGAAATTTTAGTAACGGCTATAGACTCTTTCCCATGCCCCGCTCGTACAAGAACCTTATTTATTTTTGATTAACCATTTAAAGGAATTATTCCTAGGAATTTTAATTTATGTTGTGATGCGGGACACTTCGGACGAAGTCTAGAGAATTTAGACGGTTAGCTTATGACAGTAGGTGTTGCTAGGGAATTGTCAGTAACTATTCAAAAACGTCCTAGCAACTGATATATCTTTTCTAGTGTCATAATAATTTCATGATTAGAGACTAAAGAAGAACATAAATAACAATATCAAACTTCGCAGTTATCCTGTCGCCGTTCCACATATTCTGAAAACTGTTCCATGAAAGCTTCTGAGAAAATTTAAAAAAAAAAGGATAGGAAGTGGTCACTAAGAAAATGCATTGTTGATGTACAACAAATGATACCAGAGAAGATAAGTAGGAAGATTTTCTCCAAAAATAAAGCTAGTTCTAGTAGATAGTTTTGGTAACAGGAAATTCAGTCTTCTAGATTTATCCACAACGGAGATACATGTGGTTCGAAAGTGCACTGAACTGTTTCGAGAAAAGAATGGCACGGCCGTGAGCTCGACTTGGCGAAGAGATGACATGCCAATAAACGCTGAGCACAAATTCTTATTGGACAAGGATGAAGAAACTCTGGAGCCTCCAAATTTCAAAAGCTATTTTTTATTTTCAAGTTGAGGCGGGGCCTCATTTTGTCTAAACCGTGCCTCCGACCGCCTTATTCCACCACTGCCTGTGAAAGAGTGTAAGATACCTGCTATGGGAAGGTATACATTTCATATTCAAATGTACCGAGAATTTGAGACCAGTGTCAAGTTAGTCAGGCATGGGTCATTTATCTTTGGTGGCAGGCTTACGTTTCGATGGCAGTACTATCGATATTGGAGACGGTGATGGTATTGTTGCCGGGAAGTAAGGTGATTATTGAGAGTGCAGACGATGCTAGGCGCGCGGATGTGTGCAGTTGTCATTCCGGTGGGATAGCCGAGGAGATGAGATTATGCGACTTGAATGCTGAGCCAAGCTGTTTTTTTAAGATATGGAGACGAAAGGTATAGGTGACGTTGGAGAAACGATCTTTAGAAAGTTTTTATAAGGTAAAGTTTTCATGAAATACTTGGCATGTTTCTATGGTACAACTTCGCATTGTTAGGCTGAACTGATGGTAACAGTAATGGGAAAGATCTTGCTGTTTGCTTGTGGTCTCACGATTCATGCTAGGGACCCCTTTCTGTGTTAGGAAAAGTATTTATTGTAATAGTTTAGTTCTGAGATTGCGTTTTTTACGAAATAGGAATTTCATGGGTAGTGTTATTGAAATATGGTATTGTTGTAACATTGTTTGTGTAAATCGAGTTAAATTTATTAACAGTAAAGAAATGTTTATCTTTGTTCAAAAATAATTTTGTAGGCAGATGAAATATCTGAGTTATATTTTTATCTGAAAGATGTTAAAATTATAAACATGACAATGTTAGTATTTTTTATGAAGTTACGTCAGTTAGAAAATAAACCAGATATTTCATTTTTAATAATTAGTTCGAGTTTCTTAAACAGATTACTAGTTTATCCCTCCTCACATTTTTATTAAAAGTGCCATAGTTAGTTTTCGAGTACAGGAGACGCAGTTTGGTGTTGCGCATATTTATGCAGTAAGTGAAGTTGAGAACGAATCAGTTTTTGTCAAGTTTGCAGTTCAGTATGATTTACAGATTTCAGTGTTTGCACTGTGTCAGATTGCATTGATAAATATTGTGTTCGTTACATTCCATTAAAGATTGTTAGTTCAGTCAGAAACATGTTTGTAGGGCCAGAATTATTAACACAGTGATTATCAGTAATTTTCAGACAGTTAACATTGTTACGACATTTTCAAACAGAAACAATTAGCAGTTTGTGTCTCATTATAATAAACATTACGCAGTCAGAAAGGTTTTGCAATACCTTTACATTCATAGAATACAGTTAAAAATACGCAGTCAGATTAACATAACGTTGTACAAAGGCATTCAGCTAGAACAAGTTCAAACATACAGCAGACGGAAATTTTGTAAGAGAGAAGGAGAAGCGAGAAACTTTCAAGAGATTTCGCTATTATTAAATAATAATCATCATATTATTACTATTTTCTGCAATTTTTCTCATTACAGAGGTTTACCTCGAATATAATAATGAACTCGGTAATGAGTACACTTAGTACATAGGGTCTTAAACTGAATATTCAAGTTCTTTTCTCCAGGTGTCTCGATATTGTGTGTCTTCTTCTGCGCCAAAGTCTTCTCATTGTGTGCTGTACCTTTTTGAGCCAGGTATGTCACAGGTCGTCTTCTTCTTCTGCTTCTTTTTCTTCTTCTCCCCTCAGGTTCCCACTCCAGTACCAGATTCGGTATTCTGGTGTCCTCCTTTCTTCGTACCACTGTAATTTCTTTCTAACAATCACTTCATCTATTCTTATTTTAATTTCCATCCTCTATATTACTTCGGCGTTTCTTCTTCTGTCTTTCCTGGAAATTCTGGATGATCATCTCCAGAAGTCCATCTCTAAAGCTGAGCTAATAATAGTATTAATAATAATAATAATAATAATACAAGGTAAGTGCTTAAAATTTAAATGCTCATTGATATAATCTTAACCACCAACTGGTGGCATCTATAGCATTGCATATTGCCGAAACTTATTAGAAAACCGATTTATTTCGTATAATGCTAAGATTGGCCACACACCTGGATGATTAAATTAGATTAATACTTGTTCCATAGAACATAAATACATTTCGTAATGATGTAGAACGTATCAGTTTAATAGATGGTCTCTATCCATGACAATATTTTAAGGATTTTTTTAATTTTTTCGAAATTACAAAGTTTAATCTAAAAATTCATCTAAAGTGTAAGAGTAGCCATTCAGAAACTCTTTTAACATCCTTTTCAGTTTGCTTTTGTCAGACTTTTGATGGTACTTGGTAAGTAGACTTATGGCAACATTATTCACCCCTTTCTAGTCCAAATTTAGATTTAACCTTGAATAGCGAATATCACCCAATCTTCTTGTTAACATTACCTGAAATTGCCGGTATAGGAGGCGATCTGATAGTTTTGTATTCTTCAAAAATGAAACGCCAAGATCGCGAATTAATAATTTATTTAAAGATGACCGGTTACAGAAGACTGTGCCACCAACATCTGGCCACATACATTTTATTAGCTGCTCATCTTATATTTAAAAATTGGGTATAAAATAATAAGTGCAACATAGCACTTCGTCATCATATAAAATACGTAACTTAAAACATGACATCTTACAAGACTCTCCTTGTGTTATTGCTATGCACACTGCTGTTACTTTCGAATTGGGTCGGATTGTTAACAAATTTCACAAGTCTATATATATATATATATATATATATATATATATATATATATATATATATATATATATATATATATATATATCCGCAGGATGATCTTTGGTGGGCTCCAGAAATTATTCAAATTACACGCTTTTGCGCAATTAATACTTTTTTACTCGATGTTGAATTGCCAGCAGAATATGATCCCACATGAATGAATGATCAAAGGGATAGTAAGCTAATTTACTGAGATGTATAGCACCAAATTTTGCATTGTCCCTGATTGCAAAAGTAGCTGAACTCAAACGTTTCAACAGATCTTCAATGTGTTTCTTCCAATTCAATCCATCTTCAATGCAAACACCTAAAAATTTGGACTATTCTATTTTAGCTACAGATTTCAGTTGAAAATCTATATTTATTAATAAATAATGTCATGCCGTTTACTGTATGAAACTGTATGTCCTGAGTTTTATCAAAATTGAATGAGAGTCCATTAGTAGAGAACCACTTAATAATTTTCTGAAAGACATCATATACAATTTTATCACTTGACTGCTGTTCGTTAGGTGTGATAGCTACACTTGTATCGTCAGCAAAAAGAACTAGCTTAGCAGCTTCATGAATGTAAAGTGGCAAGTCATTAATATATATTGAGAACAGCAAAGGACCCAAGATTCAACCTTATGGGACCTTATTTTTGATAACTCTCCAGTTACAGGAATTAACTGTTTCTTGCATATAATGTGAACTGCGTATTTCAACTTTCTGCACTCTTCCAGTTAAGTATGATTTAGATCATTTGTGCAGTCCCACTCATTCCACAACACTTAAGCTTATCTAGAAGTATTCCATGATTTAAAAAATCAAAAGCCTTTGAGAGATCACAAAATATCCCAATAGGCGATGTCCGGTTATTCAGGGCATTTAATATTTTATCAGTGAAAATATATATAGCATTTTCTGTTGAAAAGCTTTGTTAGAATCTCATTTTTACTAATATGTGAAGCTACCCTTTTTTTTTTACCTTTTATTCGAGAATAGATTACTTTATCAAAAATTGTGGATAAAGCTGTCAGAAGTGAGATTAGGCGCTAATAGTGGGCAACAGACGTTTCCGATTTTTTATACAATGCATATCTCAGTGTATCAGGGAAAAACCCTGACAATAGGTATTATATGTAGACTGCAGCTGCGCGGAAGCAGCAGAGCGGTCTGCAGCGCCATGTTGCGGATCGAGCGGCCTCCAGCGTCGGAGGTTCGAATCCTCCCTCGGGCATGGATGTTTTTGTGTTGTCTTTAGTATAAGTTAGGTCATAAGTAGTTTGTAAGTTTAGAGACTGATGACCCCGCAGTTAAGTCCCGTAAGCTCTACAGACATTTGAACATTTTGTAAACTACAGTGAAACTGATGCACTGCCAATCTAATACGATACGAATTCTGTACTGCATTGAAGTTCTGTTCGTTTCTAACCATTTCAGTTATGGAAGCAGAAGCAGCGTAGTGTGTTGTTGTTAGTAAAGATCTAAAGATCTTTCGAATCACAATCACATAGAATGAGGTTGAATAATTATTCTTATTCGCCATGAAATAAATCAGTGCTGTCCATGCACCATGAATGACAGGTGCTAGTTCTACCGTTGTCCGCTCAGTAAACTAATTATTTTCATAAAGCAAACACTTTGATGCCAACGTAAGCACACTAAGCCACCGATGCCGAAAGAAAATTAACTCCTTTTGATCTGTGAAGAATTTTTCGCTGTACAATTATATATTTTTGACGATGTTACAGCGTTCAATCAATGAAATTGGGTGAGGTGGGAGACGTGAAGTGAAGAGTCCTCTGCAGTCGGGCTGGTCACTGTGTTCTCGGTGGCGGAGTGGTCAACGCGTCTGCCTAGTAAGCAGTAATTCCCCGCTTTCGAATCCCAGCCAGGCACAAATTTTCATTCAGCGCACTTTGGTATTCCATTTAAACCTAATACAGTGCAGCCACAACCGATCGCAAATTTCGATTTATTTCATTAATTTTTCGCTGTATCTGGAGTTTACGGTAGTATGCATTGTTTGTTCCTTCATAGCACACATTTATGGTTTAATGAACAGATTGTGGGTATTATTAATAAATCTGAAGCATTGAATTAAAATTTGTGGTGCGGCCGGGAATAGAACCTGCACCTCCAAGCTTACTAGGCAGACGTCTTAACCGTTAGACTACCACACCACTAACGATTAAGGCGCAATTATCTTTGGAACACAGATGCTGAATTAAAGTTTGTTACGTGGAGTACGTTGAGCAAATAATATGAAAATGTACGAAGAAGGATCACGAACAAGAAGGAAACTGTGGTCACAGAATAGGAAGCATACAGAACGGAAAGCTGGAGGCGGCGCCTTTGATCTGTATGTTACCAAGCGTTGCGCTCGACGCCATATTGAAAAGCAGTAAACGCGGAACTAAAGCCACTCAGTACTTTGGCTGGAAATGGACTTTCTACGAACTGCAGCTAACCTTACCGACTTTTAAGAAAGGAAATGGCTTTTCATTATGCT
This sequence comes from Locusta migratoria, assembly GCA_026315105.1. NCBI lineage: Eukaryota > Metazoa > Arthropoda > Insecta > Orthoptera > Acrididae > Locusta > Locusta migratoria. The sequence goes on from CM048745.1 coordinate 97,476,412, forward strand.
CTCCTCTATTTTGCGCCCCGTTCTTGCACCTAATTGTAATCCAACGAAAAAAAGTAGGCTTAAATTTTAATACAACTATGAAAATCTACGATGGACTCAATGATCGTTTTATTATTATCTCCAGAAAAATCCCTAGTAACGTGAAGTTATGTTTGGGAAATTAGTTATAAACAAGAAAGTGACTTTACAACTACCAGGTTTTATTTGACACGAATAAATTTGCACAAAATATTGAGTCAGACTTAGCAGTACAACGTGATTACACAGAAGTAATGACGTCCGGGCATATATAAAACTGTTAAATTACACATAAATGAAGGACAGCTAGCGGAAACACAAAACTACATAACAAATTTACTCTGTACTTATATAGTGGCACACATTGTTTCAGTTATAGCAAAGGAAAAAGTTTTCATCATTTTCCTCTTAGTCTTCCTTGTCAATATGCATTCACTAGAACATTGCACACCATTTGTACCTCACAGATGGGTCACTTTTATCACTTTTGAAATATAATACCAAAATTGAAAAAATTTCAGTCTCTGTGAACTTTAAGAAATAGAAAATTCACACTCTGACAAAAAGTTTTACTAAATAATGGAGAATATATTTTTAAGTAAATCAGCTCTCCTTGAATTCACAGTCCGTTTCTTAGCACTGGAAATAAATATTGCCTTTAAAACATACCTATATGTGATATTTTACTTATGGCAGTGATGTAGTTGTGTTTCAAAGTTGGTAAAGTTGTATTTGCTTTACGAGGATAATTAATTTACTGATTGGAGAAGGGCATATAGAAAAATCTGTCAACCATAGAGCAGGAACAGAATAAAATAATTATTCCCATTAATCTATTTGTTTGAGTATCCGAAGAGCATTCTTTGCCAACATTAGCACACTACGCCTCCATTGCCGTAAGTAAAATTTTACCTGCCTCAGCAGCGTAGAACAAGGGGAGGAGGCAGGATGAGTGTCATCAATTTGAACATTTTCAGTTTTACTTACGGCAGTCGAGGAATAATGTTTTAATGTTGGCAACATAATGTTCGTTTTACGAGGACAATTACTTTACCGACCAGAGAAAGGTATATACAAGAAACTGCCAAGCATAGAGCAAGAACAGCAAGATTATTCCCCTTAATCCATTTGTTTGAATATCGGAGCAAGGAGAGGTCGGCAGTCGGGATCCGCCGATTTCGCCGAAGTTACGTGTGTAGAAGGACGTGGATCTCCACATAACGTGCCTGAAATATTTCGCCTGAGTGGGCCTTATGGAAGGAGGAAATGCTCTCGAAAGTTTTTTTCCGATAGCACTGTACATGTTATTCAGCGCTCTGTTCGTGCATAAACGGCGTAGCGTAATGGACAAAAAAATAAAAATAAAAATAGGAAGCTCCTGGAATTGATCACAGGGCGCCTGTTTCGTGAGTAATTTGGTTGACTATTGCACTACGCCGTTAGTCACGAACAGATAGCTAAATAAGATGTACAGTACTACTGGAGAAACTTTCGAGAGCATTTTCTCCTTTCCTAAGGCCCACTCAGGCGAAATATTTCAGGCACTTTACAGGGAGACAAATCTCCTTCTACACACGCAGTTTGGGCGAAATCTGTGGGTCCTGATTGCCGACCTCCCCTTGTAAGAGGATCAACGGTCGTTAAAATTAGCACGCTACGCCTCCGTTGCCGTTAGTAAAATTTCACCGTTTGCATCAAATTATGTGAAGGTGAGCTGGTTGATGAGCCATAAAAATTCCTGAAATATCTCGCCTATGTGGGCAACCGAAAAAGGGAACAAACGCGCAAAATGTTACAGCAACAGCGAGAGTTATCGTCAAGACAAGAAGCAAGGCTACTTTTAATAATTATGCACACGTTGCTCTCACTCGAAACTGATAACATTTAACTTTTACCACAGATGTAGCGACGTTCACTAACCGTTCAACATATTTTGGGAAGTTGAAGAAGCTTATATCCTTATTTGTATGAGAATTATTGCGGCAATTGGTGCTGAACACCATCGGCCGCCTTTACTTTTACTGCTGCTCGTAATAAAAACGGAACAGCTCCACCTACTGACACACAGTTCTTTCTTTTCATTGCACCAAATACTTCTTTACTTTTATGCGATTCAGACAGCTAAAATACACAATTAACAAACAAAGACGGCGTATTACCACGCCACAGAGTAGGGAGTGACCACGCGTTTACTGCTTTTCAAGATGGCCGATTTCGCGCATGCGCACTAAATTTTGGACGACAGACTGCAGCGGGAGTTTCCTTTCTGTATACTCCTTATTCTGTGCTGTGGTGTCGCACAAGTCTGAAGCGCGCGCCACGTACTTTCGCAGCGCGCCGCCGTGTAAGCACGGCGCGGCGTTCTTACGACGCACAGTGGTTCAGAACGGCCTAATCCCTGGCCAAAAGTCGAAAAGTGAGAATAATAATTTCAAATTTCCCGATTTTATGTTTTTGGGGTCGCTGATTACGAATTTGATAATAGATTCATGATATTTGAAATTCTAAAATAAAAACAATTTTGTAGACTATATAAATTTCTATTTTATGTACATAATTCCATACAACACATTCCATTAGACTGAATTAAAACGGTATGTATCAATGTTGGCATCTAGTACCAGGAATATAGCTCAACATATCGTTTCGCGACGTCTAAGCAATAAACCCTGAACTTGTCGATATGTACAGCGAAACCGCTCATCATTGTCTGCAAAATTACTTTGCAGCTTGCTATGAATTTTTCGTCCAATATCTGCTGTTAAGGCAGCATTCTCAATAAATAAATAAATAAATAAAAGATAAAAAATAACAATAAGTGGGCTCTATTGCCGTCGTTTGTACTGCCAAATCCTTGCTTAGGCATATCGATATGTAAACCTAAAACAGTTATAAAATTTCTTTCGTATTTGTTCGTTACGATCTTTAACTACTTTATTTCCATCCATTAGTTCCGTCATTCTGTTTATATGCAATATGATGCATCCATTCAATAACCTTATCCACGCGTGTAAGGAAGAAATTCCAAAATTTCGTTTCGAGCTATCACATTTTGTTTGTTCCACCAATTGTAAATTGTTGAAATTTTTCGACGTCAAATTACATAAATAACCTCTATGTGCAGATTTAGAGTCAGTAATAGCATTTCTCACGTTTACAACTATAACTGTAAACGGTAAGTCATATTTCGCTTAAACGTTAGTCCCCTCCGTTACCTTAGTGAATGTGACGAGAGATGCTATCTACTTATCGATGATATTTTTTTCATGAACAGTTGACTGACGGTTTCTTTCAAAATTTGCAATCTCAGTGGTCTGCAGTAACAGAATGAAGAAGCCTTTGGTTCATCCAAACAAATTTGTAAACATATTTCTGTAAAAATGGTCATTACGGTTGGAATTTTATTTAAAATCTTTATTCACAATGCTACACCGTTGCAATAATATACCGTACTTATCTCCTCAGTACTTTAGAAAGAGGTAGAAATCATCTACAAAAAACCCTTCATACGTGGGACCTTTCAAGCCTCAGGTATAGGAAGTTGAGGGGAGAGTATCGCCATTAAGTCACAGTGCGCAATGCGCACGACAGCGTGCACAGTAACACTAAAATCTTTATTATTCTAAATGGACAAATTTCGAGCAGCTAATTCTTGAAAATTTCATTAATAGATAGTTCAACAATCATGTCCCTGTCAATTCCAGCGTTAAAATGTGTTAAAATTTTTTTGTATCGACACAAATGTATTTCTGAAGAAGCGAAAAAACAAGATAATCACGATTACCTTTAGTATAACGTTTCATAAACAACAACATACATTTTCGAACATTGAAGTACATAAACTGTTTCTACATACCTTCGTAAGCATTTTCCTTTTTGGAAAATTGGAATCAGACGCTTCGTTGTAAAATTCTGTATGATTTTCTGAAGCACTGTATAACTGGGCACTGAGGCGTCGCGAGTGTGTTTCTACGAGAGGCAACTTCCGACTGTCGCAGGGAAGCAGGTGGACAATATTATGACCTCTGCTAATGAGATCTGAGAGCCCCAAACCTCCCTCTACAAGAATCCATTCCAAAAACATTGATCTTTCAACCTTCATTTTTCGACTTTTGGCCAGGGAATCGGCCGTTCTGAACCTCTGCTGCAATCCCGCTCGTGGCCATCCAGAACTGCATCGGTCACTTGGGTTTTGGACAGGCACTAGGACTGACCAATAGGCAGGCCTCTACCTAGTTAAACTATGTATCTGCATTCCACTACTCTTCAGTTAACAAAAGTAATGTACGATCTCTATGAAATGTATATCTTGTTCTAATCTAGCTTAGTGTTTCTAGTTCCTGCTGTCCCACTGGCTGGTCACCTCAGACTGTACCCGCACACGCGTGCATCCTATTTCCCTGTGTGTCTCTTTCTACTCGGCCACCGACACCTAGGACAACCCGCGGCAATGAGACACAAAAGAAACAACACTTTTCATCTGCCGTCGACAGAAATGTAGTCAAAGATGTTTTAAATTCCTTGCGAAAGTATATTTAACACGTCATATATTTATTTTCGTGGTACTGCACTTGTATATTCAAAATCAATTCTGAACCGAGGTCAAATATATCGAATTACTGGATGAAAGACGCTTTCGAGACCAGAAACACGTATTAAACATAGGGTTTACACATTTCATTAACGTAAACAAAGTAACTTAACAATTTAAAACTAGCTGTTGCACGAACACAAATTAAGAACAAGAAACAATGACAGTCTGCTGAAAGTTTTGACTTTTGTTTCGCCGCAGTAGGCAGTGATCGTCTGTATGAACTTATTTTCAACTCCAGTAACGATTACGTAAACTAGGGAGACCAGGATAACGACGCCACCCTGGGCAATCGGATTACCCCGGTTTTATGACGAACGGTTGGCAGTACGAGTTCGCTTGCCAGTGTCCCATCTCCGTTGGCTACCGTGGAACTAATTCCTGAGGTCGCCGTCCGTGATTGTTGACAGGTATTAATCGCGTGAAAGAAATTGTTTGTTTCGATGTTTTGAATCGAATTTTAAAGCCTGTATTTTATTGAAGTAAGTACCTCTATAGGCTGTCACTGCTTTTTAACGTCGCATTAACGCAATCCGTAGATACTTAGCTTCGATTTCGTGTCTGTAACTTAATTGTTTAGCAAAATCTTAGGCTTCGATTGACATTATTAGTCATATTTTGCAACTGGTGCAATGACACCATGGTGGAGAATTTAGGCAAGATGAAGTGTAATACAGATGCATACAGTTTGTGAAATTGGCACTTGCAGAATGTAGTAGTTCTGAAGTGCTAAAAACTATACTTCTGACTGAAACTTTCACTCTGCAGCGGAGTGTGCGCTGATATGAAACTTCCTGGCAGATTAAAATTGTGTGCCAGAACCGGGACTCGAACCTGGGACCATTGCCTTTCGCGGGCAAAGGTCCCAGGTTCGAGTCCCGGTTCCGGCACACAATTTTAATCTGCCAGGAAGTTTTATATTTCTGACTTTTGCAGTGTCTTAATCAAGCCTAAATTATAAAATGTATTTTTATTCCAATTTTATATCGACAAGTACTTCAAGCTTTCTAAATGTCTAATACAGAAGAGTGACAAATATAAATTACAACAGTTGTAACACTATTTACTCATTCGTCGTGTAGGTTTATCCTTGATTTTCAAATGTATGGCGACATTAACCCGGAACCCAGGGTAATGGCGCCACTCCGTATACTTTCACAATATATTTTTTAACAATAAAACTTAACAATGTACATGCCTGGGAAAATTTATAATAAAGTAGTATTAGCTGGCGGAGCTGTAGTATTATTCTTACGAAAAAGACATACTTTTAATTAGCTAAAAAAGCTGGTTTCCCTTAAGGTGGCGTCATTCCCCTGGTTTTCTCTAACTGCCACGGAGAAATAAACGTTTACTCTTTAATACGTGATACTGATTAAATAATGTGACGGTTATCGTTATCATGGTATCCGGGCGTTACCAGTGTTGATAGCCCGATAACTGACAGTGAAAATTAACTACCACTGGTGTTCCTTCTCTTCTCAGTACTCCCTACAGCGTTTACGGTAATAATAGTACCACGAATTCGCAATGGTCACTCTACGTAATTGGATACAAGTTTTCCATGAGAGCTTAATACACACTTTCACCTACACATGGGTAATAGGTTTAACAGTTATTACGCGGTGCGTTCCACGGGAAGTAGAACTGACGAGTATTTGGACATGACCTCTGGTCGATACTTGGCATTTATTTCGATAGCTACCAGTAGCTGATGAGCGGTTATTACAGTAATGGCTACTCATCAATAACCGTTTATTGGCCCACTTTAGGTTACGGTAGTAACACTAAAAGTGGGCCTTTACGATCGTCTTTTGACAGCTCGAAATTTAAATGAAAATAACGGCTTAACTAGTCATCTGACACGAAAATTGAGTAACCGAATTTGTAGAGGAGAAAATTTTCTACAACTTCGCTCCCTTTTTTTTCATATCTTGCATCGTTACACAGATATTTGCAAAAATAACGGAGATTTGACACCCTCCATTGAATTAACGAAAACCAGCCGTTCGGAGATGTCACGTGACTTTCCTCGTCCAGAACTATCTCTGGCATACGCCATCTTGCATTGCGTATTTGATGATTTTCTTATTGTAAACTTACACGTTGTCATTTCAAAGCAATGTCGCACTGAAAAATTAACAAAAACACATCGTTCTTCGTACTATAAATGTAGACTGACTATAAAATCCGTGCTAAGTGCCAAAATGAACGTTCTGAGTAAAACGCAAAAAACCTCCTAAAATGAACAGTTTGTCTTTATGTGCATTTTTTTCGGCTTAATCTGTGTCTACCGGTAATCTTTGAAGAGTTATTGCAGTTGAATTGACCATTCAATTTTTATCTTTAAGAAAAAGATATTTTCCTGATGAAAAATAAGAATAGGGCTATGTGCCATACTCTCTACTGTAAAAACCGGGCTATGTGCCATACCCTCTACTGTAAAAACTAGGCTATGTCCGAAATTCGAGTAAATGGAAAGCTGTATTGGACTTTGTGGTCTGAATGAAGGTCAACAAAGGCGTCATACATTTTCTGATAATTCAAATCTTGGCGAATAAGCGAATTTTGGCCCTTGTGCAATAACTTTCCTCTTTCGGGAAAATTGCTGTGTGTTCAACTATACGCTGTGCATCATCACCTGTGAACTTCCTTTCGTTTTATTTCCCCTACGTTCAACGTACGTAACGTCACCACACTTTTTCTATTTAAGCAATGTTTCAACCCTACGCTTTGTGATGCCATGGATTTCCATAAATGTTTGCTTGCACACTTGTTTATGATCACCTTTGCCATCAGGAATCGTATAAAATACACTCGTCTGCCTCTTTCTGTCGAATCTGTGTAAGACGCATGTCGCTTAAGTTTAATACTTATGTTTCCCATTGGATACGAATTTTGCTTGACGTTATCTCCTAGTTCATAAAACTGATTGAAGACGTTTAGTTTTTGTTTGAAGGCAATGCCTCTGCATAGATATGGGCATTGGCATGAAACCTACATAAAAGAAGGCCATTCGAAATGTAAACACTGCTTCTAATAACCTTTTTTCACTACTTTGCACTCAGAACAAACGCGCATATACAAATAACTGCGACATTAAAAGCCGAAGGAATACAACTTTGAGCTATTAATAAACGACAACGTAGGTCTATGATGTTATTTTTAAACCTACCGCAACAGGTGGACTTTTTTTGTTTCTCAGGCACTGTTGAGTTCTGGCTATTCTTGTAGGACTTCCCTTCTGCTGTTGCATTGAGAAACACTCCCTTAATAACTGCCGGCCGCGTTGGCCGAGGGGATTGAGGCGCTCCAGTCACGGTGGTATGCACGGTCACTACGGTCGGGGGTTCGAATCCCCCCTCGGGCATGGATATTTGTGCCGGCCTTAGTTGTAAGTAGTTCATAAGTAGTTTGTAAGTTTAGGGACTGGTGACCCCGTAGTTAAGTCCCATAGACTCTAAAAACATTTGAACATTTTTGCCTTAACAACTCTTACGGCGCTTATTTACCACTTCCATTGCAGAAAAAGCCCAAAATGAATAATTACTGCTTGCTACACAATGGAACCTCAAACAGTAATAACAAAGCTCACGTGCACCTCTGGCCACTAGCACATAACCCAGATTTTACTTCACAACAGGTGGCACGTAGATCGTCGGGCATTCTTGAGAGGAACATTAGAACTACTTCCACATCTAATAACAGATAGCCCGCTTTTTACTGAGTAGTGTTAGGCATGTAGCGCACATTTTCACAATAATTTTTTTTTCATTTTTGGCTCTTACCACGGATTTTATATTCAGTCTACAAATGATTATCTAGTGTCTACAAATGCCGTATTAGCATCAGCTAACAATGGCCATCAATAGTATGAAATTGAAGAGCACAACTTCTAATTGTTAGCTGTAGCCTAGTAAGATGATATTAAGAAAACTGACACTTTTGGTTCTTAAAAAATCGCGCCACAGACGTTAGTGGTGTGGCAGTCTAACGGTTAAGGCGTCTGCCAAGTAAGCAAGTCCGCTTGCGGCAGGCGAGCTGTGTGGATGTGTTGTTTACATCCTCGCTGCGGCCGGTCGCGCGCTATTCGTGTGTGGTGAGTTGGACGCTCTTGCGGCGTAGTAATAGCTGTAGGTAGAAATGAATAGAACATAAAATGACGGAATCCCTTAGACGAGATACTTTGAAGTTCACATTCGATGAACGCTTTGCGAGACCCAAAGCCTTTGAAGTAGAAGCCTTTCTAAGAGACGTTGTGAAGCTGAGCTTTAACGAAATAATAGGAATATATCTGTCGATCGTCAGTAGTACAGCTTATGTTAAAATGATTAGTACTGCATGCTGTGCTAAAGTAATTGAACAATGTGGAGGAACTCAAAAATTTAACCATTCTGACGGGAATGTCGGTGAAGTGAGAGTCGATCATGCAGGATTCGCCACTAAAACAGTTCGAATCTTTGAACTTCCCTTCGAAATTACCGCGGAAGAGATAAATTCAGTCCTTAGACCTTACGGACGAATTATCAGTAATGTTGCAGAAAAATGGGCGACATTTCAAACTTTCCCCGTCCTCAATGGCGTAAGACAAGTAAAGATAGAACTTCGAAAGCACATCCCCTCGTATATCTATGTATGCGGGTATAGAGCGATCGTGATATACGACGGTCAGCCACGTACATGCTCAGGCTGTGGACAGACTGGACATGTACGAACCGAATGTATACAACGAAGGGTGACGCAGCTGCCGGCGAGTGAGCCGGTCGCCCCTATGACGATGACGTCACTGCCAGTGACGTACTCCTCAGCCGTCCGCGGAACCACAACCCAGGCATTGAGCGACGCAACGAACAAACCAGAGGAGACAAACGATGACAACCAATGCCTGCCAATGGAGGTCAGTGATACTAAAGGAACGTCTGTTCTTTCTAACACAAAGGGAACAGTCATTGACGAAGATCTTGGAACAAAGCCTGACGGGGACACAGAACAAAATGTGCGGAGAGAAGAGGAGGGCAGTGCCACTCAAGATCCGAGTACCAATTCTGAAGATGAAGAGCGTCCGAAATGGCGGTTAGCACCCCCTGACGCAGAACACAAAGCACAGACGCTACGCGAAAAAGCGCAGGAAATTGGTAAAAAATTAAGCGGAAAAAAATCAGTAACATCTCAACGGAACCAGCCAACGAAAAACAAAGAAGACTCACGTGATACCGAAATTCATCACCCACAGGGCGATGAAATAGACAATAGCACACGCAAAGTGTACCACAACAAAACTACGACTCAGCAGTGCCCTGAGAACAAGTCGCCCCGCCAAACTGATGGAGGTACCTGGGCGGATGAAATTTTAGAATTTCCTCAAGACGAGGAAATGAAAGAAGTTGCAAATACAATAACTGCCTCGTCTTCCGGACGGAGAGACGACAAATCAAAAGACAAGTCATCGTCGCGTTCGATGCAATAAGAGCAGGAGGTATCGACTAATATGAGCGGCAAAATTCAGCACATATAGGAAGTCAATATTGCTATGCAAGCCTACAGGGTCGGGACAGTAAATATAAACAAAATCCGCAGCCATCTGAAACTTAAGGCCCTGCAAGACATGCTGTACGCCGCCGATCTCGACATCGTCTTGCTGCAAGAGGTGACAGACGTTAATTTAGAACACATAACAGGTTTTAACGCAATCATAAATCCAGGAAACGACCAACAACTTGGAACAGCGATACTCACAAAAGAAGGCATAATCGTGAAAGACGTGGAAAAGTTACCAAACGCCAGAGGTATCGCAGCTACCATCCATAACACGAGACTGATCAATGTGTATGCACCATCTGGCAACAGCAACAGAAGAAAACGCGCAGAATTCTTCAAAGACGAAATAGTGTCTCTCTTCCGGAGGAGATATGAATACATCATTTTAGGAGGTGACTATAATTGTGTCTTATCTGCTAAAGATCAGATACCAAATTTTAATTATTGTGCAGAACTCAACGCTATAGTCACAGACTTCAAGCTGATAGACACCTGGGAGCACAAGAACGGAGAACGGCCTGGCTTCACGCACTTCACCAGCCATTCAGCAAGCCGCATTGACAGGATCTACGTGTCCGAGAATCTGAAGACGCGCATTCTGCAAACCGAATTATGGCCCACAATCTTTTCGGACCACACAGCTTATATCTGTACCATAAATTTACAAAAGCAAGAAACCTACAGGAGACGTGGTCTGTGGAAACTCAATGTAACCAATCTAAAAGATCCAGCATGTCATGAGGCATTTAATGAAGTATGGACAGAGTGCGAGAAAAGATTCCCTTTATACCCCTCGGCACTCACATGGTGGATGAAATGCGCGAAACCCATGATCAAAAGAGCGATGATAAATTACTCTCGTGAGAAAACAGCCTGGCACAAACAGACAGTTGAATTCTACTTCAAAGTTCTCCGAGATTTATACGCGTCCAATGGGTCTGTAATTGACAACCAAGCAGAGATAAAAAGGGTTCAAGCCAAACTCCCTGCATTAAAACGCAAACAGCTCGAAGGTTATAAAATAAGAGCAAGGCTTCAAAATGAAGTGCAGGGCGAACACACATCAATTTATCATGTCACAAACGAAAGAAAAGCACAGCACAGAAAAATAATAACCAAACTACGATCGACAGATGGTAGCTCACTGACCCTGCAACATGAAATCAAGACAGAAATTCACAATTATTTCACCAACTTATTAAGTAATACACCGACGGACATAACCGCTCAAAATGACCTTACAACAGGAATGACACGACAACTTGACCAGGAAGAAGCAGACAGTCTTTTAGTTGAAATAATGGAAGAGGAAGTTGAAAACGCGATAATGCGGAGCCCGAAAAATAAATCTCCTGGGCCCGATGGAATTCCGGCAGAGCTTTATCAGACATTCAAACTACAGATGTTACCCAAGCTCACGTGTATATGCAAAGAACTAATGAACCCCAACACCAACATCCCGAATGATTTCAGAGAAGGAGTAGTCGTGCTAATCCCAAAAAACCCTACAGCACAATCAGTAGAAAATCTAAGACCTATTACCTTACTGAATAGCGATTACAAAATATTTGCACGCATCATGAATGAAAGACTGAAACCAGTACTGAACGCCGTCATCGGTTCATATCAGTCGAGCGTAGGAAAAAACAGGTCAATTCACCATACACTCTGCGATTACAGGGACATAATTTCAATCGCAGCCACTTGTAAACTAAAGCGCGCTCTGGTCTCATTAGATTTTGAAAAAAGCATTCGATAGAGTCAACCATGAGTATCTCTTCTACATAATGTGTATAATGAACTTCCCGCAAAGTTACATCAGAATCATGAAGAACTTACTAAATAATGCAACATCTACAATAATGGTAAATGGTCAACCCAACAGACCTATAAAGGTAAAAAGTTCAATGAGACAAGGCTGTCCCCTGTCAATGTCGCTTTTTGCCATAGCCATTGAACCCTTGCTTTTTCGAATCAGTGAAAATTTGGAAGGCATATTACTACGCGGGCAAAATATTGTCTGTAGAGCTTATGCCGACGACGTCACGGTCCTGGTCAAAGACAATAATGAGATCGCCCAATTATTGGATATCGTACATATGTATGAACTCGCGTTTGGCGCCAAACTGAACAGACGAAAATCCGCAATAATGGATATCGGACGAGGATTAGGAGATCCAATCCAAGGGGAAATAAAAAAGACTGCCACTTTGAAGTGCCTTGGAATTGAATACACGCCCCATATCCAGCAAACAATTGCACGAAATTACAGAAGAATACTTAATAGCATGCGTGCCAGTACATACCAAAATCTACTCAGAACACTCGATGAAATACAAAGAGTGGAACTGGTGAATACCTACCTAACACCTAAAATAAATTGTGGCGCAAGTCTTGCCAATTCCGAGGACTGTGGCAGAAAGGATCTTAGCTGCCTTTGGCCACTTCGTCAGCCGCGGCCATATTTTTAAAGTCAAATACGGAACTTTAACACTATCGGTCGACAACGGTGGCCTTAACCTAATAGATGTATATAATAAAGCACAAGCTCTGTACCTTAGCAAAACCTACAAACTGTGGACCAAAATGCCGAACTCCATAGCGGCATTTCTATTAAATGAAATAGCGCCGCCCAACTGTGCTGCTCCAATCGATGTTAGCCACATTCCCACTGAATTGTATCATTTGAAACACTTTTTAATAGAATATAGCTATATTAGTATGAGAATATCAGAGAAGGACATGTATAAAGTCAAAGCAATCTACAGAAACTTTCTGCAGTTTCATACCAAGAACGTCATTGAAAAGAAGTAAAAAAGACTTCAATTGGAAAATAATCTGGAGAAACATTCACAATCCCCATTTACCAACCAACGTGAGGGTGCTGTGGTATTATGCTGTCAACCGAAAAGTCCCAACAAACCATAGACTCCACGAAATACACCTAGCAAATACTCCCTTGTGCCCAACCTGTAATTTGAATGACACAGACGAACATCAGTTTGTCTGCAAAAACGTCCACAATATTTGGCAGTCCCTCAGGTACAAACTTGCAATTATGCAACGAACTTCGCCCCACACCATAACACCCGCGAGCGTCCTACACCCAGACGAAGAACTTTACCCACAAACGAAGGAAAATGCAGTGAACTGGTTAAAGGGACACGCGGTGTTTTACATACTTACAAACATGGAGAAGAGCGAAGGAGATTTTTGGACGTACATTAAAATACAGCACCACAAACTAATGCAAATAAAGGATTATCGAAAACAATACGCAAACTTTCTCAATAGAACCATCATATGAATTACAACTACAACGTTATACCTGATTCTGCATACAAAACAAAAAGGTGAAAACATATAAACAAAATTAGGAACATAAGACAAAACAAATATAACGGTCAACTATGGAACGATTATTTCCGAACACAATCATTTTTTTTAAAGACTAATATTTCATCTCATCAAGTTTTGGCTCTAGAAGAGAGACGTTTTAATTTTATCTTATTTTAGTTTACTCCTCATATTATACATAAATATCATTCCTTACAGATAAATCGTTACATCACCAAGATTTTATTTTCTGTTGTATCACTAAAGAAAGCGGCATTCTATCCCGCTGACGGATTTCGGAGTTAGAGAAGATAAACAAATTGAGAAAATAAAGAAGAACCTGATAAAGTACACGGAAACGTGTGTAAACTAAATCTTTTAACCTCGCGAAGACGAACTTTGAAATCGTCAGTAGAGAGACAGAAACCGAAACAAAAAGTACTTTATTCTACATTTCAGAAATTGTCAGTAGTTATGTTTCAGATCGCAGAAGGGAATCATACCTCAGAGGAGAAATATTAAAAATCATTATTATTTCCATTTTTTTTCTCCAGTTGCATTCTTAAATTATAAAACGCTTAAAGGACTGTTTTGTCATTACCTTTAATGAAACGAAGGAGGAAATTTTAGTTCATTCAACAAATGAAGACAAGAATTTAATTTACGAAGGAAGAAGATAGAACCAATAAATATGGATAAAAATGCGCCGAAGAAGGCGACAATAAAAAAAAAAAATTTAAAAAAAAAAGTTAAGACGAAAAAAAAAAACGGTTAAGACAAAAAAAAAAAATAAAAAAAATAAAAAAAAAAGAAGAAGAAGAAGTAAGCAATGCGTTAGACTTTCACGCTGAAGGTCAGTGGTTCAAAACCCAACACTACCTAATTTTTTTTCCTAAAAGCGTTTCAGACACTCTTATTAATTAATTTTTTATTATTTAGATTATTATTTTGGTCCAAAATGTTTGCAAAAACTTATAACACTACAAATCTAAAGTGGGCCGTAAAACACGTCAGTGCCATTTTGTTATCAGTTATCGTTGTTATTCCCCAGCTCTATTGCCGACGGCACAGAGTAGTTCCACGAATCCTTTGCTGGACACGTAAACTGCAGTGCAGTCATTTCTGTGGAAAACAGGCCACGCGATGTTCGCCCACGTGAATTTGATATTCTATGCGAGGCGCGCTAACAGCAACGCGAGTTCGCCCCACGTGGGGACTGTTAGCGCGGCACGCGGCGGAATGCAAACACTCGGTGACGTCACAGTGGGGGCGGAGCTTCCTGTCGGGCCGGGAAGTGTGCAGGGCAGGGCCGGTGTGCTACGCTGCGCTATGACCTAAGCCGGCGCTGGCTCCTTGGCGCACACGGCACCTCAGGAAATTATCAATTACAGCTAACGACGGCGGCAAATGGCTGTGAGAATGGGCCGCGCCGCCAAACAGCTGTCACTCACCGGACCGCGGCAAGGCGGCGCCCGCAAACGGAGCCATGTTAAAATTTACGTTATAGGTACGGTCCGCCTTGAGCAAACATAAAGAAAGTAATATTCGAATAATAAAGAAAATAACAATGTGAATGAAGATTCAACAAAATACTATAACAACAAAACACGAGGTGCATTCAAGTTCTAAGGCCTCCGATTTTTTTTCTAATCAACTACTCACCCGAAATCGATGAAACTGGCGTTACTTCTCGACGTAATCGACCTGCAGACTTATACACTTTTCACAACGCTGACGCCATGATTTCATGGCAGCTGCGAAGGCTTCTTTAGGAGTCTGTTGTGAACACTGGAAAATCGCCGAGGCAATAGCAGCACGGCTGGTGAACGTGCGGCCACGGAGAGTGTCTTTCATTGATGGAAGAAGCCAAAAGTCACTAGGAGCCAGGTCAGGTGAGTGGGGAGCATGAGGAATCACTTCAAAGTTGTTTTCACGAAGAAACTGTTGCGTAACGTTAGCTCGATGTGCGGGTGCGTTGTCTTGGTGAAACAGCACACGCACAGCCCTTCTCGGACGTTTTTGTTGCAGTGCAGGAAGGAATTTGTTCTTCAAAACATTTTCGTAGGATGCACCTATTACCGTAGTGCCCTTTGGAATGCAATGGGTAAGGATTACGCCCTCGCTGTCCCAGAACATGGACACCATCATTTTTTCAGCACTGGCGGTTACCCGAAATTTTTTTGGTGGCGGTGAATCTGTGTGCTTCCATTGAGCTGACTGGTGCTTTGTTTCTAGATTGAAAAATGGCTTCCACGTCTCATCCATTGTCACAACCGACGAAAAGAAAGTCCCATGCATGCTGTCGTTGCGCGTCAACATTGCTTGGCAACATGCCACACGGGCAGCCTTGTGGTCGTCCGTCAGCATTCGTGGCACCCACCTAGGTGGATGACACTTTTCGCATTTTCAGGTCGTCATGCAGGATTGTGTGCACAGAACCCACAGAAATGCCAACTCTGGAGGCGATCTGTTCAGCAGTCATTCGGCTATCCCCCAAAACAATTCTCTTCAATTTCTCGATCATGTTGTCACACTGGCTCGTGCGAGCCCGAGGTTGTTTCGGTTTGTTGTCACACGATGTTCTGCCTTCACTAAACTGTCGCACCCACGCACGCACTTTCGACACATCGATAACTCCATCACTACATGTCTCCTCCAACTGTCGATGAATTTCAATTGGTGTCACACCACCAGTGGCGTAGCTACTACACCAATAGCCCCGGGGCAAAAATGACGTGGGGCCCTCTCTAAACTAAAACTATACCACAGGCGCCGACTTTTGTAAATCTTGGGGTATTGCTCAGTGGCGTTTCCAATAGGGGGGAGGTGGTGCCGGCCTGCACCCACCCCCCACCCCCCAGTGACAGGTATTTCCAAAATAAAAATAAAATTTTTTTTAAAAAAAGTATTATTTTGCCAATTCTAGGTTCAAAGGTAGAGTAATAATTTTGTTTTATTTTAGTAGTATTTTTTCTTTTTTGATTCATCTGGTGTTAATTTAGGACCATTTTAATCTCCGAAGGGAGAAAAGTAATTTTTTAGCAGACAGTAAAGAAATTAACAGCCATTAATTTCAATTTCACGATTCAGAAGTACTGGGCGGCTTTTGCGACCATTTGAAGCTGTTTTCCCGTTGTAGTGAGTACAGAAATCATTTTCAGACTTTTCGTTTTTCATGCATATCAGATAATGATGTGCCTGTATTGTGAATACTGTGTTCATTATCGCAAAAACTAACATCGGATGGTCTTCCTGCCTTCTTTCTTCTGCAGATTTATTTTCTATACAGTATTACGAAAACAGTCCATAATTACTTCTGCTGTCATACCACGTCTGTCGATACCAATAGGTTTACAACCAATTGTTACATTACACACTAATTCAGTAAACAGGATGAAAAAGTCACGACTTAACACAAACACGATTCCTTGAAGACAATTGACTTCTAAGAGAATACATAAACGTTAAATTAGTAGTATACACATTTTCATCGTATTGTACCAAACCCACTTCATATCTAGTTATTTAATACAACAATTAAAGGTTACGATATTGAACTTACAAGCAGCATTCCATTAACATTAGGACTATTTGGAAAATGATCACTTCACTCACATGTCAACATGAATTTTAATGCCTACGAATTTAATTACCTGTTTGTTTTAGATAATATTTTTACAGCGGTGTATTACATAAGCCAGTCGCCCATCAATGGAATGAGAGAGTCAAATTTAATTACAATCAAGAAATATAACGTAAAGAAAAAAATAATACCAAAATTTTCAATGGGGTATGCCGAGCATACCCACTCAAATTTTGGGGTATACTTGAGCGACCATGCATACCCGTAATCAGCGCCTATGGACTATACAGATGCAATACTACTTCATCAGATCCTTACCGCTTACTGGAAGAGATAATAAGGCAAACCTAAATACTCTTAAGTAAATTACTGTGTGTCATGCAGCAGATAACATTTAATCGTACTCTCTAATATAATTATAACTGTGAAAGTTAATTATGCTTTCAAGCAGAAACTACTGGGTCGATTTGGATGAAATTTTGGAGAGGGATAGAGTTCGACCTGCGTAGGAAATACAGGTAAAACTACCATGGAATAGTTTTCGAAGTTGCTCCATACTAGATGACTGAAGTCGCAGGCAGAAGCTAGTAAAAATGAACAATGAAGTTTTACTCAACCACGAAAATATAGCCCCCTGCCGCAAATCCATGAACAGTATTGTCACACACTGCTAGTAATTCAGCAGGTGGCAGGGTGCACATCTTAGCGGACAAGCAATACCTTTTTATGTTTATATTGTGAGATGGGAATAATTTTTGGATTTCACTTCTTGAGTTTGAAGTTTTTTGGTAGTGTTCAAAAAGTTAAAAGTCGAAAATCCTTCATTCGGCTAAAATATTACATGCAGTAGAACGTCGATTATCTGAAGTGTAATTGGGGGACATGGATGTTCGGAAAACCGATTATTCGTATAACCGAACTGTACACTTCCATTTGCCAATAAGAAGTTCCGTACAGTAAATGTATTTATACAGTGTTTTGAGTCGCGCGATCCTTCGCATTGCGTCGAGCGGCACGCCGCAACACTTGGAAGGCGCAGCTGTTGCTGTGAGCAGCTTTGATGCTGCAGCTACTGTACTTGTGCCGACTGTTGTACTCAGCGACTGTCGGCTTGGCCTGTCAGCAGGCCCCACTAGAAGCAATGTTCCGTCACCCTGTGGCCCAGTGCAGCTACTGTGGAAAGCTTAGTTTGACGGGAGGGGGAATTGATGGACGGTAGGGAGGGAAGGTAAATAATAATAAAATTTAAAAAACAAAAAAAAATAAAAACTACGGTCTACTGTAACTTTTTCCGAACTTTGCTTACAGAGGCCGAGGGGCCCCTTGATGTCGGGGGCCCCGGGGCACTGCCCCGCCTAGCCCTATGATAGCTACGCCACTGCACACCACGCAAATTCAGAAAACGAATGAATGCACGCTGTTCAAGTAAGGAAAACGTCGCCATTTTATCTAAAATTGTTCTCATTCTCGCCGCTGACGGTAAAATTCCATCTGCCGTACGGTGCTGCCATCTCTGGGACGTATTGACAATGAACGCGGCCTCATTTTAAAACAATGCGCATGTTTCTATCTCTTTCCAGTCTGGAGAAAAAAATCGGAGGCCTTAGATCTTGAATGCACCTCGTATTTCGCATATTGAAACTTCATTTTAAGCATGATATTACAATGTTATTATGGTTTGCAGGTCTCATTGACTTATTTCCCTCTACGATCCTGAAGTGATTCACCATTCTTAATTTTCGATTGCAGTACTTGAATGCGTATTGGAGTTAAAGCATAAACATTACGCAAATTCTTTAAACATACTTGTACTTTCTTACTATTACACATTAAGAAGTACTAGAAGCTGCACTCCCTGCAAGAGACACGTTCCTCAGTGTAACGTCTTTGAAAATCACAAATCTCTATGCATCGTTAAACCAAGAATAACTATTGATCATTGAGTGTCTTAGAATAAAACTTGGCGAACAGACGTTCCTTTCCATTGGCATCAAGTATTGTGCATCTTTCATATTTACACCTGCATGCCTTTTCCTGCAAACAAAATTATACTCAGTTAACTATCAGCTTATTTGCTACTTAACCTAGTGATTTCAATACTCGTAGACGACATTCTTACAGGGATAAAACTAAAGCTTCTAAAACATAGTTTGAAGATATTACATCCTTATTCCACTTTGCAGCTTTTACAGTGCCTTTCGTGTTGTATATTATTTTCCAATATGCTTTAGACACTTCCTTTTCACTTATTTCCGTTCATCTATATTTATTTTTCGCCTATGGCCTTTATTTAATTGATTTATTACACCTGGTGATGAACCAACACAAGCACTATCCACCATCTTGACTGATGTTCCATCCTTATTTTAGCTGGTTGTAAACTAGCTTTACGTTCAAATATAAGACACAATATGGTACCACAGGCTTAGAGGCATGCAGATACAGCCTGTTTCCACTGAAATCACACTTTTCAAAAATTATCCTTATTCCAGGGAGGTATGCAATTGACCCCAACTGTAGTTTTTGTTAACAATTTATGTAAATATTACATCAAGCGCTCTGAAAACTTTTGTGAATGAACTGAAATCCTGTGCGGCAAAAGTCATAATATTCTAGATTTTTTACAAGAAACGGAAATATTGTTTTATCCATAGTAATGATGCTTGGGGTCACGTATGACCCCCCATATAGAGTCCTAGGGTTAACATTGCTCTTCTTGAGGTTTGAAAAGCTCTTCAATCTCCGTGTTTGCTTATAAATAAAAAATTTGCTTCATAGGTACGGTCCTCCTTGACCAAACACAATTGTTTTTAGTTTCTCCCAGACATATTTCTCTGGCGTTGCAGCATCATCAGTGGGATATTTATTTCATACTGTCTGTCAAATGAACAATGAAATGATTGGTACTTTTTGTATATTAAGTGTAAAAACTACAGATAATTGTGAAAACTAATATAAACTAATATAAATCGTTTCTTACTACCAGAATTGTATACAGGGTGAATCTAAATTCGCGCGCTCGGGCTTCGCAGCGCTATTCTTGACATGCTAGCAATAAAAAATGTCTCTCACAAAATTTCGTCCTGCGCATATTTCCGGCAGTAAATGGACGTCGTAGATTGAGATGGGTGTGTGTCCCATACGTCAGTGTGTTTCTGAGTTACACTACTACACCAGCAAACTTCTAAGGGATATGGGAGATGTCTCGAGGAACAAAATGAGCATGGAAACCTATGCACGGAAACGCCATTCAACGACGCTACGGAGAGTCCAAGTTACACGAACTAGCTCTTGCGGCTAGATATCCCCTCCAGCAACTTCGACGCTCTGTAGCGTAATTGGATGACGTTACCGGGCTTCGGTTTCTATGCTCACTTTGTTCCTCAAGACACCTCCCACACCCCCTAGAAGTTTGTTGGTGTAGTATAATTCTGAACCACACTGACGTATGGGACACATACCCAACTTCGACGTCCATTTACTGCCGGAAATATGCGCAATGCGAAATTTTGAGAGAGACATTTTTTTATTGCTAGCATGAGTGCGCGAATTTAGATTTATAGTTTATAGTGACAAAACCACTCCCATGAACCTCAGACATTGCAGAGGTGGGGTGGCTTGCGTGCCTCAACGATACAGATAGCCGTACCGTAGGTGCAACCACAGCGGAGGGGTATCCGTGGAGAGGCCAGACAAACTTGTGGTTCCTGAAGAGGGGCAGCAGCCTTTTCAGTAGTTACAGGGGCAACAGTCTGAATGATTGACTGAGCTGGCCTTGTAACATCAGCTAACGTGGCTTTGCCACACAGCTACTGCGAACGGCTGAAAGCAAGGGGAAACTATAGCCGTTACCTTTCCCGAGGACATGCAGCTCTACTGTATGAACATATGATGATGGCATCCTCTCGGGTAAAATATTCCGAAGGTAAAATAGTCCCCCATTCGGATCTCCGGGCGGGAACTACTCAGGAGGATGTGATCATCAGGAAAGACAATACTGGCATTCTACGGGTCGGAGCGTGGAATGTTAGATCCCTTAATCGAGTAGGAAAATTAGAAAATTTAAAAAGGGAAATGGATAGGTTGAAGTTAGATATAGTGGGAATTAGTGAAGTGCGGTGGCAGGATGAACAGGATTTCTGGTCAGGTGAGTACAGGATTATAAATACAGAATCAATTGGGGGTATCACAGGAGTAGGATTGATAATGAATAAGAAAATAGGAATGCGGGTAAACTACTATGACCAGCACAGTGATCGCATTATCATTGTCAAGATAGATACGAAGCCAACACCGACAACAGTAGTACAGGTTTATATGCCAACTAGCTCTGCCGATGATGAGGAAATCGAACAAATATATGAGGAGCTAAAGGAAATTATTCAGACAATTAAGGGAGAGGAAAATTTAATTGTTATGGGAGACTGGAATTCGGTAGTGGGACAAGGAAGGGAAGGGAAGATAGTAGGTGAATATGGTCTGGGCAAAAGGAATGAAAGAGGAAGCCGCCTGGTAGAATTTTGCACGGAACATAATTTAGTTATAACAAACACCTGGTTCAAGAATCACAAAAGAAGGTTGTATACGTGGAAGAGACCAGGAGATACCGGAAGATACCAGATAGATTTTATAATGGTAAGACATAGATTTCGGAATCAGGTTCTACAGTGTAAGACATACCCAGGGGCAGATATAGTCTCTGACCATAACTTGTTGGTTATGAACTGTAGGCTGAAACTAAAGAAACTACAAAAAGGTAGGAAAATAAGGAGATGGGACCTGGATAAATTGAAGGAACCTGAGGTTCTTAAAAATTTCAGAGGGAGCTTTAGGCAACAATTGACAGAAACGGGGGAAAATAAAACAGTAGAGGAGGAATGGGTAAAATTGAGAGATGAAATAGTGAAGGTAGCAGAGGACAAAATTGGTAGGAAGGAAAGACCTACAAAAAATCCTTGGATATCACAGGAGATACTAAATTTAATCGATGAAAGGAGAAAATATAAAAATGCAGTAAATGAAACAGGCAAAATGGAGTACAGACGACTAAGAAATGAGATTGTCAGGAAGTGCAAAATGGCTAAGCAGGAGTGGCTAGAAGGCAAATGCAAGGATGTAGAAGAATGTATAAATAGGGCAAAAATAGATACAGCATACAGGAAAATAAAAGAAACATTTGGAGATAAGAAAAACAGCTCTATGAATATCAAGGACACTGATGGAAAACCAGTTTTCTGCAAAGCAGGGAAAGCTGAAAGGTGGAAAGAATATATAGAGGGGCTCTACAAAGGAAATGAACTTCGAGACAATATTGTAGGAAGGGAAGAGGATGTAGATGAAGATGAAATAGGAGATACTGTACTGAGAGAAGAATTTGACAGAGCCCTGAAAGACCTAAGTCGAAACAAGGCCTCTGGAGTAGATGATATTCCCTCAGAGCTACTGAAGTCTCTGGGAGAACCAGCCATGACAAAATTGTTTCACCTGGTGTGTAAGATGTATGAGACTGGTGAAATACCCTCAGACTTTAAGAAAAATGTTATAATCCCCATCCCTAAGAAAGCAGGTGCAGACAGGTGTGAAAACTACAGAACCATCAGTTTAATAAGTCATGGTTGCAAAATATTAACGCGAATTATATACAGAAGGATGGAAAAGATGGTAGAAGCCGACCTCGGGGAAGATCAGTTTGGGTTCAGGAGAAATGTAGGAACACGGGAGGCAATACTCACTTTACGGCTTATCCTAGAAGATAGATTAAGAAAAGGCAAACCTACATTTCTAGCTTTTGTAGATTTGGAGAAGGCTTCTGACAACGTTGATTGGAATAAACTCTTTCAAGTTCTGAAGCAAGCAAGAGTAAAATATAGGGAACGTAAGGTTATTTACAACTTGTACAAAAACCAGACAGCGGTTGTCAGAGTTGAAGGGCATGAAAGGGATGCAGTGGTTGGAAAGGGAGTAAGACAGGGTTGTAGTCTTTCTCCATTGTTGTTCAATTTGTACATTGAGCAAGCTATAAAGGAAAGCAAGGAGAAATTTGGAGAAGGAATTAAAGTTCAGGGTGAAGAATTAAAAACATTGCGTTTTGCCGACGACATAGTAATTCTGTCAGATACAGCAAAGGACCTGGAAGAGCAATTGAACGGAATGGACAGTGTGCTGAAAGGTGCATATAAGATGAACATTAACAAGAGTAAACTAGGGTAATGGAGTGCAGTGTAAGAAAGTCAGGTGATGCTGAAGGAATTAGATTGGGAAACGAAGCAATAAAGGAGGTAGATGAGTTTTGTTACTTGGGCAGTAAAATAACAAATGATGGTCGCAGTACAGAGGATATAAAATGCAGAATGGCAATGGGTAGAAAGGCGTTCTTGAATAAGAGAAATTTGTTAACATCAAATATTGATTTAAACCTAAGGAAGTCCTTTCTGAAGGCATTTGTATGGAGTGTTGCCTTGTATGGGAGTGAGACATGGACGATAAACAGTGCGGACAGGAAGAAGATTGAGGCTTTTGAAATATGGTGCTACAGAAGAATGCTGAAGATTAGGTGGGTGTATCGCGTAACTAATGAGGAGGTACTGAACAGAATTGGGGAGAAAAGGAATTTCTGGCATACCTTGACTAAAAGAAGGGATAGATTGGTAGGACACATTCTTAGACATCAAGAAATTGTGAATTTAGCGTTGGAGGGAAGTGTGTGGGGAAAAAATCGCAGGGGAAGACCAAGAGATGGATACAGTACGCAGATTCAGACAGATGTAGGTTGCCGTTCGTATGTGGAGATGAAGAGGCTTGCTCAGGATAGGGTATTGTGGAGAGCTGCATCAAACCAGTCTCCGGACTGAAGACCACAACAACAACAGTGGCAAAACGCTACTAATTTCGTATGTTTCATACAGAAATAATGATGTGCTACTCCTATCAACACAGCATCAATCATTTGCAGTGCCCGAAGAAACAGTTAGATTTTTTGAATTATGTTTCCTGTTGAGTTGTTCGTCGCATCATAAAGCCATTGCGAAACATATATGAGTGAAACAAATTATGACAAAGTAATACTGTAAGTTCTGATATTTAATTACTCTGCCATATTTAATTCTACTATGTAGATAACTGCTGAAAAGGCTGTGAAATGTGTCTAAATAACAAAATGTAAACAATATTAAACCACAGTATGTTGTTTTCTGAATGATTACTACATACAGTCAATTATGTACTGATTGGGGTCACGTGTGGCCACACACAGAGTACTAGGGGAATTTTAGCAAACGGAATCCAAGGGTTAATCCAGTAGTTGTATTCTGTGAATAGGGTGAACTTAAATTAACTGGGGACGCGGCGGAATGGCCAAACGCATTGAGGCGCTATGCTGCGATGCTCGAGGCCGTTTCCC
This sequence comes from Locusta migratoria, assembly GCA_026315105.1. Lineage (NCBI taxonomy): Eukaryota > Metazoa > Arthropoda > Insecta > Orthoptera > Acrididae > Locusta > Locusta migratoria. The sequence continues at coordinate 97,500,877 of CM048745.1, forward strand.
GTCGGGGGTTCGAACCAACACCCCCTAGAAGATAAGGCCTGACAACTGGCCGTGCCTACTAGACTTGCGCATAATAGTTCGCGATCGGGAGCGCTCACTTTAGTTCGTCCGCTGCCGGTGACGGCTGAGCGGTGTGGTCTGCGCATGCAAGGTGGAGGGAGAAGTTCCCCCACCTAGCTGATTCATGCGCTTGCTGCTTGAGCCGCTAACGATATCAAAGTCGAAATGTTTGTAGAGCTTATGGGACTTAACTACGGGGGCATCAGTCCCTATACTTACAAACTACTTATGAACTACGAGGCGGTGGGCGTGCCCCAACGGGCAGCCAGTCAAGCGGCCGAGCGCATTGAGGCGCTATGCTACCATGGGCGAGGCCGTTCCCCGTCGGGGATTCGAATCCCCCCTCGGGCATGGATGTTTGTGCCGTCTTTAGTATAAGCTAGTTCATAAGCAGTTTGTAAGTTTAGGGACTGATGACCCCGCAGTTAAGTCCCACAAGCTTTACAAACATTTGAACATTAAATAGTGACAACTATTTATTCACAACCGTTACATGTTTGCACCTGTTGCTGTCCTAAGTAGTCACCAGCATTGTGTAGGACCCGTCGCCAGCGATGTAGGACGCATAGTATACCGTTAGCAGAGCCTGTTCTGTTGATGGTGCGAATGGAGCGTTCTACTGCCCCTCGAATCTCTGGAACAGTTCTGAAGCGAATGCCACTTAGTGGTTCTTTTATCTTCGGAATCAAATCAAAGTCACAAGGACTTAAATCCGGGGAAGTTTTGTGGATTGTACAGTGCTAACTAACAAACGAGCCACAGCTCGCGCTGTATGTGCCCGCGCACTGCCGTGCGATATGATGGGTGGGTTGCGCAGGAACTGTTACCGCTTCTTTCGCAGAACTCAAGTCCTTGTGACTTTGATTTGATTCCGCAGATGAAGGAACCACTTTGTGGCATTCGCTCGAAACTATGTGGCATTCGCTTCAGACCTGTTCGAGATATTCGACACGCAGTAGACCGCTCCATTGGCATCATCAACAGAACAGTCTCTGCTAACGTCATACAACGGGTTCTACACTACTCTGGTGACTACTCTGAAGGACAGTAACATGTAATGCGTTTGTATCGGTTGTGCCACTATTTAAGTTCCAAACCTCGTATATTGCGCCCATTGTTAGTATTTCCTTATATTGTCCCCTTCCCTTGCTTCAGTTTCCAAAAGGCCCAATGTATCGTACATGATACAGTAATAAAATACGAGTTTTAGGAAGAAAAATCGTCTTTTACGTCACTCTTTGCTAGACTTCACATCAGAGAACCTTTAAGGACATTTTAGAAATAAGTAAATGATAATTTAAAACTAATGATCTTTCTTGTTTCAATGGAAATTTTTCCCATTAAAAAAGCAATTGTTACTGACAGAGTACCACGAGCAAGTGAACTGGTTGTTCTGCAGAGCGTACTGAATACGATGCATTCGGCGTTATTACGAAAAACTATAGAAATTTAAAGCAGTGTAATTTAGATTGATGTGTCATATTAAAGCTTAACTCACTGTGGATTAAAACGTGAAACCGTGTCTGTATTTGAACAATATTAAATATAGCAAAAAAAATTATATGATGGACCTGTCTATTAAATAATCTGGTTAAAATATGGATTTTAGTATGATTCTTTCCTTGAGAAAGATTAAAGCTTCTGAAATCGAACACTAAGATTACACATGTGTGTGTGTGTGTGTGTGTGTGTGTGTGTGTGTGTGTGTGTGTGTGTGTGTGTGTGTGCGTGTGTATGTGTGTGTGTGTGTGTGAAAGAGAGAGAGAGAGAGAGAGAGAGAGAGAGAGAGAGAGAGAGAGAGAGAGAGATATTGTTTACAGAACATCGGATAACACAGTAAATGAAACCAACACTCTTAATGACAGAACAGTACTAAAAATTTTAATGAGATTGAATACTAATATCGTATGTTTGAAACGTAATGTCTACTAAGATTATTTCAAAATTATTTTTGGCGTACACACTATAGTAGTGACCAGGCCACACTCAATTCAGCTGCATCAGCCAAGATAAATAAGTATATCTGCTACTGTAATACTTTTGTGAGCTTTGTATGAAATAATACTTCAACTAGGATATTCAAACTCAACAATCAATGTCGTTGAATTTGGTGGCTGCATCGCACAACAATCACTACACTGTCTTATTTGCATTTACGTAATTCTCAAATCTAATTATCTTTCAAACATCACAACTGAATGCAAATACTTTCTTTCTTACAAGACAACTGAGTTTTCCTATAACTATTAAACTTATTAATTAACCCAAGAATGTTATCTTTCATCAATACAACAGAACATTCTAGTTATGAATTTCACTGACTACATGGGTCTCACTTTTATTCTAATTGGTTATGCAAACTGATATCTACCAGAATTATACTTTTACTAATATTCTTTTTCAAACTGTGAGTTGATGACTCGCTTTGTCAGGCGGCAATAACACAAGACACAATAATTTGATCTAATTCAAAATTAATCTTCAAAATGATGAAGGAATGGTGAACTGGTAAGTGACTTTAGGTTAATTCAAAATTTGGAACTTTTGTTAACTAACTTCATTGATAAAAAAACGCTAAGCACCTACTACAACAATGATCATACAATACTACAGTTACAGTAATAAATATAGAAGCTTTACCTTTTTCTTTGCAAGAACAAATACGTATTCTCAGCTAGTGATACAGTAATCTCCATCACAGAGCAGGATTGCGTCCATCCAAAACTAATTAAAGAGAAATATAACATACTGTGTGGCTGCCTAAGTTACCAGACTAACTGGCAGACGCATCTGCTTGACACAAGCTCCGCTCACCAAGTCTTTGCTACTGCTAGCAGCGCAACCAAGGAGTTTAGAATAAATGGAGGTGGCGTTACCTATGCTGACAACTAGCATTGATTTGAAGCCAGAGGAGCCATACTTTTGTGCCCAAAACTAAGATTTCTCGGTTAAAATTCTGTGTGAATATCGCCTTCTTTAAGTAAAGCAACTAAATCGACAGTCACATTGGAGTAGTTACTTACATGTGATGTACATTTCAATAACCACATCTCCCATACGCACACATTATGCCCAATGTTGTGGGCACAAACAAATGCCGGAATGCGCAGTTTGCTGGCTTCACTTTTTCAGTGTTAGGGCATCTCCAGAGATTCTAACCTCCTTGAGCGCAACACTCAGATCAGAGACAATGCATACTCTCTAGCTTATGGCAGCGATTACCAACTTGTCCATATTAACCACAGACATATATTACTAGACCGGCAATGCCATATACAGCATCATTGTTATCAATGAAGGCTCGCCACCATATTTCTATATTATAACGTGAAAGCAGTCGTTTGCGTTATTACAGAAAATAGTCGTAAAAATTCCGAAGAACTGAGGTAACTACGCTGTCTTTACACTTTTGACATATGAAAAATTCGTGTGATGTATGTGGCTGTAACTTTTTCAGCTGGATTAATCTTCGAGTTATATAGTAATGAGTTGCACTGATTTCCTTTTATTATTAGTCTCTTCCAATTTCATTCAACTTCCTATTTTGTAGCAGTAATATGGTCATCATAGAAGTGTAGTTTATCGTTAGATAACACGTATTCTCCTTCTTTTAAGAGTTCTTCCGAAATCTACAGTCTGCTTTGACACATACACTAATGAGTAGCATTTCCTGTTTTTGTTAATCTGTTACGAGTTCCAATCAACTTCGGCTTTTCTTTTAATAGTATGGTCGTTATAAATATACTACTTGTCGTAGATAACACATCTCTTTATGAGTGTGTTTTTTCAGATAACTACAGACTACTTTAACTGTATGTAATGGGGAAATTTTAGATACCATCCTGGCGGCCTCACATGATTATGTTGGCAACACCAAGCCCTCGCCAAGATAATATATTCTTAGAAATCCGTACAACGTGACCTGATTAGTGTTTCGTAAAGACGATGAAGTAAATAAATAATACTGTAACTGCTCTATGGTTGACAGGTTCTTGTATGTACCCTCATTCACTGAGTAAAAGTAATTGCCCTCGTAAACGAAGACTTCATGACAAAATATTTACGCTGTCACGCGATCAGCTAATGCCAGCGTCACATAATTGACAACATAAAGACGCGAAGCGGTCAAGACGCTAACTAAAATTTAACCGTACGTAACAAGTTCTGCTCATAACACGGTTCGACAATGTACGCCCATGTGTTAAATTTAATTATTGCGGCAGTATTAGTTAAAATGCAAATAATTTTTAATTCAACTAGTAAAACTTACAACGTCATATCGTATCAGATCATGGTAGTACGGTACGGAAACATTTGACGTGAGGTGAGGCAAGATGGCGGCGTCAGGCTTCAATCACAGACGAACGTTTGCCAGTCTAGTAATGTATGTCTCTGATATTAACAAGTGACGCCACAATGTTACAAATATTAATAACATGAAATCAGAACATTACATAGACATGGCGCATACTAATTTACAGCTTCAATTCCAATAAAAATGTGCCTAAAGCAGAATACGTGTACTCCTTTCAATATATGATACATTCTGACTACTGGCTAGGATTAAGACTAGATGTCATCCATTGGCTTGCTCACCGTTGTTTACTGTTAGTGATATACATAAATCTAAATTCACTGCGACTTAAATGGAACAGCGGCTATGCGATAAACTGCCTGAGACATGCTTCCAGCCGGCCGCGGTGGCCGAGCGTTCTGCGGCGCGTCAGTCACACTCTGCCCGGCCACTACGGTCGGGGGTTCGAATCCCCCCTCGGGCATGGATATTTGTGCCGTCCTTAGTATAAGCTAGTTCATAAGTTGTTTGTAAGTTTAGGGACTGATGACCCCGTAGTTAAGTCCCATAAGCTCTACAAACATTTGAACATTTGAGATGCTTCCAGATTCTATAGCTTCCTCTGCTATCTACGTCTACATGGGATACTCTGCAAATCACATTTAAGTGCCTGGCAGAGGGTTCATCGAACCACCATTATACTATTTAGATCCCATTCCATTCTCGAATAGCACGTGGGAAGAAAGAACACCTGAATCTCTCCGTTCGAGCTCTGATTTTTCGTTTTTTATTCTGATGATCATTGCTACCTATGTAAGTGGGAGTCAACAATATATTTTCGAAATCGGAGGAGAATGATGGCGATTGTAGTTCGTAAGTAGCCCACGCCGCAGCGATAAGCGCCGTTGTTGTAATGATTCCCATCCCAGATCCTGTATCATTTCCGCAACGCTGTCTCCCCTGTATCGTGACAATACGAAACGAGCTGCCCTTCTGTGGACTCTTTCGATGTCCTTCGTCAAACCAACTGATAAGGATCCCACACTGGGCAGCAATAATCCAAAAATGACGGACAAGCGTAGTGTATGCAGTTTCTTTTGTAGTTCTGTTGCAAGTTTAAGGGTTCTGCCAATAAAACGCAGTCTCTGGTTCGCCTTTTCCATGACATTATCTATGTGTTCATTCCAATTCAAGTCTGAAGTAATAGTAATTCCTAGGTATTGTGTGGAGTTTACGGCCTTCACTTTTGACTGATTTATCTGGTAAACAAAGTTTAACGGATTTCGTTTCGTACTCATGTGGACGACTTCACACTTCTCATTATTTAGAGTCAATTGCCAATTTTTACACCATAGTGATATCTTATTCAGATCGTTCTGCAGTTGGTTTTGATCTTCAGATGATTTTACTAAACGGTAAATGACGGCGTCATCTGCAAACAACTTAAGAGAGCTACTTAGATTTTCCCCTAAATCGTTTATGTAAATAAGAAACAGCAGAGGACCAATAACACTACCCTGTGGAACGCTTGATATTACCTCTGTTTTAGTCGATGCCTTACCATCGATTACTACGAACTGTGTCCTTTCTGACAGGAAATCCGCTATCCAATCACAAATTTGGGGCGATATACCATAACCACGCAATTTGATTAAAAGCCGTTTTGGGACTGATGACCCCGTAGTTAAGTCCCATAAGCTCTACAAACGTTTGAATATAAAATCCGTTTGTGAGGTACGGTGTCAAATGCCTTCTGGAAATAAAAAAATTCGGAATCGATTTGCGAACCCTTGTCGATAGCACCCATCACTTCGAGTGAATAACGAGCTTGTTGTGTTCCGCATGAACGATACTTTCTAAATCTGTGTTGACCTTGGGTCAATAGATCGTAGTTGAGGAGACTACCTATATTATCATCACATTAGGCATATAAAGTACAGCGGACGCCCTTCATCACAGCTCATTGTGCTTCATTGATTGCGTACTGTACAAGTAAATAAATTACTTTCTGCTTATGACGCTAAGCTTTTCACGTTGCATTTACATAATTTAGTATATGACGGCGGAAGCTATTTCCATCAAAAGCCTTTACATACGACCCACAACTGTGGTTGTCAGCATGCAAATATCATATAGCCAGGTCGGAGACTCGCTACAACCCCGGAGCTAATTGGATGAACGATGGCACTCGCTGCAGGTGTCACGCTGCCACTAGCAAATTGTGTATTGGTAATTTATGTTCCTGTGAAGCGGGTGGAGGACTTTGTAAACGGAACGCGGCGTAGTATTCAGTTACTTTGGCGTAGGAGATCACATGAAACTCAACTACCACCTACACAGCAGTAAGAAATATATGAAAGTCACGCCCAGCGACGCCGACGCATCATAGGTTTTATGCTGAAAGACAAGAACTAGAATCGAATAACAGCCAGGCTTCTATAGACAGGGACCTTGCGGTGCTGGCACTGTAGCGACCGGGCTATATATCTGTTAATGCGAATTGCAGGGCTGTCGTCTCATAGCAGAGAGCAATCTTAACGGATATTTACGAGTATTTCATGCGTACGTAACTCACTCAATGCGGAACGTAATATCTGTACATTCACATGTAATGATGTTTAGTTGTTGTTCTTGTGGTCTTCAGTCCGCAGACTGGTTTGAGGCAGCTCTCCACGCTACCCTATCATGTGCAAGTCTCTTCATCACCCTTTTGAATCTGCTTACTGTACTCGTCCCTCGGCCTCACTCTACGATTTTTACCCCACACACTTCCTTCTAATGCTAAGTTGATAATTCCTTGATGTGTCTGAATGTGTCCCACCAACCTAACCCTTCTCTTAGTCAGGATACGCCAGAAACTCCTTTTCTCCCCGATTAGGGTAAGCACCTCTTCATTAGTTACGTGATCTACCCATCTAATTTTCATCATTCGTCTGTAGCACCACATTTCGAAAGCCATCATCTTTTTGTCTCAACTCCGTATCGTCCACGTTTCATTCTCATACAATGCTATAATCCATGCAAATGCTTTCAGAAACGACTTCCTAACATTTAAACTAATATTGGATGTCAACACATTTCGCATCTTCAGAAACGCTTTTCTTCCCATAGCCATTCAGCATTCTATATCTTGAAACTTCCTGGCAGATTAAAATTGTGTGCCGGAACCGGGACTCGAACCTGGGACCTTTGCCTTTCGCGGGCAAGCGCACTACCGACTGTGCTATCCCGACACGACTCACGATGCCGCCTCACAACTTTACTTCCGCCAGTACCTCGCCTCCTACTTTCCAAACTTCACAGAAGCTCTCCTGCAAACACGCAAGACTAGCACTCCTGGAAGAAAGGATATGGTGGAGACATGGCTTAGCCACAGCCTAAGGGATGTTTCCAGAATGAAACTTCACTCTGCAGCGGAGTGTGCGCTGATATGAAACTTCCTGGCAGATTAAAATTGTGTGCCGGAACCGGGACTCGAACCTGGGACCTTTGCCTTACGTGGGCAAGCGCACTATATCTTCTTTACTTCGGCCATCAGAAGTTATCTTGCTAGCCAAATAACAAAAGTCATCTACTAGTTGTATTGTCTTACCACGCCTGATATTCTCTCCAAATTTCTCCTTGCATTTCTTCACTGCTTGGTCAATGTACAGATTGAACATTGGGGAAAGGCTACAACTCTATCTTACTCCCTTCCCAACCTCTGCTTCCCTTTCTTACCCTTCGACTCTAATAACTGCTGTATGGTTTTTGTATAGGTTGAATGATTTTTAGAACTTACATAAACTGTACACATGATGCACTGTGCTATGGCACGTATCTGGAGACCTATTAAGGTTCCTTCTAACTGAAAACCGGCAAACAAAGAGAGACAGCTTTTGTAACTTTGGTAAACTAATAACTTGCAACTTTTGGGAGTTAACGCGCATTGACACTGAAACCCAACTAGATTAGTTTAGATTAGTACTTGTACCAGGAACATGACACTTCGTAATGATGTGGAACGTGTCAGGTTAATCAAAGGTATCTTTACAAATAATTACTTTGTACTAAATATTACATGATAATTTATTTTTATTATTTATTATTATTGTTAGATTCACTAATTTATATCTAAAAATTCATGTCTAACAGGGTTGGCCAAGTTCACTGTACCCAAGATCTATTCCAATGTACAGTTATGTAGTATTTTTATTTCATTAAGAGGAAGTTATTCTCTCTACCACTTACATACATCTTGAAAACGGTATATTACAGTTATGTAGTGTATTAATTATTTTAAGAGGAAAGGTATTAAATTAAAAATCATTCTTTGTAGCACTAATCACTTCTTTAAACTTTAAATGAAATGATATAGTTCAGTATAAAGTTATGCAGTACTCTTATTTTGTTAAGAGGAAAAACATTAAATAGAAAATTATTCTCTCTACCATTACAAATTTCTTCAAAATTTAAATAAAACAGTATAGTTCAGTTTACAGTTGTGTAGTATTTTTATTTTTTTAAGAGGGAAAAAATTCAACTCAAAATTATTCTTAGTAACTAAGTGTTCATATTAGTGTGAGCACTGTGTCTGAGCGTCTTCTACCAGGTTAGCAACGTCAGGTTTGTAGTTGGAAATTGCCAACCTTAAAGAATCCAATGTGTGTCTGTCAAACGAGAACGGTGTCTCTTTTAAGTAGGAAAATGCTGATTCACACAAATATGTTGAACCAAAACACAAATGCAGCTGTTCAACACATTTCTTAAAACAAGGATATTTCTCGTTGGAAACCAATGACCAGAAATCCAGGCCAAAGGATGGGGATTGATTTTAGAAACATATCGCAATGCAGAGTAATAATTTCATTTTGCAATATCATGGGATCCATTTGAAAAGTGTCTCCAAATTTATTATCAATTTCATAGATGTCATTATGATCAATGAAATTATTAAATGGGTAACTGATGAATTCCACCCATTCTCAGTTTTTTTTTCAAATCCCTGAAACGAATTTCGAAGTCAGATACCACTACCTTAATTTCTGCCTTGTACTTGTTAGACATGAAACTATTTTTCCATGTGATCTTTGATGTTTACAAATCGTTGACATTTCAGTGTCAATTCTCAATGTCAATTACCATTGACACTGTTTGACTTTGAAATAGAACTCATCATTTCTGCTACTATTTTATTCTTGCCTTGTACCTCCAGATGTAATGTGCTCAGATTTCCGGTAAAATCTGCTAAAATACTAAATCAAATTTCCAGTGTAAATCACGCAGTTGCTGATAATCATCACGTCTCTCTTCAAGAAATTTTATTATTTCGTCCAACAGTTCTCGAAACCTTTGCAAAAACTTGCTTCGACTCAGCCACCTGATGTCAATGCGCAATGCCAAATCCGGCTCCTTCTCATCTAACTGCTTCTTAAACAGCCGCAATTGGAGAGATTTTCCTTTTATGGAATTTACAATCTCGAAACAAGTATCCATTATATGTTTTGTGCTTAATCTCTTACTAGCCAGTACTTGTTAATGAATTACGCTAGTGTAGCTAATGAAATCTGGAAAGTCTTCGTCTTTGTTTTCTGCTCTCTACTGGTGAGTTCCTGCCATGTATTATCAAGAACAATCACTACTGGTTTGAGAATTACAGTAAATAGCGGCAAATAGTGATTACAAGCAATCTTACAGGGTGTCAGAAAAGGACTGATTTAAAAATTAAATATCTCGAAAACAAATATCGATAGAGGAATGCTGTAAGCGGTATGTTTATTGTGAAAGCTGCAAGAAGTTTATACAGCAGTTTGAAATAATAGTTACAAAAGCTGCTAACAGATGGCGCTGTACGCTGTACAGTTCATATCAGCATAGATAAGTCAAATAATCGTATGAAAACACTCTTTTCAAACAATCACATCACAATGTTTTCAAAATGTTCAGCATTGGCACTACAGAGGTGGCGCAAACGAAGAATGAAATTCGTCATCACATTTCGTAGTGTCTCAACAGAAATGGATTCACATGCCACAGAGATCGCCGATTCAAGCTCGTCCAGCGTGGCGGGATGCTTCGGGTAGACCATGTCTTTCACTGTGCCACACAAAAAAAGTCACAGGGAGTCAAATACGGCGAATATGGAGGACAATCCATGCTTGCACCAATAAATTTGGGATATTCAAAGCAATGACTCGATTCCCGAAGTATTCCTCAAGAAAGCGAAACACTTGTTCGTCCGATGTGGTCGGGCTCCATCTTGCATAAACCAATCAGTACCTGGTCGATCCTCTAACGCCTGCTGTGTCGCGACAAATTGTTCCAAAATTGCAACGTAAAGTGCATCAGTGACCGTTTCTCGAATAAAAAAAGCCAATAATGCCTCTGCTGCTTAAGGCAGCCCACACAGTAACTTTAGGAGAATACAGGGGTTTCGCTTCACACCAATATGGCTTTTCGGAACCCCGAAATCGCCAGTTATGCTTATTCACGTATCCATTCAGGTGGAAGTGTGCTTCATCTGTAAAGCAGATGCAGCCAACATCAAATCCTTCACTATCAATCATTGTGAGCATCTATTTAGCAAAGTTGCACAGCTTGTACAGATATGGCCTGGTGTGTTGGAATTTTGAATGGAAACACGTGTAGGCTCTTTCGCAGTATTTTCTGCGTACTGGAGCGCTTCAAATCAGTCTCAGATGCAATTCTAAGGGCGGATGACATTGGATTTCGCTGAATAATTCCAGAAACTGTGGCGATATTTTCAGGCGTAACTGTGGTTTGCTTGCGGCCAACATGCCCCACTAGATCATCAGTTACGCTGCCTGTTCGTTGAAATTTTGCGAAGAGCATACGAATGGTTTTCGCATCGGGTCCTTTTGGAACATTAAATCGTGCTTGAAAACTTCGCCTTGTTGCCGTAGGACTCTCTTCTAACCTATGGTACTCTAGCACCAGAAAAACGCGTTGTTCAATGGAGTACATGGTTTTAATCTCTTCCTTCGGTACGCTAACCACCTTTCACGTTTCAATAGTGGAACTGATCGCTCTGGGCTTCGGATCACTATTTATACTAGGCATTACGTATGGCGATTACAGCGCCATCTGTTAGCATTTCAAACTGCTATATAAACTTCTTACAGCTTTCACAATAAACATACCGTTTACTGCATTCCGGTATCGATATTTGTTTTCGAGATATTTAATTTTGAAATCAGGGAATCCTTTTCTGGACACCCTGTATATGTAGCAAACAAATGGAAAAATAATGTTGCTTTTACGCAACGCGGGTAAAGAAAGCGTTAAATAGTGATGATATTAGATTTTGTAAAATGCCAATGTAGACGGAGCTAGCTTCGTCCGCTCCTTTAGAACTCTTTCTTCTCTTTGCATGGATAGTAGCTGCCGTTTTCAACTGCTGTACATGTTTGTCAAAAATTCTGTATGAAGTTATAAAAATCGTTGGTTTTTATAAAATTGTGTACTGTGTGCGATAATTTCGTTATACAAATAACCCATTTCTTCTGAAATAACCAACGCAATCGAACAAAACGTGTGAAAGTTACGGTGAAATAATCACAAAACCACTCGAAATCACCCCACAATAAAATAATAACACGAAGATATTGTCGTACTTTATTTGATAACCTTCCGGAGAATTTCTTTCTTTATTTGAAGATGTTTCAGCACTTCTCTCCAGCCACTTATCCATAGAGTATGAGGTGCGATGCCATTTTTCTGATTTACATAGGTAGTCTATGACGTCGTCGTCGTAACTCTGACAGGTCCGATCGTCAACTGACGTCTGCCCCACTCCTACGTCCCACATGCTCCCCACCTATTTCCATCGCGTGAGGAAAACAAAAGACAGCTACGGTGTGGAAGAGAGGATAAATAATGTGACCAAATGGCGTTTGCGAAACGATATAAGATGATGCTCGCAGCTTTTGATTATGTTGCGCACACGTTGTTGTGTTGCACACATCGTTCACTGTAAAGCTGGTATCATCAACAAACAAAAATATTTTACAGTTACCTATTATACTTGAAGGCATATAATTTATATAAATAAGAAACAGAAATGGTCCCAAAACGAACCCCTGGGGCACGCGACACTTAATTGTGCCCCATTGCGATTGTACGTCATAGCCATTTTCTACACTGCGGAGAATTACCTTCTGTTGTGTATTATTAAAGTAAGAGGTGAACCAGTTGTGAACTACTCCTCGTATTCCATAATGTTCCAACTTCTGCAACAATATTTTGTGATCAACACAATCAAACGCTTTTGTTAAATCAAATAAGACGCATAATGTTCGTAGCCTCTTATTTAACCCATCAAGTGCCTCACAGAGAAACGAAAATATATCATTTTCAGTCGTTAAACCACTTCTAAAACCAAACTGTAAGTTTGATAACAAATTATTTGAACTGAAATGATCAATTAATCTTGAATATACAGTCTTTTCAATACCCATGTGGTCTCTTTTGTGAGTTGGCGGCGACATGGTTGGTTTGTGACTGGGACGACAGTTGTGTTGACTTCGTTTTATATTTGGCTTTAGCTTGCGACTTTTAAGCTGTACATTACATCTTGATTTTCATAGTTGTATTTGATGTATAGGTTAAAAATTCTATTTGTCACCTCAGTATGAAAATTAAGTTGGTGGACCTAGTACTTCGCAGTTAATAAACTTTATATCTTTGTTGAATTTTCCTTTTTTGTAATGTTTGAGCATGAAAATCCGTTTCTCGGGGGCTGATATTTAATAAACCAAAGAATAAAAATTTGAATCATTGAGTCCCGTAGTTCAGATAATTTGACGCCCGTCACAAAGATACTGTTTTTGCCTGATCCTTTTTCCTTTATAGAATTATTCTTTAGAAAATTTCACCATAAGTTTCTCCTGACCAAAACTGTTAGATATATTCCTTCACTTTTATAATATGCTGGTACCACATTAGGGAACTAAATACTAGAATAACTGTTTAAGAGTTTTTGAAGGTTCAAAGATTCTCTATTCTGAAATCATTTCATAACACCTTCACAGTACACACTGTATAAGTCCACAATTCGTTATTATTTTCTTCAAAGTTTGTTTGTATCAATGTCTCTCAAGAATGTCCATCAGTTTATTACGGGAGGCAGAAGTTTCTAATTCTTCCGTCCTAGCCTATCCCGATCAAAGTCCAAAGATAATGTTCGCTTTCGCGTATGATCACGATATAAGTGTTTATATTAAATTTTAAATATTTTCTCGGGTTTTTTCCTATCTTGGAATGAAACCGCGTATAATACTTTAAGCTAAATACTGATAGTCCCACTGAAAGCTGAGCACATATCGAGCTGAGCACATGGAGATCGAAACACATAGAGTGAGTGAGAGAGAGAGAGAGAGAGAGAGAGAGAGAGAGAGAGTAACTATTTATAATAGCAATCTGACAAATGATCTCTGATATAGGAAATGTTTTGACCTAAGTATTCCCTGGATACTATTACTCTGAATTAAGCTGATAGACGACTAAGAAATGATATTGACAGGAAGTGCAAAATGGCTAAGCAGGAGTGGTTAAAAGGCAAATGCAAGGATGTAGAAGAATGTATAAATAGGGGAAAAATAGATACAGCCTACAGGAAAATAAAAGAAACATTTGAAGAAAAACAGCACTATGAATATCAAGGACACTGATGGAAAACCAGTACTCAGCAAAGAAGGGAAAGATGAAAGGTGGAAAGAGTATATAGAGAGGCTCTATGAAGGAAATGAACTTAGCGGAAATATTGTAGAAAGGGGAGAAGAAGTAGATGAGGATGAAATAGGAGATACTATACTGAGAGATGAATTTGACAGAGCACTGAAAGACCTAAGTCGAAACAAGGCCCCTGGAGTAGATGATATTCTCTCAGAGCTACTGAAGTCTCTGGGAGAACCAGCCATGACAAAATTGTTTCACCTGATGTGTAAGATGCATGAGACGGGTGAAGTAACCTCAAACTTTAAGAAAAATGTTATGTTCCCCATTCTAAAGAAAGCAGGTGCAGTCAGGTGTGAAAACTACAGAACCATCAGTTTAATAAGTCATTAACACGAATTATTTACAGAAGGATGGAAAAGCTAGTAGTAGCCGACCTCGGGGTAGATCAGATTGGGTTGAGGAGAAATGTAGGAACGCGGGAGGAAATAATCACTTTACGGCTTATCCTAAAAGATAGATTAAGTAAAGGCAAACCTACATTTCTAGCTTTTGTAGATTTGGAGAAGGCTTTTGACAATGTTGATTGGAATAAACTCTTTAAAGTTCTGAAGCAAGCAGGAGTAAAATATATGGAGCGTAAGGTTATTTACCACTTGTACAAAAAACAGACAGCAGTTGTCAGAGTTGAAGGGCATGAAAGGGATGCAGTGGTTGGAAAGGGAGTAAGGCAGCCGCGGTGGAGTAGCCGAGCGGTCTAAAGCACCTCGCTGCGGAGCGCGCGGTTGCTCGCCGTGGAGGTTCGAGTCCTCCCTGGGGCATGGGTGTGTGTGTGTTTGTCCGTAGGTTAGTTTACCTAGGTTTAAGTAGTTTGTAAGCTACGGACTGATGACCACGCAGTTTGGTCCGATAGATTTACAGACATTTGAACATTTTGGAGTAAGGCAGGGTTGTAGTCTTTCTCCATTGTTATTCAATTTGTACATTGAGCAAGCTATAAAGGAAAGCAAGGAGAAATTTGGAGAAGGAATTAAAGTTCAGGGGGAAAAATTAAATACATTGTGTTTTGCCAACGACATAGTAATTCTGTCAGATACAGCAAAGGACCTGGAAGAGCAATTGAACGGAATGGACAGTGCGCTGAAAGGTTTCATGTAAGATGAACATTAACAAAAGCAAAACTAGGTTAACGGAGTGCAGTCTAAGAAAATCAGGTGATGCCGAAGGAATTAGATTAGGTAACGAAGCAATAAAGGAAGCAAAACTAGGTTAACGGAGTGCAGTCTAAGAAAATCAGGTGATGCCGAAGGAATTAGATTAGGTAACGAAGCAATAAAGGAGGTAGATGAGTTTTGTTATTTGGGCAGTAAAATAACAAATGACGGTCGCAGTACAGAGGGTATAAAATGCAGAATGGCAATGGGTAGAAAAGCGTTCTTGAAAAAGAGAAATTTGTTAACATCTAATATTGATTTAAGCCTAAGGAAGTCCTTTCTGAAGGCATTTGTATGGAGTGTTGCCTTGTATGGGAGTGAAACATGGACGATAAGCTGTGCGGACAGGAAGAGGATAGATGCTTTTGAAATGTGGTGCTACAGAAGAATGCTGAAGATTAGGTGGGTGGATCGCGTAACTAACTCGAGGTACAGAACAGAATTGGGGAGGAAAGAAATTTCTGGCATACCTTGACTGAAAGAAGGGATCGATTTGTAGGACACATTATTAGACATCAAGGAATTGTGAATTTAGCGTTGGGGGGAAGTGTGTGGGGTAAAAACCGCAGTGGCAGACCAAGAGATGGATACAGTAAGCAGAGTCAGACAGATGCAGGTTGCCGTTCTTATGTGGAGTTGAAGAGGCTTGCTCAGGATAGGGTATTGTGGAGAGCTGCGTCAAAGCAGTCTCCGGACTGAAGACCACAACAACAACAATTTGAATTTAGTAAAAAAATTTGAAAAATGAGAAAATTCTGCCTGTTAACGAGTTATTAAAATTACGTAACGATGAAACAGGTCGGAATACCGTGATTCTAAAGCTATGGTCGCGACGTGGTGTTACACCTTGCTAGACGCTGGTTCCGGTATAGTGACGTCAGGCGCAGTGTACGCTGGAGACGTGAGCTCCGGCAGCAGAGTGGCGCCGCATTCCTGCATGGTGGCGGTCGCCGTGGCGGTCGCGGTGCAGCCGTGGACTTGTAGGGCGGTCGGCGGCCGGCGCGCTCCCTACATGGCCGCCACACCAGAGGCCGCGCGCGCAGTGTGGGTGGCTCACTGGCTGACTAGCTGGGCGGCGCCGGCACTGTGCGGCTCACGTGGAAGGGGCGGCTCTCCACTCACTAATGGCCCAGCCACAGCGCAGCGGAGCAGCGAGGACGCTACAGCGGAACGCTAGGTCCCGTTTATCATCTCGGAATCGCTTTCTTCTGTTGTAGACACGATGTTTGAAGCTACTGTTTGCAGTTCAGTCTATTTTATAAGCGACAATTATATGCATCAAGAATGAAACTTTCACTCTGCAGCGGAGTGTGCGCTGATATGAAACTACCCGGCAGATTAAAATTGTATGCCGGAACCTCGCCTCCACTCCGCTGCAGACTGAAAGATTCATTCCGGAAACATCCCTTAGACTGTGGCTAAGCCATGTGTCCTCCATATCCTTTCTTCCAGGAGTGCTACTCTTGCACGTTTCGAAGGAGAGTTTCTGTGAAGTTGGGAAAGTAGGAGGTGACGTACTGGCGGAAATAAAGCTGTGAGGCGGCATCGTCAGTCGTGTCGGGATAGCACAGTCGGTAGTGCGCTTTCCCGCGAAAGGCAAAGGTCCCAGGTTCGAGCTCCGGTTCCAGCAAACAATTATAATCCGCCAGGAAGTTTCAATTTTATGCATCTTTAACACTAACTCGACTTTAGCTTCATCTCATTAACACATTTTGTGTATTTATTTATAGTGTCAGAAGGAGAGAGTCCCCATATTGGTACGTTTTGCTCTGCCGCTTTCATGTGGGACTCGATCTGCACACTTGTGTGAACAATATTGTTTGTATAATCTTCGATCTTGACGTATGTAACCTGTTTATTATGATGATCACTTTCTATTTTCTTATTTATAACACAATATATTGATGTAATAACTTCTTATGTCTTGTTTTGTTTTGTATGTTGTGACACTGTATTTTACTACACCACACTTTATTTGTTATTGTTAACCTTTGTATACAAAAATTTCGTCGTAACTTGTTGATGACTACACCTCGTTACTTTGTTTACACTTGTGTCCAAAGATCTTCATCCAAAGATATTGTACAACCATGAATGGTATTACTAATTTCGATAACATAGGTTTTATCGTCTCTGACTCATGCAATTAGCTCAAGGCACTCCCTCCATTTTTATTCATAGTCTTTCTTACCTTTTATGTTATGTTTGACTGATATGTTTTATCTAAGATGACCACTGAAATTTTAAGACTTTTAGTTATACTGTCTCCTGTTTGTCTCAGCTACATGTATTTTATTTGATGTATTTTACCCTTCAGTTTTAACACCTTGTAAGTATTTTAACTATATGTTAAATTGACATGATTCTCCATTTTTAGTCTCTTTATATGTAATTTTGCTGATTAGGTCCTCTCTGTGTTTGTGCACATTAATTACGTTTATTTTTGTATTTTCTGTATAGTTTATCCATGAAGATGGTCTATTGACCGAAACTGGTAGATGTATAAGGTTTTGAATAAATAGCTGATGGTTTTTAAAAATGCATTTTATGAAACTGTCATTTTTCCCGCCACTTTGAAATCCTGGCTCCCTGTAGTTGCCAGAAAGCTCTTTCTAGATTTCAGCCGAGGTCTGCATGGCAGCAGTATAGGGTATGAGCTTCAGTAGCTCTTGCTTATATAGCTGGTCTCTTTCGTCTGATTTCAGGGAGGGGGGGGGGCTATGCCAGCGAGGCAGTGCAGTTTATCTATGGGTGTAGGTTTCAAGCAGCCCTTGATGATGCGACAGGTCCCATTAAGCGCCACATTTGTGTCTCTCATGGCTAGACTCGCACCATGCCGGACATGCATATTCAGTAGTGGAGTAACAGTGTTACAGCGCTGGTTCTCACAGTGCATGGATGGGCTCCCCATGTGGTACCTGTCAGCTTCCTCACTCAGGGGACACGAGACAAACGTCCCTTAAGTCACAAACCAAACGATGTTCAGAATGTATATTGCTTACAGAAAGTAAAGGGAGGAAACTCTATGTTCTTGAGGAACTGGAAATTTTCAAACATTTTTCTTCCTAAGATAACTTCATTCTCAAAGAGCAGCTACATTTACGCAAAAAAAATTTCGTCCGTGATTTGAAGCCGTTACTCAGTGATCCTTGATTTTCTTTTTTTTGCTTGGGTTATTTGTGTATCTCCGGTAATAATATTTTCTACTTCCATTTAATATGATATTCAGTGTTTAATAAGCCTGTTATTCAAGCCTTGTCTTTTCTTTCACTACTTATATGGAAACTTCTGTTTAACGCGACATCTATAAATACAAAAATGAATTGCTATTCGTTAGTCTCGGTAAAACTCGAGAACGGGTGAACCGATTTGACTGATTTTAGTCTTGAAATATTCGTGTAAGTCCATGAAAGGTTTAAATGGTGATAAAATATGGAAAAGCGTTCGGGAAAAAAATCGGGAAAAACTGAAACAACTTTTTCCAGTGAGCTATCAATACTGTTCGTCCAATTGCGATAAAATTTTGTACATTTCATGTAAAAAGCAACAGGAAGGTTCGCATCAACCAAAATTTTGGAATAGTCGCCGGAAAAGTCGGAAAATTTAGGAAAAACCGAAAGCGATTTTTTTTTTCTGCGAATAAAATTCAATTGCCACATGGTTGTAAAGGCATCACTTGAGTACGGCTTGAGAGGACGAGGTTTATATGAAATATTTTTTTAATTTTTTTTGTATAATCTACCGGAAAATTCGAAAATTTGAGAAAAGCTGAAAGTGCGTTTTTCAGTGTGTTTTGATTGATTTCAGCACTATAACTGACTACTCGCACGATGGAGAGGAGTAATTCTTTTTTGTTTTGTTTATTATGATCTTCGAAAAGTTATCACTAAAAATAATTTAAAAAAAGAGATATTTAGAAAGGAAAGTCGCAAAATTCGAACCAAGTTTCTTTTTCAATGTGTTTCTAAATGTACTCAATAATATAACTTGAGAATCGTTCATCCGCTTGCGATAAAATTTTGATCATTTGACGTTCAACGAAAGATGAATGTTCCTATGAACTAAAAATTCGGGAAAGTTACCCGGAAAATTTGGAAATTCGCGAGAAACTGAAAGAGCTTTTTGGATTGGTATATCAATATCATTCGTCTGGTTGCGATAAAATTTTGCACATTCGAGTTCAAAGCGAGAGGATATTATGAGTGAAGTAAAAGTTTGGAATAGTTGGCCAGAAAATTTGTGGAAAACTGAAAGAGCTCTTTTCTTTGGAATATCAATATCATTCGTACGATTGCGATAAAATTTTGCACATTTGACGTTAAAAGCAAATCCCTTTATAAAGCTACTGGGTCTAGAATACATATGATTTAAATTAGTATGGTTATATTAAGATGTAAGTGATACGAAGTTCACCGGGTCATCTAGTTTTATTTTAAAAACTGTGGTGTATTTGAATATTTCTGTACCCAAATTTTGTAAATCAATTAATATTATATAAGAAAAATACTGCTGGTAACTGCTTATTCACAGAATGTAATGTGTTTTGTTCTTCAAATGTTCAAATGTTTGTATAGCTTATGGGACTTAACTACGGGGGTCATCAGCCCCTAAACTTACAAACTACTTATGAACTAACTACTACTAAGGACGGCACAAATATCCATGCCCGAGGGGGGATTCGAACCCCCGACCGTAGTGGGCGTGCAGACCGTGACTGGAGCGCCCTCAGTCCCCTCGGCCACTACGGCCGGCTTTCGTTCTTCCACATGATCTGTAATACTCCTTCTGTTACTCGTAAGCAGTAAGAGGGGGCACCAATGTACGACGCATCGCCTCGCCGCAGCTGTGGCCGCAGTTGGCTGGCGAGCAGCACGGCTGCCGACAACAGCCAGACGCTCTTTTGTAAAATTTGACTTACTAGCCTCTGGCTTGCATGTTATCCAATGTTATTTATCTTTTGGACTTGAGCATATCGCTCATGTTCTTGTTATGTTCTTCAGTCCGGAGACTAGTTTAATGCAGCTCTCCACAATACCCTATCCTGAGCAAGCCTCTTCATCTCCACATAAGAACGGCAACCTAAATCTGTTTGAATCTGCTTACTGTATCCATCTCTTGGTCTTCCTCTGTGGTTTTTACCCCACACACTTCCCTCCAACGCTAAATTAACGATTCCTTGATGTCTAAGGATGTGTCCTACCTTCTTGTAGTCAAGGTATACCAAACATTCCTTTTCTCCCCAATTCTGTTCAGCACCTCCTCATTAGTTACGCGATCCACCCACCTAATCTTCAGCATTCTTCTGTAGCACCACATTTCAAAAGCGTCTATTCTCTTCCTGTCCGCACTGTTTATCATCTATGTTTCACTCCCATACAAGGCAACACTCCATACAAATGCCTTCAGAAAGGACTTCCGTAGGCTTAAATCAATATTCGATGTTAACAAATTTCTCTCTTTCAAGAATGCTTTTCTACCCATTACCATTCTACATTTTATATCCTCTGTAATGCGACCGTCATTTGTTATTTTCCTGTCCAAGTAACAAAACTCATCTACCTCCTTTATTGCTTCGTTACCTAATCTAATTCCTTCAGCATCACCTGATTTTCTTAGACTGCACTCCATTACCCTAGTTTTGCTCTTGTTAATGTCCATCTTATATGCACCTTTCAGCACACTGTCCATTCCTTGAACTGATTTTCCAGGTCCTTTGCTGTCTCTGACTGAATTACTATGTCGTCGGCAAAATGCAATGTTTTTAATTCTTCACCCTGAACTTTAATACCTTCTCCAAATTTCTCCTTGCTTTCCTTTATAGCTTGCTCAATGTACAAATTGAATAACATGGGAGGAAGGCTACAACCCTGTCTTACTCCCTTTCCAATCACTGCATCCCTTTCATGCCCTTCAACTCTATCGCTCATAAGTTTACGTATCATATGAGTACGTATTTCCACATATGGCTTTGTTTATATAAAAAGTTATTTGTATAAAATATCTGATACCAATGTTTGTTAATTTACTCAATATTTCATTTCTAGGTAATAATTTTAATCTTCTGACGAAGTCACCCATAGTTGGTGCCGAAATCTAGATCAAGTATGTAAACAAAGTGCAACATGTTGGGCTGCTTTATGCTACAATTATTGTTCTGCAGATACATTGATTTCTATGAAATTATGTAACCTTCTTTAGTAGATGTTCTACACATTATTTGGTGATTTTACATTACCAGTTTATGAACATCAAGCGAGAAAGGCAGTGTCATCAACATGAAACCTACCTGTAAAAGAAAAAGAAAACAAAATTGTTAGAACACGGAATTAAATGGACAATATTGTATATGCTTGACATCATTCATGCCGGGTGTGTGATCTAATGTATTGTAATGGAGCTCCATAAACAGTGGAGCACATGTCGATATTTTCAAATTGCTGGGCTCCTCTGCTTATGCAGATTGCATTAGTTCGAAAGTTCATTATTTCTATACAATACTGTATTAACATGCTTCATTCAAAACTTAAACATATCAACTATACTACGTAAGTACAATGATACGTCACAGAATGAATGCACCAGCTACTCTACAGTACTGTGACATACTTAATTCGACAAATGTGAACTTTCCTCATTTTGACCACTGTTTTAGCTCGCCTCATTTCGGAAATGTTTCCACTGCGTCACTAGAAAGAAAACCTAGAACAGTAAAATGTTGATGAAAATTATAGTGCCCAATAAATAAATGGGGGAAAATGGAAATATCTGCCTTTGATAAAAGTGCCATCAACTTATGGCTTAAGAAAGAATTTTGGAGATAAATTCATCTAGAGGAAAATAAACTACTACGACATACTACGACACAATTATAAGGATTCTCGTATGCAAATGCTTGAAAATGAACTGCAAGATCAGGAAGGTAGGAATCTTAGGGTTTAACGCCCCATCGACAGCTTAGAGACGGAGCTAACGCTCGGAGTTTTGATTAAGGATGGGAAACAAAATCGGCCGTGCCCTGTGAAAGGAAACTTCCCGGCATTTGCCTGGAGAAATCACGGAAAACCAAACCAGCCCTCTGAGCAGACGCTCTTGTATATACATTATGCATCTTACAGGATTCGAAGCATCAACCGCTAACTCTCGAGAGACACACACACCACCTGAGCTATACCGATAGCTGCTGTAACTGTTTTAACTATTGGTATTTACATGTCCTTGCAAAACTACAATGTCGATTATCTCGAGAATTTTTGAGAGTTGCTTCGAATTGCTTTGGTTGATTGTTATATAAGTACTGAACAATATGTACCTTAAATATAAAAAAAATTCTAAAATCCGATACCCATGTGGTCTCCTTGTGCGAGACCAAGAATTTAGCATTAGGAGGCATTATGTGAGGGAAAAATCGGAGAGAAAACCAAGAAACGAATACAGTACGTACATTCAAATAGATGTAGATGAAATAAATCGCAATTTGCGATCATTTATGACTTCACTGTACTAGGTTTAGATGGAACACCAAAGAGTGGCGAATGAAAATTTGTTCCCGGCCGGAATTCGAACCCGGGATCACCTGCTTACTAGGCAGACGCGTTGACCGAGCACACAGTGACTAAAACGTGTGCAGAGGACTCTTCCCAGCATGTCTCCCGCCACAGCCAAATCTCCATTCGCCACCCTGTCTCTTTCCTATAACCAAAGCCTACTATGTTCTGTAATACTCGCAGCCACAATACTCTATTCCCGCGAAAGGGAGACCATGAGGTATTGAGACACAATTAATTGCCGTCAGGACCCCAGCCTCGGATTGTATACAATTACATATTTTTGACGAAATACAGCGCTCAAATTAATGGAATAAATCGTAATTTGCGATGACTTATGACATTTGTGGAGATTTGGGTGTGGTGGGAGACGTGCAAGGAAGAGTCCTCTGCAGTCGAGTTGTTCACTGTGTCCTCGGTGGCGGAGTGGCCAACGCGTCTGCCTAGTAAACAAGAGATCCAGGGTTCGAATCCCAGCCGCGCACATATTTTTCATTCGCCACTCTTTGGTGTTTAATCTAAAGCTAGTACAGTAAAGTCATAACTGATCGCAAATTGCGATTTATTTCATTAATTTGAACGCTGTAATATTGTCAAAAATATGTAAATAGATGTAGGTTGCCGTTTTTATTCGGAGATGAAGAGGCTCGCAGAGGACAGAGTAGCGTGGAGAACAGCAACAAACTAGTCTGCGGACTGAACAACAACAGTCGTTTCTATTTTAACTACAGAGCATTAATATTCCCGTTGTTGAGCGACCTAAATCCACGAGCACACTTTCCCACTTTACGGGTAGGTGTGGTGGAAGTGTCGTGTTCCCAAACTGCGGCTGCTGGCGCCAGTGCGAGTAGGCGCGCCAGAGGCGAGTGCGGTGTGGCCGCGACCGCGCCAGCCCACGGTCAAGGCCGCGCCAGCGGCGTGGCGCCAGCGGCGCAAGGTCGCCGGGCGGGGCGGGGCGCGCCCGACTGTCCTGGCGTGGTTGGGCGTGACGCGGCTGGCGCGCCAGTCGCGCAACGCTCCGGCCGCCGGGCCGGTCAGCGCTGCCACTGGCGCCAGTCATCGCCACGCAACACGGCCCATCTCTCTGGCTGCCCGCACCGGCACTTCGCGAAGTGCAGGAGACCGCTTCGCTATGTTGACGACGGGCGAATACCCACTTGTCAACTTGGTGAAATAGCACTCCATCATCATCATTACAGACTGATCTATATCTATAAATGTGAATGTCTGTTCGGTGTACGTTTATCACGTCTGAACCACAAGACATAAAGAGCTAAAAATTTGTACAGTTACTAATGTCTACCCGAGGAAGGCTTTAGGCACAGTTTTATGGCGTTCGGGAAGCTATTTATCTATATATACAGGGTGTTCCACTAAGTGTGTTTGCCTCTGTAACTTATAAAATAATAGGTGACGGGAAATATTAATGCGGTAGGTCAACACAAGAAATGTTAAACTTTCTGCGGAGCTATGATCATAGTTTAGTGTTCAATTTTCCAAGGACTTACACCACAAGATATAATTTTTTTAAATGGAACAATAAGTTTTATCTATCCTGCATTGGATTCGTTGAAACCAGCTGCGTCCAAATCAATTTACACTACATTCCTATCACTGTTAGTTTGGGAGCTACAACCCTTCAAAGTTTAGGGGGTGGAGGCTACGACAGCGTAGCTCACTGGCTGGTGGTTATGAGACAGTGGGCCGTGCCCCAGGGGATAGCCACTCGGCCTGTCAGCTACGCTATCGCAGCCTCCGCCCCCGAAACTTTGAAGGGTTGTAGCTCCCAAACTAACAGTGATAGGAATGTAGTTTAAATTGATTTGGACGCAGCTGGTTTAAACGAATCCAATGAAGGTAAAAAAAAAAAAAAAAAACTATTGTTCCATTTAAAAAATTATATCTTTGTGGTGTAACTTTTTGGAAAATGATACAATAAACTATGTTCATAGCTCCGCAGAAAGTGTAACATTTCTTGTGTTGACCTACCGCATTAAAATTTCCCGTCACCTATTATTTTATAAGTTACAGAGGCAAACACACTTAGTGAAACACCCTATATATATATATATATATATATATATATATATATATATATATATATATAATTCCCAAAATTTTTATGAAAAAGCAAGTTTTCTTTATTTCTAATCACATATCACACACAGAGTTGCAATTTCGGGTGTACCAGTCAAAGCGTTAAAATGCATTGATTAATCACGTTTACATTTCATAAAAGGTATCATAAAAATCATTAGATATAAATGATATAGTCAGAAGTAAAGAGGTATAAGTATACTTCTTATAATTATGATAAGACTAAAGTCCAAATTTCACAAGGTTTCGGAACTGGTGCTTTCTGGAAGAACGGGTACCTAAGCACAGTGAGAGTCCACTTCTATTCCTCTGCCTAAATAATTACACACGATTTATTATGGTATAGTCTCACTAATCTCATTTTTCTGGGAAATATCACTGGTACCTCATCTGTCCGTAGTACGCACTACCAAGTAACGCATACGTTCGCGGATTTTCTTTTAGTCGCGCTGGGAAGGAAAATTTGTTTTTCCTATGATTTTTTTAAATGTCTTGGCGGGCTACAAAACAACACTCCGCGGGCCTCATGTGGCCCGCGGGCCACTATTTGCCCACCCCTGCCCTATTCAATGATAACATCGATGCCTCGTCTGCTGTTATGCCTTTTACTTCAAAATCATTTTTCACCGAATCTAAGTACTTTCTTCTTGGTCTACCTCGACTCCTCTTACCCTCTGCTGCCGAGCTCATGAGTCTCTTAGGTAACCTTGCTTCTCCCATGCGTGTAACATGACCCCACAATCTCAGTCTGTTCGCTCTAACTGCTTCATCTATGGCGTTCATTCCCAGTTTTTTCTTTGATTTCCTCATTATGGACACCCTCCTGCCATTGTTCCAATCTTTCTTGCAACTTTCATATCTGTAACGTCTACCTTATGAATAAGGTAACCTGTATCCATGCAGTGAAGGCTTTCACGACCGGCTGAAATA
Organism: Locusta migratoria; assembly: GCA_026315105.1. Taxonomy (NCBI): domain Eukaryota; kingdom Metazoa; phylum Arthropoda; class Insecta; order Orthoptera; family Acrididae; genus Locusta; species Locusta migratoria. The sequence goes on from CM048745.1 coordinate 97,526,688, forward strand.
ATTGCTGTTGAATCTTCCGGGTTATATGGTCATGGTCTTCAGAGGCTATTACTTCAGATGGTATAGATGGCAATGCTGTGGTAACAATTCGCAGTGTTCTGTTAATTTATTTACCATAGGGAAGCGAGATTTTCGCGTTTACAAAGTCAACGTGTCCATACAAATGTTCCGGGTTCACAATACTCTACGAAACTTTCTTCGCGATCTTGTTGCAAACTTTTCTCATAACTTGGACAACACGACGTGAAAATATCTGCGCACGTATTCTGCAGTTCTATTGCTCACATCAAAGGTTATCAAGTCACTCGGGTGGTGCTGCCAAAGGTGTTCTGCAAATACGGAACCACCAAACAGGGTGGTTCTGTCCAAAATGTTTTAACTGTTTGTGGGAGCAGAACTTGTAGTGGGAAGTGTATTGAGCCCCCCCCACTCTTCTCCTCATAAAGCTCAATTTTGCAGTTATTTATCAGATAATTAATAAATATATTAATTTGAATGTTACACTACTTGCCATTAAAACTGCTACACCAAGAAGAAACGCAGATGATAAACGGGTATTGGACAATAAGGATATATCATCGCATAGATCCTAAGAAATCATTATCCAGAACAACTACCTATAGGCGTAATAGCGGCTTTGATATGCCTGGGCACTGAGTCAAACTGAGCTTGGATGGCGTGTACACGTACAAATGTCCATCAGCTTCAACAAGATACCACAGTTCATCAAGAGTAGTGTCTGGCGTATTGTGACGAGCGAGTTGCTCGGCCACAATTGACCAGACGTTTTCGATTGGTGAGAGATCTGGATAATGTGCTGGCCAGAGGAGCAGTCGAACATTTTCCGTATCTAGAAAGGCCCGTACAGGACCTGCAACCTGCGGTCGTGCATTAACCTAGTGAAATGTAGGATTTCGCAGGGATTGAATGAAGGGTAGAGGCACGGGTCGCAACACATCTGAAAAGTGTAACCAATGGCACCCCATACCATCACGTCGGTTGATACGCCAGTATGGCGATGACGAATACACGCTTCCAATGTGCGTTCACCGCGATGTCGCCAAACACGGATGCGACCATCATGATCCTGTAAAGAGAACCTGGATTCATCCGAAACAACGACGTTTTGCCATTCGTGCACCCAGGTTTGCCGTTGCGTACATCATCGCAGGCGCTCCTGTCTGTGAAGCAGCGTCAAGGGTAACCTCAGTTATGGGGTCCAAGCTGATAGTCCGTGCTGCTGCAAACGTCGTCGAACTGTTCGTGCAAATGGCTGTTGTCTTGCAGACGTCCCCATCTGTTGACTCAGGGATCGAGACATGGCTGCACGATCCGTTACAGCCATGCGGATAAGATGTCTGTCATATTGGCTGCTAAAGATAGCAGGCGGTTGGGATCCAGCACGGCGTTCCGTATTGCCCTCCTGAACCCACCGATACCATATTCTGCTAACAAACACTGGATCGCGACCAACGCCAGCAGCAATGTTGCGATACGATAAACCATAATCGCGATAGGCTACAATTCGACCTTTATCAAAGTCGGTATCGTGATGGTACGCATTACTCCTCCTTACACGAGGAATCACAACAGCTTTTCAACAGGCAACGCCGGTCAACTGCTGTTTGTGTATGAGAAATAGGTTAGAAACTTTCCTCATGTCAGCACGTTGTAGGTGTCGCCACCTGTGCAAACCTTGTGTGAATGCTCTGAAAAGCTAATCATTTGCATACCACAGCATCTTCTTCCTGACGGTTAAATTTCGTGTCTGTATCACGTCCCCTTCGTGGAGTAACACTTTTAATGGCCAGGAGTGTACTAAGACTTGTGAACACATACTTGTGTGAATTTTAATTGTCTCTGTTTCGTGTATTAGGACGGTGCTGCAGCAGTAAAATGTTCAAATGTTTGTTAAGCTTAAGGGACTTAACTACGGGGTCATCAGTCCCTAAACTTACAAACTACTTATGAACTACCTACAACTAAGGACGGCACAAATATCCATGTCCGAGGGGGGATTCGAACCCCCGACCGTAGTGGCCGTGCAGACCGTGACTGAAGCGCCTCAGTCGCCTCGGCCACCGCGGCCGGCGCTGCAGCAGTACGCCTTGACGAATTCTCCGCTGGTCGCTATCGTTGATTAGCAGAAGGTCGGCGAACATGAAGACACTGCCTGCCGTTGCGGACCGCGATCGACATTTTTTTAAACAACGACAATTATTATTAAAGAAATGTAATAGAAGGATATGTAAAAATGATTAGTCTGTTTTTGTAAGGAGTACTGACAGGATGTCAGATTACAATTGTGGCTAGTAATATTCTACATCTAAATAGATACTTTCATAACTTTTCTCTACCGTTCCATTCTCTAATAGCGCGCGGGAAGAAATAACACCTAAATCGTTCCGTTATCGATCTGATTTCTCTTATTTTATTGGGATGGTCATGTCTCCCTAAGTAGGTGGGTATTGGCAAAATATTTTCACATTCAGAAGTAAAAGTCGGTAATTGAAACTTCGTAAACAGATCACGCCGCAATGAATAACGCCTTTCTTTTAACGATTTCCACCCCAGTTCGTGCAACATTTCCGTGACGCTTTCCCACCTGTAACGTGATAAAACAAAACGAGCTGCCCTCCTCTGAACCTTCTCAATATCTTCCGTCAGTCCCACCTGGTGAGGGTCCCACAATGGGCAACAGTACTCCCGGAGAGGACACACAAGTTTGATGTAGGCAGTCTCTTTGGTGGAGCAGGTGCATCTTCGAAATGTTCTGCCTATCAATTCGACCTTTATCAAAGTCGGTATCGTGATGGTACGCATTACTCCTCCTTACACGAGGAATCGCAACAGCTTTTCAACAGGCAACGCCGGTCAACTGTTGTTTATGTATGAGAAATAGGTTAGAAACTTTCCTCATGTCAGCACGTTGTAGGTGTCGCCACCTGTGCAAACCTTGTGTGAATGCTCTGAAAAGCTAATCATTTGCATACCACAGCGTCTTCTTCCTGACGGTTAAATTTCGTGTCTGTAGCACGTCATCTTCGTGGAGTAACACTTTTAATGGCCAGGAGTGTATTAAGACTTGTGAACACATACTTGTGTGAATTTTAATTGTCTCTGTTTCGTGTATTAGGACGGTGTTGCAGCAGTAAAATGTTCAAATGTTTGTTAAGCTTAAGGGACTTAACTACGGGGTCATCAGTCCTTAAACTTACAAACTACTTATGAACTACCTACAACTAAGGACGGCACAAATATGCATGCCCGAGGGGGGATTCGAACCCACGACCGTAGTGGCCGTGCAGACCGTGACTGAAGCGCCTCAGTCGCCTCGGCCACCGCGGCAGGCGCTGCAGCAGTACGCCTTGACGAATTCTCCGCCGACGTCAGCGAGAAAATGCTGGTCGATATCGTTGATTAGCAGAAGGTCGGCGAACATGAAGACACTGCCTGCCGTTGCGGACCGCGATCGACAATTTTTAAACAACAACAATTATTATTAAAGAAATGTAATAGAAGGATATGTAAAAATGATTAGTCTGTTTTTGTAAGGAGTACTGACAGGATATCAGATTACAATTGTGACTAGTAATATTCTACATCTAAATAGATACTTTGCAAATCACTTTTAAGTGCCTGGCAGAGGGTTCATAAACCACTTTCATAACTTTTCTCTACCGTTCCATTCTCTAATAGCGCGCGGGAAGACATAACACCTAAATCGTTCCGTTATCGATCTGATTTCTCTTATTTTATTGGGATGGTCATGTCTCCCTAAGTAGGTGGGTATTGGCAAAATATTTTCACATTCAGAAGTAAAAGTCGGTAATTGAAACTTCGTAAACAGATCACGCCGCAATGAATAACGCCTTTCTTTTAACGATTTCCACCCCAGTTCGTGCAACATTTCCGTGACGCTTTCCCACCTGTAACGTGATAAAACAAAACGAGCTGCCCTCCTCTGAACCTTCTCAATATCTTCCGTCAGTTCCACCTGGTGAGGGTCCCACAATGGGCAACAGTACTCCCGGAGAGGACACACAAGTTTGATGTAGGCAGTCTCTTTGGTGGAGCAGGTGCATCTTCGAAATGTTCTGCCTATCAAACGTAATCTTTCGTTCACCTTTCTCACAATATTTTCTGTGTGTTCTCTCCAGTCTAAGTTGTTCGTAATTGTAACTCCTAGGTATTTAGTAGAATTTATTACCTTAAGGTTTGACTGATTTATCGCGTAACTGAGATTCAGCGGAATTCTTTTAGTGGTCATGTGTATCACTTCACATTTTTAGCGTCAATTGCCAATTTTCGCACCATGTAGAAATTTTGTCTAACTAGCTTTGCAATTGCTTTTGATCCTCTGTTGACTTCACCAACCGATAAACGCGATCAGTCTAAGGGAGCCATTCAGATTGCCTCCTGAATCGTTTATAAACACAAGGAAGAGTAGGGGACCTATAACGCTTCCCTGGAGAACGCCAATATGTCACTTCTGTTTTACTGGATGACTTACCGTCCATTACAACGAACTGTGTCCTTTCTGATAGGAAATCATGAATCCAATCGCTCACTTCGGAAGATACTCCATAAGCACGCAATTTCATTAGAAGCCGCTTGTGGGGTACAGTATCAAAAGCCTTCCGGAAATCCAGAAATATAGAATCGATTTGAGATCCCTTGTCGATGGCACTTATCACTTCATGTGAATAAAGGGCAAGCTGAGTTTTCTGACTGTAATTAAGTCATATTTATATTAATAAAAAGTTAATAAATGAAGTTACTGATCTGTATACAAGATTACTAAACATCAAGTAAAGATTTACAAATGATTTTTATAAAGTGATGTATTATTTTGAAGTGAATTATGAGTGTGATCATCAGGAGTCATGATTGAATATATACGAGTGCTGTGAAACAAAAAACTCTCGTAGAGTCCTCAACTAAAATTTTACTCCGGGTTTGCGGACTTAGAGGATCTGACTGTAGAAATATTTTAAGTATTCAAGTAATGAAATGTTATATGAATAATTTGGAAACTAATATTATCGTCAATGATTATTATTGAGAGTTGGTGCTAGTTAACTTCGGCTTCGAAGTCACGGTCATTTAGAGAGTTGTTTTGTAATGAAATGATAGTTCATTAATACTAGTATCACTACAAACAGTTGCTACAAACGCATGTTTCGTCGAGGCTGTTGCATTTTGCGTGGCCAGCAGTGTGTCTCGTCTCCTGTAACCCGACTCCTGCTTCAACAAATGGAGACACTCTGCTGTAGCTAATTACCTTGCATTTCTTCTCTTGCTCGGGGGGAATCATCGTTTTATATAACCAAGTACTTGGCAAGCTACTTGTTATTGTGTTCTTTTATTGAGCGTTTGAAGTGACGAAACACGTAACCCAAAGTACACTGGCACCTAGCCACTGCACTGCAGCAAGCGGTTACGTGCACGCCTTCTCATACGACTTGACTTTGCTTTTAATTTATTTACTAACTTATCTAGTTACATGTAAGTGACCTATTAAATATATAAGCACGGTAAACTAATACGAATTTTGTACAGACGAATGGAAAAACTCGTGGAATCCGACCTCGGTGAAGATCAGTTTGGATTTAGGAGAAATGTAGTACTAACACTGGAGGCAATACTCACATTACAACTTATCTTAAAACATAGGCTAAGGAAAGGGAAACATACGTTTTTAGCGTTTGTCGATTTGGAGAAAGCTTTCGACAATGTCGACTGGAATACTCTCTTCCAAATTCTGAAGGTAGCAGAGGTGAAATATAGGGAGCGAAGAGTAATATTCAACCTATACAAAAACCAGTCAGCGGTTATTAGAGTCGAAGGGCTAGAAAGGGACGCAGAGGTTGGGAAGGGAGTAAGACAGGGTTGTAGCCTTTCCCCAATGTTGTTCAATCTGTACAATGAGCAAGCAGTGAAGGAATGGAAGGAGAAATTTGGAGAGCGATTTAAAGTTCAGGGAGAAGAAATAAAAAGTTTGCGGTTTGACGATGATGTAGTAATTCTGTCAGAGACTGCAAAGGATCTGGAAGAGCAATTGAATGGAATGAACAGTGTCTTGAAAGGAAGATATAAGATGAACATTAACAAGAGTAAAACGAAGGTAATGGAATGTAATGTCAGAAAATCAGGCGATGTTGAAAGAATTAGATTAGGTAATGAGACAGTAAAAGTAGTAGATGAATTTTGTTACTTGGGTAGCAAGATAACTTCTGATGGCCGAAGTAAAGAAGATATAAAATGCAGAATGGCTATGGGAATTAAAGCGTTTCTATAGAAGCGAACTTTCTTGACATCCAATATTAATTTAAATGTTAGGAACTCCTTTCTGAAAGCATTTGTCTGGAGTGTAGCATTGCATGGGAGTGAAACGTGGACGTTAAGGAGTTCAGATAAAAAGATGATAGAAGCTTTTGAAATGTGGTGCTACAGACGAATTATGAAAATTAGATGGGTAGATCACGTGACTAATGAGGAGGTGCTTAACCGAATCGGGGAGAAAAGTAGTTTCTGGCATATCCTGACTAAGAGAAGGGACAGATTGTTAGGACACATTCTGAGATATCAAGGAATCGGCAAATTAGCATTATAAGGAAGTGGGTGGGGTAAAAATCGTAGAGGGAGACCGAGGGACGAATACAGTAAGCAGATTCAAAAGGATGTAGGTTGTTGAACGTGTTCTCAGATGAAGAGACTTGCACAGGACAGGGTAGCGTGGAGAGCTGCATCAAACCAGTCTGCGGACTGAAGAGCTCAACAACAAGCACAGTAATGCGATTTCCGTCTTTTTACCACGTCTGACAAAAATGTGGAATACCCAGGACAACTGACAAGGTACCAGTGTAACTCCGTACACACACACACTCCATTAGCTAGTACGTAAAGATCAGAGTTGGAATTCTCTGTAACAGATAGACCAGCCAGAAGAATGAAAATTGTTGTTCGTGTATAATGATAATACCACGTTTGGTACGCCACAGAAGAGAGTGAACAGCCGGATGTCACTTTGAAGGACATCGCACAGGCTGTTGTATGGAGGTCTTGGTAATAGGCCTTACTGCTGTAGAGAAGAAGCTGAGAGTCTTTTATACCGTGAATCTTTGGTCCAGTAAAAAGTCCCAAGCGACTGGGACCGAGCGCTGAGGCGCAATAGTAACACACTGGACTCACGTTGGGGAGGATGATGGCTCAACTCCGGCCATCCAGATTTAACTTTTCCGTGATTTCCCTAAATCGTTCCAGGCAAATTTCGGGATTGTTCCTTTAAAAGGAACGGCCAATTTACTTCGTCATTGTTGCCCAAAACTCTTTGTGCGAGTTCCTTTTCTAATAATCAAGCTGACGACTGGACGTTAAACCCCAAATTGTTCCGTCTACATCCATACTCCCCAAGCCACCTGACGGTGTGTGGCGGAGAATACTTTGCATGCCATTCTAATTTCCCCCAATTCCAGTCGCGAATGATTCGCGGAAAAAAAAAAAAAAAAAAAAAAAAAAAAACGATACCGGCATTCCCCTATGTCGACCCTTACTGTGGTGTCGCACAAGTACAAAGTGCGCGCCACCTACTTTCGCCGCGCGCCGCCATGCACGCACGGCGCGGCGTTCTCACGACGACAGCCACGAGCGCCCTCTGCTGCAACCCCGCTCGTGGCCACCACGGAAAGACACCGGTCACTTGGGACTGAGATAGCAACCAGTTAGGACCTTCGTAATCAGATAGGCACCAGTGAAGACTTTGCTATCGTACAGGCACTAGACAGGCCTCTAACAACTATGTATCAACATTCTGCAGTACTATGTAAAAGTTAAGTATTGTTACATTCTGTGCAATATATATCTCTTTCTAATCTACTCTAGTGTTTATAGTTTCTGGCTGCTCCCCTCCGTACCTGCACCAGCGTGCTGTCTATATTCCTGTGTCGGGCTCATTCCACTCGGCCACCGACATATACGACGAGGATGGGACACAAAAGCGGCGACGAAGTTGGGACACAAAACTTACCTTTCTAAATTTATCACTGTGGTCGCTTCGAGAGATATACGTAGGAGGACGCATCATATTGGTTGACTATTCGAGAAATGTATGATCTCAGAACTTCAACAGCAGCCGCTACCAAGATACGGAACGCCTCTCTCGCAGCGTCTGCCACTGGAGTTTCGTCACCAGCTCTGTGACGCTTTCGGGGTTACTGAATGAGTCCAAAACGAAGCGTGCTGCCCTCCGTTGCAAGCTGTGATTCTCTCATGGGAACGATCGTAGAGGTTGCGAAAGTGGTTATGTGGAATGACCTGCAATGCATTTCTCACCTCGTGCCTCAGTTGGGCCAGATTTCGTACCGCTCATGCAGACCGCCCAACTTGAGGTTTCATGCGGTCCCAAACATGCTCAATAAGGGAGAGCTCTGGGGATCGTGCTGGCCAAGGTAGTTGATGTACATCTTGAAGAGCACGTTGGGCGGTACGGGATACATGTGGATCTGCATTATTCTGTTAGAAAAGCATATCGTCTTGTTGCATGAGTGATGGCAAGACGTGTTGAATGATGGTTTCATTGTACTGGGCAGTTTTCATTGTCCTCTAGATGATCACTTCATGACACCACTGGAGGCGGGCTGAACGACGGTGCGGCGAGAGCGTAGGACACCATAACAGCACGCACGATCGTGCATCATTGTGTGTGGAGCCATATCCTTCACTGGCCGTTCTCTTCTGGTGTTCGTTGTGGAAAAATTTTCATATGTCACCATTTGGTACAACATCCATACCTTATGCAGTGACGCTAAAAGAAATCCGCTATTGCGAGAAAATATTGATAATACTATCATAACTGTAATTCGTCACCATATAGTAATTTAACAGATACCTAAGCGAGGCAATGACGATAATAGCGTAGGTTAATGCCTCGTTGTTTTCATTCTCCCTGGTGCAGGAATACAGATTAAGCGGCGAGTGCTAAGGGATGAATGCTATTGTTTTTGTTGCGGTCCTCAGTCCGCAGACTGGTTTGATGCAGCTCTCCACGCTACCCTGTCCTGTGCAAGTTTCTTCATCCGAGAATACGTTCGGCAATCTACATCCTTTTCAATCAGCTTACTGTATTCGTCCCTTTGTCTCCCTCTACTATTTTTACCCCACACACTTCCTTTTAATGCTAAGTTGACAATTCCTTGATGTCTCAGAATGTGTCCCACCAACCTATTCCTTGTCTTAGTCAGAATACGCCAGAAACTCCTTTTCTCTCCAATTCTGTTGAGCACCTCCTCATTAGTTACGTGATCTACCCATCTAACTTTCATAATTCATCTGTAGCACCACATTTCAAAAGCTTCTATCATCTTTTTGTCTGAAATCCTTATCGTCCACGTTTCACTTCCATACAATGCTACTCGCCAGACAAATGCTTTCAGAAAGGACTTCCTAATATTTAAATTAATATTAGATGTCAACAAGTTTCCTTCTTCAGAAACGCTTTTCTTCCCATAGCTATTCTGCATTTTATATCTTCTCTACTTCGGCCATCAGAAGTTATCTTGCTACCCAAATAACAAAACTCATCTATTTTTATCGTCTCATTACCTAATCTAATTCCTTCAGCATCGCCTGACTCTGTCGCTACATTCCATTACCCTTGTTTTACTCTTGTTGATGTTCATCTTATACCCTCTTTTCTAGACACTGTACATTCCGTTCAAGTACTCTTCCAGATCCTTTGCAGTCTGACAAAATTACTATTCCATCGGCAAATCGCAATGTCTTTACTTCTTCTCCCTGAACTTAATTCCCTCTCCAAATTTCTCCTTCCATTTCTTCACTCCTTGCTCAATGTACAGATTGAACAACAATGGGGAAAGGCTACAATCCTGTCTTACTCCCTTCCCAACCTCCGTATTCCTTTCATGCCCTTCGACTCTAATAACCGCTGTTTGATTTTTGTATAAGTCGAATATAACTCTTCGCTCCCTATATTTTACCCCTGATACCTTAAGAATTTGAAAGAGTGGATTCCAGTCGACATTGTCAAAAGCTTTCTCCAAATCTACAAACGCTAAAAACGTAGGTATGCCATTCCTTAGCCTATCTTCTAAGATAAGTCGTAATGTAAGTATTGCCTCCCGTGTTCCAACATTTCTCCTAAATCCACCTCGGCAATGTCTGTGGTTCATGGGGGTGGGGGATGAATGCAGTTCACTCATATGTGCAGTCAGTGTGGTATACGGAAGTTTCGATAGGTTCAGGAGTCGTGTTTGGGTAGCCTAGTGCTTAAGGCGACCGCTCGAGAAAAGCGGGAAACCCGGGTTCGAGCCCCGGCCCGGCACAAATCTTCATATGTCACCATTTGGTACAACATCCATACCTTATACAGTGACGCTAATAGAAATTTGCTATTGCGAGAAAATATTGATAAAATTAATTATTTGTTTTAAATACTTCACAGATAGACAAAATTAGTGTTTGTGTAGTTAGTGGATTCGCATTGCACTCCTGCGAATTCTGTACTTGGTGTTTGACCTTGCAGCAGCAGCATTTTTGGCAGTAATTCAGTGGGCAGTTGCACATGTTTCCTTGCGCACAGGTAGGCCATAAAATCAGTGCCTAGCTCAGATCTAATTGGCAATCAGTTTTGCAGCAAGCTGGTGTCGTATTGTCCAAATAATTGCAATCTTTAATGAAACAGGTTATTTTCTACCGGAGGTCATATAACCCATTCATGAATAAATTCACAGGGTCACAACAGGTTTTTATTACTTCTTTTTTCAAAGTCATGCTTAACTAATTGGATAAAGTATTCAGTCAGATCAGCAAGTTGAGTTATAGTGCAGATTCATTTTACACACACACACACACACACACACACACACACAACTACACACGACACAATTGTTTGGGAAGTCAAACAATTATTGACAAGCTGCGAGAACGATACTAAACAGTACTATTTTAATTACAATAGCAATCATTAGAGATTTATTTTGAGCAACAACAATGTTTACAATTTTGTTTATTGACAACTTTCAGCCTACATAAAACCATATGAACAGCTCATCTTCATGTAGCAATCTTTTTTGTTTTTTTAGTTCATTTATGAATTATATCTTCGGAAAGAAATTATGAAAACCATACCGTTTCTTCAGATTAAATAACGCTTATGGTGAGAAGCGAATATCTTTATCAATCTAACAGTATAATTTATCTCAACTGTCCCGTTTTATTGGCAATTTTCATATCACATCACATGTTACAGTGTTACATCACTTTGGTTTCTAGGTCTAATGAAAACTGACGTTGAATACGTATATTGCATCAAGAAGACAGTTCCTTGGATTGTCTATAGATGTCAATCAAACCGTACAAAGATTTCAAAAGCTACGCATGACCAGTCGCAATGCCACGGAGTGGTTAAGACTGCCGATCAGTTCCAGTCAAAGTCAGGAAGACACGACACTGGTTGTCTTGAGTGCAGTTCCGCCATGCCTAAAAGGTCTGTTCCGAAGATTGACAATATCCGCATCGTTTCATTGTCAGGAGGGACTCTAATCAAGGAAAGATTCAGGATATTTCGTAGTAATGTTGGTCGTACGTGGAGGAGATACAGATACAAGAATAGTCTATGACTTGTGTGGCTCTGGCCGGCCGCAGTTACCGAGCGGTCTGCGGCGTGACAGTCACGTTCTGTACGGCCACTACGGTCGGGGGTTCGAATCCGCCCTCGGGCATGGATATTTGTGCCATCTTTAGTAATAGCTAGTTCATAAGTAGTTTGTAAGTTTAGGGACTGATGACCCGTTTTTGTTGTTGTTGTTGTGGTCTTCAGTCCGGAGACTGGTTTGATGCAGCTCTCCACAATACCCTATCCTGAGCAAGCCTCTTCATCTCCACATAAGAACGGCAACCTACATCTGTCTGAATCTGCTTACTGTATCCATCTCTTGGTCTTCCTCTGCGATTTTTACCCCACACACTTCCCTCTAATGCTAAATTCACAATTCCTTGATGTCTAAGAATTTGTCCCACCAATCTATCCTTCTTTTAGTCAAGGTATGCCAGAAATTTCTTTTCTCCCCAATTCTGTTCAGTACCTCCTCATTAGTTACGCGATCCGCCCACCTAATCTTCAGCATTCTTCTGTAGCACCATATTTCAAAAGCCTCAATCCTCTTCCTGTCCGCACTGTTTATCGTCCATGTCTCACTCCCATACAAGGCAACACTCCATACAAATGCCCTCAGAAAGGACTTCCTTAGGCTTAAATCAATATTCGATGTTACCAAATTTCTCTTTTTCAAGAACGCTTTTCTACCCATTGCCATTCTGCATTTTATATCCTCTGTACTGCGACCATCATTTGTTATTTTACTGCCCAAGTAACAAAACTCATCTACCTCCTTTATTGCTTCGTTACCTAATCTAATTCCTTCAGCATCACCTGATTTTCTTACACTGCACTCCATTACCCTAGTTTTGCTCTTGTTAACCTTCATCTTATATGCACCTTTCAGCACACTGTCCATTCCGTTCAATTGCTCTTCCAGGTCCTTTGCTGTGTCTGACAGGACTACTATGTCATCAGCGAAACGCAATGTTTTTAATTGTTCCCCCTGAACTTTTATTCCTTCACCAAATTTCTCCTTGCTTTCCTTTATAGCTTGTTCAATGTACAAATTGAATAACATTGGAGAAAGGCTACAACCCTGTCTCACTCCCTTCCCAACCACTGCATCCCTTTCATGCCCTTCAACTCTGACAACCGCTGTCTGGTTTTTGTACAAGTTGTAAATAACCTTGCGCTCCCTATATTTTACTCCTGCTTGCTTCAGAACTTGAAAGAGTTTATTCCAATCAACATTGTCAAAAGCCTTCTCCAAATCTACAAAAGCTAGAAATGTAGGTTTGCCTTTTCTTAATCTATCTCCTAGGATAAGCCGTAAAGTGAGTATTGCCTCCCGAGTTCCTTCATTTCTCCTGAACCCAAACTGATCTTCCACGAGGTCGGCTTCTACCAGTTTTTCCATCCTTCTGTATATAATTCGTGTTAATATTTTGCAACCATGACTTATTAAACTGATGGTTCTGTAGTTTTCACACCTGTCTGCACCTGCTTTCTTTGGAATGGGGATTATAACATTTTTCTTAAAGTCTGAGGGTACTTCGCCTGTCTCATACATCTTACACACCAGGTGAAACAGGTTTGTCATGGCTGGTTCTCCCAGAGACTTCAGTAGCTCTGAGGGAATATCATCTACTCCAGGGGCCTTGTTTCGACTTAGGTCTTTCAGGGCTCTGTCAAATTCTTCTCTCAGTACAGTATCTCCTATTTCATCTTCATCTACATCCTCTTCCCTTCCTACAATATTGTCTCGAAGTTCATTTCCTTTGTAGAGCCCCTCTATATACTCTTTCCACCTTTCAGCTTTCCCTTCTTTGCTGAGAACTGGTTTTCCATCCGTGTCCTTGATATTCATAGAGCTGTTTTTCTTATCTCCAAATGTTTCTTTTATTTTCCTGTAGGCTGCATCTATTTTTCCCCTATTTATACATTCCTCTACATCCTCGCATTTGCCTTCTAGCCACTCCTGCTTAGCCATTTTGCACTTCCTGTCAATCTCATTTCTTAGTCGTCTGTACTCCATTTTGCCTGTTTCATTAACTGCATTTTTATATTTTCTCCTTTCATCGATTAAATTTAGTATCTCCTGTGATATCCAAGGATTTTTCGTAGGTCTTGCCTTCCTACCTATTTTGTCCTCTGCTACTTTCACTATTTCATCTCTCAATTTTACCCATTCCTCCTCTACTGTTCTATTTTCCCTTGTTTCTGTCAATTGTTGCCTAAAGCTCCCTCTGAAATTCTTAAGAACCTCAGGTTCCTTCAATTTATCGAGGTCCCATCTCCTTATTTTCCTACCTTTTTGTAGTTTCTTTAGTTTCAGCCTACAGTTCATAATCAACAAGTTATGGTCGGAGTCTATATCTGCCCCTGGGTACGTCTTACACTGTAAAACCTGGTTCCGAAATCTATGTCTTACCATTATAAAATCTATCTGGTATCTCCCGGTGTCTCCTGGTCTCTTCCACGTATACAACCTTCTTTTGTGATTCTTGAACCAGGTGTTAGTTATAACTAAATTATGTTCCGTGCAAAATTCTACCAGGCGGCTTCCTCTTTCATTCCTTTTGCCCAGACCATATTCACCTACTATCTTCCCTTCCCTTCCTTGTCCTACTACCGAATTCCAGTCTCACATAACAATAAAGTTTTCCTCTCCCTTAATTGTCTGAATAATTTCCTTTAGCTCCTCATATATTTCTTCGATTTCCTCATCATCGGCAGAGCTAGTTGGCATATAAACCTGTACTACTGTTGTCGGTGTTGGCTTCGTATCTATCTTGACAATGATAATGCGATCGCTGTGCTGGTCATAGTAGTTTACCCGCATTCCTATTTTCTTATTCATTATCAATCCTACTCCTGTGATACCCCCAATTGATTTTGTATTTATAATCCTGTACTCACCTGACCAGAAATCCTGTTCATCCTGCCACCGAACTTCACTAATCCCCACTATATCTAACTTCAACCTATCCATTTCCCTTTTTAAATTTTCTAATTTTCCTACTCTATTAAGGGATCTAACATTCCGCGCTCCGACCCGTAGAATGCCAGTATTGTCTTTCCTGATGATCACATCCTCCTGGGTAGTCCCCGCCCGGAGATCCGAATGGGGGACTATTTTACCTCCGGAATATTTTACCCGAGAGGATGCTATCATCATATGTTCATACAGTAGAGCTGCATGTCCTCGGGAAAGGTAACGGCTGTAGTTTCCCCTTGCTTTCAGCCGTTCGCAGTAGCTGTGTGGCAAAGCCACATTAGCTAATGTTACAAGGCCAGCTCAGTCAATCATCCAGACTGTCGCCCCTGTAACTACTGAAAAGGCTGCTGCCCCTCTTTAGGAACCACACGTTTGTCTGGCCTCTCCACAGATACCCCTCCGCTGTGGTTGCACCTACGGTACGGCTATCTGTATCGTTGAGGCACGCAAGCCACCCCACCTCGGCAATGTCTGTGGTTCATGGGAGTGGACTGATGACCCATAAACTCTAAAATCATTTGAATATTTTGTCTGGCTCTGGCTGCCCAAATGCAGTCACAGCACCTGATGGCGGTTGCTTAAGTAACAGACTGCAGGAAATGCGACTTCACTCAAGACGTTGGTGTCGAGGTCTTGCTTTGACATCCAAACAGCATGCAAAAAAAGTTCAAATTTTTGTAATTCTTATGGGACCAAACTACTTTGGTCATAAGTACCTACACTCACAAACTACTTGGACTATGTTAAACTAACATACGGACAAAACACACAGCCGTACCCGAGGGAGGATTCGAACCCCCTACGCGGGAGGCCACGCGATTCGTAACGTGGCTCTCCAGACCACTCGGCTACTCCCGCGCGGCAAACACCATGCAGCGCGATATAGTTTGCTCCAACAGCATGCTGGATGGACTCATCAAAATTTGCGTCAGTTACTATTAATAGATGAGAATCTTAACTTCGGCAACCTACATCCTTTTGAATCTGCTTACCGTATTCGTCCCTTGGCCTCCCTCTACAATTTTTACCCCACACACTTCCTTCTAATGCTAAGTTGACAATTCCTTGATGTCTCAGAATGTATCCTACCAATCTATCCCTTCTCTTGGTCAGGATACGCCAGGAACCCCTTTTCACCCCAATTCTCTTAAGCAACTCCTCACTGGTTACGTTATCTACCCATCTAATTTTCGTCATTCGTCTGTAGCACCACATTTCCCCGAGGTCTGATTCCACAAGTATTTTGCAACCGAGACTTATTACAGTGATCGTTCTGTATTTGTCACACTTATCTGCACTCGCTTTCTTTGGAATTGGAATTACGATATTTTTCTTGAAGTCGGAGGGTATTTCTCTTGTATCATACATCTTGTATACCAGGTGGAACAATTTCTTCATGACTGGTTTTCCTAACAATATCAGCAGCTCAGACGGAATATCATCTACTCCAGGGGCCTTATTTCGACTCAAATCCTTCAGCGCTCTGTCAAATTCTTCTCGCAGTATCATATCTCCTAACTCATTCTTCTCCACTTCGTCTTCCATTTCTAGAATACTGCCTTCAAGTTTATTTCCTTTGTATAGGCCCTCTATATATTCCTTCCGCAGTTCCGCTTTCCCCTCTTTGCTTAGTACTGGTTTTCTGTCTGAGTTCTTGATATTCATACAACTGTTTTTCTTGTCTCCAAATATCTCTTTTATTTTCCTGTAGGTGGTATCTATCTTTCCCCTAGTTATATATTCTTCTACGGTTCTGCATTTGAACTACTTAAGCTAACAATAAAAAAACTAAGGGACAACACACACACACACACACACACACACACACACACACACACACACACACACGAGAGAGAGAGAGAGAGAGAGAGAGAGAGAGAGGGAGGGAGGGAGGGAGGGCCGAAAGATGACTCGAACCTCCGACGGCTACCAAACCACTTATCCGCAGCAAGGCGCCTTAGAACGCTTGGCCAGTCTACCGGCATCTCATGATTAGAATTGCCAGCATGTTCTCCAGACATGAACCCTATTGAACAATGCTTGGGTTGCATTGAAAAAGTTGTTTTTAGACGAAACGACCCAAGAAACAATCAGAGAGATCTACGCCGAATCGCCTTTCAGGAGTGGACAATCTGGATCAGCATTGCCTTGATGATCTAATGAACAGTATGACACGAAGAATACAGGCAAGCATCAATAGAACGTATTACTGGCTATTAGGGGTACTTGTATATGCTGCAATGTGGGACAAAAATGTAGAATGTCTGGGTTGTTGTGGTAAAAGTATCAATTTTTAGTCTCATGAGAAATAAAGAGATCTGAAATGTTATTCATGTATATCTCAATGGACAGGTTGTAAAGGGTCACGAATCTTCAGAATCGGTGTGTGGCAACACACATTGGTGTATTCGGATAAAATAATAGTCAAGTTCGGTGCAATATTGACTGAGTTTACCCAAATACGAGGTATGTCCACAAAGTAAGCTCCGTTTGGTTACATAAAACAAACGTGTACAGATACAGAAAAAATATTTATTGTACAAAAATATACAACTATTTACTTTTCCACACAGCTTCCGAAATTTTGTAGGCATTTGTCATAGCGTGGCAGAAGTCTTTATATGCCTTCCTCGTAGAAGGTTTGCACCTGTGTATTCAACCATGTGGTAACATGTTCTTTCAGCTCGCCATCATCGCTGAAGTGTTGACCACCATGGCCAGGTTTTAGGTGTAAGAAGAAAGTCGCTAGGAGTGAGAGTGTACGGAGGATGATCAAACACGTCCCAGTGAAATTCCCGTAAGAGTTGTTTGGTCTCATTCACCTTGTGAGGTCGGGCGGCAACGTGAAGGGAAGAAGAAGACTCCATTCATCTCTTCTTACACCTAAAATCTGTCCTTGGTGGTCAACACTTCAACGATGATGAGCTGAAAGAACACGTTTGCCACATGGTTGAATACACTGGTGGCAACCTTCTATGAAGAAGGCACACAAAAAACTTGTCCCACGCTATGACAAGTGCCTACAAAATTTCGGAAGTTATGTAGAAAAGTAGTTGAACAGTTGCAGATTTTTATACAATAAATATTTTTTTGTATCGGTTGGATGTACCTCGTAGATTTCATTATTGATCGCTGCTCCTCCTACGTTCATAGTTGTGCAAATTAATGAGATGCGACTTGATTAGACACAAGGGATGGAGGGTATTACCGGAGCGAAAATCCCCCGAGCTATTTTCTCAAGAAAGCAACAAGCGTGTAAAACATTGTTAACAGCAGCAGCTATGCTCGCGGCGTATTTCCGCACCGCTGACAGTGAACTGCGATGTTTATTCGGGGAGTGAGCTGCGACGGATAAATGCGTCCTGGAATGTACTGCGAGCCTGCGACGGCTTTTCTGAGCGACGCGACAGCACAAAAGGAAAACCCGCACTGGTAGAATCGTCAAGAGTGTCGCGAGGCGTGTTGAACCGAGTCGCTTGCCGGTGCAGCGGTGCTAAAACAGGCGGAGAGATATGCGGTATGCAGTCTGCTCCTTTTGTCTGCCATCCAGCGAAGAACGTCCGTTCTTCGGTCGTTACGACCCAGTAAACAGACACTTCGGTTTGCGGGTGCCGCTCTAGCAAATACAGACAAAAGTTGTTGCGATGAACATATTAATACCACCTCCCCTGACGGGGAGAGAGAGAGAAAGAGAGAGATAGAGAGAGAGAGAGAGAGAGAGAGAGAGAGGAATTTGTCGCTACATTTCTGGCTTCCCCTGAGTTACCAGAGGCGTTCTTATGAAGTCGACGGCGCGCAGCTGTTTTCCGGAACGGTGACTCGGAGAGCTTGTCACCTTGCAATGTCGGCGGCTTTGGATGCTCCGAGCGGAGACTGGAATCCCGACCGGGGAACAGGGTGTAGCCAGAGACAATAGCGTGTAGCCAGTAAGTGGACGTCGCCAGGGAATGCAGCAGGAACGGGGAAGCGGCTCCCTCTATAGTGCCGTATTCATCGGGCGTGCGGTGTAATGGCGGTCTGCGACCTCGCAAGCGAGACGGAGGACATGCGTAGGGTATCTGCTCGCGCCGTTGTGCTAGTAACTGGCTGCGCGTATCCTTGGTACAGTTTATGTTATCTCGGATGAAGGGGCTGGCGCTATAGTGTCGTTCCCCAGCGAAGTCTGTTCACACTGTACACTATCATTTACATACATGCTCTGCAATCCACCGTAGTCGCGAGGGAATGGCCTCGTTGTATGAGGCGCCACTTCACGGATTGCGCGGCCGCTCCTGCCCTAACCCTCCATGTGTGTGTTGTCCTTTCCGTAAAAAGCTTTCACTAATTTCTATGTCTAGATACAAAACGATATGAACTTTTTTTTTCCTTTGTAGCCACCATAGCATGGACAAAATATAGGGAGCGAAGCCCTTGTACAAAACCAGACAGCAATGATTAGAGTTGAAGGGCATGAATGGGTCGCAGTGGTTGGGAAAGGAATACGACAGTGTTGTAGCTTTTCCCCATCTACATCTACATACATACTCCGCAATTCACCGTGGCGGAGGGTACACTGTACCACTACCAGGCATTTCCTTTCCTATTCTACTCCCAAATAGAACGAGGAGAAAAAGAATGCCTCCGTATGAGCCCTAATTTCTCTTATCTTGTCTTTGTGATCTTTACGCGAAATGTAAGTAGGCGGCAGCAAGATCGTACTACACTCAGCTTCAAATTCCTGCCCTCTAAATTTACTCAATAGAAATTCACGAAAAGAACGTCGTCTTTCCTCCAGCGATCCCCAATTGAGTTGCCGGAGCATTTCCGTGACACTCGCGCATTGGTCGAACCTACCGGTAACAAATCTAGCTGTTCGCCTCTGAACCGCCTCTATGTCTTCCTTTAAATTGATCTGCTGCGGGTCCCAAACACTTAAGCAATACTCAAGACGTGGTCGTACAAGCGTTTTATACGCGGTCTGTCCGCCTTACTCACAACTGTCCTTGGATGTTCGTTCCATTTCATATCGCTCTGCAATGTTACGCCTAGCTATTTGAACGACCAGACAGCATCAAGAAGCTTACTACTAATGCTGTATTCGAACATTATATGATTGTTTTTCCTACTCATGCGCATCACCTTACATTTTTCTACATTGAGGCTAGCTGCCATTCTTCGCACCAACTAGAAATTTTGTCTAAGTCGATCTGTACCGGGTGATCAAAAAGTCAGTATAAATTTGAAAACTTAATAAAACGCGGAATAATGTGGAGAGGTAAAAATTGACACACATGCTTGGAGTGACATGGGGTTTTATTATAACAAAATAAAAAGTTCAAAAAATGTCCGGCAGATGGCGCTGTGCAGCAAAAAGTCAGTGACTGCGCATGAAAATCGTGTATAAAAGGAGCTGTAATGAAACAGAGAAAATCAGATGCACCAGCAGTCGCAGCATGTTGACGTTGCCTGAAAAGGCGCTTTTAGTGAAGCTGTATTATCAGAATGGGGAATGTGCTAGTTCAGTTTTACGATTCAATCGCCATAGGTAGGGGATTCGAACGGGTAAAGGTCCGTTGACAAATGCAGATGTGGCGAGATTTATTTCTAAGTTCGAAGCCAAGGGCTGTTTAGACGAAAGACCCATAGTGGCCGACCGAGCACAAGGCGTAATGCTGCTGAGACAGTTCAGGAAGAAATGGAGACTGTAGCGGGTTCGTCTACGCACGGGGAAGTCACCACTCGTGCAGTCGCAAGTCGCACCGGCATTCCATACACTACTGTTTGGTTGGCACTTAGGCGTACCCTCCGATGCTCTTCTTACAAAATCTATCAGCATTTAGTGAAGCGGAGGGCATTTGCGGTGTGGGCGTTTCAAAAGATGGCAGATGATGATGATCGGTTGAGTAATGTGTTGTGGATCGACGATGTTCATTTCACGCTGCGAGGGTCTGTCAACGCCCACAACTGCAGAATTTGGGCTACCGAAAATCCTAGAACTGTCGGGGAGACTCCATTGGCACGAGGAGGAAGTCACGGTATGGGTTGGATTTACCACATCTACCGTTATCGGGCCTTTTTTCTTCTGCGTGATTCTGGTATTGTAACTGATATCGTGACGGGTGACAGGTACGCCGATATGTTACCGAATCGCATCAGCCCAAGCATGGATAAACATCCAAATATTCCGTTAAAATCCAGTGACATCCAAGCCAGTTTATTTAATTCCAGCTTCTTTTCAATCATCAATGTAGCATTGGAGGGACGTTTGTCGGCTAAAATTTGCAGAGTGAGATCGAGCGACGAATACAGTAACCAGGTTCAAATGGATATCGTTTGCCGTTCTTATGTGGAGATGAAAGGTTTGCTCAGTATTGAGTAGTATGGAGATGTCCTTCAAATTAGTCTCCGGGCTGAAGGCCATATTAGACAACAACTAGAGAAATGTATAATATCGACGTGAAAAACTTTTAAATTTACGCGGTTTTGAGTTAATTGAAATCAATACTTTATATTTCGTATTTTATTATAAAAAAAATGAAAACGTTGTTTACTGCACTCTGCAGTGGTCGTTCGCTACACGTCAGACAGCCGTTCATACGCACAGCCGTGGTCAGTTCGATTGTTCTGCGGTCTGTATCCTCTATTAGGTGATCTACATACAAGCGGTCACGACCGCGTTACATGCAGAAATTTTAGCGTTACGAAACTGTCAGAAGTTTTTAAGCTCTCTGTGCTGATAACAGGAACTCGTTATAATGCATCAGCGATTTTGTCATGTACACCGACATCGTGTTCTATAAATTTACATGGTACCTCGCAGAGGGCAGTTTCCACTATACCACTTATTAAAAATCCTTTGTCTTTCTATTTTCTTAATGTGACTAATAATATCTTAAACGCCTATTTTCCTACGTGCTGTGATGTTTATTTGATTCTCAAGTAATTACATTCTACCACTTCCAAACGAGATACTCAGCTTTTCAACATTACGATGAATGGGGGTTCTGCTCGCTGCAACATTATTCTCCTGGGGGTCGTGGTAGAAACAAATACTCGTAGGTAAAATTTTTCACTTCTTCTTTAATTTGCAATCAAACTGCTTCTCCACCAAAACATTAAAACTTCACAACAAACAATGCAACAGCACTTAGTTGATAGTACTTCCATTTAAAAACACAGACTGACATAGCTTCCAGAACACTCGAGAAACGACAAAACTCGAACTCCCCCACGCAAGGCGGTGAGGCAAATATATAACATCAACAATAATGACATTACATTACGAATTGTTCATAACAATTGAATATACTAATTTACAATTACCGAACACAACAGTAAAACATTTCATGTACACAAAAATAATCACAATATAAAATGAAAACTATACATACAATAATTTTAGATGGCGCATATCTTTTTAAGTTTTAATTTCGGTTCTTTCTGTTTGACAACAACCACAATGTTAAATGTCAATTAATTAGTTAATGAGTACATCATACATGTTTCTAACATATATTGCACTATGAAATATCTCAGCCATTCTCAAAATAGGTTCAAAATCTCACGTCAGTCAATATATACAAAGGATCACAACATTGAAATTTCGACTATTACATTAATTAACAAAATTAGCTGATCAACACAACTTGTCTACGAGCCTGACATATATACAATGCTATTTATTTTCAATTCTTTATGTTTTACAAAAGTTTTTACCCTTCGTCTGTCTATTTATAGAAATAATGTACAAGGACAAAACTATTGTTTATAGAACCGTCTGGAAACGTCTTATACGAATCTCTTAATTAATGAAATCTGTCGCTTGTTTTAATCACAGTATCACAGAGACACTGTCCAACACTGATTCCTAGGCTGGCTATTTCGTTTTTAACTAACTTCACACGCAATATGTATCACTATTGAACCACACGATTCCGGATCCAACGCAGACGGTATCGTACGGTAACATTGAGATGCGAGGGCCAGCAGTATCATTACAGTGCAGAAATTAATGGTTTTTCCCATACCCTACTTGAGTCATAAACAGCTGACAGTTTTATTCTCTTGTGTCCTTAATTTGAAAATTTTCTTGAATTTATATGAGAATGTTTTCGCGGTATAATATACGCGAGACAGACTTTTTCAATACTTTTCTAATAGTCAAAGAAACCTGTGACCATTCCCGCTGGCATGCCTTGTGTTCAGTACGATGATGATGTTACCTACTTTCACGAATGATAGAGAAGAGAAAATCCATTTGTTTGAGGTCAAGGTATCTCAAGTACAGAAACGGCACAGTCTAAACGTATTAGCGAAAATCTACTCCAGTTCTAAGTCCCACGCAGCGTTAAAATGTACGATCCGGTCATGTAAACAATGGTCATGTCGTACAGTACCCTGGCACAATTTTGGCTTTAACTTAATGACAAAGAGACTGAAAATCCAAAGTGTACATTACAGTAATAATCAGTGGTATACCAACTATTCCTTTAGAGGGGCTGGGGGCAATAAAACTCAAAAGCGTGAAAACAAAAAAAGCAGAAACGAATTCCACAATTCTTGTTAAATTTGAACCACAAACGGTAAGAATTTTCAAGAGATTCGTTTTAAAAGCGAAAGTAATTGCATGCAAAAGTGTTTCCGTTCATTAAAAAGGTGAGTGAAGTGTAGAAGTGTTCGAATCATTAGACTCCATAACGAATAGTTACACGTAAAAAAAAAAGTTCCTGTAATTGTAAGAACAAACCATGAGAGGAGTCTATGTTTCTCGTTTGATTATATTTTATTACTTTCAGCGGAGTAAGTTGCAAGTATACACATTCATAAATATTTCCTGAAATTAGTGAATCAGTGATATTCAGCTGTTTCTACTTTTTTTCGGGATTGAATACGTCTTTCGATAATTTACTTATGCTAGGAACGCAAAAATTACAGTAACTAATTGGTTAATTGCGAAGAAAAATTATTATAAACAAACATTACTGTCGCTAGGAGCGCTAGTGTCGCTGCACTTGTCTCTTGTTACAACTTTCACGGCAGTAAGTGTCCCGACTGTATATGATAGACTACAGTTTTGGAGCAGACCATGTTCAAACTGTGGAGGAATTGAATGAAACGGTACAGCCCGATAATAGTGACACAACCACTATGATACTACATTGGTTTCAACTCTAAGTAGGATGAACATGAGTCACCAAGATGCTCGACGTTACAGGCTGATACGATACTAAGGCAGAAAAGAGTGTAGGCACATAATTCTCTGCTACCCGTACGAAGCCAGCGCGGGTTGCTAGTAGCAAATAAGATAATACGTATGTAGGGTGGGGACACTGACTTACAATATTTTAATAACTTCTTTCCGTCTCAGGTCACACAAATGGTATCACAACCTGTTTCGAATTATGAGCAATTCAACCTGGAGTGTAACAAAAGAACAGGGAGATAGTAACTCATCAATTGATCAAAATGGAGATTGTGACTCAGAGTGTACATATAATTATTGACATTGTGAGAACCTCGTATGGCCTGTACATCTGAATCAAATCAATTGATGTTGTCTGAATAATAAGGTGGAAACCGGTAATGATATTTGTGTGGTCTGAGACAAAATAATTTACTTAACGGTTCACTGCTGCTGTTATCGTTATTATGTCCGCTAAGTCTCAAACATCCTTAACTAGCATAAACTCACTAAGCTGACTTTGCATCTGGATGAGATTTATGGTCCCTACTAGCCTGAGTGCTGCAGAAATTTGTGTATGCGGTGGCAAGATTTGAAAACTGCCATGCCCTGGAAGTAATTTTAACTTATGTACGCGTTACTTGCTATATTTCAAATGCTTGCTATTTAAAAATGTTTAAGTTAGATTAGTTTGATACCTAAAGAGGTGAGGATATTTTACAAATATAAATGAATGTTGATACCACATTTCTGAAATGATAATCTGGAATTACATCCATATGTGAATATAGTGCAGGTTAATAGCCTAGTAAGAAAGTCATATGAAGGTAATTTTATACTATTTGTACTCCTGTAACTCTGGAAGTGATGAGACTCTTTGAGTACTAAGGCAACACTGACTCTTTGCAAGTATCTACTCAATGGAAATAAATTACCATCGCCGGCCACGGTGGCCGCGGGGACTGAGGCGCTCCAGTCACGGTCTGCACGGCCACTACGGTCGGGGGTTCGAATCCCCCCTAGGGCATGGATATTTGTGCCGTCCTTAGGATAAGGTAGTTTGTAAGTAGTTTGTAAGTTTAGGGACTGATGACTCCGTAGTTAAGTCCCATAAAAAAAAAAAACCATCTCCAATTACCCAGTACACATGGGAGGCCCCCGCAGTTATTGTTAACACACTTTAAAAAACGTCATAACTATTTTAGAGCTTTCCTGTTTCAATAATAGTGTCTTACCTAACATTTTAAAACACGCGAAAGGCGGCAGCTTCTCACCACGTGCTATCATTCACACTATTGTACTCATGGTGGTATTCTATGAATTTCAATTTACTTAACATAGATCAAATACGATACCAGTTTATATCAAGCAACAAGTGGTAGTGTCACCAGCAAAAAACGTACCTTCTCACCACGTGCTGTCATTCACACTATTGTACTCAAGGTGGTATTCTATGAATTTGAATTTACTTAACATAGATCAAATACGTTACCAGTTTATATCAAGCAACAAGTGGCAGTGTCACCAGCAAAAAACGTACCTGTAAAAGAGGAAAAACAAATGTTAGTGGTCTTGTTATTGAAAGGTTTCAAATGCTCAAATGTTTGTAAATCTATAGGACTAAATATCTGAGGTTGTCAGTCCCTTGCGTGACGAACTACTTAAACTAATACAAGAACAAAACACACACACAAACACACACACACACACACACACATACACACACACACACACACTCACGCACACACACACATGCCCGAGGGAGGACTCAAACCTCCGACGAGGAACAACAGCGCGCTCGGCCATTTCAGCGCGGCTTTTTATAGGTTTAATTAATGAAAATGTAATACGTGAACATTTTCCGTTCAAAGTTAAAGTATATTCCAGCTTTGCTCCCCAAATAATAACATTTTTTTTAGCAGAGTAGTCATGCAGTCATGTTTTATTTATTGTAATTAAAATGTTCTATACGTTAGTTTTTCAGTTTATAGGTAAAGCTCATTCCTGGTTTGCCTCCCCCTATAGTACATTTATTTATAATTGTTTTTAATTTTTAATTTCTTAACCACACCACTACATTAGAGTCAAAGATACTACTTTACTACGTACTGTAAGTGTAGACGACTAACATCTCTCTCAGGTATATAAAAAGAATAAGGTAACTTCCCTGACAAAACAGCAAAGTCTGCAGATGGCCTTGTAAGCCGAAACTGGTGAACTAAATAAACTTTTAGAACATACACGAAGTTGTGTTCTTAATTTAGTTAGTCTGGTACACTGAATTGTGTATCAGTTTCAAGTTTACTTAATTTGAATACGATACTGTGTAATAGTGTGCTGCATTGTATACTTCAGCGCTTCAGGATATACACTGCAATACAGAAGAACCACGATAAAGAAATTACATGCGTGACGCCTCATAAATGCACCAGATAGGTGAATTCACCGATCTGCATTCACTTTTTGGCTTGGTTATTTTCGAATATATTTGTAAGTACTTGATAATAAAATAACCACCTGAAAAATACTCCTGCCGGGGCACAGAAAAGACGAATATGTTGCTCTGGGTTGCTCTAAGGTTCATCTACTTTGTTCCAGAGGCCTCTGTAAATTTAGAAACAGGCAAACAAAAATAAATTTTTTAAAAAAAATCAAATTTTCTATGCTTGCTCTGTGTTGCTGTGGTTGCTCTGAATTTTGCCCCAGATTAACGATATTTCCTTACGATTTTATAATTAAACGAAGTAGTCTTTATTCACGCTATAATTGCTCTGAACTAGAACATCGGGAAATTAGTCATACTAAACTGGGAGGTAGAAAAATTAAGGCATTTGAGTGTAGGAGTTACGCGGAAAAAATACTTTGGAAAGCTTCAATGCTGGTTTGGAGTATTCCGAAATGGCAACCTTCTGAATGAAATCTTAACTGAAAATTAAATGGGAGGTATTATATCATTCAATTGATATTGGTTACTCTCAATTGACTTGGGAAAATTGTCGTCAAAGAGTATGCATGGAAGCTCTCGTGAAAGTTGTCAATCATCTTCCATTAGGTTTATTACTTGAGGAATTTAGTGAGCAGTTTGGCTCGGAAATAGTCACCGTTTTAGTAGGCCACTTATCAGACAACCTGGAAGTTGGGCGAATGGAGGGGCTTACCAGTTCCGGCATCCATCTTACTACCTACGAAAACTTCCAGGAAACTTTGGTAAGAGCTGGGGGGGGGGGGTTGAGAACTAAACAGTAATCAGGTAGCGCGAGTGTATTCTCAACAACCAAATATTAGCAGCGAGAACTACTCTGAAGACTAGCAGGTATCAGATCGACTAATTTGCACAGGTCAAGCGTCTCTCTACATTAGCCGCACCAGGGAGCGCTGAAACCTCTTAGTCCATCGAGGTAACATTGCTCGAAAACATAATCCCTAAGCATTACACATTTTGGCCCACTTTAGGTTAGGTAGTAAGACTAAAAGTGGGCCTTTGCGATCGTCTTTTGACGGCTCGAAATTTAAATGAAAATAACGGCTTAACCATGCATCTGACAGGAAAATTGTATAACCATATTTTTAGAGGAGAAAATTCTCTACAACTTTGCTCTTTTATGTTTTTCCATATCTCGTATCATATTAGAGATATTTGCAAAAATAATGGCGATTTTGGGATGTCTGTCTGTCTGTCCGTCCGTAAGGTGTTCCCTATTTTTAATACGAACCGTTCAACTGATCAGCACCAAATTTTGCATACATAATTGCAGGCCGCCAGAGACCAGAACTTCCCTTTGTCAAATTTTTCGGACAAAAAATACGGTAGTAATACCAAAAAAAGCCGTTTGTAATATATTTGTAATTGCAAACGAACCGTTCAACTGACACGAACATTGAATAGCCTAATTGGTAGCGAACGTAATTGGTAGAGGGAAAAATTCTCTACAGCTTCGCTCTAATATGTTCTTTTTTTGTATATATATATCTTGCATCGTTACAGAGATATTTGCAAAACTAACGGTGATTTGACGATGTCTGTCTGTAACTTGTTCCCACTTTTTAGGTCGAACCGTTCAACCGATCGGCACCTAATATTACAGACATAATTGTTGGCTACCAGAGACCAGAACATCGCTTTTTTCAAACATTTAGGACAAGAAATACATTAGTAATATAAAAAAAAGCCGTTTGTAACGTACTTTTATTGCAAATAAACCGTTCATCTGACGCGAAAATTTGTAGAGGAGAAAATTCTCTACAACTTTGTTCCCTTATGTTTTTTTCATATCTCGTATCGTTTGAGAGATATTTGCAAAAATAACGGAGTTTTGACACCCTCCATTAAATTAACGAAAACCAGCCGATCGCAGATGTCAAGTGACATTCCTCGCCCAGAACTGTCTCTGGCATATGCCACCTTGCTTTGCGTATTTGATGATTTTCTTATTGTAACTTACACGTTGTCATATCATAGAAATGGCGCACTGAAGAATTAACAAAAAGACGCCGGTCTTCGTACGATAAATGATAATCTAGTGTCTACAAATGCCATATTAGCATCAGTTAACAACGGCCATCAATAGTATGGTATTAAAGAACGCAATTCCTAACTGTTAGCTGTAGCGTAGTGGGCGATGTTCGGTTTGTGACGCTGAAGTTCAGTGGTTCGGAAGCCGCCAGTACCTGAATTTTTTTCCTACAAGGGTTTCAGACATTCTTGTTAATTAATTTATTATTATTTAGATTATTGTTTTGGTCCAAAATGTTTGCAAAAACTTATAAAACTACAAATATAAAGTGGGTCGTAAAACACGTCAGTGCGATTTTTTGAAATGGATGACAACATTCCTATCAACTTCACACTTCAGTGAAGGAAACACAGTGCCAGGCAGACAAGGGCGGATATGGGGGGGGGGGGGGGGAGGGGGGGAGAACCTGTCCCCGAGACAGCCTGACAAAGAGAGAGAGAGAGAGAGAGAGAGAGAGAGAGAGAGAGAGAGAGCGGGAAGGGGGAAGAGAGAGGGCATAAGCCTAAGAATAATTAACTTTTGCTTACAGACGGCTTGTAACTGTGAGTTTAAAAGGCGAAATCGCTGTAACTAATATAACGTTAATTGACTTCTTGTGTTATGCTTATTTTTAATTTCTTGTTGCTCCTTTTTTGTTAGTAGTTTGTGATAACATTAAACAAAAGTTTTCTATTGTTTTGCGATTGCTTGGGAGTTAATGTGTACGGTTTATTCACACGTAAATAAAGTTACGGGATTTAACTATGTGGAGAAAATCGTTAAGTTCTAGGGATGCGTTTAGGCTGGCGCATTCTGGTGTTTTCGGTAATCAGTTTACTACTCTGGATTCTTTTCCTAGACACTAAGAAACAGTATTGCCACGCAATATAAACAGTTTTATTTGAAGCTACGCGTTTCGATTTCCAGTTATTGGTATAAATTAGAAATTTCTACGTCATTTTTCCACAAATCAGACACGAGGGTTTTCGTGGTAGAAGAAATTCTTCTATTAACACAGTGAAGTGTAATTTTTTTGATCAGGAGAGCTTTCTTGATACATCACGTTTTGCGTAGTAACTTTAAAAAGCACGAAGAAGAAATTGATTCAGTACAACGTGACAAAGGATATCTGATTTTAGGTTTTGAGGGAATATCAAACTTTGCGCGACATATTTACTTGCTGATTGATTGTTAGTAAGTGCCAGAATGAAACTTTCACTCTGCACCGGAGTGTGCGCTGATATGAAACTACCTGGCAGATTAAAATTGTGTGCCGGAACCGGGACTCGAACCTGGGACCTTTGCCTTTCACGGGCAAGCGCACTACCGACTGTGCTATCCCGACACGACTCACGATGCCGCCTCACAACCTTACTTCCGCCAGTACCTCGCCTCCTACTTTCCAAACTTCACAGAAGCTCTCCTGCGAACCATAGAAGACTAGCACTCCTGGAAGGAAGGATATGGTGGAGACATGACTTAGCCACAGCCTAAGGGATGTTTCCAGAATGAAACTTTCTCTCTGCAGCGGAGTGTGCGCTGATATGAAAC
The DNA here is from genome assembly GCA_026315105.1 of Locusta migratoria. Classification (NCBI taxonomy): domain Eukaryota; kingdom Metazoa; phylum Arthropoda; class Insecta; order Orthoptera; family Acrididae; genus Locusta; species Locusta migratoria. The sequence continues at coordinate 97,556,510 of CM048745.1, forward strand.
TACCTGGCAGATTAAAATTGTGTGCCGGAATCGAGACTCGAACCTGGGAACTTTACCTTTCACGGGCAAGCGCACTACCGACTGTGCTATCCCGACACGACTCACGATGCCGCCTCACAATTTTACTTCCGCCAGTACCTCGCCTCCTACTTTCCAAACTTCACAGAAGCTCTCCTGCGAACCATACAAGACTAGCACTCCTAGAAGGAAGGATATGGTGGAGACATGACTTAGCCACAGCCTAAGGGATGTTTCCAGAATGAAACTTTCTCTCTGCAGCGGAGTGTGCGCTGATATGAAACTACCTGGCAGATTAAAATTGTGTGCCGGAATCGAGACTCGAACCTGGGAACTTTGCTATTCACGGGCAAGCGCACTACCGACTGTGCTATCCCGACACGACTCACGATGCCGCATCACAGCTTTACTTCCGCCAGTAAGTGCATTGTTTGGTAATGAAGCAGTTACGCCGGACACAGTATTGTGCACGGTAAGTTGACTATTCTTATCCGTGGCGTGTACCATGGCTGCCAGGAGTCGAGGAGCAGTAAGTGGAAGGCAGCATCGCAGTGTTGGAAACGTTACGCATAACAATGTGTGCAGTAATATTTCCTGTCTAGGGGCAGCACTCCGAAAGAAAGGAATTCCCTGCAATCAGTGCACATGTCTTCTGCTCCTGGCATCACCAAGTAAAATCGTCTTCACTTGTCGAATTAATATACTTCCATCTAACTACCACTACCTAGTTTCGGCGCACTATGGCGTCTTTCTCAAGAGTCTGTAATTACAAAAACTGTACAATGATTCAGCCATTTTAAACAGTGAAACGTTTAAAAATTTACCACAAAATAACAGAGTATCGGGAGTATGGAACTCTAAATTTATCAAAATGACAATCAAACCACGTGAGTCGCGTGGGAATGGCCGTGCGATCTGGAGCGCAACGTCGCGGTGTAAGCTGCCGTTCCCGTCAGATATTCGAGTCCTCCCTTGGGCATGGGTGTGGGTGTTCTCCTTTGAATGAGTTAGTTTAAGTAGTTTGTAAGACTAGGGACTTACACCTTAGCAGTTTCGTTCCTTAGGATTACAAACATTTGAACTTTTTTTTTAAATTTGTGAACCATATGTCATAGGTTTTTGTACAGTCAGCATTAATTCATTTGGTACATTTAATATCGTAATCCTGTGGGCATCATTGTACAAAACATATTTTTAGTCAGCGTTGTACAATTGTTTGAGTTTCCAAGTGGTCAGTCATATTCAGTCTTAAGAGTCCAATTATTTGAAAGTTGTAAATATGTGGAGAAACCAATGACAATTCCGCATGGCTTCTTCTGTATAGCTATTCACATCCTAACGCTTCATCTTTAAAATAAAATTTCAAAAAATGTTCAAATGTCTGTAAATCTATCGGACCAAACTGCGTGGTCATCAGCCCGTAGCTTACAAACTACTTAAACCTACGTAAACACACACACCCATGCCCCAGGGAGGACTCGAACCTCCACGGCGAGCAACCGCGCGCTCCGCAGCGAGGTGCTTTAGACCGCTTGGCTACTGCACCGCGGCAATATACAATTTCCCTTCCAAAATTTTATACATTTGAATATCACAGATTTATATGCTTTGACCACCTACAAATGTTATTTACATTTAACAAACAAATATACACTTAATAATACCAAAAAAACGGTTGAGACTGAAGCTCTTTGCTCAGATAGCCATTAAGCGTGGCCGCCGTCGAAATATAGTTACACAATTAATTTTTATTTTTAACATGGCTTTTTATACAAATATATTCAGTTCTTGTCCACAAATACTTATAATTGTTTATATATAAAGTATCTGCTGCATATCTACTATTTTTAACCGGCAATGAAGTATTTAAGAGGAAGTCTACAACAAAACGAACGTTACTAAGAATAATATTAAATATAATAAAATGCATATATAAATGTAATGCGCTTTGCTGGGTTCATGTTTTGTGTTTCTGTGGTGGAATCTATGTTCTGATACAAGAATATTATTACCTCAACGAAAATCAGAACAAGAGAGTAAAACAAAGTGTATTGAAAGAATACGGAAATAACGTGGTACGTCTTTTAAGATAGGTAGCGTGGTGCAATGCTGCCCATGTGCTTCTTAATCTGTTTCTGATAAACACTACGTTTCAATAATTGTAAATATAAGTCTTATAATATTATTATTATAGTACTGAAATTGGTCGGGTTTTTATCTGTAAGGGATATTGAAATTGTAATTATAGTGTTTGATTCTCCGAAGTCTCCTGAATCCATTAATATAACTACGAGGTGCGTCCAGAAAGTAAGTTCCGTTTCAATTTATCTCCGCTGCAGCGCTACGATTATAGTTCTGCACATGCGCTGTAGACGATGTGTATCAAGGAGAAGAACGTGGGCCATTTGGAGATCGCTGTCAGTTACGTACGGTTTATTGTGCTTGTTTGAAATGTCGGCGTTGACTGAAAATCTCGTCACCTGTGAAATCAGGTCGGTGATTCGGTTTCTGAATGCGAGGAAAGTGAAACCAAGTGAAAGTTATCGGAAAATTTGCGATGTTTATGGACCAAATGCGATGAGTGATTCGATGGTGAGAAGATGGATCCGACAGTTCAATAGCGGGCGTAGTGATGTTCACGCTGAAGAACGAAGTGGGCGTCCACCTTTGGTTACAGAAGATTGATGACAAGATCTGTTCTTACATCTCAAGTATTTCCTTGGCGGTCATCACATCACCGATGACGACGAGCTGAAATTTCAGGATCACTGATGCATGAAATTGTTACCAAACAACTGAAATTCCGTGAACTTTGCTCACGTTGGGTAGCAAAGATTCTCACTGAGCAACAAAAAACACAGCGGATGGGTACTGCACTTGAGGTATTGACCCGTTATACTGAAAGCGGCGAAGAATTTCTGAGTCGGATAGTCCACGGGATGAAACATGGGTTTCTTACGTCAACCCTGAGAGTAAGCGGCAATCAATGGAATGGAGGCACACTTCATCCCCACCAAAGGTAAAGCCGAAGCAAATCATGTGCACAGTGTTCTGGGACTGTAAAGGCATCCTATTCATTGACTTCTTACCGCGTGGTCAAACAATCAAAGCAGATGCTTATTGCGAGACACTTCGGAAATTGCGCCGTGCAATTCAGAATAAGCGCTGGGGACTGCTGTCAAAAGGTGTTGTTTTGTTTCACGACAACGCACGACCCCACACTGCAAATGTGACGAAAACCCTCCTACAGGGATTTGGCTGGGACGTGTTTGACCATCCTCCGTACAGCCCTGACCTCGCTCCTAGCGACGTTCATCTGTTCTTACATCTCAAGTATTTCCTTGGCGGTCATCACTTCACCAATGATGAAGAAACTGTTTGCAACTGGTTGAAGACACAGGCGGCAGATTTTTATGAAGAAGGTATACAAAACCTGATGCCACAGTATGCCTGCAAAATTTCGGCAGTTATGTGGAAAAGTAGTTTAAGAGTTGCAGAACTTTGTGCAATAAAAATTTCTTCTGTATCTGTGTAAAATTTCATTTTATTAACAAACGGAAATTACTTTCTGGGCGCGCCTCGTATATTTTCCGTATGATCATTCCCTGATTTTATATGGATTTTTAGAATAATGTGTGTGGCTATATTGAATTTCAGTTGCAATCTGGGTTAGCCGCCCTCGCTGATCCAAGACAGTCGCTTCCTGTTTCCGAGCACATTAGGAAAACCCTGACTACCTGTTAGCCGGCCAGCTGGGGTACCCAATAGCCTGGCAAAACCCGCCTTTCACATGGAATCAATCAGCTTCCCCCTGTATCTGCAATATCACAATGTCATTGAATGACATTTATAACGCAGCAGGCCCAAAGGACTATAAAAAAGCAGCGTCCCTTCGAAGAGGTGTTCCCCGCCAGACGGCGTGGCGACCTCCTTTGTGTTTTGAAACGTTAAAGTAGATCCCGCAGGTAATCGAGAATTCCTCGGCTCGCAGCAGCAGCAACAGCGGCGCCGGATAGAGCTCCTAAAAATGCAGGCTGGCGCATCCGCCATTTTCATTCCGTGCGAACGCTAAACACAACACGTAGCTTATACGAACAGTGTTGTTTTGTTCAAGTTTAGTGAAATATTTTGGAAGTGCCGGCATAGAGCCTTAGATCGTGCTACTTTGAGCTTGCATTCCGCTCTTGTTTACATAAGTATGTAGATTAGACACAAAAATCTCGCGTTTTCTTTACTTATTGCTGTTTTTCTTTTGTGTCCAAATAAATAAAAATGCGCAAGAAACATATGCAGGGTGTTTCACTAAGTGTGTTTGCCTCTGTAACTTATAAAATAATAGGCGACGGGAAATTTTAATGCGGTAGGTCAACACAAGAAATATTACACTTTCTGCGGAGCTATGAACATAGTTTATTGTCTCATTTTCCGAAGAGTTACACCATAAAGATATAATTTTTTAAATGGAACAATAGTTTTTTCTATAGTGTATTGGATTCGTTTAAACCAGCTGCGTCCAAATCAATTTAAACTACATTCCTATCACTGTTAGTTTGGGAGCTACAACCCTTCAAAGTTCCGGGGGCAGAGTCTGCGATAGCGTAGTTGACTGGCCGACTGGCTAGCCCCTGGAGCACGGCCATGACCACCAGCCAGTCAGATACGCTGTCGTAGCCTCCGTCCCCTAAACTTTGAAGGGTTGTAGCTCCCAAACTAACAGTGACAGGAATGTAGTTTAAATTGATTTGGACGCAGCTGGTTTCAACGATAGAAAAAATTATTGTTCCATTTAAAAAATTATATCTTTATGATGTAACTCTTTGGAAAATGAGACAATAAACTATGTTCATAGCTCCGCAGAAAGTGTAACATTTCTTGTGTTGACCTACCGCATTAAAATTTCCCGTCACCTATTATTTTATAAGTTACAGAGTCAAACACACTTAGTGAAACACCCTGTATATTTATGGAATAAAAATGGCGTACTACGTTTAATTCCGTCGAAACTGATCATCTAGATAAAAGTTTTAAGCGATTTTGGCTTGTATTTGAATAATGACTGTCAATATGCGATGTTTGTTTGGCGCATCTGATTGTTGTACTCACACTGCTGAATATACTTCTATTAGGTTATTGAAAAATGTTTCAGAACGTATTACAAACACTAAAACGAAAAAGAAAATTTGTGAATAGGATCTACAGTTTACGGCCGTAGAGTCACACGGTGCCGATGTTGGCAACAACTGTTGAGTGTTATTGGAAAACCTAATCGTATAGAATGAGGGGAATAATCCTTTGCGTTCAGAATGAAACTTCCACTCTGCAGCGAAGTGTGTGCTGATATGAAACTTCCTGGCAGAATAAAATTGTGTGCCGGAACCGGGACTCGAACATGGGATCTTTGCCTTTCGCGGGCATGCGCACTACCAACTGTGCTATCCCGACACGACTCACGATGCCGCAACTTTACTTCCGCCAGTACCTTGCCTCCTACTTTCCAAACTTCACAGAAGCTCTCCTGCGAACCATGCAAGACTAGCACTCCTGGAAGAATGTATATGGTGGAGACATGGCTTAGCCACAGCCTAAGGGATGTTTCCAGAATGAAACTTTCACTCTGCTGCGAAGTGTGCGCTGATATGAAACTTCCTGGCATATTAAAATTGTGTTCCGGAACCGGGACTCGAACCTGGGACCTTTGCCTTTCGCGGGCAATCTAATGACTAAATAATTCTGCCCCTTCACTAGGTTGACAGGATTTTATATGTAACAGTACCCTTGTCTTGTCACTAATGTAATAATGTAAAGCAAACATTTCGTTGCCAACATTAGCACACTACGCCGCCACAGCCGTAAGTAAAATTTACACAGTATTCTTCGTCATTTATGTTATAGTCTCTTATAGATATGCGTCAATATTGGCATTTAAAGACGCACATATTGTGCTCTAAAAACCGCATGTTCTGGGATGTTTTGCTGATCTATATGCAGCTTTCATGTTAAGAGGTAGTACTTTCAAAAGAAACGCTCGAGAATCTCTCGGGAAAGTAAACATTCTGTAGCCACGTCTGGAATGATCTGAGCAGTTTATGGCCACACAACTACCCTAAAGTGCCGTGACGCAAATCCTATAGCTCCACATTATGTTTAAGTTAAGAGCTACCGGAATGAAAATGGCGGATGCGTCAGCTCGTACTCCTAGGAGCCTTAGCGCCGGCTGTGACGTCATCTCGCCGGCTCGGACTTGTTTCCGCGGCCGACTGTTTGCTATTCCTCCCGCGCGCGGTATTTTCGTTCTTATTTGTTTGCCCCGGGGTCTGTGCAGACGCGGCGCGCAGCTCATACGCAATTTATGGGATAAGGGCGGTAAATTACGGGCAGGAAGAGCGCGCCGCATCTCGAAACTTCCTCAGGAGTGTTTGCGCGGACTCATTAAAAATGGACGACGCGTGCGACAGAGGCTGTGTGTGGCTCTCGCCGCGGCCGGCTTCAATGAGACCCACTGCGCATGCGCGAGATCGCACAGAAATGGTGACAGCTGCGGCCGAACAGGGGACCGTCTCGCGGCAGAATTGGGCAACACGATTCGTTTTTAGGAATCGATTCTTGCGATTCAATCCCACATTGTGAATCGTTTCCTACGATTCGTTCACGATTCTTTCGCGATTCTTTAGTCTGCATTGGCGCGATTCTTACTTCTACATCTTGCTCATAGATGGCAATACATGTCTGTGTCATGGATGTTGGAATTTAACCTTTTGCATCTGTGCCAACGATTCATTCACGGTCTTTCTGGTCTGCGACGGCACGATTCTTACAAAATGCCGAAAAGGTGACAACATGTGTATCGGATGTTTTACTATTTATGGTGCATTAAGTTCAGCCTTACAATAATAATATGGCAAAGACATTCGATTCGGCTCTCAAAAATTCTCGAGAAAATGAAGTTTTGCGAGCGTTTATAAATACATATTACACTACCAAATATTTCTGCTGTCGTCATAGCTCATTTAGTAGCGTTATAGGTTTAGTGAAAGTAAGTCACTTATTTCGAATCCTGCTGTAACCTTATAAATTCCTTTTCGTTCTATTTGAATACCTCGACCATTTAAATATAAATTTATTTAAATCTAGGGTAATTAACAGAGATCTAATCATTATAAAATACTTATTATGTAAAATCAATTAGTTTTAGGAAACACGAAATAAACATTAAAAATAAGAATCTGTCTCTATATTTTAAATTGTTTCCGAAATGCAAGAAAGTCACGTTTATTAAAATGTTTCTTTTTTGTAAAATCGGTTTCTTTCAGGAAAGCTGATAACATAAAAACCAAAATGGTAAAAAAAGATTTTCCAGATGGCTTTAAAAACATTTAAAATCGCGTTTTTATATAAAAAGGATATTTTTGTAAAATTTAGTTTTCACAAAAACTACAACTACTCTCTAAACACGAAAAATAATCCAAATCGTTACAGCCATTTCCTTGATACACGAAATATAAATGTGTAAGGATTGCTCGTTTAAATACATAATATGTAAACTGTATAAAAGACGTATATTCGTATGTATTGGCAGCTGCGTATTTCGATGCGTTTTGTTTCTGTCATATGTAATTCGTGAAGAGCCTAATAATTAATAGCTCACGATCTTCGTTCTGTGCTTCCTTTGTTCACATGCTTTCTGGCTTTCGTAATTATTCGGCACGATTCGCCACTTGCTTTCGAATCATGAATCGTTGGATCTTGGAATCGTCACGAGACAAGCGATTCTTTTGAACGACGATTCGTCCCCGGTCTTCTCGCCGGCATTCGGCACGATTCGCCAGGATTCGGCAGTCGCCTTCGAATCGTGAATCGTTGGAACTTAGAATCGTCACGAGACAGACGATTCTTTTGAACGACGATTCGTCCGGATCACGACTCGATTCTTACGATTCTTCATTTGGATTCGTTCAATGAACGACTCATTGACGAATCGCCACAACTCTACTTGGCTGTTTCGACGTTTGCTGACCGGAAACTGATATCAAGTGACCAGTCAAGATGTCATCCATATTCCATTCTGCTCTTTGCTGTAATACTAAGCGCTCCGTTTAACTGCTTTCATTGTTGGAAATATATTGTGTTTTTACTTCCTTACTGCTATTCTTTGATACTCCCTTGTTGCTGTCTTTCGGTGAACGTCAGTGTTCAAATGTTCAGGCCCGGCCCTAACAAATTCGGCACCCTAGGCAAATTATTTTAATGGCACCTCATTTAATAAAATCGCAATAAAACATAAATGTAAAATACATAATCACAACATATACATTACATAAAAATATTTCCTCTTTAAAATGGGACACTTTTATATAATAATGCTACTTTTTCATAGTCTTTACATTTTGTCTTTTAAAACGATATTGGTTGATAGTTTACAATAATTGATACAATTATAAGCTTCATTATACAAAAAGTCACATAAAATTCATTTTTCTTGTATTGGCTTTTGCAAAATCTGAGACGATCTCCTTTAAATCAATTGCGTATGCTGTTTCTCGTTCAATTGGCAAAGATGCCAATTCCACAAGTTTTTCTTGAGTCACTGTGGACAGCAGATATGTTTTTATAGTTTTAATTTCGAGAAGCTGCGCTCACCACTGGCTACAGACACAGGAAGAGTAAACAACACTCATAGCGAAGTAACTAAATTTGGTACAATGTTTATAAGTCCATTTTTGCAAATACAAGTCACAACGTCCTGTGACCCTGACTTATTGGGTATTCTGCTAGCAGTGGCTTGTAATTCATTGCATAGATCAGTAGCATCAATATCTTTAAGAACAGCTTTGAGAGTTTTATTTTGTACATCATGTATCTTGTACTGACAGGCAAATACACGATTTCGGTGGTTAATCTGATGAAACCTCTCGTCAGTTGGTTTTATTGCAGTATCGACAGCTTCGATCACGAGATGATTAATTGCAAACTGCTACTCGTCTTTTCATTAAACGCTTACTAGCAAACTTCTGAAGAGTCAAAGAGAATGGATGTGACACTGACTTGCGTCTCGTGTCTTGCATGTTTCTCTATGTGTAGTAACCAGGAATTCTTCGCTCCTGGACTGCACAAATTTGCCGCCCCCTCAAATTCGAGCGTCCTAGGTAATTGCCTAGTTTGCCTATATGGACCAGCCGGCCCTGAAAATGTTTGTAAAGCTTATGGGACTTAATTGCTGAGTCATCAGTCCCTAAATTTACAAACTACTTATGAACTAACTTATACTAAAGACAACACAAACATCCATGCCCGAGGGAGGGTTCGAACCTCCGACGCGGGGGACCGCACGGTCCGCAACTTGGCGCTCCACACAGCTCGAATACTACCGACCGGCTGTTGGGATTTCTGTCATGTTTTTACTGTAGCGCATGACAAGCTAGTATGAAAAATTCGATGTTCTCATGACACGGAATTTCCGTGATAGTACGTTTTGTTATTTTCAGTGTTTGACTGTGGAAATTAGTAATTTACTCATTTTTTATGAAATAGAAGTCCTTGGGCACAAATGAAAACTATCAATTACTTGAAACTTCCTGGCAGATTAAAATTGTGTGCCGGAACCGGGACTCGAACCTGGGACCTTAGCCTTTCGGGGGCAAGCGCTATACCGACTGAGCTATCCCGACACGACTCACGATGCCGCCTCATAACTTTACTTCCGCCAGTACCTCGCCTCCTACTTTCCAAACTTCACAGAAGCTCTCTTGCGAAACTTGCAAGACTAGGCAAAGGTCCCAGGTTCGAGTCACGGTTGTGACACACAATTTTAATCTGCCAGGAAGTTTCATATCAGCACACACTCCGCTGCAGAGTGAAAGTTTCATTATCGTTTACTTATTATTACTTATTAATCATCTAAGGATATTGCCTGTTTTGCTCAAATGTGACAGTGAACACACACAAAATCTTGGATGTATTGACAGTCGTCCCTAGTGCAGGTTATGTTGAACAATGACAGCTATTTTGAGTTGGCAAAGTGATGTGCCGTGTAGCATAGCGTCAACGTTTTCGCCACATTTATTTTAGTGTAATTAAAACTTTTGATTAAAAAAATTTAAACTTCCACATAATCACAAAAGAAAAGAAGCACGTCTCCATTGTGTATTTTGGTGCAACCTCTGCAAATATACATTACTGGCCAATAAAATTGCTACACCAAGAAGAAATGCATATGATAAACGGTTATTCATTGGACAAATACAGTGTGTCTCACGAAAGACGCCTTCCAGGCGTTCGCGGATCGCGCGGTACGGCTCCCAGCTGCCACCACCGCATCCGCCGGCCACGGCAGCGCCCGATCTCGGACACTATTGTGCCGCGGGCGCATACACTGAGTTTAAAAAACATTGACATCAGAGTAACCTAAGCTTACGTTTATTTACAGTGGATGATCAAAATGATGTCCCTTTAAGGAAAGAGCGGTCTGACATCTCTTGAACACATTTGCGAACACTCGACGAATTTCGACTGCCGAAATCTGGGAAATGACTAGTCGAATCCTGTCTTCTAACTCTTCGAGTGTATGGGGATTGCTTGCATACACCTTGTCTTTTAACATTTCTCAAAGATAAATAAGGATTTAGATCTGGAGAACGAGGAGGCCAGTCAAATATCCTATCATCAAAAACACTCCGCATTGCTGCCATAGAAGCATTGGCAATGTGTGGTGGTGCATTGTCCAGCATGAAATAACCGTACAGTTTTTTGTTTGGGTGAAAGTTCTTGAAAAAATGGATGCAGGATATTGTTCCCATACCTGTCAGAATTTACTGTATCGTAAAAAAAGATCCGACTAATCCTTTGCGTATCACAGCATCTTCTTCCTGTCGGTTAAATTTCTTGTTTGTAGCACGTAATCTTCGTAATGTAGCAATTTTAATGGCCAGGCCCACGTAAATTGGAACCACGGCCTATTGCGAAACATTTACCCAGTTTTGTTTATTGTAGATGAAATACAAAATGAAATGGAAATTACACAGCTCACGCTAAACTGAATCCTCGACATCAAAAAGGTTTCCTACGCGGTGCTTCACTGCAGACTGCTAACGAAGATACGAACTTATGGAATAGGTTCACAGATTTGTGACTGGCTGGATGGTTTCCTAAGTAATAGAACGCAGTACGTTGTTCTCGACGGCGAGTGTTCATCAGAGACGAGTGTGTCGTCAGGCGTGCCCCAGGAAAATGTGATAGGACCGCTATTATTTTCTATCTATATAAATGATCTGATGGACAGAGTAAGTTGTAATTTGCGGCTGTTTTCTGATGATGCTGTGGTGTATGGAAGGATGACTCTCAATGTAAAAAATGTTAGGACCGTAATCCATTCACTTCAGAGTGTTCATCAGAGACGAGTGTATCGTCAGGCGTGCCCCAGGGGAGTGTGATAGGACCGCTATTATTTTCTATCTATATAAATGATCTGATGGGCAGAGTAAGTTGTAATTTGTGGCTGTTTGCTTATGATGCTGAGGTGTATCGGAGGGTGTCGTCTTTAACTGACTGCAATAGCATACAGGATGACTTAGACTAAATTTCTAGTTGATGAGAAGAATGGCAGCTAGCTCTCAATGTAGAAAAAGGTAAGGTGATGCGCATGAGTAGGAAAAACAATCCCATAATATTCGAATACAGCATTAGTAGTGAGCTTCTTGATGTTGTCGTGTCGTTCAAATATCTAGGCGTAACATTGCAGAGTGATATGAAATGGAACGAACATGTAAGGACAGTTGTGAGTAAGGCGGACAGCCGACTTCGGTTTATTGGGAGAATTTTGGGAAGATGTACTTCACCTGTAAAGGAGACCGCGTATAAAACGCTTGTACGACCACGTCTTGAGTATTGCTCAAGTATTTGGGACCGCAGCAGATCGGTTTGAAGGAAGACATAGAGGTGGTTCAGAGGCGAGCAGCTAGGTTTGTTACCGGTAGGTTCGACCAATGCGCGAGTGTCACGGAAATGCTCCGGCAACTCAATTGGGGATCGCTGGAGGAAAGACGACGTTCTTTTCGTGAATTTCTGTTGAGGAAATTTAGAGGGCCGCAATTTGAAGCTGAGTGTAGTACGATCTTGCTGCTGTCTACTTACATTTCGCGTAGTGATCACAAAGACAAGATAAGAGAAATTAGGGGTCGTACGAAGGCATATAAGCATTCATTTTTTTCCTCGTTCTATTTGGGAGCGGAATAGGAAAGGAAATGCCTAGTAGTGGTACAGTGTACCCTCCGCCACGCACCTTACGGTGGATTGCGGAGTATGCATGTAGGTGTAGATGGGTCAACAACAAATTACGTGAGGAGCAGGACTGCAGCCTTGTGTTTACATAAGGGCCAGTCACGTGACGTAAACTTCTGGCTGCTAAACGTCAGAACAGCCAAGTGCGTACTAACCGCGAGACAGCCCGCTGCGGAAAGATACGGCAGGCATTATGAAGGATGGGTCCGCCAGTGAACTGAAAGGGCCGACCGAGAACCGCTGACCTCTCCTCTGTTATGGAGCTGCGTCCTTGCTTGGGTCACTGCCAGAGCAGAGGAACGAGTTGTGTTCTTGCCAACTGTTATTCATCATTACGAGCCAGTGTTTTCAGACATACGCGATGCAGTAGCACTGTAGTTTTGTGACCTAGATTCTCTCGTACTTTATCTACCCATACAAATAAAAATCACTTGCTGCATTTATTCAACAGCTTCACTTCAGAACCGCTCGCTTGATTTGGCTGAATTTTTCTTGCTTTGTTGGTAATTCTCAAAACTTGGTTCTTATGAAATAATTTTTTTTAAAACATTCACCGGAGAAGTGGAAAATTTGACAAAATCTGGAAGTGCCTTCTACAACACTTGAGTACAATTAACAATCTCACCATAATTATGAAAATGATCAAAAACGGAACTTTGAATTTCGTAATTTCGTGTGTGAGATATTACCATTTTCCAACAATTTTAAAGTTGCTTTTATTTTTGCCGATTACAGTGCCATCTATCATGAAACAAAGAAAATGTTTCATACAGGAGTTACATATATAAATAGGGGTTACTATTTAAGATTTGAAAGGCCTCCTTGCACGTGGAAGGTGCAGAGGGTCGAACGTTATATTAATGAATCGCCCTAAATATAACTTCCTTTAATCCACTTTAGGTTGCTCGCCGTGGAGGTTCGAGTCCTCCCTGGGGCATGGGTATGTGTGTTTGTCCGTAGGTTTGTTTATCTAGGTTTAAGTAGTTTGTAAGCTACGGACTGATGACCACGCAGTTTGGTCCGATAGATTTACAGGCATTTGAATCCAATTTATACTTTTTCAAATATTCCAAGAAACAGTTTTAAATGCCTCACCCTGTATATGTAATTTTGATCAAATTAACTAAAGTATCGTATGCTAAGGACAACACACACACACACACACACACACACACACACACCTATGTCCGAGGGAGGACTCAAGAAAAAGCATAATAAAATTTTCAATTTATATTTAAAGTTTATTGCAAGTCGCTAAGTACCCTCATTTTCATACAGTGTATGTATGAATCATATCGCACATTGTGGCAGTTTATTTATTAGTCCTATTTATGACACATCTCCTAGACCATGTGTTGTATGTAGTTCTTATCCCTACAGCAATTATTGTCTGATGTAAGGAATGTGTGTACCAAATTGGTTGCTAATCTCTGCAGTGGTTTAGCAGGAAAATTACAACACTGTTGTGTGATGTAGCAGTTTTTCGCACATCTCACTGTCTTTGTAACGTCATGTCCCCTGAACTGTGTGTCGTACGTGATCCTCACACCTACGGCGACTGCCCTTTTGGGTAAATGTCATGTGTGCAAAATTTCATTAAGATCGGAACAAAACTGTGTGTTTTTGTATGCAATACGTAACACTATAGTCGGCGTCAGCTACGAAGGCGGCCCGTTTTAAGCAGTTCTGCGCATCCCCCTCCATTACCGCTCCTCCTCGCTTCCCCTATCGCTCCGCCTTACATGACGCCAGGTGTAACACCCAAACACATGGACACACTATATATAAAGATTTCAAAAGTTTAATAAAAAAAATCCGTGAGTATCTTGCAAATGTTGCTGAATACACTAGGGGCAACGTGGGAAAGGCCGTGCGGTTCGAGGCGCCTGTCAGAGACTGCGAGGCCGCTGCAGCCGGAAGTTCGAGTCTTCTCTCGGGCATGATACGTGTGTTGTCTTTATGATTATTTAAAAGTAGTTTGCAAGTATAGAACCGCTGAGCACAGTAGTTTAGTCCCTTAGTTTTACAAACGTTTGCACATTTAAATCAGTGCTTTCTAATATTTCCCTCATGGCGACACCCTTTTATAGCATGCAGTTTTGCGCGACACTCTTTCACTAAAATAAATACATATGGTAGAATTTAGATGGTTCTAGCGGGAGGGAGGGGGACGGAAATAAAGTATCGCTTAAATGTTGTTTGTAAACGAAACTGAAATCCTCGTACGCACTGACATGTTTAATGTTGATCCTGACTGCAGCAATTACGTACACTTATCGCAAGTAAAGGAAACATTAGGAACTACGGATATGTACAACAGAGTAACACCGCAGACAGCAGTGCACGACCCACAAAGTAATACTTCATTCTTCTACATTCGACCCAACTACCGAAACACGAAAACTGAATTTTGGAAACCGTTTATCGCTGTCGTGTGTACATGTCTGGGCCAGATACGGTTTTGCTGGATCGATTGAAAACGGCATCTGTAAATTAGCTGCCAGTGGATATTCCCTTTCAGTTAAATATCATCACATTATTTTCAGAAATAAAGAGGATGTATTTATAACAAGTGATTAATTATTATTTAAGTTCTATTGTTAGTTTCTTGCTTCACTACGACCTCGGAAGTCCCGACATATTCGAAAAAAAAGTGGATAAATATTTGTGACGAGTAACAATATGTCATTTCTGATCCGAGAATCTGTTACATACAGGAAATTGAGAGAAAAAAAATATTAACGCATACCAGGCTTTGTACCAACGATCACTGCATTTAAAAAACAGCTCTCCGTTAATCACCCGGCGATACTCCATGCTAAACATCGCTACCGAATAGCTTTAGTCAGTGGACAATTGTGACTGCTTTCACAATCTGTAACAGATTTTACAGCCACTGTGTCATTGACTGACATTTAATTGTAAGAAACGCTTCCGAGGGTAACGTGGCTTTGATTAATCCATTAAAAAACGCTCAGGTGCAGCTTTTTGAGAAGGAAAACAGATTACAGTGGAGGTTCGTTCAAGCAGCTGCCAGTTCCAGCAAACTGCGCATGAAAAGAGCTGTTGTCGACTGTCAGCAGCAGCTCTACGCATGCGCAGCTTGCTGGAATCTGACAACTGGCAGCTGTTTGAACGAACCTTGAGTGTCTACTGCTGCTGAAGCAGAGCTGGCGCCTAGCGGCTGACCACGCAATTAATGTGCACCGATTGTTCCTTTAAAACGTGATCTGTGGTTCACTGAATGAAGAGAAGGATGATTAGGTGCAGGCGAGTCTTCAGTATGGTATGAAGAGAAGGATATTTTGTGTTATTCTATGACAAGTTTTTTAGTTTAGTCTAAATTTGTTAGTCTCGCGACACCCTTGATACTAATATGCGACACCCCAGGGTGTCGCTACACCCAGTTTGGAAAGCTCTGATTTAAAATGTTCAAATGTCTGTAAATCTATCGGACCAAACTGCGTGGTCATCAGTCCGTAGCTTACAAACTACTTAAACATAAGTAAAATAATCTACGGACAAACACACACACCCATACCCCAGGGAGGACTCGAACCTCCACGGCGAGCAACCGCGCGCTCCGCAGCGAGGTGCGTTAGACCGCTTTTTTTTTTTTTTTTTTTTTTTTTTTTTTTTTTTTTTTTTTTTTTTTGCTCTATGTGTAGTTCTGTTCGTTGCGGACGTTGATCAAGTTTGTTCGATGTGTTGTTGGCTCAGCTTTTTTATTACAGAGGCCGTTCAGCCCTCTGACCGGGCGCGCTGAGCCACGGCGCCCGGCTACCGCTCGGCTACTCCACCGCGGCTCTAATTTAAATATACTGAGGTATAATGCAGTGATCGCTGCTTCTCTCCAATAGTTTTTAAAGACTGCTGAATACGCTATGGTAAAATTAAATAATCGCTGCTTCGCTTACGAATATATGCTCACTGTCACTAGAAGTAGTTGCATAATCACTGCGTGAGACGTTTCGTCGCCCCCGAGTCACTTTCACGCGCGGTGCCTACTGACCAATAAGGCTGGCGCCGCTATAGTCTCGTAGGAGGGGACTTGCGCCCACTGCAGCCGGCAACTACAGCAGCCCACGGCGCAATTCACGTTTCTATAACGGGAAAGCCTCGCCCGCTCCGTAGATACTCGGATTTATGTCTCCTCCTACTGGCAGACTGAGCGCGTGATTTCTCACAGAGGTTTTCAAACTGTACGCCTTTCAGTAGCCAGCACTAGTAAGGAAACACGTTGGCCTTAACTGTGTCAGATCAACACAAGTAGCAACTTACATCTACATCTACATAGATACTCTGCAAATCACATTTAAGTGCTTGGCAGAAGGTTAATTAACCATTTTCATAACTTTTCTTTCCCGTTCCATTTTCTAACAGCGCGCGGGAAGAAAGAACTCCTAAATCGTTCCGTTTTCGATCTGATTTATTTTATTGGGATGGTCATGTCCGCCTAAGTAGGTGGGTGCTAGCAAAATATTTTCGCATTCAGAAAAGTTGGTGATTGAAACTTCGCAAACAGATCACGCCGCAATGAATAACGTCTTTCTTTTAATGATTTCCACCCCAATTCGTGCGACATTTCCGTGACGCTTCCCCCCACCCCCACCGTAAAGCGATATAACAAAACGAGCTGCCCTTCTGTGAACCTTCTAAATGTCTTCCATCAGTCCCACCTGGTGAGGGCCCCACAAGGGGCAACAGTACTCCAGGAGAGGACGCACAAGTGTGATGTAGGCAGTCTCTTTGGTAGAGCTGGTGCATCTTCAAAGCGTTCTGACAATGAAACTTAATCTTTGGTTCGCCTTTCCCACAATATTTTCTATGTGTTCCCTCCAGTCTAAGTTGTTCGTAATTGTAACTCCTAGGTATTTAGTAGAATTTACGACCTGATTTATCGCTTAAATGAAGTTCAGCGGATTTCTTTTAGTGGTCATGTGTATTACTTCACACTTTTCTTTATTTAGTGCCAATTGCCAATTTTCGCACCATGTAGAAATTTTGACTAAATCGCTTTGCAGTTGCTTTTGATAATCTGTTGACTTCACTAACAGCATCATCAGCGAACAGTCTAAGGGAGCTATTCAGATGGTCTCCTAAATTGTTTATAAACACAAGGAAGAGTAGGGGAGCTATATCGCTTCCCTGTGGAACGCCAGATATCAAATGTTCAAATGTTTGTTAAGCTTAAGGGACTTAACTACGGGGTCATCAGTCCCTAATCTTACAAACTACTTATGAACTACCCTACAACTAAGGACGGCACAAATATCCATGCCCGAGGGGGGATTCGAAACCCCGACCGTAGTGGCCGTGCAGACCGTGACTGAAGCGCCTCAGTCACCTCGGCCACCGCGGCCGGCCCAGATATCACTTCTGTTTTACTCGATGACTTACCGTCAATTACAGCGAACTGAGTCCTTTCTGATAGGAAATCGTGAATCCAATCGCACAAATGGTGAGATATTCCATAAGCACGCAATTTCATTAGCAGCCGCTTGTGGGGTACAGTGTTAAAAGCCTTCCGGAAATCCAGAAATATGGAATCCATTTGAGATCCCTTGTCGATGGCACTTAACACTTCATGTGAATAAAGGGCAAGCTGTGTTTCTCAAGAGCGATACTTTCTGAATCCGTGTTGACTGTTGGTTAATAGGTCGTTCTCTTCGAAGTAGTTCATAATGTTAGAACAAACTGTATGTTCCAAATTCCTACTGCAAATCGACGTCAATGAGATGGGCCTGTAATCTTGGGGACCACTCCTGTTACCCTTCTAGAATACTGCAGTAACTTGGGCAACTTTCCAGTCTTTGGGTACGGATTTTTTCCTGAGTGGTCGGTTGTAAATGATAGCTAAGTACGGAGCTATTGCATCATGATGAAGCGATGTATAAAATGGAGTTAGTAACCACTGCAGTACATTTTACTAAATGCTCTGCAAATCACATTTAAGCGCACGGCACAGGGCGTTTGGAACCGCTTTTACGATATTTCTCTACCGTTCCAGTTTCTAAAAGCGCGCTAGAAAAAAGAACACCTAAGTGCTTCCACTTTCGATTGGATTTCATTATTTTATTATGATGAACACGTCTCCCTATGTATGTGGGCGCTAAAATATGTTTTGCATTAGGAAGAGAAAGCTGGTGAAAAAAAAAATTCGGGAATAAAGCTCGCCGCAACGAATAACACATTTCTTTTAATAATTTCCTTCCCAACTTGTGCATCATTTCTGTGACACTCTATTCCCTATATCGCGATAATACGAAACAAGCTGCCCATTTCAGAACTTTCTGTATAGCAATCATATATTTTTAACGACATTACAGCGTTCAAATTAATGAAATAAATCGCAATTTGCGATCAGTAATGGCTTCACTGTACTAGGTTTAGATGAAATACCAAAGTGCGGAGAATGCGTGTGCCTAGTAAGCAGGAGATCCCTGGTTCGAATGCCGGCCGGACAAAGATTTTCATTCGCCGCTCCTTGGTATTTAATTTAAACCTAGTACAGTGAAGCCATAACTGATCGCAAATTGCGATTTATTTCATTAATTTGAACGCTGTAATGTCGTCAAAAATATATATAATTCTATACGAGCCGAGGCTGGGCTCCTGGTGGCAATTAAATGTGTCTCTATACCTCATGATCTGTTGTCCCTGATGCGAGAATTCAGTATTGTGGCTGCGAGCATTACAGAACAAATAGGCTGCGGTTATAGGAAAGAGACGGCGTGACGAATGGAGATTTAGGTGTGGCGGGAGACGTGCAGGGAAGAGTCCTCTGCAGTCGGACTGATCACTGTGTCAAAAATGTTCAAATGTTTGTTAAGCTTATGAGACAACTACGGGGTCATCAGTCCCTAAACTTACAAACTACTTATGACTACCTTATACTAAAGACGGCACATATATCCGTGCCGGAGGAGGGATTCGAACCCCCGACCGTAGTGGCCGTGCAGACCGTGACTGAAGCGCCTCAGTCTCCTCGGCCACCGCGGCCGGCGATCACTGTGTCCTCGGTGGCGGAGTGGTGAACGCGTCTGCCGAGTAAGCAGGAGATCCCGGGTTCGAATCCCGGCCGGGCACTATCATTCGCCGCACTTTGGTATTCCATCTAAATTTAGTACAGTGAAACCATTACTGATCGCAAACTGCGATTTATTTCATTCATTGAACGCTGTAACGTCGTCAGAAAAATATTGTCAAAATAGTTCAACATCAGAAAGTTGTCAGACCACCGCTGGACGGCAAAATCGCGATATCTAGACGTAACTGAACCATTATGGGGAGCCTTACAGCAGAGAGTAAGGACCAAATGTATAGGTCCAACATCGGTGAAGTAATTGGAAGCTGTTTTGCTTCAAGAATGAATAACATTCCGTTCCTCCAAAAGTTGAAGCTGTCCTCAAAGCCACTCGTGGCCAACTCCTTGCTAAGTGTATATCCGTGCCTCTGTGAGGCGTTCATATTGTCCACAAGCTGTAACTTTGAAGAAACGGCTGTTGCTTATTTCTGCAGCAATCAAATGTAGTTGTTACACAGAGCTGAAGACGTTACTCCAAGTTGGAGGAGACAGGCAAAACAAACGAAGGATTGATGGGTCAGAAAAGTGACACCAACTACAGGATCGTGAAACAAAGCGAATGCCTTCGGAATGTGCTGTTGGCTACAGCTGGTGCACCTTCAGAGGCTGCCTTGTGAAGGCTTTCCAGGCTTTTTGCCGCCGCGGGTGGAGGTGGCGATGCCACAGAAGCGGCCTTTGCGGTTTCAGCTGCATTCTGACACGTCCGCGGGCGACCACAGTAGCCAAGACGACGCTCGGGCCCAAGCGGGCAGCCGGGAAAGTGCTGTCCTGATGTTGCACTCAAACGCTCGAAACTTCTCCTGGTCTCAGACACTTGACCAAATTGCTCGTGACCTTCGCACTGCATAGCGAGAGACGTTACTTCCTGGAGTCAATGGATTTGAACGGATACGTGACCTTGCAGCCACCTGGTGCCCAGAGAAAATGTGTAGAAAAAAGAAATGTATGCCTTGTTTTCTGACTAATACCAGTTTATTGAAACTGATCAGTGCTTTCCAAACTTTCCCTCATGGCGACACCCTTTTATAGCTTACAGTATTGAGCGACACCCTTTCACTAATATAAATACATATGGTAGAATTTAGATGGTTCTAGCGGGGGGAGCAAGGAAAGCAAGGAGAAATTTGGAGAAGGAATTAAAGTTCAGGGTGAAGAATTAAAAACATTGCGTTTTGCCGACGACATAGTAATTCTGTCAGATACAGCAAAGGACCTGGAAGAGCAATTGAACGGAATGGACAGTGTGCTGAAAGGTGCATATAAGATGAACATTAACAAGAGTAAAACTAGGGTAATGGAGTGCAGTGTAAGAAAATCAGGTGATGCTGAAGGAATTAGATTAGGTAACGAAACAATAAAGGAGGTAGATGAGTTTTGTTACTTGGACAGTAAAATAACAAATGATGGTCGCAGTACAGATGATATAAAATGCAGAATGGCAATGGGTAGAAAAGCGTTTTTGAAAAAGAGAAATTTGTTAACATCGAATATTGATTTAAGCCTAAGGAAGTCCTTTCTGAAGGCATTTGTATGGAGTGTTGCCTTGTATGGGAGTGAAACATGGACAATAAGCAGTGCGGACAGGAAGAGGATAGAGGCTTTTGAAATGTGGTGCTACAGAAGAATGCTGAAGATTAGGTGGGTGGATCGCGTAACTAATGAGGAGGTACTGAACCGAATTGGGGAGAAAAGAAATTTCTGGCATTCCTTGACTAAAAGAAGGGATAGATTGGTAGGACACATTCTTAGACATCAAGGAACTGTGAATTTAGCGTTGGAGGGAAGTGTGTGGGGTAAAAACCGCAGAGGGAGGCCAAGAGACGCGTATAGTAAGCAGATTCAAGTGGATGTGGGTTGTCGTTCTTATGAGGAGATGAAAAGGCTTGCTCAGGATAGAGTAGGGTGGAGAGCTGCATCAAACCAGTCTCTGGACTGAAGACCACAACAACAACAGCGGGGGAGGGGGGGGGGACGGAAATAAAGTATCGCTTGACATGTTTAAAGTTGATCCTGACTGCAGGAATTATGTACACTCATCGCTAGAAATGGAAACATTAGGAACTACGGAGATGATCAACAAACACCGCAGACAACAATGCCTAACTCAACAGTAATACTTGCTTCTTTTACAAGCGACCCAATTTCCGAAAATCGAAAACTGAATTTCGGTAACCGCTTTTCGCTGTCGCGTGTACATGTCAGGGCCAGATACGGTTTTGCTGGATCGATTGAAAACGGCATCTGGAAATTAGCTGCTCGGATTTCTGATTTAGACAGCACAGTGGCCGTTCCCTTTCAGTTCAATATTATCACATTATTTTCAGAAATAAAGAGGATGTATTTATGACAAGTGATGAATTATTATATTCGGAAAAAAATGGATGAATATTTGTGACATTATACCACAGCACAAGAGAGACATTTAGTGCCATTACTGGACGTTAAATGAGACTTTATTAAATAAACTTATAAAACATTCGGAGAGTCACAAATCCCGATCATTGAATCTATGCATAAAACCGTGATTTGTATTATTAACTCTAGATGCGTTCTCATATTGTTACCTTTCTAGGATTAACACGTAATGTTAGGCGTTTATTCAAAACAACGGAACAGAAACAATATTGTGCTTCGACATTTTTAATCACACGTGGCAGACGGCCTAGCGACTTAGCGATTGGCAACGGCCTAACTCAATTAACGACAAAACATTCACTGTCTAAGAGTAATAATAAACAAACGCTCGCTGTCTAACTCAAACAGTAATGAAACGCGTGGAACACAGATGGTGTGGGATGTGGTGGGTAGTTGCAGCGGGTAATGTTGTACATGCCCGGACCAGACAACAAAGATATTTACTCGCGGTTGACAATCCGGATAATCGCATATCCCTATAATCGACTGACCGTCATTCCTTTAATACGTGATCTGTGGTGCACTGAATGAAGAGAAGGTTAGTATGAGGAGAAAGATATTTTGTGTTATTTTATGACACGTTTTTGTTCTAAATTTGTCAGTCTCGCGACACCCTTGATACTACTACGCGACACCCCAGTGTGTCGCGACACCCTGTTTGGAAAGCTCTGCTCTAGATGAAACGTATCCGAGATACATACACTACTGGCCATTAAAACTGCTACACCAAGAAGAAATGCAGATTATAAACGGGTATTCATAGGACAATTATATTATACTAGAACAGACATGAGATTACATTTTCAAGCAATATAGGTGCATAGATCTTGAGAAATCAGTACCCAGAACAACCACCTCTGCAGAAATAACGGCCTTGGTACGCCTGGGAATTGAGTCAAACAGAGCTTGGATGGCGTCTACAGGTACAGATTCCCATGCAGCTTCAACACGATACCACAGTTCATCAAGAGTAGTGACTGCCGTATTGTGACGAGCCAGTTGCTCGACCACTATTGACCAGGCGTTTTCAGTTGGTGAGATATCTTGAGAATGTTCTGGCCAGGGCAGTAGTCGAACATTTCCATAACCAGAAGGCCCGTACAGGATCTGCAACATGCGGTCGTGCATTATCCTGCTGAAATGTAGTGTTTCGCAGGGATCGAATGAAGGGTAGAGCCACGGGTTGTAACACATCTGAAATGTAACGGCCGCTGTTCAAAGTGCCGTCGATGCGAACAAGAGGTGACCGAGACGTGTAACAAACGGCACCCCATACCATCATGCCGGGTGATACGGCAGTATGGTAATGACGAATACATGCTTCCAATGTGAGTTCACCGCGATGTCGTCAACCACGGATGCGACCATCATGCCGTTCTCTACAGCTACGCGCTCCGGTCCATCAGTGCGTCCACGAGCCCCTCCTTCCCCCGTTGTCGAGCTCCCTACACGACAACGGTTCGGCACTTTTGGGGGAGGGAGGGGGGACTTTGTGGCGTGTAGTCAGTGCCACACACCAGACGCAAGAGAACGATCGTGTAGAAGGCAGTGAACGGCCGGCGCCGCGCCTCTTGGAGGGAGTAACCGTAGATGCACACCCTCTACAAGCTACTATGTCTAGGCCGACATGCGTCTGGACGCCTACGAACTAGACAGTAGATTATATTAGATTAATACTTGTTCCATAGATCATATATACGACGTTTCGTAATGATGTGGAACGTGTCAGTTCTTTTTTCATATTTGACTACATAAACAAGTTTAACTGTATGTAATGAAAATTTTTGGATGAGATGGTATTTTTCTGGTCACACACAGTCTTTTGATAGTCATTAGTAGACACTTTCATTTAAAAAAATCCTTGAATTAGCACCTGACTGTATTTTTCATACTAAATCAAAATACGTTGCTTGTAGTGACCATTTGAGCAGCAGCTGGATACTATGTATTTCACTGTACTGGTTTTAAAGAAAACGCCTTTTGCTACTGCAAATTAAGAGTTTTATTTTTAAAATTCACCCTTACGCGCTTCGCCTTTGTCACAAGGCATCACCAGTGGGTGTCCTGAAATATTTACATGCTTCTGTTTACACATAAAGGTTAGGTTTCTTACATATGTACAAAACATTTCGTTTCTGATTGAAAACAGTTCGTTGTTTGCTATAAAATGGTGTACTTACAGCACTTGCTACTCCACATTAGTCTCTTTCCGGCAACCAGGTCGAAAGGTTCCACTGTTTTCTGAAAAACTTTGCATTTTTCTAGTTCCACTGTCATCTGCTGCCATACTGTGTCCACTGCAGTTTGTTTTGTAGTGTTGCCAACCTTCTCAGCTTATTTCAAATTCAACTATTTCATTAAAAGTGTGTTGAAGGTATCTTTGTGTGTGTGTGTGTGTGTGTGTTTGTATTAATATTTTATTTTATATTTTTTAATTAATTTATTTATTTTTTGTAGTATCTCTCTCTGTGTGTGCGTATGTGGGACTAGACTTTAGCCGCCGACTAACACCGGAAGTGACTTATTCACAGAAGTTAGTATATAGATTAGATTAGATTAGTCACCAGAAAACAGCGCAGCTAGCATGGTACGGAAGACGACGCCGCAAGAAGAGAGAAGAACAGACAGAAGTTGAGTATTGTATTCTTCACTCAATAAAAATTGTGTTATTAATCTGAATAGAGTTGTTCTAGATGTCTACAATTCCCGCACCGTACCTTTTCTGGCAACTAGATCGGGACGAGTACCCAACAAATGGAAGCAAGGCTGATACAACAATGCTGTAAACAGAACCAGGATTCATCCGAAAAAATTCCTTTTTTGCCATTCGTGCACCCAGGTTCGTCGTTACGTACACCATCGCAGGTGCTCCTGTCTGTGATGCAGCGTCAAGGATAACCGCAGCCATGGTCTCCGATAGTGGTGCTGCAAACGACGTCGAACTGTTCGTGCAGATGGTCATTATCTTGCAAACGTCCCCATCTATAGACTTAGGGATCGAGACGTGGTTGCACGATCCGTTACAGCCTTGCGGATAAGATGCCTATCATCTCGATTGCTAGTGATACGAGGCCATTGGGATCCAGCACGGTCGCCAACAGCGCCAACCTTGTGTGAATGGTCTGAAAAGCTAATCGTTTGCATACACAGCATCTTCTCCCTGTCGGTTAAATTTCGCGTCTGTAGCTCGTCATCTTCATGGTGTCGCAATTTTAGTGTCCAGGAGTGTAGATAATTTCTCTTAATTTTTGTGTCTTTTTATTTCTAAGTATTATTAGTGTATTAGTATGTTATTCATGAAATTCTTCATGTCATTTTTCAGTAACATTATTACTGCTACACTTGATTGTATCGTTGATTTCTTGTCCTTCATCAAAAAAATAATAAATAAATAGATAGATAAAAAAAATTAGACATGTTCTGTAGAGAGGAAGAAATAAAAATGGCGTGTAGCTTTGGAAGGAATAAATAAATATCTTTCCAAATGCAATAAACAATTAGAAACGTTAATTCCTTTTTCATATATTTTGGGGTGTTACATTTCATACAATATATATTTGCCGTAAATGATTACAAATTTCAGCTACAGATAGCAAATCATACTATTGTATAAAATAGAATCACAATTTTCCCTCTGTCTGTACCTTTAGCCTTTTATAACTAGAGGAGTGCTCAACGTATCGTCATACGGTTTCTTTTGATTTCTTCTTTAGAATCCTGGAATAAACTTACGCTAATTTTAATGTCAATACGAACATGTGAAACAAAATAAGAAGAATAATAAGTTAAATAAAAAAACCACGAGTGAGTATTTGTCTAACTTTTACGAGTGAACCACATTTATGATTTTTCTCTTCTAAAGCGCTGGCGCCAGGTAACTTCAGACTACCGATATAGTGACTGTAGGAAACCATATGTTACACATCTGATCTCGCGAACTTCTTTATTTCTTTAATCGTCGTGAGTTCTGTAAATATATGTCTTTGGCGCAGGTCTGATAGTTTACGCTACAGAGGTCGCCTTAGTCCACACACACACACAAAAAAAAAAATATTGAAATTCAGAAGTACTTTATCGAAACATAGAAAACATAAATGAAACACTGGCGAAGAGGCCACTGATAATTTTTGGTCATTTATACAGAATGAACTGCAACAGACTTTTAAATAGCTTTGGGACAAGAAGCCAACGACAGCTTTGATTCAAGACGTTAGGAAAGATAAGTGGAAAAGATGCAACAGAAAGAGCGGTTTATGAAAAAAGTGTTAAAAATGGGATTCCAAGGTGAAAGGGAGAAGAACACAGGGTCAAAATGGTCTCAGTGAGGAAAAGGATACATAGTTACAAGATGAAAGAATACTGGAGGGAAAAATAAAAGCACAAATGACTAAGCACTGAAATTGCTGCCTGGACTTGGATGATCCAGACGGAAAAAAGAGAAATAAAATTCGTTGCACTTAATACCTTCTTTTTACAGACTCTAATTCCAGCTAAAAATAATTGGTTCCATAAATTTATTCGTCCCAGTGCCCAGCGGGGCATATACGTTTCACTTAATATACAGGGTGTTACAAAAAGGTACGGCAAAAACTTTCAGGAAACATTCCTCAGACACAAAGAAAGAAAATATGTTATGTGGACATGTGTCCGGAAACGCTTAATTTTCATGTTAGAGCTCATTGTAGTATTTCTCTTTAAATGTAAATTGAAATAATTCGTGCAGACAATTGGCAAAATACCCAATTGTTTCGTTAGTATGTACTGTACTTCCTCGATTCACCGCCAGGTGGCCCAAATGAAGGAAGGTAATGTTGACTTCAGTGCTTGTGTTGTCATGCGATTACAGTACTAGCATCAAGCACATCAGTACGTACCATCAACTGGTTAGTGTTCATCACAAACGGTGTTTTGCAGTCAGTGCAATGTTTACAAATGCGGAGTTGGCAAATGCCCATTTGATGTATGGATTAGCACGGGGCAATAGCCGTGGCGCGCCTATGGATGAACCATTCGAAGAAGTGTACCCATGGAGGCCAATCAGCTGCTAATAGTGCCTGCACACGCTCTACATGGTACGGAAACAACTGGTTCTCCCGTAGCACTCTTCATACAGTGACGTGGTCAACGTTACCTTGTACATCTGCAACTTCTCTAACGCTGACATTAGGGTTATCGTTAACTGCACGAAGAATTGCCTCGTCCATTGCGAGTCATAGGCCGGAATGTTCCGTGCTCCTAAGACTAACGAAACAATTGGATATTTTGGCAATTGTCTGCATGAGTTATTTCAACTTACATTTAAAGAGAAATACTAAAATGAGCTCTAACATGGAAATTAAGCGTTTCCGGACACATGTCCACATAACATATTTTCTTTCTTTGTATGTGAGGAATGTTTCCTGAAAGTTTGGCCGTACCTTTTTGTAACACCCTGTATAATTATAATGATAGACAACAATAATAGAAAGTTAGTAACATGGCCTGACTCGGTATCGGACCGAAGACCAGGAAACTAATTTTACTGCAATACGCGAAATTTTGCTTAAATCGAAAGAATTGACGTCCTCGAGAAACGAAGCAGAGCTACATTCGCATGGCCAAAAAATTTTAGCATAGTCAACCACTTAGTTACGTAGAACGTATTACGGTACCCGTACTTTCAGATCACGACACATGTGGAGCGACTGATAACTTAGGTGAAAAGCAACGAGGGAGGACCTGTTGTAAGTCGTCCTTTGTTGCAGCTGTGGCGTGTTGTGCACTGGGGGCGCTTACGAGTGCCGGGACCCCAGTGCAGTATCTTATCGCGCTAGTGTGTGTGTGTGTGTGTGTGTGTGTGTGTGTGTGTGTGAGCGCGGGAGCAGGTGAAAGCAGCAACAACAAGCGAACAGAGCTCAGGTTACGCCGAGTATCACACGAAGCGCAGAATACATTTACGTTCTCGTGAAGCTGTAGGCAAATCGCCCTGTACCGGTAGATTTGAATAACGCAGATCAGGTTCTTATTCTGGACAGGGCATAATTTATTTAACGAGTAGGAAGACTTAGTTAGTCTTCAGATTCAGCAAGAGAAGGCTTACAAGTAATATCTTCCGTTTCATATCTGATACCGGAAAATCTTTCTAACATACTGCGTGTTCTTTGCATTTTACCTCGACAGCAGAGTGTGACTATTTTCTGAAAAAGGTGTTCTGACGTGCATGGTGTGGCACTTATAATAGTATTTTATGGAACATCGTTCCTAAGGGAAATAGAGCGATGTAAAAATTTTGAATATTATACAGGATGCTACAAAAGGTACGGCCAAACTTTCAGGAAACATTCCTTACACACAAAGAAAGAAAATACGTTATGTGGACATGTGTCCGGAAACGCTTAATTTCCATGTTACAGCTCATTTTATTACTTCTCTTCAACTCACATTAATCATAGAATGGAAACACACAGCGACAGAACGCACCAGCATGACTTCAAACACTTTGTTACAGAAATGTTCAAAATGTCCTCCGTTAGCGAGGATACATGCATCCACCGTCCGTCGCATGGAATCCCTGATGCGCTGATGCAGCCCTGGAGAATGGCGTATTGTATCACAGCCGTCCACAATACGAGCACGAAGAGTCTCTACATTTGGTGCCGGGGTTGCGTAGACAAGAGCTTTCAAATTCCCACATAAATGAAAGTCAAGAGGGTTGCGGTCAGGAGAGCGTGGGGGCCATGAAATTGGTCCGCCTCTACCAATCCATCGGTCACCGAATCTGTTGCTGAGAAGCGTACGAACACGTCGATTGAAATGTGAAGGAGCTCCATTGTGCATGAACCAAATGTGTCGTAAAGGCACATGTTATAGCACCACAGGTAGAGTATCCCGTATGAAATCATGATAACGTGCTCCAGTGAGCGTAGGTGGAAGAACATGAGGCCCAATCAAGACATCACCAACAATTCATGCCCAAACGTTCACAGAAAATCTGTGTTGATTTGTAAACATTGCACTGACTGCAAAACCACGATCGTGATGAACACTAACCAGTTGATGCTACGTACTGATGTGCTTGATGCTAGTACTGTAATCGCATGTCAACACAAGCACGGAAGTCAATATTACTTTCCTTCAATTGGGCCAGCTGGCGGTGAATCGAGGAAGTACAGTACATACTAACGAAACAATTGGGTATTTTGACAATTGTCTGCACGAATTATTTCAATTTACATTTAAAGGGAAATACTAAAATGAGCTCTAACATGGAAATTAAGCGTTTCGGGACACATGTCCACATAACATATTTTCTTTCTTTGTGTGTGAGGAATCTTTCCTGCAAAGTTTGGCCGTACCTTTTTGTAATAATTGAAACAGTTTACATCGCATACAATATTTTATTTTATTATGATGCCAGATTTCGATCATCATGGATCATCATTAGATCATGTCCTTGGTGAGGAGCTGGCTTATCTACTGTGAAGCAGGGGTGCAGTGTTGTTCCACAAGAGATGGGCCAGCACCTCAACAATGATATGATCTGATAATGATCCATGTTGATCGAAACCGGGCATCGTAATGAAATAAAATATTGTATGCGATCTTGACTGCTTGAATTATTATATTATTTGTAACAGTTTTTTCGGAATATTTGAAAAATAGAAATCGGCGTAAAAAGAGTTGCAATGAAAGTTCTTCAACTCCAAGAGGGACATCCATTAACATAAAGCTCGACCCTATCCCACAGGCACATATCTATTCTCCGTGAAAAAATATGCAACTTTTCATGGAACATTTTTTTGTTTCGTGTTAGAAGGCGCTGTTATCGGTGATAATAAAAATGAGTTGAAAATTGTTTAAAAACTGTAACATCTCTAAAAAATAGACATCGGACTTTTTACTGAGATTTAACACTTCCAGTTCCAGTTGGAAAAATACTACGAAAAGTAGTTACAGAAGGTACATTCTGATCAGGGAACATATTTGCATACCTTCTTCAAAATTTCTATCAGCCTCATAGTACGAGGATATTATATCTACTCTTTCTGCAACCGTTAACATCATAGAACAATTGTGTGGAGATGTGCACTGTCCAGATCACTGAAGTACAATGAACAGTAACCACGGACAGTGAACATCATCAAAGTCTCTACTTCATTCGATTGTGCGAGGTGTCACTTGATAGCATTATAAAAAAAATC
This sequence comes from Locusta migratoria, assembly GCA_026315105.1. Lineage (NCBI taxonomy): Eukaryota > Metazoa > Arthropoda > Insecta > Orthoptera > Acrididae > Locusta > Locusta migratoria. The sequence goes on from CM048745.1 coordinate 97,586,483, forward strand.
AAAAACTTAACTTTGAATTTCCTAATCTGATGTGTATTTTTTTTTGCGATATTGCCGATTTTCAATAATTTTCAAATCATTTTAATTTTTTGACAGTTACAGCGCAATCGTGTTTCATACGAAAGTTACCTATTTTTTGAGAGACTAGGAACCAGGAATAAAAATAATATTTCCTATTTAAGATTTCAAAGTCACTTACCCTCTCGCTCACTGGGGTGGTGCATGGGGTCCAGCTTTATGTTCACAGATGCCCCTCTTGGTCTTTAACAACTTTTATTGTAACGCTTTTTTAATCCGATATGTATGAACGAACGGCGGGTGTTTATGAAAGTAAGTACTACGAGACAGTCTGAAACATAAATTTTACTTTCAACAACTTATTTGTTTTAAAGTGGATACTCAATACCATTTCCTATCTATCAACAGCATCAAAAACCAGAAGCAGAATGGCGTTAGTTCCATCGCAATAAGTCAATTACATTCGGAGAAAATGACTGCGAAGCGAAATGAACGTTAGAAATCAACTAGCTAAACCAGGATTTGGGTCGGGATGGGAGTCGACTAGGTCTCCGTGCATCAACCTGTATCTGATTCCCTAGAAAAAAAAATAGTCGAAAATCAGATTTTGTACAAAATTAGTATCTTCGTCTTCTATTTCTCTCTCTCTCTCTCTCTCTCTCTCTCTCTCTCTCTCTCTCTCTCTCTCTCTCTCTCTCTCTCTCCCTTTCTTTTATATCTTTTATTTGCGTATTGATGAACGACAATCACGTAAAAATCTCTTTTTCTTTCCTTCTTGTTTCCTGTTCTCCCAATACGCCATCATTTTATACATGTTGTCTTTTCCTTTCCGTATTTCTTATTTTTCAACCTCTAAAGCTCTCTCAATTATTCTTAAAAATTTATCTCACTATTATTTCAGATTTTTGATGTAGTTCCTTTGTAGCTCTTCACTTATTTCTGTAACCCATGCTTTTCCTTTGTAGCTCTGATTTCTGTAACCCATGCTTTTGTTGATTTCTGCTTCCAGAAATACAGGAATGTTTTCTTTCATTCGGTACGAGTGTCCAAAAAATGGCAGTCTTCTCTTAGCCATTACATCAGATATTTTCTTTATATTTCTGTAGCTCTCTTTATTACTTCTCATTTTTAAATCATCTGTAGTTTGTACTTGAGCCTCCTAATAATCATCATTTCAAATACTTTATTGTTGTTCGTAAGCATTCACGTCCGTAAGAACATTCTGGTCGCACCACTTTAGTACAATATTTTACTTTTCTTTTTCCAGAACCCCACGTTGCCCTTAATCGCGTGCTAACTATGCGCTACATGTGATTCAAGCATTAACTTCGCTTGTCAGTATCAGATAGTAATTGGTGTAACAAACGACATTATTTTTGCATTTTCATGCTATTGATTTTATTTATAATCGTGCACTTCGAATTATGGACTCCTTTTATTTTATAACTGAATTATAGTGACTGATTTTGGGCTTATAAAATATCGGTCATTTCATTCACCTGTGTTAGTAAACAAAATGGAACTTTCAGGATTTTCCTTTGATTGCCCCGTCACTCACTTAGTTGAATAGGGTTCTTTTTCGTCCCATCCTGGTGTCCAAATTTAAATCACCAAATCAATATTTCAACGGTCGCGTCGAATTCACAATATAACCATACATACTTCGTTGTCTCTTCGGGTTTTCCCATAATATCTGTGAAGATCCTCGTTGCAGGTGACAAAACTGTAGACGAGGACCCACACGGATATTTTAGGATAACTATAACCACTTCAACGTTTAAAACTAGCAATAAAAAGACCCATTGCAGATCCTACAACTGTAACGAAACATGTAATGGGTGTAAAAATCAAAACAAGTATTTTGCTCAAGGCAGACCCTCATAGAGAATAAACTAAATATTATTTCCATTTTTAATTATTAAAATTATTTCTATAAGCATTTAGTACAATTCTGTCCAGTGTCGAAATTTGTATATTCCGACTTAATACCTTTCAAGTCGCATATTTTATGTCTGTCTACGACATTTAGTTTTTAGTCATCTAAAGATGGCCTAGGAAGAAGTAAATAAATAAATCTTATTTGCTTAACATTTGGACGTGTTTTTCCTTTCTAAAATTTCATCACATTCCGTCGAGCAGCGACAGAAAAGTGTTATTATTATTAATCATAAGAGACATTATGCCTTTCAGCGTTCAGTCTGGATCATAGAACCTCTAATAAAATTCCTCCATGATCCCCTATTCAATGCTAACATTGATGCCTCGTCTGATGTTATGCCTTTTACTTCAAAATCATTCTGCACCGAATCTAAGTACTTTCTTCTTGGTCTACCTCGACTCCTCATACATTCCGCTGCCGAGCTGCTGAGTCTCTTAAGTAACCTTGCTTCTCCAATGCGTGTAACATGTCCCCACCAACTCAGTCTGTTCGCTCTAACTGCTTCATCTATAGTGTTAATTCCCAGTTTTTCTTTGAATTCCTCATTATGGACACCCTCCTGCCATTGTTCCCATGTTTTAGTACCTGCAATCATTCTTGCTACTTTCATATCTGTAACCTCAACTTTATGAATAAGGTAACCTGTATCCACCCAACTTTCACTCCCATACAACAGAGTTGGTCGAAAGATTGAGCGGTGCACTGCTAACTTAGTGTGGGTACTTACTTCCTCCTTGCAGAAGAGAGTAGATCTTAGCTGAGCACTCACTGCATTAGCTTTGCTGCACCTCGATTCCAGTTCTTTCACTATGTTGCCATCCTATGAGAAAATACATCCCAGTTACTTGAAACTGTCTACCTGTTCTTACTTTGTTCCTCCTATTTGGCACTCAATTTGTTTAAATCTCTTTCCCACAGACATTACTTTCGTTTTGGAGTTGCTGATCTTCATATCATAATCCTTGCACCTCTGATCGAGCTCTGATATATTAGTTTGCAGCCTTTCAATTGAATCGGCCATTACAATTATGTCATCCGCATATGCGAGACTGCTTATTTTGTTTTCAAATATTTTATTTCCGCCCTGCCAGTCTACTGTTTTCAACAACAAAAAATGTTCAAATGTTTGTAGAACTTATGGGACTTAACTACGGGGTCATCAGTCCCTAAACTTACAAACTACTTAAGAACTAGCTAAGACTAAGGACAGCACAAATATCTATGCCCGAGGGGGGAGTCGAACCCCCGACCGTAGAGGCCGTGCAGACCGTGACTGTAGCGCCCCAGTCTCCTCGGCCACCGCGGCCGGCGCGCCTCAGTCCCCTCGGCCACCGCGACCGGGTGTTTTCAACATATGATCCATGAATGGTACGAACAAACAGTGGTGACAGGCTACAGCCTTGTCTTACCCCTAAAACTACCCTGAACCATGAGCTTAATTTGCCATCTACTCTAACCGCTGCCTGACAGTCTATGTAAATCCTATACCATAATCTTGTAGAACTGACGGTAGCTTCCTCCTAGGAACACGGTCATAAGGCTTTTCTAGATCTATGAAACTTCCATTACCTGCCGTAAGCTACATATCTAGTCCTGACAGCCTCTAATACTATTGTTAGTAATAATTACTCACTGTCACAGTTACCTATCTTCACCTGTGAGTAAACACGTCTTTCTTCTGCAACTATTGGAAAGAAATACCAGCGTACTCGAAAAGAAATTAGAATCAAGGAAATGGGGAAGTGCAATGTGAGTCGTTATTTCGCCAGACAATTTGCGCTGTGCCCGTGTGGCGAATGGCAAACCGAACGTTTGATTCCAAAATGAACAGCATAACTAACTAATCAAAATATTTAAATAAAAAGTGAATGTTATTTTTGTTAAAAGACGATAAAGCAGCACTTCTAATTCTGAACTTCATTCACACTAAAACATTTATAGAAGAAAATCATTTTCTAATTGTCATTTTTATGCTCTGGTATAGTAAGTACTTTAAATCAATAAACATATGGCAGAGGACGACAGTTTAGCATGAAACGATCAAATCGAATTTCCTTTTTACACTCTACTAAAATAATTTTAGTTATCAACTTTAGCAGTTACCCGTTTGGTAAAAGTATCCGTTGTTACAATCACAGTACTGTTTCACGATGTAACACCTCCCCCCCTCTGTCCCCCTCCCCAATTTAAACGACAATATTCAAGCTTTGAGCCTACGCATAAAAATCAGATTTTTATATTTTATAGTAAATGTAATTCAGTGCCATAAAAATGTAACAATTTCCATATAACACTTTTCTGTGAACAAGTCAGTTTGTATCTTCTGTAATAGTAACATCTTTGTTAAGTCGCACAACTCTGAACAAATGTTAGCGGCATTCAGTTGTTACCTGATGATGGCCTAAGAAGCCGAAAGCAGGTTAGTGACTCAATAAATAATTTTTCAGAGCATCAGTAGTTTTTCCTTTGATAATATTGACTCTTTTCTAATAAAATGAATAATCTGATGCCAAAATGTTCAGACAAAATATTAAAGACCATTCTTAACACCTCCAATTAAATGTTTGTAAACCTATTGAATAAAACTGGTATGGTCATCAGTCCCTAGACTTAAAAGCTACTCCAACTAAACGAACCTAATGATAACACACACCAATGCCCGAGGGAAACTCGAACTTCCGACGGTGAACCACCGTGTGCTCCTCAGCAAGGAGCCTTAGAACTCTCTGCCACTCCTCCTCGGCGGAAGGAAACGACCGTTAAAGAAAGTATGAATAAGGAAAATCATTTCAGAAATAGTTGATACACTGGAACAAGGGGCAACCGAGCAGTCTATAATATGGCGCTGTACAGAAAGACACATCGTTAATGGCCATAGAAGAGGTTGACCACAGAAGCTAAGGCGAAGAACTAAATAAATTAACAACGATGGTAAAAAAAAAGAAAGAAGGTAAACTAGTACAATCTGCATTGTCAGCGCATGTGACAAGTCAGTTTTGAAACGAAATCACACCAAGGATTTTATTATTATTATTATTATTATTATTATTATTATTATTATTATTATCAAGTACAACAGCTCCTTCTCATTTAGATTTGTCGGGAGAGTTGAGATTACTAAATAGAATTATGTCTTCATCTTCTTTTAAGGGTTCATTTTTCTCTGTTTTAGAGTTTATTATGCTTTTAATACAGGGTCTTCCACTTAAGATTTCTATCCACAAATAACTGTGGAACAGAAAAATTTAAAAACGACTTTCACTGACATACACGTACCGTAGGATCTTATAAATTAATTTAAATTTGAAACATTCTAAAAGATAAACAATTATTATTTTAGACACAAACTTATGTTTATTAATGGACACACCGTATTCTTTTATGTAATCAGTAGTATAGAAAACCACAAAAGAATGATATCGTTAGCATCGCAATATGTCAATTACATTCTGAGAAATTTAAAGCACAGTTGACGCTTGAAATGAACGATACGCACAGCTAGCGCAAACGTGAAACAAACGATGCCCGTAAATCATACGCCATTATTTCCAGTGTCAACTTCACTTTGCTTTCTCTGCTTGTAAGTGACGTATTGTGTTGTTACCAACGCCATTATTTTTGGGAATTTTCATACCACTGATTGTACAAAAATATATGGCATAACGCAAGTTTCGTTGAAAAAAAAAGATTTGTTTACTTTTTAGAACTTATCATATAACTTACGTTCGTTAGTAGCTGCGGTATGTTCAGGTCCATGAAAGTCGTTTTGCCAATATCTACTGTTTTTATAGAGATATTTGGGGTGTAAAGTTTAAGTGGGTTACTCTGAGTATAGTATTATTCTGAGCGTGGCAAAAGAATAAACTGACAAGGGGAACGCCAAGTATGGTACCAACGAATTTTGACGAGTCGCAGGCTCACGTGCTACTGATGACTCAGTACAGGTATAGCTGTAACGCGCTGGACTTTGATCGCGATTTCCGTAGAAATTAAGGCGCATTGGAACAGATCCTTTTAGCTTAGTGGTCTGGAGGACTTCCCGCACGATATACCTGCGACTCATCAAAATTCTTTGGTGTTTCCCTTGTGAGACTTTAATTTGCCGAGAAAATAGAAGCAAGTCCCTGGAGAAGGTACTGTCCATGGATGAAACTAAATCTCTCTCTCATTTGTAAAGGATGGCAGAAACTGCGTGTAGAGAAGACCAAACACAGAGATAGTCTCCAAATACTTTCAACCGACGGAAGTAATATAGTAAGAGAATGTATGCCAATATTTCTGGTGATGGGCAACTTGTTTGTGTTGAATGTAACACGGATAAAATTCTGATGGAAAACACGAACTAAGACTGTCTCAAACAGTATCTACGGCAAGAATGGTACATTATTATCTCAGGCTATTAAATTGTGGTTCATTCGATACAGAAGAAGCTACAGATGTGCCTCGTAGAAGATGGACGCCTACTAAGTATTAACATTGTACTTTTATTTAGCCACGGCGAACTGACCAAGCGCACTGAGGCGCTATGCTCCCATGCGCGAGGCCGTTTTCCGTCGGGGGTTCGAATCCACCTTCGGGTATGGATGCTTGTATTGTCCTTAGTTAGTTCGTAAGTAGTTTGTAAGTTTAGGGATTGATTACCCCGCAGTTAAGTGCCATAAGCTTTACGAACATTTGTACATTTCAACTTGTATTTATGTACACTTATTTTCTATGAGTGTAATGAATACTCCCCCCGCCTCCCGATCCCCCCCCCCCCAAACATTGTGAAGCCTGGTGATGGGGATTTTTTATTTACTTTTTGCAGAAATCTAAGTTAGTTGTATATAAAATCTGACGTCATATAAGGAGAAGGCGGTCTTCTATTAATTGTTATAACTTCAAAAAATTTTATTAAAAATTCTTTAAAAATCCCTAAATTGCAAAACAACTGCATAACGTCCACTTCATAGGTGCCGGATTTATTCACCACTTTTCATTACCAAGATAAAAAAAGAAGTGCACATTCTTGGCAACAAAATCAGTTTCTATGGATTCAGTGGCTTAAAGCTACCAAATGGTGTAACTGACACAAGTTTTTATCTATCTAATGCCTGTGGTACGTCGTAATGTTAGTTGTCTACTTGTAACAAATTGTTTTTTCACCTTTGTCCTTACTTTTATTGTATCTGTCATGCTACGGGTAATTTCATACCTCATACCTATCCAAGTTGTGTTAGTTATGCTGTCATTCATTTTGATCATTTGTTATCTATCATATTCTTAGGTTGGTTCTCTCTTTCTCTCTTGCTTATTACAGGTTCAAGATGAGTGAAAAGTAAACCAGTCATCATCATATAAGAATTTAAGATCTTCTGCGATTTAGACATATTTAAGAAATTTCAATAAGTAAATTGTTTTATGCATTCAGATTATGAAGGAAAATCCATAGCGTTCGTTTTCCAAATATATATATTTCGTTATTATTAGATTGTCAGAACACGAGAGAAGCTGGAGGTTAGAAAAGACAGATTCAACCTTTGCTGAATATCTGCTCAGAGAAAACCATGATTATGATGTGCCGGCCGCGGTGGCCGAGGGGACTAAGGCGCTCCAGTCACGGTCCGCACGGCCACTACGGTCGGGGGTTCGAATCCCCCCTCGGGCATGGATATTTGTGCCGTCCTAGTTCGTAAGTAGTTCATAAGTAGTTTGTAAGTTTAGGGACTGATAACCCCGTAGTTAAGTCCCATAGACTTTACAAACATTTGAACATTTGATTATGATGTACACTGTGATATCCTACATCTCCTGAAGAAAAGCAGAAAGGTGACACTACTGGAAATATTGGAAATCAATAAACATTTGGCTTGGGATGCCAGTTTAGTAAAATGTTCAAATGTTTGTATAGTCTATGGGACTTAACTACGGGGTCATCAGTCCCTAAACTTACAAACTACTTATGAACTACTTACAAACTAGGACGGCACAAATATCCATGCCCGAGGGGGGGATTCGAACCCCCGACCGTAGTGGCCGTGCAGACCGTTACTGGAGCGCCTTAGTCCCCTCGGCCACCGCGGCCGGCCCAGTTTAGTATTAAACGATCAGTCCAGTTCCCCTTTACACCTCAACTGAAACAAATTTTATTTTCCAACTTTTTTTAACGGAAAGTAATAATAATAATAACAATAATAATCAAGTCAGTTTTGATCCTTTGCTGACAGCGGTGGCCGAGGGGACTGAGGCGCTCCACTCACGGTCTGCACGGCCACTACGGTCGGGGGTTCGAATCCACCCTCGGGCATGTGCCGTCCTTAGGATTAGCTAGTTCATAAGCAGTTTGTAAGTTTAGGGACTGATGACCCCGTAGTTAAGTCCCATAAACTATACAAACATTTTTTTAAATCCTTTACACATAATTGTTTTGCAGAACATCAGGAAGTTGTTCCTTTTTGAAAATATTTTTCGTTGTAGTGAGGCAGTTTTTTTTTTCTTTTTTTTTTTTTTTTTTTTTTTTTTTTTTTTTTTTTTTTTTTTTTTACATAAACAACAGTGTGTGAATAGTTTTTCCGTAACTGTACGTACATTTTACGACGAGTTAGTAGGGAATAAAATTACGCTCTGCAGAGCTCGCAGACATAAATGCACTGCATTCTATTAGCAGCGTCAGAGTCGGACCTTTTGCATTTACACTTGGCGGTGCAGCGGTGAGTCTGTGCCAAAGTCGAAGTTATCAGAGCAGAGACCGTAACGTTTACCAACAGTCGGGGTCAACTGCGCCGGAAGCGCCCCCTGGAAATGTTTATAGCGACATAAAATTATATCTGGGTCGTCGAAAGGAAATAGCGCAACACACTGGCTACATCCTCGGATGGTGCCAGCGTTCTCAAGAGAAAATAAAACGCGATCGGAGACTGGATGTGTGTGTGTGTGTTTCCTGTCTGCTGAAGTTGTCGCTCTCTGTAGCGTCGGAAATCGTAAGAGTTTGTGCCGGAAAGATGCACGGAAGGCGGAGATATAAATTTTGCATAGTTTCCAAGAGGAGCGGAGAAATGAAAGAGGGAATGAGTCGGGTTGGCAAGTCTCCAAGAGTAACGTGTCAGCAGACGCGGGCGTTGAATGTTGGCAGCACTGAGGAGGCGTGCGGGGTGGGGGAGGGGGGAATCCCCTAGCGCGGTGGCCAACTGCGGCAGTTCATCAGCAAACAGAGGAAGATCTAGAGGCGGCAGACGGAGTGGCATAATAAATTCCACAAGGCGAGGCGAAGGTCGGCGGCGCGGTAAATCATGTGCAGCGTGACTGCAGTCACGCGCAAGGCGCCGGGGAACAAAGCATGTGTGTGTGTTTTAAAACACGCGTAGCGTCTGCTGCGGATTACCTTCCGTACACGGGTTTGTATTATTTAGGAATTCACAGTTAACATCTGTCGCCACAGTGAGTTAGCAGCGACGCTGCGAGATTTACTGCAGACAACGCCAACAAACGTGTAGTGCTTGTAGTTTTGCACAGGGGACAAATGTTTTGCAGTTGAGAGAAGCAAGGCAGTTATTACAGTGCTGGTTTAATTCCCGCTGCTTCGCACGCGTAGACTGGGTGGTCTGCATTGGTTGTTTCTACTTCTAAATATGAATTTTCATAGATTTAGCTTTAAAATGCTTTTCTAAGAAAGTATTTTGATACAACCCACTATTGTACTACTGGTGGCAGAATTCAAAATATACCGAAACACATTTTTTTTTTTTTAATTTCTAACCATGGTTTCCCTATTTCATCTGCTTAGTGGTTGAATTTCCAAAAAGTATCGAAACAAGTGTTTTTGAAATTCTGATCAAAATTCCAAATCCTAATTTCTTCTCTACTAGGTCAGCAGCATAAACAAAGTCAAAATATGTCATTATCGTAATATAGAAATCCAAGTTTGCTGCTAACAATATTTATTCGGCTTGTGCAAATTGACTTCACTACAAGCTTGTTTCGGCTTTTGCCATTTTCAAGTGGACCTGGTGATGTATAATAAAATAATTACCTACGTTTACAATATACAGTTTTGTAAAAAAAATTTAAAAAACTTATTTCATTACAAATTCACGTACATTTTAGTTGGATTGACGTCCATCAAGTATATTAGAGTTACTGTCTTTTTGTGACAAGATGGTATAGACACGTTTTATCTTGTTACTTTTTTTATTTGACAGTTATATAGACACTGTTTCCTCAGTTGATGTTGATGCTTTATGGACGTCAGAATTTGTAATGAAATAATTTTTTTTTTTTTTTTTTTTTTTTTTTTTTTTTTTTTACAAAACTGTATATTGTAAACGTAGGTAATTATCTTATTATCCATCACCAGGTCCACTTGAAAATGGCAAAAGCCGAAACAAGCTTGTAGTGAAGTCAATTTGCACAAGCCGAATAAATATTGTTAGCAGCAAACTTGGATTTCTATATTACGATAATACAAATCCTAAGTTTTCTATTTCTTGCTTCAAAATTGGCTTAATGGCAAAGTATTTTCAAAAAACCATTCGTCCCCTATTTAACCCACTTAGGGATGAGAATATCGAAAAATCCCTGATGCGTACATTGTAAGATGAACAACATCTACAAATTTCAAGTTTCTATAGTTTGTCGATTAATTTTTTAGCGCCGTATTCTGTCTTTTAGAAACGGATCGAGAACGCGAAATGTCTTTCTTACTCTTTGGCATACTTCTTGGTAGTTTTTCTTTTCGAATAGACTGGATGGTTTTGCAGTGTTATTGCTTGCCTATTTTGGGTGGAAAAAATAGGCCGCACTAAAGTAATTAAAAGGTGTTTCAAAATAAGTAGTAATGAAACCTACAGTTTATATGAACTGGTAATTAAATAAAAATGAAAAGATCTGCAATGGCCAAATATTTAAAAGATTATAATATTTTGCAGAACAAGCAATCTATAGAATTCGACGAATAGTTACCTTCCACAGCGGTGTATAAAATCTCGTTGATGAGTTGTAATCTAATATATAAAGCAGAGTGTCCATATACTTGTACGTGTTGCATACAAATCTACAGTTTTCTTCCAATCTTTATGAAATTTTGTACAAGTAAAGCTTCAATCCATAAGAACGGTCGCTGTAAGTGTAAGAATCACATACAAGAAAGAGTTCACGAGATATAACGTGATATCAGATGCGCGAAAAACTGCTGCATTTAGCGACAATGCAGCTCATTTTCTCCTGGACCGATTTCAACCAAATTTGGTACACACATTCCTTAGCGTGAGGTAACAATTGCAACAGGATTAAGAATCTCTTACGACTCATGGTTCTGAAAACATGACGCCATAAACAATGGGAATCGCACAAAACTGCTACAGAATGCGGCGAGACTTTATAAATACGCTAATGAGAATGAGAGTACTTAGCGACTTGCAACGAACGTTAAGTATAATTTCAAACCATTATTAAACTTTTTCTCGCTGACAACCATGGCAAAATGATGAAAGGAAAACAGTTTCTCGCTTACCACTTACCCGCTGTTTATGCAGTAAAACTACGGCTTTGGGTATGACGTTGCAATGTATAATCTGTACACTTAAATTGTAGCTTCAGGAAATTTTACAGACAGTATACACACATATAGTTCAATGTACCTTCTGAATTGTATCATAGTTCAACATGTAGTGCATGAGATATGAGCACATAAACAGTAACGTTCCGCTGTTCATGGACTAAACCTAAGGCTTTGAGTATGACGTTAAATTTATATATTCTACACTACAAATTGTAGCCGCAGGAAATTTTAGAGACGGTATACTTGTATATAGTTGAGTGTACCTTCTAAATTCTATCACAGCGTGACACGTAGTTCATGAGATATAAGCACATAAATAGTAACGTACATAGAAAATCGCCCCATCACGCACCAAGTTTTAATCTATTACATCTTTATTACTAATTGTATTCCCAAGAGATTATACAGACATACAGCCCTTATACAAATGAATATATACCTGAAAAATGGCAGGAATAAATAAATAAATAAATACCCAGGCAACGCCGGGTTTTCAGCTAGTAAAAATTATTTTTAAATCGCGTAACTATTCGCCGACATTGGATGGAGGTTCGGAATATTTACATTCGATCCCCGTGTGGCATAATTTTAATCAAAGTGATTTAACGAATTAAAGAATGGTAATAAGTGATATGTACCAACGGTTGATCAGACTTCGGACCGTTTTTCACATGTTAAGTGATCACAGGTTCTATGCCAATAAATATTAAAAAAAAAAAAATGAATAATTTGAAAGATGCACTGACAAGCTACACGAGATCCATAATTTCAATATATCTAATACCCGAACCATCCAAAGTCGTAATAGCTCGCCTTAACTGAAAACAGCATGATCCTTGCTGGAAGGAACTGGTAAAATAATTAAATGAATAAAAGAATTACTGAAATTAATTTTGACTGAGGGGAATTATTAATAAGAACAGAAAGAAGAGCCGGCCGCGGTGGCCGAGGGGACTGAGGCGCTCCAGTCACGGTCTGCACGACCTCTACGGTCGGGGGTTCGAATCCCCCTCGGGCATGGATATTTGTGCCGTCCTTAGTCTTAGCTAGTTCATAAGTAGTTTGTAAGCTTAGGGACTGATGACCCCGTAGTTAAGTCCCATAAGTTCAACAAACATTTGAACATTTGAACAGAAAGAAGATAATGTGTACATGAGTTTTCATTTTATCAGTAGATTTTGTACAATTAATATAACAATAGTTAATGATGCTTAATAGTAATAATTCCGATCAGAAAAAAGCCAGACAAGAGAAAGACAGCAAGAACAGAGATGCTACTCTTTTTATACTATTATACCAAGGATAATTGATGATTACAATCATATCCTGTTAGTCTTTGAGCTTTCTAAGTATACCTGTTACGTAGCGTATAGATTGCAACGAACATTAACAAAAACTGAAGTGGTTATATTATATTACATATTGTTTGATTACATTATTAATTTCACTTTAAAAGAAAATAATTGCTATATTGTAATCTTAAAGTATGCATTGGTTCTTTCTACTTATAAATATAAATTTTCATAGATTTTCTTTATAAATGCTTTTCTAATCAAGTATTTTGATACAACTTGCCACCCACTATTGTACCACTCATGTTAGAATTCAAAATATCCCGAAACACTTTTTTTTTAATTCTAACCATGGTTCCGAATCCAAATTTTCGCATTTATAGCATCAGTATAGTCTTGGTAGCAGCATTAAAAGATTTTCCCTTATTTCACCTGCTTAATGGTTGAATTTTCAAAAAATATCAAAACACGTGTTTTTAAAATTCTTATTAAAATTCTAAATCCGAAGTTTGCTATTTCTTGCTTCAAAATTGACTTAATGGCAAAGTATTTTTAAAAAACCGTTCGTCCCTTATTTTACCCCCTTAGGGATGAAAATATCGAAAAATCGCTGATGCTTATATTGTAAGATGAACAATATCTACAAATTTCAAGTTTCTGTCGTTTGTAGATTAATTTTTAGTGCCGTTTCTTTTAGAAACGGAACGAGAACGCGAAATTTCTTTCTTACTCTTTGGCATATTTCTTGGTAGTTTTTCTTTTCGAACTGCAATATGCACTTATTTTTCTTTATTCATTCGCTTGTTGCAGTGAAACAATTGAAGACTGTGCATCATTGGTGCATCATGTTTCGCTGTATATCTACATCTACATATATATTCTGCAAACCACATGGAGGTACATGGCAGAGGGTTCATCGAACCGCTTTTATGATGTTTCTCTACGGTTCCGTTCTCTAATAGCTGGCGCGGAAAAGGAACACCTAAATCTTTCCCTTTTCGATCTGATTTCTCTTATTTTATTACGATGATCATATCTCGCCATGTAGGTGGGTGCTAACAAAATCTGTTCGCATTCGGAAGAGAAAGTTGGTGAAAAAAATTATGCAAGTAGATCATGTCGCAACAAGTAACGCCTTTCGTTTAATGATTTCTATCCCAACTCGTGTAGGGTAAGGTCGGCCGAATCGGGTCGGGAGATGAATCGGGTCAATTTTAGGAATTCGCCTAATCGCCATATACTAAGTTGAATGGGAAGTGCTGCCACACAGCGGTGACTGTTGGAACTCTGTGTATGAGTTGTAAAGTGATAGTCATTGCCAGGCGTGTTCGTTGTTGTGTAAAAATTTGTGGAAGATAGCGCTCTTTGCGGTAAGTTCTTAAAATTTTGCTCCTTTGTAAAATAGCTTTGGCTTCAGATTCATATATCTCTGGTAATTCGTTCAGTAATTTTTCAAGTATTCGTTTAGCAGTAAATTTATATAATGGAGAAAAGATTATAGTGTTACCGGCGCGTAGTTATGCTTGTGCAGGACTGCCAACGTAGGGGAAAAAATAATTAGCATTTCTGCAGATTGGGGTCAATACAATCCGGGTGAAAAGGGTCAATGCTTTTACTTCGATTCATTGTAGTTATTATATTGTTTCGTTTTTTAATAATTAGTTTTCGGTTTTTTATTACAGATGGAGAAATGTAAAAGAAAAACCGTTACTTTGTGGAGCGAGGATGACATGCAAAATTCAATTAAAGCTTACCGGAATGGCAGAAGTCAGCGCCATGCAGCGAATTGTTTGGGGTACCGCATTCCTGTCTACAAAGGCGACTGCAAAGTGGAATAGATTATACAGCAAAGGTAAAAGGTGGTCAGAAAACAGAAAGCACTACTTCTTACATCCCCAGAAAGTATAAATGCAATAAAAAATAGATTGAAAAAAAAAAAAAATCTCATCCCAGCCCAAAAGTTTGAAGAAACGCCAGGTTAAGAGCAGACAAGACATACAGCATGAACCATCAGCGTCAAGTTCATCAGAATGCTCCGAAGAAACAGATGACGATGACACATCTTTGGAACTCTACAACATTAAATACAGCGACCCAATATCGGCGAAACTCGATGACTGGATTCAATGTCAAGGAAATGGCAGGGAATGGTAACATGAGAATTGTGTTGGTGCAGTACGGACGAAGAGATTTGTGGAAAATATGTTCATATTTTAAAGTGATGCATACATTTTCGTACTGACCCTATTCCCCTTACTTGAATAAGGCCTATAGGGTCATGCAGCTCAGCTTTCAGATTTATTTTGTGAAACTATGAACAATATTTACGAAGTGTTGTATATTTGAATTTATAAACAAAAGAACATAGTTTTTTATGGATATACAATGAAAATTTGGTCGTGTGTAAATTTGTCTTTTATTCCGATTTTAATAAATGTTGATCCGATTCGGTCGACCTTACCCTATAATTTCCGTGACACTCTCTCCCCTATATCGCGCAAATACGAAAAGAGCTGCTCTTTTGCTGAACTTTCTCTAAATCATCTGTCGGTCCCACTTGGTGGGGATCCAACAATGCGGAGCAATACTCCAAAACAGGACGCACAAGTGTGGTTAATCAGTTTCTTCTAAGTGTTCTGCCAACGAAAAGTAGTCTTTGGTTCACTTTTCCTACAATATTTTCTATGTGTTCTTTCTAATTTGTTACTCCTAGCCTGTAGTTTCGCCTGATTTATCGTGTAACTGAAGTTTAACGGCCTTCTTTCTGTAGTCATATAGATGACTTCACATTTCTCACTATGAAGGGTCAATTACCATTTTTTGCACCTTGCAGATATCTAAATTATTTTGCAGTGGCTTTTGATGTTCTGTTGACTTTACTAACCGATAAATGACGGCATCATCTCCGAACATTCTTACAGAGCAACCCAGATTGTCTCCTAAATCGTTTACAAAAATAAAGAACAGTAGGGGGCCCTATATAACTTCCCTGGGGAACGCCAGATGTCACTTCCGTTCCGATTGATAACTTTCCGTCAATTTCAGCGTACTGTGTCCTGTCTGACAGGAAATCACGAATCCTATCACTGTTAGTTTGGGAACTACAACCTCTCAAAGTTTCAGGGGCAAATAACACAAACGCTGCGCATAATGCAATGCGCCTTCTAAATGTGGTGCGACCGAGTTGTAACGTCGCCGGTGTCACGGAGCGAGAAGCTTCCTCGATGCGCTGTTACACTGCCGACTGTCGCCGCACACGGCCGTATACCCGACAGTTGGAGCCACACAAACAACCGGGGCTCAATATACCACAGTTACTGACATCGGATGACGATGGCATACACGAACAACGAGTACGTTGACATGTTGCTGATGCTCGGCGAGTGCCGACACGATGCCACTGAAGCAGCCACGGCGTATTCCGTGAGATATCCTAGGCGAAGAGCCCGGTCAGCCATCACGTTCTTACGTGCCGACTTCGTGAAACAGGCAGCTTGGTAATGCGCCGCAGTAACAGACGAAGACCTGCAAGAAGTGAGGAGACGGAGGTGATTGTTTTAGCTGCACTACACCACGATCCTCTTGTCAACTTACGAGCCGTTGCTGCAGTCGCTGGTGTCAGTCTCACATCTGTGTGGCATATAGTACACGGCCACAGGTTTCACCCGTACCGCCTGTCACTGACCCATGAGCTGCATGGGAACGATTTCCGAGCAAGAGTGACATTCTGTGAGTGGGCCATGCGTAATTTCACGCTGGAATCTTTACGAAGTGTTATGTTCTCTGATAAGTCCACGTTCACAAATTTGGTGCAGTGAATCGCCATAGCATGCACTACTGGGCCGCAGACAATCCTCGGTGGGTACGACCTGTCAACCGTCAACGTAGGTGGTCTATTAACGTGTGGTGTGGAATCCTTGGAGATGAAATAATCGGTCCACACTACTTCCCAGGTACACTGACAGGTGAGTTATATCGCGCTTTTATAGCCGACAGTTTGGGTGGTCTCCTTGAACAGGTGTGTCTACACACGAGAGTCCATTTGTGGATGCAGCATGATGGTCACCCAGCCCATTCTGCGCGTGCTATTGTGGAAGAACTAAACAACAGGTTTGCAGGAAGATGGCTGGGGCGCCATGGTCCTCATTCATGGCCCGCAAGGTCGCCCAATTTAACACCAGTAGATTTCTTTTTGTGGGGACATCTAAAGGATCGTGTTTATGTCACTGAGCCCACATCCCCAGATGATCTAAAACGGCGCATCGAGGACGCATGTCGCTCTGTCACACCGGCGATGTTACATCTCGTCCGCAGATCCTTTCGACGGCGCATTGCATTATGCATTGAGGAATATGGACACACATTTGAACATCTCATGTAAATCAACTTCCCACCGCCATAACACCCATAATCCACCACACAGCCATGTATTATGTACGGCGTGTGGTATCTGCCCCTGAAACTTTGAAGGGTTGTAGCTCCCAAACTAACAGTGATAGGAATGCAGTTTAAATTGATTTGGACGCAGCTGGTTTCAACGATTCCAATGCACAATAAAAAAACTATTGTTCCATTAAAAAATTATATCTTTGTCCTGTAACTCTTTGGAGAATGATACAATAAACTATATTCATAGCTCTGCAGAAAGTGTAACATTTCTTGTGTTGACCTACCGCAATAAAATTTCCTGTCACCTATTATTTTATAAGTTACAGAGGCAAAAATACTTAGTGAAACACCCTGTATATGTATATACATAACACTAAGTGTTGCATGATGTGGCAGTGTTTCGCTAATTTAATTGTTTCTGATCTATGAGACAAATGTAACAGGCATTTTGTCTGATGGTAAGGAATATGAGTAACAAGTTTTGTTGAAATCAGTCCAGAGTTTTAGGAGCAGATGTGGAACACACACACACACAATATATATATATATATATATATATATATATATATATATATATATATATATATATATATATATATATATGAAACTTCCTGGCAGATTAAAATTGTGTGCCGGAACCGGGACTCGAACCTGGGACCTTTGCCTTTCGCGGGCAAGCGCTCTACCGACTGAGCTACCCCGACACGACTCACGATGCCGCCTCACAACTTCACTTCCGCCAGTACCTCGCCTCCTACTTTCCAAACTTCACAGAAGCTCTCTTGCAAACACGCAAGACTAGCACTCCTGGAAGAAAGGATATGGTGGAGACATGGCTTAGCCACAGCCTAAGGGATGTTTCCAGAATGAAACTTTCACTCTGCAGCGGAGTGTGCGCTGACATGAAACTTCCTGGCAGATTAAAATTGTGTGCCGGAACCGGGACTCGAACCTGAGACCTTTGCCTTTCGCGGGCAAGCGCTCTACCGACTGAGCTACCCCGACACGACTCACGATGCCGCCTCACAACTTTACTTCCGCCAGTACCTCGCCTCCTACTTTCCAAACTTCACAGAAGCTCTCTTGCAAACACGCAAGACTAGCACTCCTGGAAGAAAGGATATGGTGGAGACATGGCTTAGCCACAGCCTAAGAGATGTTTCCAGAATGAAACTTTCACTCTGCAGCGGAGTGTGCGCTGACATGAAACTTCCTGGCAGATTAAAATTGTGTGCCGGAACCGGGACTCGAACCTGGGACCTTTGCCTTTCGCGGGCAAGCGCTCTACCGACTGAGCTACCCCGACACGACTCACGATGCCGCCTCACAACTTTACTTCCGCCAGTACCTCGCCTCCTACTTTCCAAACTTCACAGAAGCTCTCTTGCAAACACGCAAGACTAGCACTCCTGGAAGAAAGGATATGGTGGAGACATGGCTTAGCCACAGCCTAAGGGATGTTTCCAGAATGAAACTTTCACTCTGCAGCGGAGTGTGCGCTGACATGAAACTTCCTGGCAGATTAAAATTGTGTGCCGGAACCCGTACTCGAACCTGGGACCTTTGCCTTTCGCGGGCAAGCACTCTACCGACTGAGCTACCCCGACACGACTCACGATGCCGCCTCACAACTTTACTTCCGCCAGTACCTCGCCTCCTACTTTCCAAACTTCACAGAAGCTCTCTTGCAAACACGCAAGACTATCACTCCTGGAAGAAAGGATATGATGGAGACATGGCTTAGCCACAGCCTAAGGGATGTTTCCAGAATGAAACTTTCAATCTGCAGCGGAGTGTGCGCTGACATGAAACTTCCTGGCAGATTAAAATTGTGTGCCGGAACCGGGACTCGAACCTGGGACCTTTGCCTTTCGCGGGCAAGCGCTCTACCGACTGAGCTACCCCGACACGACTCACGATGCCGCCTCACAACTTTACTTCCGCCAGTACCTCGCCTCCTACTTTCCAAACTTCACAGAAGCTCTCTTGCAAACACGCAAGACTAGCACTCCTGGAAGAAAGGATATGGTGGAGACATGGCTTAGCCACAGCCTAAGGGATGTTTCCAGAATGAAACTTTCACTCTGCAGCGGAGTGTGCGCTGACATGAAACTTCCTGGCAGATTAAAATTGTGTGCCGGAACCGGGACTCGAACCTGGGTCCTTTGCCTTTCGCGGGCAAGCGCTCTACCGACTGAGCTACCCCGACACGACTCACGATGCCGCCTCACAACTTTACTTCCGCCAGTACCTCGCCTCCTACTTTCCAAACTTCACAGAAGCTCTCTTGCAAACACGCAAGACTAACACTCCTGGAAGAAAGGATATGGTGGAGACATGGCTTAGCCACAGCCTAAGGGATGTTTCCAGAATGAAACTTTCACTCTGCAGCGGAGTGTGCGCTGACATGAAACTTCCTGGCAGATTAAAATTGTGTGCCGGAACCCGTACTCGAACCTGTGACCTTTGCCTTTCGCGGGCAAGCACTCTACCGACTGAGCTACCCCGACACGACTCACGATGCCGCCTCACAACTTTACTTCCGCCAGTACCTCGCCTCCTACGTTCCAAACTTCACAGAAGCTCTCTTGCAAACACGCAAGGCTATCACTCCTGGAAGAAAGGATATGATGGAGACATGGCTTAGCCACAGCCTAAGGGATGTTTCCAGAATGAAACTTACACTCTGCAGCGGAGTGTGCGCTGACATGAAACTTCCTGGCAGATTAAGATTGTGTGCCGGAACCGGGACTCGAACCTGGGACCTTTGCCTTTCGCGGGCAAGCGCTCTACCGACTGAGCTACCCCGACACGACTCACGATGCCGCCTCACAACTTTACTTCCGCCAGTACCTCGCCTCCTACTTTCCAAACTTCACAGAAGCTCTCTTGCAAACACGCAAGACTAGCACTCCTGGAAGAAAGGATATGGTGGAGACATGGCTTAGCCACAGCCTAAGGGATGTTTCCAGAATGAAACTTTCACTCTGCAGCGGAGTGTGCGCTGACATGAAACTTCCTGGCAGATTAAAATTGTGTGCCGGAACCGGGACTCGAACCTGGGACCTTTGCCTTTCGCGGGCAAGCGCTCTACCGACTGAGCTACCGCGACACGACTCACGATGCCGCCACACAACTTTACTTCCGCCAGTACCTCGCCTCCTACTTTCCAAACTTCACAGAAGCTCTCTTGCAAACACGCAAGACTAGCACTCCTGGAAGAAAGGATATGGTGGAGACAAGGCTTAGCCACAGCCTAAGGGATGTTTCCAGAATGAAACTTTCACTCTGCAGCGGAGTGTGCGCTGACATGAAACTTCCTGGCAGATTAAAATTGTGTGCCGGAACCGGGACTCGAACATGGGACCTCTGCCTATCGCGGGCAAGCGCTTTACCGACTGAGCTACCCCGACACGACTCACGATGCCGCCTCATAACTTTACTTCCGCCAGTACCTCGCCTCCTACTTTCCAAACTTCACAGAAGCTCTCTTGCAAACACGCAAGACTAGCACTCCTGGAAGAAAGGATATGGTGGAGACATGGCTTAGCCACAGCCTAAGGGATGTTTCCAGAATGAAACTTTCACTCTGCAGCGGAGTGTGCGCTGACATGAAACTTCCTGGCAGATTAAAATTGTGTGCCGGAACCGGGACTCGAACCTGGGACCTTTGCCTTTCGCGGGCAAGCGCTCTACCGACTGAGCTACCCCGCCACGACTCACGATGCCGCCTCACAACTTTACTTCCCAGGTTCGAGTCCCGGTTCCGGCACACAATTTTAATCTGCCAGGAAGTTTCATGTCAGCGCACACTCCGCTGCAGAGTGAAAGTTTCATTCTGGAAACATCCCTTAGGCTGTGGCTAAGCCATGTCTCCACCATATCCTTTCTTCCAGGAGTGCTAGTCTTGCGTGTTTGCAAGAGAGCTTCTGTGAAGAGGCCAGACAAACGTGTGGTTCCTAAAGAGGGGCAGCAGCCTTTTCAGTAGTTACAGGGGCAACAGTCTGGATGATTGACTGAGCTGGCCTTGTAACATCAGCTAATGTGGCTTTGCCACACAGCTACTGCGAACGGCTGAAAGCAAGGGGAAACTACAGCCGTTACCTTTCCCGAGGACATGCAGCTCTACTTTATGAACATATGATGATGGCATCCTCTCGGGTAAAATATTCCGGAGGTAAAATAGTCCCCCATTCGGATCTCCGGGCGGGGACTACTCAGGAGGATGTGATCATCAGGAAAGACAATACTGGCATTCTACGGGTCGGAGCGTGGAATTTAGATCCCTTAATCGAGTAGGAAAATTAGAAAATTTAAAAAGGGAAATGGATAGGTTGAAGTTAGATATAGTGGGGATTAGTGAAGTTCGGTGGCAGGATGGACAGGATTTCTGGTCAGGTGAGTACAGGATTATAAATACAAAATCAGTTGGGGGTATCACAGGAGTAGGATTGATAATTAATAAGAAAATAGGAATGCGGGTAAACTACTGTGACCAGCACAGCGATCGCATTATCATTGTCAAGATAGATACGAAGCCAACACCGACAACAGTAGTACAGGTTTATATGCCAACTAGCTCTGCCGATGATGAGGAGATCGAAGAAATATATGAGGAGCTAAAGGAAATTATTCAGACAATTAAGGGAGAGGAAAACTTAATTGTGATGGGAGACTGGAATTCGGTAGTAGGACAAGGAAGGGAAGGGAAGATAGTGGGTGAATATGGTCTGGGCAAAAGGAATGAAAGAGGAAGCCGCCTGGTAGAATTTTGCACGGAACATAATTTAGTTATAACAAACACCTGGTTTAAGAATCACAAAAGAAGGTTGTATACGTGGAAGAGACCAGGAGACACCGGGAGATACCAGATAGATTTTATAATGGTAAGACATAGATTTCGGAACCAGGTTTTACAGTGTAGGACATACCCAGGGGCAGACATAGACTCTGACCATAACTTGTTGGTTATGAACTGTAGGCTGAAACTGAAGAAACTACAGAAAGGTAGGAAAATAAGGAGATGGGACCTAGATAAATTGAAGGAAAGTGAAGTTCTTAGGAATTTCAGAGGGAGCTTCAGGCAACAATTGACAGAAACAGGGGAAAATAAAACAGTTGAGGAGGAATGGGTAAAATTGAGAGATGAAATAGTGAAGGTAGCAGAGGACAAAATAGGTAGGAAGGCAAGACCTACAAAGAATCCTTGGATATCACAGGAGATACTAAATTTAATCGATGAAAGGAGAAAGTATAAAAATGCAGTAAATGAAACAGCCAAAATGGAATACAGACGAATAAGAAATGAGATTGACAGGAAGTGCAAAATGGCTAAGCAGGAATGGCTAGAAGGCAAATGCAAGGATGTAGAAGAATGTATAAATAGGGGAAAAATAGATACAGCCTACAGAAAAATAAAAGAAACATTTGGCGATAAGAAAAACAGCTCTATGAATATCAAGAACTCAGATGGGAAACCAGTTCTCAGCAAAGAAGGGAAAGCTGAAAGGTGGAAAGAGTATATAGAGGGGCTCTACAAAGGAAATGAACTTCGAGACACTATTGTAGGAAGGGAAGAGGATGAATGAAAAGGAAATGAACTTCGAGACACTATTGTAGGAAGGGAAGAGGATGATGAAATAGGAGATACTATACTGAGAGATGAATTTGACAGAGCACTGAAAGATCTAAGTCGAAACAAGGCCCCTGGAGTAGATGATATCCCGTCAGAGCTACTGAAGTCTCTGGGAGAACCAGCCATGACAAAATTGTTTCACATTGTGTGTAAGATGTATGAGACAGGTGAAGTACCCTCAGACTTTAAGAAAAATGTTATAATCCCCATTCCAAAGAAAGCGGGTGCAGACAGGTGTGAAAACTACAGAACCATCAGTTTAATAAGTCATGGTTGCAAAATATTAACACGAATTATATACAGAAGGATGGAAAAACTGGTAGAAGCCGACCTCGGGGAAGATCAGTTTGGGTTCAGGAGAAATGTAGGAACACGGGAGGCAATACTCACTTTACGGCTTATCCTAGAAGATAGATTAAGAAAAGGCAAACCAACATTTCTAGCTTTTGTAGATTTGGAGAAGGCTTTTGACAATGTTGATTGGAATAAACTCTTTCAAGTTCTGAAGCAAGCAGGAGTAAAATATAGGGAGCGTAAGGTTATTTACAACTTGTACAAAAACCAGACAGCGGTTGTCAGAGTTGAAGGGCATGAAAGGGATGCAGTGGTTGGAAAGGGAGTAAGACAGGGTTGTAGCCTTTCCCCAATGTTGTTCAATTTGTACATTGAGCAAGCTATAAAGGAAAGCAAGGAGAAATTTGGAGAAGGAATTAAAGTTCAGGGTGAAGAATTAAAAACATTGCGTTTTGCCGACGACATAGTAATTCTGTCAGATACAGCAAAGGACCTGGAAGAGCAATTGAACGGAATGGACAGTGTGCTGAAAGGTGCATATAAGATGAACATTAATAAGAGTAAAACTAGGGTAATGGAGTGCAGTGTAAGAAAATCAGGTGATGCTGAAGGAATTAGATTAGGTAACGAAACAATAAAGGAGGTAGATGAGTTTTGTTACTTGGGCAGTAAAATAACAAATGATGGTCGCAGTACAGATGATATAAAATGCAGAATGGCAATGGGTAGAAAGGCGTTTTTGAAAAAGAGAAATTTGTTAACATCGAATATTGATTTAAGTGTAAGGAAGTCCTTTCTGAAGGCATTTGTATGGAGTGTTGCCTTGTATGGGAGTGAAACATGGACGATAAGCAGTGTGGACAGAAAGAGGATAGAGGCTTTTGAAATGTGGTGCTACAGAAGAATGCTGAAGATTAGGTGGGTGGATCACGTAACTAATGAGGAGGTACTGAACCGAATTGGGGAGAAAAGAAATTTCTGGTATACCTTGACTAAAAGAAGGGATAGATTGGTAGGACACATTCTTAGACACCAAGGAATTGTGAATTTAGCGTTGGAGGGAAGTGTGTTGGGTAAAAATCGCAGAGGGAGACCAAGAGACGCGTATAGTAAGCAGATTCAAGTGGATGTGGGTTGTCGTTCTTATGAAGAGATGAAAAGGCTTGCTCAGGATAGAGTAGGGTGGAGAGCTGCATCAAACCAGTCTCTGGACTGAAGACCACAACAACAACAACAGCAAAGGAGCTGGAAGAGCAATTGAACGGAATGGACAGTGTGCTGAAAGGTGCATATAAGATGAACATTAACAAGAGCAAAACTAGGGTATTGGAGTGCAGCCTAAGATAATCGGGCGATGCTGAAGGAATTAGATTAAGTAACGAAACAATAAAGGAGGTAGATGAGTTTTGTTACTTGGGCAGTAAAATAACGATGGTCGCAGTACAGAGGATATAAAATGCAGAATGGCAATGGGTAGAAAAGCATTCTTGAAAAAGAGAAATTTGTTAACATCGAATATTGAGTTAAGCCTAAGGAAGTCCTTTCTGAAGGCATTTGTGTGGAGTGCTGCCTTGTATGCGAGTGAAACATGGACGATAAACAGTGCTTACAGGAAGAGGATAGAGGCTTTTGAAATGTAGTGCTATGGAAGAATTCTAAAGATTAGGTGAGTGGATCACGTAATTAATGAGGAGGTAATGAACAGAATTGGGGAGAAGAGGAATTTTTGGCATACCTTGACTAAAAGAAGGGATCGATTGCTAGGACACATTCTTAGACATCAAGGAATTGTGAATTTAGCGTTGGACGAAAGTCTGTGGGGTAAACACCGCAGAGGAAGACGAAGAGATGAATATAGTAAGCAGATTCAGACAAATGTAGGTTGCCGTTCTTATGTCGAGTTGAAGAGGCTTGCTCAGGATAGAGTATTGTGGAGAGCTACATCAGTTTTCGGACTGAAAACCACAACAACAAGCAGAGACAGTCTGTAAAATGAACCCGCCTAGTTCTAGGTGAGCAGGCACTCTGAAAGTATGATTATATCGTTATATCATAGGCTGGCTACAACAGGAATCAGCGCGGACGTAATGGACCACAATTCAGACATTTCGTGTTCTAAGAGAAACTGGGCTGTGAGAGAAAGTCCATTTCGTAATTATACAACCGGATGGAGCCAGAAGGCGTGGGCACGTCTTTTACTGTCAGTATTTAAATTAAGAAAGGAGTTGCAGAAGACTTGGACATCGGGCGCAAGGCTGTGAGACGTTACTCTGTTACAGAAAACAGACGAAAACTTTTACGGGAGATGGGAGACAAGGAAGTCGTGATGCTTCGTGACGAGCTGCGCTGTCGTTTGCAGCTCTGAAACTTCTTCCTTATCTAGAAACTAGCGGTGTGGTGTCAGTGCAGATGAAGTTCTCAGGAGCTGCGAAGCAACGCAAGAAGGAGCTGATGGTGAAAGGAGATTTGCACGACAAAGCAGCGGATGCCGAAAGAAGTGACACGACATTAAAAGACACGCAGTAGGATGTAGCGCTTCAGCTATGGCCGAGTCTCTGAAAACTGTTGTAAATGGATAGTGCTGATCTCTTTCTCAATGTGGTACACAGTCCATTTTTATTTTTTGCCATACGCCGCCATGGGCCAATCTTTTCGCAGAAAAGTAGAAAGTGCTCTGTTAAAGTCAGATTTCGATGAAGCTTCCGACTTATTCATTGGACATTTTGCCTTATGGTGGAGTGTAGGTAATTCTAGCCGTTGTACAAGCATCTGAAAAATAAATTGTACAAAGAGGTGTCGCCACAGGGGGGCAGGCATGGCAGCTCCATCCCCTCCTATACAGGGTGTTACAAAAAGGTACGGCCAAACTTTCAGGAAAAATTCCTGACACACAAAGAAAGAAAATATGTTATGTAGACATGTGGCTGAAAACGCTTAATGTCCATGTTAGAGCTCATCTTCGTATTTCTCTTTAAATGTAAATGAAATAATTGAAGGAAGGTAATATTGACTTCAGTGCTTGTGTTGACATGCGACTCATTGTTCTACAGTACTTGCATCAAGCACATCAATACGTAGTATCAACTGGTTAGTGTTCATCACCAACGTGGTTTTGCAGTCAGTGCAATGTTTACAAATGTGGAGTTGGCAGATGCCCATTTGATGTATGGATTAGCACGGGGCAATAGCCGTGGCGCGGTACGTTTGTATCGAGACAGATTTCCAGAACGAAGGTGTCCCGACAGGAAGACGTTTATGGGGGCATTTGGAAGCTCTTGTCTACGCAACCCCGGTACCAAATGTAGAGACTCTTCGTACTCGTATTGTGGACGGCTGTGATACAATACGCCATTCTCCAGGGCTGCATCAGCGCATCAGGAATTCAATGTGACGGAGGGTGGATGCATGAATCCTCGCTAGCGGAGGACATTTCGAACATTTTCTGTAACAAAGTGTTTGAAGTCACGCTGGTACGTTCTGTTGCTGTGTGTTTCCATTCCATGATTAATGTGATTTGAAGAGAAGTAATAAAATGAGAGACAGAGAAAAAGAGAAGTAATAAAATGAGCTCTAACATGGAAATTAAGAGTTTCCGGACACATGTCCACGTAACATATTTCCATTCTTTGTGTGTGAGGAATGTTTCCTGAAAGTTTGGCCATACCTTTTTGTAACATTCTGTATATTAATAATCTGTTGATAGAATTTACAAAAATATATGAGGAGAATATATTTTACATTTATTTAAATTTTACCAATTTTTACAGTTAATTTTAAATTATCTGTTCTTGCCATCAAACAGTTATTCTCCTGTATTCGTTGTACCGTTATTTATCAGTTTCATCCACTTTCTCACCCTGCCTCCCCCCATGTCGTGGCCCTAGCGTGCTGTCTGGCGATGGCCTTAACCTTTCCTTAGTTTTGATGTACCAAGATACAAACCCGACACAAATACATGTCTTTCTTGCCTCAAAGTAGTAGCTACATCCAACGTTCTCTATGATTTCTTTAATACTTTCCTCGCCTACAAATTTTACGCCCTGCGTTAACCTTAAGTACGATGAAAGCTATTTATTGGTGACTTAACCCCACACTGCATGAATTTTTATTTTGGCGCAAAAGACACACACACACACACACACACACACACACACACACACACACACACACACATATATATATATAAAATGTTCACCTATGCAGGGGAAATATATTGAAAAGATTATATAAATCAATTAACAATTTGAAAGTCATTATTTACCTGTTGCCATTGTTAACATCATAAATTTAGACATGTCACTCTGCAGGAAAATATTGATATCTAACATATTTTCTACTCCGATTAGATATGTGATATGATTTTTTTTTACTTGTCAGAAGTCGTAACAGTTTGTAGTTACGTTAATGCTCGACAGTGAGTAAAATCCGCTAGAGCGCTCTGTGTTGTATTTCTCCTCAATTCATGACTGCGCTGCCTTCTATGTAGGAAACGAGCTACTAAATGCTTCGAACAGACTCCAACGTATGCGATGTGCATGGTGTTGCCATCTGTCAGCGAGAAGTATGTCTGAAAAAGTAAGAAAAATTTGCGTTGCCTAACGGGAATACCATGCAGTGTAGGGTTACATATCCTTCTCGTTCGTATCAATATTTCTCACGCGTCCTCAGCTAATCTGTAAGAACTACGACATTTTCAACCCACCTAATTTTTAACATTATTCAATATCAATACAACTAAAAGATTCCAATCTATCCGTTTCCGATAATGTAACTTAACGACTCCTAGTTGATGAAACGTAGAAGTAGATATCATCGGAGTAGTGCAGCAACTAAAATCACTTAACAAGAACAAGTCTTCTGGTCCGGATTGTATACCCATTAGATTTCTATCTGATTATTCTGAAGCGATAGCTCCTTACGTAACAGTCATATACAACCGCTCTCTCATAGAAGGATCTGTACCAAAAGATTGGAAAGTTGCCAGGTCACACCTATATTCAAGAAAGGCAGTAGGAGTAACCCACTAAACTACAAGCCTATTTCATTGACGTCAATTTGCAGCAGGGTTTTGGAACATATCCTGTATTCAAATATTATGAATTATCTCGAACAGAACGATGTATTGACCCAAGGTCGACACGGATTCAGAAAATATCGTTCATGCGAAATACAACTAGCTCTTTATTCACACGAAGTGATGGGTGCTATCGACAAAGGTTCGCAAATCGATTCCGTATTTCTTGATTTCCAGAAAACTTTTGACACCGTACCTCACAAACGGCTTTTAATCAAATTGCGTGTTTATGGTATATCGCCCCAAATTTGCGATAGGATAGGGGATTTCTTGTCAGAGAGGACACAGTTCGTAGTAATCGATAGTAAGACATCGACTAAAACAGAGATGATATCGGGCGTTCCACAGGGTAGTGTTATTGGTCCTCTGCTATTCCTTATTTACATAAACGATTTAGGGGAAAATCTAAGTAGCTCTCTTAGGTTGTTTGCAGATGACGCCGTCATTTACCGTCTAGTAAAATCATCTGAAGATCAAAACCAACTGCAGAACGATCTGAATATGATATCAGTATGGTGTAAAAATTGGCAATTGACTCTAAATAATGAGAAGTGTGAAGTCGTCCACATGAGTACGAAAAGAAATCCGTTAAACTTTGTTTACAACATAAATCAATCAAATGTGAAGGCCGTAAACTCCAAAAAATACCTAGGAATTACTATTACTTCTGACTTAAACTGGAAAGAACACGTAGATAATATCGTGGGAAAGGCGAACTAGAGACTGCGTTTTATTGGCAGAACTCTTAAAAGATGCAACAGAACTACTAAAGAGACTCCATACACTACGCTTGTCCGTCCATTTTTGGAGTATTGCAGCCCAGTGTGGGGTCCTTATCAGGTGGGTTTGACGGAGGACATCGAAAGAGTCCAAAGAAGGGCAGCTCGTTTCGTATTGTCACGATACAGGGGAGACAGCGTTACGGAAATGATACAGGATCTGGGATGGGAATCATTACAACAACGGCACTTATCGCTGCGGTGTGGGCTACTTGCGAAACTCCAATCGCCAAAATTCTCCTCCGAATGCGAAAATATATTGTTGACTCCCACTTACATAGGTAGAAATGATCATCAGAAAAAAATACGAGAAATCAGAGCTCTAACAGAGAGATTCAGGTGTTCTTTCTTCCCGCGCGCTATTAGAGAATGGAATGGGAGATAAATAGTTTAATTGTGGTTCGATGAACCCTCTGCCAGGCACTTAAATGTGATTTGGAGAGTATCCCATGTAGATGTAGATGTTTTAATAACATGAATTGTGCACTAGAAGCATGTTTATATGAGGGATGGAGCTATTTATTAATAGTATAACAGTTACATTTTTGCACCTGTTACTGTCCTTCAAAGTGGTCATCAGCGTTGTGTAGAACCCGTTGCCAGCGATGTTGAAGGATGGGTATACCGTTAGCAGTGCCTGTTCCGTTGATGGTGCGAATCGAGCAGTCTACTACGTGTCCAATCTCTGGAACAATTCCGAAGCGAATGCCACAAAGTGGTTCCTTAATCTTCGCAAATGAGAAAACAGAACAGCTTGTTCTGTCTGCACTCACGTATTGTCGTGCAAAATGATGGATGGGTCGCGCAAAAAGTGTTTCACCAGGCAACGCCGGTCAACTGCTGTTTGTGTACGAGAAATCGGTTGGAAACTTTCCTCATGTCGGCTCGTTGTAGGTGTCGCTACGTGCACCAATATGGTATGAATGGCCTGAAAAGCTACTCGTTTGCATATCACAGTATCTCCTCCCTATCGGTTAAATTTCGCTTCCGTAGCACGTCATCTTCGTCGTGTAGTGGTCGGCAGTGACTGCGGGAAGTTGGCCACAGTCTCATGCGTAACAGAGGACCATATGTCGCTGCTACTGCTCGGCAGTCGACGGCCGTGACGTCATCGCTACTGCAGCATCTCGACCGCTCTGGAAGCAGTTTGGCAGTTGGCAGAAGGTATTAGGGCTGTCTTCGGGCGCGCAAGGTTTGTCAAGCTTCCCCCACTGAGTACCGGCGCTTGGGGATATACCGTAAGCTACGCCTGGGCCCACAGTGTATTTTTCGCTGCGAATCCATTATTTAGTACTTTCCTTTCACGTGGAGCGGTAACCCATCTAGTGCCAAATGTTCAAATGTTTGTTAAGCTTATGGGACTTAACTACGTAGTCATCAGTCCCTAAACTTACAAACTACTTATCAACTACCTTATACTAAGGACGGCACAAATATCCATGCCCGAGGGGGGATTCGAACCCCCGACCGTAGTGGCCGTGCAGACCGTGACTGGAGCGCCTCAGTCCCCTCGGCCACCGCGGCCGGCCCATGTAGTGCGCTCCGATGTCTGTTCGAGTTACAGTTTACAGATACAATGTAAGTCTATCTGATGCAGATATTACCGTGAGTATTTCCCAGCTTTAACATGTGTGTGTGTGGGGGGGGATATAGATGTAACAACAGGAATAAGAAAGCAAACGGGTCGGCCGCGGTGGCCTAGCGACGCGCCAGTCACGGTCAGCACGGCCACTACGGTCGGGAGTTCGAATCCCCCCTCGGGCATGGATATTTGTGACGTCCTTAGTATTAGCTAGTTCATGAGTAGTTTGTAAATTTAGAGACTGATGTCCCCGTAGTTGAGTCCCATCAGCTCTACAAATCTTTGAAAGCAAACGGTTTAGGGGGTATAAAAATTACCTTTAACCCTTTTCCTCAAGATGTAGAATTGTGGCAAAAATGGATTCGAGCAATAAGGTTAACTGGAAACATACAAATCACAGCCGTCTTTGCAGTGTCTATTTCAAAGAAGATGGTTTTGACAGAGGTTCCCCGTTTAGAGAAGATATTTGAAGAAAGATGCGTTTCCATCGATATTTGCGGGACATCCATCACCCAACCAACAACTTCGACTTCAAAAGTAAGAAGAGTTCTAAAGCGTGTTCTCTCGCCGATTTCGCTGCCAATACCTGTAAAAAATTACAAAAACTGATCTGGAAACAGCTACAGAAGAACTTGAAATAGCCATACGAAAACTAATTGAAACAAGGAAGAAATTGAGGAATATAACAGTTAAACATAAGAGACCACAGCTCAAAATGGCTAGTTTAGAAGATATCTTAAATGAATTAAAAACGAAAATCTTATTCAGACAGAGCACGGTGATTTATTGAACAATATTTCAAAAACATCTTTGTCTTAACTGGTGTTGCATTAAGTTATAATTTCGAACGTATGTTTATTAATGTATGTGGTTACTGTCTGAATAACCTTACACAAATACAGTTATTAGTCCAGAGGTAATACATTTCTATGTCAAGCCAAATGCAGTAGTTTTAGTGGATGAACAGCGGAAACTTAGTAAGCGAGGAACGTCTTTCAGTTCACGATTTTCAGGGGTTGTTAGCAAGAAAACGTTTCCTCAAGGTTTTCAGATATGAGCCATGTTTATTGCACCTCGCTAAGTGCTGTCAGCCGCGGTGGAGTAGCCGAGCGGTCTAAGGCGACTCGCTGCGGAGCACATGGTTGCTCGCCGTCGGAGGTTCGTGTGTTCCCTGGGGAATGGGTGTGAGTGTTGTCCTTAGCTTAGTTTACCTTAGTTTGTAAGCTACAGACTGATGACCACGCAGTTTGGTATGATAGATTTAGAACCTTTTGAACATTATGAAGTGCTGTCATTCTGAAGTAGTGGATGAATCATGTCTCGCTATTCACGCGTCGAAAGATGCGGCAGTTTTTCAGGCAACTATTTGTTTTAACGTCTCCTGAATTAAGAGTCAAACTGTGATATAATTTCTAAAGTACATTCAGTAGCATGTGTGCATAATATCTGTAAAATAACTACCGAATTCAGTTAATAATGTAGAATTCAAAAATTGTAGCTCATTTCCGTAGTTTTACTGCACGAAAAGCTGAAAACAAAGCCGTAAACTTTTTTCTGTCATCATTTTGTACGGGTTGTCGGCGACAAAAGCTTTCGTGAATCTTTGAAATTGTGTGTAAAGTTTCTTTCAAGTCGCTAAGTGTGCTCGTACTCAAATAGTGTATGAATAAAGTATGGTTACCCAACCATCACGCGCTACTCTACTTTTTCAATTCCACCCTCGTCTATGGCGGCCAACTTTTTCAAAACTCAATGCGGGACGTTTCAAGGATGTGAAGGAGGACTGAGATCACGTGACTCACTGTGCCAGTTTTTCTCAAACTAGGAAAGAACGGAGCAGGCCTACTCGTTTACTTTTAAAGTAACATACCCAACATGAATGACATATTATTCTTTATTTTCAATCTTTATTTACATTTCATAAATATTTTGAATTTTACACAGTCTTTCTCCATTACGTTTTTCCTATCACCTTCGTTGTTTATTCCAGCTCTTAGAGGATCGTGCTTCACACATTGTGATAAGTAGCTTACTCCGCCCAAAGAATTGTTTCTCAATAACCTCGAATTGAATTTGATAGCCGGCCGTGGTGGCCGAGGGGACTCAGGCGCTTCAGTCACGGTCTGCACGGCCACTACGGTCGGGGGTTCGAATCCGCCCTCGGGCATGGATATTTGTGCCGTCCTTAGTTGTAGCTAGTTCATAAGTAGTTTGTAAGTTTAGGGACTGATGACTCCGTAGTTAAGTCCCATAAGCTATACAAACATTTGAACATTTTTGAAACATTTGAATTTGATAGAAAAAAAAACTACTTCTTAAAACCGTTTCAACAACTGTATTATACAAGTTCTTTCGATGAACTGCAGAGTTTAATTGCGCCTTATTACATGCAATGCTCACTCACTCTCGTTGTTGCATTTTCAGAACTTCACCATCTTTTTTAGTAAGATGAATGCTGATATTGTATTTGCATATCAGATTTTAAAAGCGTTTATACAGACTGTGATAATATTACATCATGTTTGCCACATTTAGCACCGAAAATATTCCATTACATTTACTGAAACATACTTAACGCACACGAAATATGCCCAAAAATTTTATTAAGTCATCCTATCACCAAATGCAGTACCAGCTTAAAACAAAAACAACTTCCACTGCTAGCGAATTTGTCAGTTTGAAATAGATGATTTGCATAGTTTTTTTTAATTATATAAGCCGACTGTTATTTATTCGTAGATGATGCATTGTGGACTTGCTAGCAGTATGACATAGCTTGCCGTACACAAATAGTTTTGGCTTGTGCTTTTAGACCGACATCTTCAAAATTACTGGAATGCGGGACATTTTAGTAGTTATCCCAATGCGGGACTACGAGTCCAAATGCGAGACTGTCCCGCAGAATCCGGGACGGTTGGCAGCCTTAACCTCGCCCCCTTGGAAGGTAGGTGGATTTTACCCTCACGGTGATTGTTGACTGACAGTATGCGTACCAAGTTTGATTGAAATCGGTTCAATAATTTAGGAGGCAATATGGGAAATAGACAAACAGAAAGTTACATCCTCTTTTGTAATATGTACGGTTTTATCGACACATTTATGTAATTAACTTGTTAACTAACAAATATAAAGCAAATTTGTTAGAAAGGCGAGGGAAGGTAGTGAGTAAACAAGCAGAAACAGAGAAAACAAGAGCGAGATGGGTGGTGCGCTATAGAAGGCGCGGCTGGTACTCATAGGGTGGGGCGGCTGAGCACACGGTCTGCCACTCCCTCACAACGGGGAAGAGAAGCCACCTCTGCTGCCTTCTATGCTCTGTGGCCCCCACTGCTGGCTCCGCGAACGCTGCAATAAGCACTAGTCTTGTGTAGTTCGCGAACGAACTAGTTCGGAAGAGCGCTCCCACAGGCGAACTAGTTCGCAGATCCCTCGCCTCTTAGTTCGTCCGCTCCTTTTGCGAAGACTGACGGGAAGCAGCGAGAGGACGCGAGAGCGAGCAGAATCGCGTGATTCCCTCTTGCCTGTTGCCGTCATTTCGAGCTGAGATGCAACTCAAGTGTAGTTTTAGTAGCGTCAGCAAAAGCCAAAACGTGCGGACGAACCAGAAAGTGCGACCTACTTCGCGGCCAAACTGCGAACGAAAAGGAGAGCTACCGGTCGCGAACCAAAGTATGCGAGATAGGTCGCGAACTAAAATATGCGCGATAGGTCGCGAACAGAATTAAAAATCACGTCTTTGCCTTCTGCTGATTAGAGCCATTTCGAGGTTAGCGTCTGCCTGCTAGATTAAATAGTTTAGTGCTACAATGTTTCTGCTTTGAAGTATTCTGCATTCTGCACTATCTGACTAATAAATTCCATAATGCCAAGATATAGAGATAACTCTAAACTTAATCGCGAGAAATTATCCACAAACTGTGGTTTGCGTGATATCGTTAGCGGCTCAAGCAGCAAGCGCATGAAGCAGCTAGGTGGGGAAACTTCTCCCTCCACCTGCATGCGCAGACTACGCCCCTCAGCCGTCACTGGGAGCGGACGAACTAAAAGAACGAACTAGTTCGCGCCAGAGACGCAAACTAAAGTGAGCGCTCCCGATCGCGAACTATTATGCGCAAGTCTAATAAGCACAGCGTCGCAGAAACGTTTACACGATGGCGACAAACAGTTGGTGCAGTATGTGGCGGCAAAGTTTGAAATGTGGAAGAAGATAAAAAAAAGCCATCTTACAATATTGGAGCTAGATTATTTCCTTTATTTACGCATTAATCCTTCTCCCGGCTATAGGTTCAGAGGAAGAATTGCTGCAGCTGATGAGCAGGAGCCCGAACATGATATAGATATTCATGAGAAGTATCGCAACGTCCGTAAGGTAACTGCCACGTCACCACATTGATAAAGCAACATTTGACATGTCAAGCTACGTTATATGACTTGAATGTTGAAAGACGACCGTCTGTCGTCTTCCATATATTTTTTGTATATTTCTGTAAAGTTATAATTTATTTAATGTTGCTAGATTATCATTTTGTTAAAACTTGAACCCCACTCTTTTCAAGGCTTGAGGAATAGCATTTTTATTTCATGTGTTAAAATATTTGTTAATATTGCTAGGTTTTTCTTATTTTGTTATGTTAATAATATATTTTTGTATTAATTAATGTGGCAGAAGTACGGCTTCTCCGCTACGCCACTGTCTCTGTGAGGATGTGCAGTTGTTTTACTTTTAAGTGGATGTGCGAGAATCTATGACAGTCTGAATGTGGGTAGTGATAGCTCGCTTTGCATCGTTCTCTCTGGCTCAGTGTCGATAGCTGCTGATACTACCAAAGAGGTTTCTACACCCTTTGGTTACAACCTAGTCGGCGAGCCCTCTCTAGCGCGAGTCTACTCGCTCTCCGTACCCACCACCGCTGATCTTGGATTATCCGGCTTCCTGTGGCTTCCTCGTATCGTGGCCGCTCGCTCTGGTCATTCTGTGGTCGTCTTCTGGCGAGGTAAGGTTGATTCTGCTCTTGCTTTTGGAGATGGTAGCGATTCATTGACTAGCACGTTTAACTTAGGTTCGTGAACTTAGAATCATTTTTTGGGAATATTTTCTCCGATCGTGTGGGGAAATGTCTTCTCGTTTTTCAGTTCAGTGATTTCCAATAGATAAACGCGTTGTGTGTGATTCTAGTTGCAGTTTGATAACGGCCTGGTACGTGAAAACCTTTTGTGATCACGTGGCGGTGTATGAACTTTGTGTAAATACTTTCTAGCTTTGTGGGGCCCGAGTTCTAATAGGTGATATGTTCAATTTTGTACAGTGCATGTAAAAATCTTCTCATCGTTTCTTTCCATGAGTGATATGTGTTCCACGAGGATGGTTCATAGAACAAAGCCTTCAGCTTCCACTCTTGTTTGTTCCATGCACATCAGGTAAGTAACTATGCGTGTATCCTTCTGATTTCCACTAATATTTCGCGACCTTCTCTCCCCGCCTATTTTAATGTTGCTGTTTCTTCTGCGACTGGTAGTACGCACTCTGTCTTTGTCAGTAATTTTCACTGAGCCTTGTACAACCTCCTTCAATAACTTCCTTATGTAATTCTAAACATTTCTATGGGTTACAAGCCGTACTTCTTATTCTTGTTTTTCCGACTTTGTAATTATTTCACTTTTACGAGTTTTTCAGACTGGACTTCATCCGTCTCTGTAATCGCTCCCCCCCCCCCCCCCACCCATATCGCGTGTAGCTGCATTTCTTTCGCTTCTTCATGTAATTCTAAACATTTCTATGGGTTGCATGCCGTAATTCTTATTTTTATTTTTCCGACTTTGTAATTATTTAATTTTTGTGGTTTTTCTGAGACAGGACCTCATCCGTCTCTGTAATCGCCCCCTATCGCGTGTAGCTGTATTTCATTCGCTTCCTTTTATAGTTCTAAGCATTTCTATGGGTTGCATGCTGTAGTTAATTTTCTTTATTTTTCGGAAACTGAATTTATTCAATTTAACGGTTTTCGGAACCACGTGGGTCCGAGTTCCGACTTCCGGGGTTTACAGCTAGTCGCCTGAATTCACGCCATATATATTCATATAAAACCAGTAACTAGATCGATATTTAACAGACTGCATGTTAAGAATCCACCGTGATTTTATGTAATGAATTCGATTTTCAACCACAACACCTTCAGTGGAATGCGTTCATGTAACGTAGCCGTGTGTGGTCGTTAGCGTGTTTGCTCGCGGTCCAATTCAGATGTAATTTAACTTGGATATACACACGCACCATCTCAAAACACGCACGACAGACCAGAGCCAGCTTCAAAGTGTTTTTGTATATTGTGTTTTGTGCTACATCCGACTTGCTGAATTTCGCCTACGATAGCGGTGCCTACTTCCGCCTCGTCTCAGCACATTGTGGTGAGTTTCGCTGTGGCATTGCGGGTGTGTGAGAGAATGAGTGTTGTTTGTGAATCCTTCCCCCCAGTAACGTTAAATCATGTATAATCCTTCCCCCCAGTAACGTTAAATCTTGTATAATTTAGGCTGGACACCGTCCGCATCAATCTATGTAAGAGATGCATTTTTATTGTATTAACAAAATTGGTTCCCCATTTTGCTTGTTTTCTATCTGAATAAACAAGTTTAAGTTGCCTATAAATTGTAGTTTTAGAGCACCTTCCTTCTTTTATTTCATATTGTTCTTCACAAGTGCTGAGAACAAGCTCAGATGCAATTTTCCTTATGTCTAAATTCCGTTGCACCATAAATGTTTTCTTAGCCACCTTTCTAATATAACTTTAATTGTGGTGGCTTGCTTATTAGTGTCTGTGTAATAACGTGTGAACTGCTATGTATATTGACCACTATAGTATTAACTTTCTGTTATTGAAACGAGTCAGTTCTCAGTTTTGGTCAGGGGACAAGGTCTTGTAGCAGGGAGTAACCGGTAGTTCATACGGACCTTATTTGCTAGTTTTAGTGATAAAACAAAGCTCTTGTTTCGTACAGTGGTCGACTTTTAATGTTCATCTGAATCCTCTCTCATCTTACTAGCTGGCAACTTTAGAGTTCTTCTTATTTAACTTCACAACAATTAGATGTTTCGTCGGTTGGAGACAAAGGCACATTACACTGTTACTACTTTTGAAAATAATTTGTTGTAATATTGTAAACACAAAGCAAAAATTACAACAAACCGTACAAACACTGCGTCATTTCCATATAAATCTGTTATCTTCGCAGACTTTTATCTTATTTAATATAAATGCAAAATTGTCCGTCTTAAGTCGATGTTGATGAATACGTAAATTTTTATACAGCAACTTAACGTAAAGCAAGTGCCATATCTTCATCATCTCAGATTACAGTTTGTACTGTACTGATAGTTGTATGTGCTATATTTCTTTCATCACGGGTGAAATAAAGTCAAACTGAGATGGAATAATCCTCTGTACCTCTGTTCATTATTTCACAAATTGCCTGTTATTAAGTTAGCGATAAATGCCTTCACTTTTCCGAGTTTGGAAAATGCTGTAAGGGCAAAATATCGTAAACAGTACCATTATTTCCTCTTTCTATTTTTCCTCGTCCACCAGACAAGCTAGAATGTTATTGGTACACGCGTGTTTTCTCACAGAGACACGGCACTGAGTGGTATGGCCGCTGCGACGAGCACCGGGCCGGCCGCGGTGGCCGAGGGGACTGAGGCGCTTCAGTCACGGTCAGCACGGCCACTACGGTCGGGGGTTCGAATCCCCCCTCGGGCATGGATATTTGTGGCGTCCTTAGTTGTAAGTAGTCCATAAGTAGTTTGTAAGTTTAGGGACTGATGACCCCGTAGTTAAGTCCCTTAAGCTTAACAAACATTTGAATATTTTTTGAACGAGCACCGGCGGTCGGCAGTTACACGGCTGGCAGCAGTGGGGTAACTATGGGGGAGGGGGGGGGATGAGTGGGATAGAACCCCCCCCCCCCCCCAAAACCCGAAAAGAAGGTAAAAAAAACAGTAAAAGAAAAAACGATCGTATAACAGCAATCTGGATCTGGCAAAGATTGTAAACTTGGGGTGTTTTACCATAAGCTTTCATTGGATGGGAGTGAATTAGTTTCTTCAACAGGAGTGGTAGATGGTAGTCTGTCTGGAAACTGACTAAAATTTTGCTCGTCAAGCAGATCTATCCCCCCCTCCCCAAAGCCAAGTCCTAGTTATGCCACTGGCTGGCAGCTACTGCCGGCCTCTACGGATGGCAGTCGCAGCCAAGTAGAACCTTAAGCTTGCTTGTCCTGCTTCACTTAACGTCAACACGTCCGCTTTTGACACAGCGCCGCTTCTGTTCGCTATTAAGTCCAACCTTTAAAGTTCACCAGCTACAGGCGAACTTTTATTAATCCATTAAGGTCCAAAGTTGCGCTAACGCAACATTTCATGCGTTATATATGAGTTGT
This sequence comes from Locusta migratoria, assembly GCA_026315105.1. NCBI lineage: Eukaryota > Metazoa > Arthropoda > Insecta > Orthoptera > Acrididae > Locusta > Locusta migratoria. The sequence continues at coordinate 97,625,453 of CM048745.1, forward strand.
ACAAGTTTCAAATTTCTTTGTCACAAAATTTAGATAACATCTGAACAAGTACTCAGGCATTTTAATTCCATATGTCGACTGTGGTGACGCACAAGTCTAAAGTGCGCGCCACCTACTTTCGTCGCGCGCCGCCATGCACGCACGGCGCGGCGTTCTTACGACGTCAGCCACGAGCGCCCTCTGCTACAACTCCGCTCGTGGCCACCACTGAACGACATCGTTCACTTGGGACTGAGATAGGAACCATTTAACACTTCGGAATCAGATAGGACCAGTTAAGACTTGGCTATCGGATAGGCACTACGACTCATCACTAGGCAGGCCTCTATCTAATCTATGTATCAGCATTCTGCAGACAAGAACTATTTAAAAGTTAAGTATTACTAAGTCTCTGTGAAATATATATATCTCGTTCTAATTTAGTGTTTCTGGTTTCTGCTGTCCCACTGGCTGCTCATCTTCGTACCTGCACAGGCGTGCATCCTTTATTCCTGTGTCGGTATCTTTCTACTTGGCCACCCACACCTACGACGGAAACGAGACACAAAAGCGGCGACGAGGCTGGGACACAAAAGTGGCGACGAGGATGGGACACAAAATCGACCATCTTGAATTTGCAAACTTTCAAATAAAAATGTGTGTTTTTTTGTGAAATTTTTCATTTTTCTTCCCAATTAACATGTAATAATATTGAAAGTAATTTTATGCAGTGAACTCCTTTCAAACTTCTGTTATTCTGTTTTTGCTATTTACAATAATGTTGCGTTTACTCAACTTTGGGACTGCCAAGTATATATTTTGTGAAACACGGCTGCTTCATTCTACTGAAGTAATATATCGATATTCCATTGTTGACTGTACAGTTTGACTGTTAGCATTGGTTTGGGAAATATTCATTCAGTTAGGTTGCAGTTTCAGTGTGTTTACAGATGGAACAATAACTCTGGCCATATATACGCTACCAGTAAGTCAGTTTTATTCAAGTTTTGCATTATATTTACTTTTGCGTATGAAACATACTTTACCACAGCTCATTTGCAAATGAATGCAGACAGTACATAAAGGGATTTCTGCTTGTTTGTGAAATCTGATTATTATACAAAACCCCTTTCTACTGCGGAACTTATGGCCCTATCGAATATAGATGAAGAACTTGAGGTTTCTGACAGCATCGATTGCACATATATTCCACAAGACGTTGATGAGTTCACAGATGACGACTTTGATGAAGATCTGCTTATTGAAGAAGAGGAAAGAACTGACATAAAAACAATGTTCAAATGTTGGTTAAGCTTATGGGACTTAACTACGGGGTCATCAGTCCCTAAACTTACAAACTACTTATGAACTACTTACGAACTAGGACGGCACAAATATCCATGCCCGAGTGGGAATTCGAACCCCCGACCGTAGTGGCCGTGCAGACCGTGACTGGAGCGCCTTAGTCCCCTCGGCCACCGCAGCCGGCGAACTGAAATCACTGGGACATACATTCATATTGGAAATACATTCACCTTGGGAGCAAGACGAAAAGAATTCAACTGTAGGGACAAAACCCAGTGCACTTGCTAAGAAAAAGAAAGGGATTGGTGTAATGTAATGAAAAGAAATGAAGATGGCATGCTGTGGAACATATGGGAACATATGAATTTTCTTTGGGTGAACAAGTAGTAATGAATTTGCTTTCTGATGTTGAAGATCCATCTCATCATTGTATGTATTTTGATAATTTCTTTTCCTTTTATTCTTTATTTCGTTTTTTTTTTAAAGGGATTTTTAGTTACTGGCTCTATTCGGGAGAACTGCACTGCAATGTGCCCTTTGGAATCCACCTCAAGCATGAAGAAAAAATAGTGAGGGTGTGTTTGACTTTTCTCTTTGACGATAAAGCTGTAGTCGTGATGGTAAAGTGGAATGACAATTCCACTTTGACAGTAATTACCAATAATGGCACCATCCAGCCGTTAGCAAATGCAAAAAGTAAGTTTGAAAGAAAAGTATTTCTCTGCCTCAACTGAGGGTAATAGCTCAATACAATCAACATATGGAAGGTGTTGATTTATATGATACAGTCAATCAGGCTACCTTTGTACCAGGCAGGGTATCTTTGGACCACTTAATATTTGGGTTTCAAATGGCTCATGTTCCACCTATCGGCAATATTTTTTTCTAAAGGTAATTTTTAATACGTCTGTTATAAATAACTCCCCAGTGGGTGGAACATCAGCCATATGAAAGCCAGATATTAAGTGGTACAAATATAACCTGGCTGGTACATAGTTACCCTGAATGACTGTAATGCTATCGCTAATTACAGAATTAAAATAATTATCTTTACCAACTTCATAGACAGTGTAATTGTGAATTCATGGAAAATTTACAATCTTGCAAATGAAGAGAAAGAGAGAGAGAGAGAGAGAGAGAGAGAGAGAGAGAGAGAGAGAGAGAGAGAGAGAGAGAAATATGCCACAGCTTGAATTTAGATCGTACTTATGCATGATCCTAGTGAAATCAGAAGATAATGCAGCCGAGAATAAAAGAAAGAATCTGCAATCCCTGACGCAGGAAAATGCACTTACGGATGGCCTCCAAATGCTCCCTTCCAAAAGAAATCATATAATAATACAGGAGGAAAACAAAGGAAGAAGAAGATATTAGTTATATAAAAGTACAACAATTTACAATTGCAAAAAGTGTAATGTGCATCTCCATTCAAACTGTTTTCAAAGATTTCATAAGAGTGCGAAATAAGACTCCTTGTTGTCCGAAAGTTGCATAAACGCAACATTTTGCTGTACTTTAATTACGACTTTTATATTTCGTTTTTGTGTATTTATGTTTATATTAGTGTACAATTAGATCAAATAAACATTATTTTCAAGAATTTTTTTGTTATTTTAATGCTTGGTTCTTAATTGGTTAATTATAAGTTCTCTGACTCCTACAGTAGCATCGCAATACGTCAATTATATTCTAATCGTGAGGGGAATTGGACAGAGAGGTGGAGGAGGAGACGAACAAGGAGGGGGGAGATGGAGCGGGGGAGGACAGGGAGGAGGAGGCGAGTATAGTAGGTAAGGAAAATATGGCCAGAGAGGAAAAGGGAGGGGTAGAGGAGCAGATGAAGGAGACAGGAAGAGGAGATGGACAGATGGGAGGGTTCGGCCAAGTGAGTGGGAGGAGGCGATGACTAGAAAGAGGGGACGAAGGAGATGGAGAAATACATGACATAAGAGGTATCAATAGAAATTTGGGTTTTACAAATACCCGGTCAATGCCAGGTTTTCGGCTAGTCATATATACTGTGTCAATGTGCCTGGGCATTCACATTAACTTTTCCACCCCACGTTACAGTTTTACAGGGTTCGTACTAGTGGCAAGACACTGTGGGTGGGTGTTTGGGTGGGTGGTCGGTGAGTCAGAGAACAGCACAGCGCAGAAAAGAGCGCCGCTTGTGGGCGCCGTGGCTAGACTACGCCTAACAGTCGCTCGTATGCAGCGCAGTAAATTATGACGGCAGCGGGCAATAGACATAAAGCTCGCGGCAGGGCAAGGCGAATGCTGCTGGTTACGGCCTCGGCAGAAAGATAGCGCGCTGAGTAACGGCGGCGGTGCGTTACCCTAGCAGGCGGGAGCAGACGGCACACATCGGCTCTTTATGCTGCCGCGCATCCAATATAGCAGCACTGTGCGGCTGCTGTCGCTGGCGGAGATCGAAGCCTCGTCGGTGTAACGCGCTAGCTGCTGCTGCTGCTGCTGCTGCTGCTGATGATGATTGGTGACTGGTGATATAGGGCGCTCAACAGGAGGTCATCAGCGCCTGTGCTCAAACTTGAACGGATGGAAGAAAAATGGCGCATGTCGGACCGCCTTGCGAAATATAAAAGTACACCGACAGTTGTAGGGAGAGCTTAAAACAACTTATAAAAGGGGTAAAACGGAGAGTAAAACGTTGACAGATGTATGTGGACCGGTGACAGCTTAAAAATGAAGGGTGACCGAGCCACTCTGACACACATTAAAATCGCACACCCAGTACTTTTGGATCAAGTCCAGACGTGCTACAATGTCTTCTATTGGGCCTACTGGCGGTGAATCGAGGAAGGAAGTACACACTAACGAAACAATTGAGTATTTTGACAATACTAAATAGTAAAATGAGCTCTAACATGGAAATTAAGCGTTTCCGGACACATCTACATCTACATAGATACTCTGCAAATCACATTAAAGTGCCTGGCAGAGGGTTCATTAACCACTTTCATAACTTTTCTCTACCGTTCCATTCTCTAACAGCGCGCGGGAAGAAAGAACACCTAAATCGTTTCGTTTTCGATCTGATTTCTCTGATTTTATTGGGATGGACATGTCTCACTAAGTAGGTGAGTGCTAGCAAAATATTTTCACATTCAGAACTAAAAGTCGGTGATTGAAACTTCGCAAACAGATCACGCCGCAATGAATAACGTCTTTCTTTTAATGATTTTCACCCAAATTCGTGCAACATTTCCGTGACGCTTTCCCTCCGTAACGTGATACAACAAAACGAGATGCCCTTCTCTGAACCTTCTCAATGTCTTCCGTCAATCCCACCTGGTGAGGGTCCCACAAGGGGCAACAGTACTCCAGGAGAGGACACAGAAGTGTGATGTAGCCAGTCTCTTTGATGGAGCTGGTGCATGTTTGAAGCGTTCTGCCGATGAAACGTAACCTTTGGTTCGCCTTCCCCACAATATTTTCTGTGTGTTCTCTCCTGTCAAAGTTGTTCGTAATTGTAACTCCTAAGTATTTGGTAAAATCTACGACCTTAAGATTTGACTGATTTATCGCATAATTCAGCGGATTTCTGTTAGTGGTCATGGGTATTACTTCACACTTTTCTTTATTTAGTGTCAATTGCCAGTTTTCGCAGCATGCAGAAATTTTGTCTAAGTCGCTTTGCAGTTGCTTTTGATCCTCTGTTGACTTCGCTAACCGATAAACAACAGCATCATCCGCGAACAATCTAAGGGAGCTATTCAGATTGTCTCCTAAATAGTTTATAAACACGAGGAAGAGTAGGAGACCTATAACGCTTCCCTGTGGAACGCCAGATATCACTTCAGTTTTACTCGATAACTTACCGTCAATTACAACGAACTATGTTCTTTCTGATAGAAAATCGTGAATCCAATCGCACAGTTGGGGAGATATTCCACAAGCACGCAATTTCATAAGAAGCCGCTTGTGGGGTACAGTGTCAAAAGCCTTCCTGAAATCCAGAAATATGTAATCGCTTTGAGATCCCTTGTCGATGGCACTTAACACTTCATGTGAATAAAGGGCAAGCTGTGTTTCGCAAGAGAGATACTTTCTGAATCCGTGTTGTCTACTGGTTAATAGGTCGTTCTCTTCGAGGTAGTTCATAATATTCGAACAAAGTATATGTTCCAAAATCCTACTGCAAATCGATGTCAATGAGATAGGCCTGTAATTTTGGGGATCACTCCTATTGCCTTTCTTGAATATTGGAGTAACTTGGGAAACTTTCCAGTCTTTGGGTACGGATCTTTCGCTGACTGGCGGTGAATCGAGGAAGGAAGTACACACTAACGAAACAATTGGGTATTTTGACAATACTAAAAAGTAAAATGAGCTCTAAAATGGAAATTAAGCGTTTCCGGACACATGTCCACATATTTTCTTTCTTTGTGTGTGAGGAATATTCCCTGAAAGTTTGGCCGTACCTTTTTGTAACACCCTGGAACCAGCAGCCTGCGTGGCTTCTTCCAGCAGGCGCCAGACGACACAAGGCCAGTCCTCAGAGCCGGCAGCGGCTGTGCTGTCCCTGAACTTACAGTTGCCACCTGCTGATGGGCATAGCTGGCGCCCTCTACGGGGCACTCTGCGCGGCTGTCCGTGACGTCACGCCACTCCGGTATCTGCGCTGCCGCGGCCGCGGCCGGCAATCTATATGGTAATTGCCGCGGCCAGTAATTAGCCCACGTATCGCGTGGCGCCACTATCTGCCGGAAGGCCGCGCTGGCAACCGCTGGCACGCGAGGCGAAAGGCGGTGGCGCCACCAGCGACGCGCCACTCTAGTGGCGGGCCCACGGCAAGTGGCGAGCCACTGTTACGTGGCGTTCTGCAGCCGTCCTCTTCCGTATGGCTAAAAGGCTTTGCGCAACCTCACCGTAAGACATGCTCGTCCGTCTCATTCGTATCATTCAGTATCTTCACTGAGCGTCAAAATATACATCGAAGAGACTACGAAACTGGTGCACCTCCTTAATATCGTGTAGGTACCCGCGGACCGCAGTACCGTTCGAGGGATGCCATATACAACTGGTGGAAATTTATTTTAAATGACTTCTAATGAAATAAAAGAGTAATTTTTGAAAGCATTTTTTTGGAACAGCGATCTTAGGAAATTTTAACAATTGAAATAAGACAGTCTAGATCGCAATTTGTTGCGTTTATTGCTGGCTACCGGTTTCGGTTCTGTAGAACCATCTTCAGGCCTTTGGCACCTTGTTGATGGACGGTGGCGGTGGCCGGAGCAGCGTCAACTCCCTGCTGCAGTGTGCGAGGGTGAAAGATCGGGGTGAGAGTTTTAAATAGGGAAAGATTAATTTTTTAAAACTCACAACCACCAACTGCAAACCAAATTCCTAAACATGCAAAAACACTGGAACTGTGATTGCTACTGTTTGATTCGTTTTCTAGGGGATGATCTCACACGTCCGCAGCTTTCCTTCCCTGCATATGATTAAAAAAAATCATAATAAAGTAAGTTCGTGTGAGAAAAGGGTGTACTAACTACTATTTTTGAAAACACGTGAAAGTTCACATTATGTTGTTTATTACATCATATTAAAACCCTGTGGCTGATACGCCTGTACGTCGACACATTTATCAAATAAAGTTATAGCTCGAGAGCCCCCAGACAAAATGACTATTTGTCGCAAATTGTTTTCACACCATGTGCCTGTCTCAAACACCGTTTATCTTCATGCCTATGCGACGACACGTGTTACATTAGCAAAACACAGTCACTTTAATTCAGTGCGATGCACACCTTGTTCCACTGGCTAAATATTCACAGCACACAGTAGCACTCGATTCAACTTGGTGCAGTTTACGACGAGCAACCACACCTGGCAATTGCCACACAAAAATCTATAGTCTCCACCTGGCGATCCACATGCCGACTGTGCAGAGCGACGCCGCCCAGCCAGCTACCCCACGTGCTCCCGACTCATCACATGGGCCACGCGCGCGTGCGCCAAAAGCCCAAATGCCGGGTTTTTTCCTACGTCATCAACTTCCCCATGTGAGCTGTTCTAACCGACTTGCCAACGTACAGCGCTCAGCCAAAACATTTCTAAAACTTTACTCAAAATCAAAATAATTACACTACACATTAAACAAATGTCTTCTTAGGTTTTTATATTGGTATAAACATCCTTTGTACTATTTATTATAATCGTGCAATTTCTTATATCACAGATAAGTGATTTAACTGAATACTTCAAGATAAAATACACAAGATTAATTGAAAATAAAATGAGAAATAGTTAATATATTATTTTTTATAAACAAACATTGCCATGCTGATTGTGTAACTGTCTTGTATTCATTGGTAATTTATTACTTTTCATTGTCAATTAAACATATTACGCCAGATGTGACTATATCAGCTAATGTATTGTTTATTTGTCAACAGGCTATTTTAAAATGAGGGCCTTAAAGGTTCCTAACTGCATCGTATTACTTCAAATGCAAGTAGTATTAGAATATTTTATTTCACGCTGTGCACTGCACTGCGCCTGGCACTCGCCATTGTCCCTCTCTCCCCTCACCGAAAACGAACCTGGAGAATCCTAAGCTGAAACAAGCCACCAACGTCAGCCTGCTCGCTGGCCTCCCGTAAGCTAAAAGCACACAGCAAATCTCAACGTGGAGAATTTCTACCTATGGCCTAACTATAAATGTTGTCACCCAACTGCGTACATACATTGCTACCATAATTAATGAGATTAAAATTGTGTAACATTTATTGCATGGGCATGGTCAATGTTTGCAGTGAACTTCGTACTGTTTCATTATCAAATGCTATTAATTACCAATATTTCTATTGAGCGGTAATCTCACAAGTGTTTGTAGAGATTATGGGACCCAATAATGGGGTCATCAATCCCTAAACTTACAAACTACTTATGAACTAGCTTATACTAAAGATGCCACTAACTTCCCTGCCCGATGGGGGGATTCGAACCCCCGACAGGAAACGGCCTTGGGTATCTTAGCATAGCGCCTCAATATGCCCGGCCGCTCCGCCGCGGCCCATTCCATTGAATTGCTCTTCCAGATCCTTTGCGGACCCTGACAGAATTACTATGTCATCGGCAAACCGCAATGTTTTTATTTCTTCTCCCTGTACTTTAATTGCCTCTCCAAATTACTCATTTAATTCCTTCACTGCTTGCTTAATGTACAGATTAAACAACACTGAGGAAAGCCTACAAGCCTGTCTTACTCCCTTCCCAACCTTTGCGTCCCGCTCATGCTCTTCGGCTCTAATAATTGCTGTGTAGTTTTTGTACAAGTTGAATATAGCTCTTCGCTCCCTATATTTTACCTCTGCTACTTTCAGAATTTGAAGGAGCGTAATCCAGTCGACATTGGCAAAAGCTTTTTCCTAATTTACAAATGCTAAAAACATAGGTTTACCTTTTCTTAGCCTATCTTCTAAGATAAGTCGTAAATGATGTGATTAGCCCATATACGTGTATTAATACAGTGAAATGCATACGTGAAATGCATACTTTTCTGTGCTTCCCAAGTATTAAACAGTTCTGCTTTGATTCCGTATTTCTTGATTTCCATAAGGCTTTTGACACCGTACCTCACAAACGGCTTTTAATCAAATTGCGTGGTTATGGTATATCGCCCCAAATTTGCGACTGGATAGGGGATTTCCTGTCAGAGAGGACACAGTTCGTAATAATCGTTGGTAAGGCATCGACTAAAACAGAGGTGATATCGGGCGTTCCACAGGGTAGTGTTATTGGTCCTCTGCTGTTCCTTATTTACATAAACGATTTAGGGGGAAATCTAAGTAGCTCTCTTAGGTTGGCAGATGACGCCGTCATTTACCGTCTAGTAAAATCATCTGAAGATCAAAACCAACTACAGAACGATCTGAATAGATATCAGTATGGTGTAAAAATTGGCAATTGACTCTAAATAATGAGAAGTGTGAAGTCGTCCACATGAGTACGAAAAGAAATCCGTTAAACGTTGTTTACAAGATAAATCAAAGTGAAGGCCGTAAACTCCACAAAATATTACTTCCGACAAAATGAACATAACACGTAGATAATGACGTAGGAAAGGCAAATCAGAGACTGCGTTTTGGCAGAACCCTTAAAAGATACAACAGAACTACTAAAGAAACTGCAAACACTGCGCTTGTCCTTACTTTTTTGGAGTATTGCTGCCCAGTGTGGGATCCTTATCAGGTGGGTTTGACGGAGGACACAGAAAGAGTGCAAAGAAGGGCAGCTCGTTTAGTATTGTCACGATACAGGGGAGACAGCGTTACGGAAATGATACAGGATATGGGATGGAAATCATTACAACAACGACGCTTATCGCTGCGGCGTGGGCTACTTACGAAATTCAAATCGTCAACATTCTCCTCCGAATGCGAAAATATATTGTTCACTGCCCCTTACATAGGTAGCAATGATCGTCAGAATAAAATACGAGAAATCAGAGGTTGAATGGAGAGATTCAGGTCTTCCTTCTTCCCGCGCACTATTCGAGAGTGGAATAGGAGATAAATAGTATAAGGGTGGTTCGATGAAACCCCTGCCAGGCACATGTGATTTGTAGAGTATCCCATGTTGATGTAGATTAGACTCCTGGCTTGTGCTAAGTAGACTGCTGGCACTCCTCTGTTGAACTTCTCGATCGAAACTGACGAATTCCTTGCAACTGACAAGCGATGTTTGTGTGGTGTTGCGGTGCGCCGGCATATGTACGCGAGCCCCTTTCTTCCTATTGGCCGGCGTCAAGGTAAGCAAAGAGGTACCAAGACTGTGGGCGTCCCCGGCTGCCGAAGTACTACGGAGCGATTTATGGCTTCCTCTTATACTTGCAGGGCGCTTTGCCTGGACCGCCGGCGTTGCGGCGAGTAGCGACGTCGCAACATTTTCACACACTCTGTTTCCTTCACTCTCTTATCGGCGTACTCTGCCCCTTATATCATTCCTCGATCTAACACACTTCACAGAACGACGTAGACGAAATACACATTCTTATCAGAGCAAAACCTAAAGTATGTTATCAATACTTTATTAATCGTTTATATAATATCAATCTCAAAGGTAACTTAGATGTAAACAGGATTGTATGTGTAAAACAACAGTCAATGTGAGGAGAGCCTGATGGCCTTAATCTGAAAAGGCTAAATAAATAATAAATATCATTATATAAATACGGTAACACGAAAATTGTGGTACAGATTACTAATTTATTGGTTCAAGAAGGCCAATGAAAGTTACATAATTCGAAAGATTGTTTGTCGTAGATTTCACGAATATAAATATTATGTGTGCATTTAGCCATTAAAAGTGGTAAAAGGAAGGAGAAGTTTTCCTATCTCAGCTTGGATCAAATTCTACATTCTCCAACAATCATCTCACTGATTGGCTATTCGCCTCGACCAAAGACGCTGTAATGCAGCGCATCTGCAGTATTAAAATAATGTATTAAAATAAGTGAATATCGAAACATGGAGTGCTCCGGACTCACTTTCTTGTGCCGTTCAAATGCTTCATTTTCGCAGTGATGAGGAGTGATTATAGGGAATAGATATTTTCATATGATTTCCGATATAAATGATGATGCACCGGGAGAGGCATGTAGCGGTGCACGGGTGGAACCACGAAGTCGACATGTCAGCTCTGGAATTCTGAATATCAAAATAACATTATTTCTTGGCGTTGTATAAATATACGAACACCGAAATTGTAGTTCCATTTCAAATATCAGGCTAATGAAAGTTACATAATTCGAAAATGGCATGAGAAGTATATACTTCCGTTTTTATTTGTTGTTATTGTGTCAGGCATTTTCCTTAACACGTAAAAGATACCGTTTCATACCTCCCAGTGCCGGTTAAAGTTTACCAAATATCCCAGCGGCCTCCTATGATAATGTGGGCAACAGATGCTGAATAGTGAGAATCGCTTAACAACGCTGATGTTTTCTCATGGAATTTTCGCTTTACGAGGGCAATTATTTTTACTGAGCGTCGAGGGTACATACAAGAACCTGTCAACCATAAAGCAGGAACAGCATAATTTGTTTACTTCATGGTCTGTACGATACACTAATCGAGTCATTGTGTGTAGTTCAAACAAATGGGCAAATATTTTCTATCGTGTTGTTGACGTTGCCAACATAATCACGCGAGGCCGCCGATATGATACGTAAAAGGTTTCCGACAATGACCATTGTAATCACAATTGGTCGATTTTCGACCACAGGCACTACTAATGTAAATAAATATGTGCAGTGTCTCGTCCTAGACCACTTAATTGATGTCAACCAAATTTGGTACACATACTGCTTGCAACACAAAATTAATCACCATTGTGTTAGCAATCTCCTAGCCCCCTGAAACATTACGAACGTCTACGGCGGGGATTCTTTTCTTTTCTCTCTCACTATAAGTGGACCACAATGTAAGAAATAAATAAATAAATTAAATATAAAATTTAAAAATAGTAGCACTGAATTGTTCGATGAGAGAGACAAACTCAAATTTGTTCTTCTTTAATTTTCTATTGGTGTTGTTCCCGATCCAGCAGGATGCAGACTTTGAGGCGTGTAGTGCACAAGCCTAGGTTGGTCATACCCTATATCGTTATCTGCGTATACGCCTTGCCGCAAGGTACGACCTCTATGGAGAAAGGGGCTTTTATCTGCAGCAATGTTTTGGTAAGTTGAGAGTTAACAGCCGTCATATATTTGATAAAATGCATCTTTAACCATCAGCTGTGTATTAAATCCTTAATAATCGACTTCTTTTGGTCTTGGAACATCATAGTACATAGTTTCGAATAGTCTTTGACTCGTGAAATTAGCACAGTGCACTCATTACTCACAAGCCATTCTCGCCTTTATGTGTGATAGGATAATCCAGTATGACATATTTTTATTAAAATCGATTCCTGCGGTTTTCAGCCAGATTTAGTTTATTTGATGCAATGGTTTAATCTGTTTTCATGTCTTTTTATCGATGATGATGGTTCACCACGACCGAAACTAGTAGAGCTTTAAGGATTTAATAAACATTTGATGGTTGAAGGTGGATTCTATAGGATCTCATATGTGCCTTGTCAGGCGCGAATCAGTCAACGATGTAGCGAGCCGATGTATTGAATTTCAGTGACCGAGAGTGCCCAGGTTGTTATGTAGGCTGCACTAGCTGCCGACCGTAGTTCTTACGGGCGAGCGGGAAGAAGTAACGCTCGCTTATTTGGACCACTCTGCAGAGCTGGAGACGCTGATGTGCTAGTGTGGCCAAGGTATACAGTGTATGTGTGTTCTTGTCCGCTGTGGAAGTTTTCGAGCACCATTTAACGAACCCCGTAGGCATTTACAGCGACGTGTTTCATATAGGGTATACAGGGTGGTCCATTGATAATGACTGGGCCAAGTATCTCATGAAATAAGCAGCAAACGAAAAAACTACCAAGAACAAAACTTTTCTAGCTTGAAGGGGGAAAACAGATGACGCTATGGTTGGCCCTCTATATGGCGTTGCCATAGGTCAAACGGATATCAACAATATTTTTTAAAATAGGTACCCATATTCGTCTCGTACGTAAATAAATATGAATGTTTTATTTGGAACACTCTTTTTCCCTTTTGATAGATAATATTTACAAACATATTGCTCACAGTTTTAGACGAACAGTGGGAAACAGGTAGGTTCTTTAAATTAAAACACAGAACGTAGGTACGTTTTAACTTTATTTCGGCTGTTCCAATGTGATACATGTACTTTTGTGAAATAATTATATTATTTTTGAGAACGCATGCTGTTACTGCGTGAATACCTGTAATTACCTCATGACTTCAATAAATGCTCAAAATGATGTACTTCAATGCATATGGCAATACGCGTAATGATATTCCTCTCAACAGCTAGTAGTTTGCCTTCAGTAATGTTCTCATATGCGTTGACAGTGCTCTGACGCATGTTTTCAGGCGTTGTCGATGAATCACGATAAGAAACATCCTTCCATTTTCCCCACAGAAAGAAATCAGGGGATGTAAGATCGGTGAACGTGCGGGCCATGGTACGGCGCTTCTACGACCAATCCACCTGTCATTATATATTTCAGTTAAGACCGCTACAAATGCACGCGAACCATGTGCCGGACATCCATAATGTTGGAAGTACATCGCCATTCTGTCATGCAGTGAAACATATTGTAGTAAAATGGGTAGAACATTACGTAAAAAATCATCATACATTGCACCATTTAGACTGCCATCGATAAAATAGGGGTCAATTATCCTTCCTCCCATAATCTACATCTACATACATACTCCGCAATTCACCGTAAGGTGCGTGGCGGAGGGTACACTGTACCACTACTAGGCATTTCCTTTCGTATTCCACTCCCAAATTGAACGAGGAAAAAAAATGCCTATATGCCTCCGTACGAGCCCTAATTTCTCTTATCTTGTCTTTGTGATCTTTACGCGAAATGTAAGTAGGCGGCAGCAAGATCGTACTACACTCAGCTTCAAATTCCGGCCCTCTAAATTTACTTAAAAGAAAATCACGAAAAGGACGTCGTCTTTCTTCCAGCGATCCCCAATTGAGTTGCCGGAGCATTTCCGTGACACTCGCGCATTGGTCGAACCTACCGGTAACAAATCTAGCTCTCGCCTCTGAACCGCCTCTATGTCTTCCTTCAAACCGATCTGCTGCGGGTCCCAAATACTTGAGCAATACTCAAGACGTGGTCGTACAAGCGTTTTATACGCGGTCTCCTTTACAGGTGAAGTACATCTTCCCAAAATTCTCCCAATAAACCGAAGTCTGCTGTCCGCCTTACTCACAACTGTCCTTACATGCTCGTTCCATTTCATATCGCTCTGCAATGTTACGCCTAGATATTTGAACGACGCGACCGCATCAAGAAGCTCACTACTGATGCTGTATTCGAACATTATAGGATTGTTTTTTCTACTCATGCGCATCACCTTACATTTTTCTACATTGAGAGCTAGCTGCCATTCTTCGCACCAACTAGAAATTTTGTCTAAGTCAACCTGTATGCTATTACAGTCAGTTACAGACGACACCCTCCCATACACCACAGCATCATCAGCAAACAGCCGCAAATTACAACTTACTCTGTCCATCAGATCATTTATATAGATAGAAAATAATAGCGGTCCTATCACACTCCCCTGGGGCACGCCTGACGATACACTCGTCTCTGATGAACACTCGCCGTCGAGAACAACGTACTGCGTTCTATTACTTAGGAAGTCTTCCAGCCAGTCACAAATCTGTGAACGTATTCCATAAGCTCGTATCTTCGTTAGCAGTCTGCAGTGTGGCACCGTGTCGAACGCCTTTTTGAAGTCGAGAAAAACACAATCCGCCTGTTGCCCTTCGTCCATGACTCGCAAGATGTCATGTGAGAAAAGGGCAAGCTGAGTTTCACACGAACGATGTTTCCGAAACCCGTGCTGATTCATGAAAGAAGCTTTTCCGTTTCAAGGAAATTTACTATGTTCGAACTGAGAATATGCTCCAAAATTCTACATGAAACTGATGTCAACGATATTGGCCTGTAATTGTATGGGTCAGTTCTCTTTCCTTTCTTATACACGGGAGTCACCTGCGCTTTTTTCCAATCACTAGGAACTTTGCGCTGAATTAAAGACTCGCTATAAATGCAAGCTAAGTAGGGGGCCAATGCCGCAGAATAGTCTTTGTAAAACCGAACTGGTATTCCATCCGGACCAGCAGACTTTTTCGTATTTAGCTCTCTCAGCTGCTTCTCGACACCGGAAATACCTATTGCTATGTCCCCCATTTCGGAATTAGTACGTTGATCAAATGATGGTATATTTGTGCGGTCCTCCTGCGTGAAAGATTTCTTAAAGGTTAAATTTAGAACTTCAGCTTTCCGTTTGCTTTCTTCTATTACTGCCCCGGAATGATCAACTAGTGACTGGACAGTGGGCTTTGACCCGCTTATCGATTTTACATAGGACCAGAATTTTTTCGGGTTCTCGGAAAGATCTTTTGCTAAGGTATGGCTGTGATAATTATTGTATGCTTCACGCATCGATCTTTTTATAGACGCACGAATCTCTACTAACTTTTGCCTGTCATCATTTGCGTGTTCTTTTTTGAATCGAGAGTGCAACAGCCTTTGCTTTCTCAGCAGCTTTCTAACATTATTATTATACCACGGTGGATCTTTTCCATCCTTAATCGTCTTTACTGGCACATATTTCTCTAACCCTTCATTAACAATGCATTTAAATTTAGTCCACAAGTCCTCTACATCCATAGTCCCAGAATTAAACGATGCCCATTCATTTTCTAAGTGCGATCGTAACATTTGCTTGTCGGCTTTTCCCAACAAAAACACGCTCCTAGCCTTCTTGACTGGTTTATGAACTTTGGTCACCATCGACGCTATGATGGTGACCAAATGCCGCACCATACATTAACCCGCCAAGGTCGCTGATGTTCCACTTGTCGCAGCCATCGTGGATTTTCCGTTGCCCAATAGTGCATATTATGCCGATTTACGTTACCTCTATTTGTGAATGAAGCTTCGTCACTAAATAGAACGCGTGGAAAAAATCTTGTATCGTCCCGTAATTTACTTTGTGCCCAATGGCAAAACTGTCAACGACGTTCAAAGTCTTCGCCATGCAATTCTGGTGCATTGAAATATGGTACGGGTGAAATTTATGTTGATGTATAACTCTCAACACCGACGTTTTTTGAGATTCCCGATTCTCGCTCAATTTGTCTGCTACTGATGTGCGGATTAGCCGTAATTGCAGCTAAAACAGTTACTTGGGCATCATAATTTGTTGCAGGTCGTGGTTGACGTTTCACTTGTTGCTGAACAGTACCTGTCTGTTTAAATAACGTAACTATCCGACGAAAGGTCCGGGCTCTCGGATGATGTCCTCCAGGATAACGATCAACATATGTAGCACACTCCCATTGGGCATCTTGATCACAATAGCCATACACAATTTCTGCAATTAGTAAACGGTCCTTTTTAACACGAGTAATGTGTCACGATACAAATACCACCTACTTATGAGTTTTCTATTACTGCGCCATCTATCACAAAGCGACAAAAGTGTTCCAAATAAAAAAATGCATATTTATTTACGTACTAGATGAATTTTTAATAACAAATGGCGGTACCTGTTTAAAAAAATGCAGTTGATACCCGTTTGACCTACGGCAGCGCCATCTAGCAGGCCAACCATAGCGTCATCTGTTTTCACCCTTTCATCTAGAAAACTTTTGTTCTTTTTAGATTTTTCGCGAGATATTTGGCCCGGTCACTATCAATGGAGCACCTTGTATAGTCGCGCATGTACTGGAATGGTGGTTTGGACGCTCTAATCCTTTCTCGTGCTACGTCTAGTGTTACATGTATTGAAACGAACGAGCATATATCTGTTGCATGGCGTAGCGAAGAGTGATAATTTGTTAGTAGACTGTGTTACATGATACTTCTAAGTGAGCCACTTTTCCAGTGCGTAAACTCGTGACCCACTAGCTTGTGTTACAAACAGTTATTTGCTATTTACATCCTTTGATTTATTCTTAGGGCTATTTCACTGGTCTTTGGTGCACTTAACAACTGTAATAAGAGGTCGAGTGTGCTAGCCGTCCCTATAACTTTAGAGACATTTTAAAACATATTAAGTTTGTAAAGCTGATGGTAAAATTACTATTATCTGTTTCAGGTTCTTGATGCTTTACTGTGTTATTGCCTTGTAGACCTGGAAGCTCGATATGTTTACCAAATCTAAGAGACGACGTCGGTTAGGGTCGCACTAAAATTTAAAAGGAAAGCACACGTTTCTTATTCGAATCTTGATCTCTATTTCATTTGTAACCATTAATTCTTTTAATCGGTAATATGATGGAATTGAAATTACACGTAGATCTGTAGATCATTTTTGCTTGTTTAACTGATATCAGTGAAATTTTTGATGTAGTATTTTACAATAATCGTGAGACTCAAAGGTTGCTCGAGGTCAGTAAAATTCACTCACTTTTAGGTTGAAGGAAGTATTATAATTGTTGTCTATTTTTCTGTCAATAGATTTATGTGAGAAGTTGCTTGATTAGAATTAATCAGCTATGGTTCAAATCTTTACATACTTTATCTGTGAGCCTGTAAAGAAGATTGTTAAGTGATCTGTTGTTGTAAACTTGTGACTACTCACGTTGTTAAGATCATAATTGTCAAACGACATCTAGGTATATTGTTGTATGTGTTTTATCAATAAATGTTATTAAATATGCCTAGTCATAGCTCAGTCAGTCACCTCTACCTTGCTGTTCTTGGCCCATACATACTGAAACCGCGAAATGTGGTCACTGACTACATTGACTGCTATGTATCATGTGAGTGCCATGGCCATTTTAATTTAAATTTCCTAAAAGACTGAGTCAAAAAGTTATGTTTCATCATTTCATAAGTATCCTCCAGTCCGAAATTTCAGTAATTCTAACGTTTAAGGACCAGTATGTGGGATTCGAATCATTTTTCTTTCAGACGTGGCGCTATTACATTTAAAAGTAGTTTTTGGTAATCCTTATTCGCTTGGTGACTCCTTTCAGAACCTGCGGATTCTTTCTTTTCATTTCGAGGTGTAACAGACTTCTGGCTTATTTTTCTTACATTAAGTATTGCCGTTGTCCTTATTAGCGAGGTGTTCTGTACATTATTTATTATTTTTTTTTATTTTGGTCTGTTTTTGTGACTTCTATTTTGTGAATTTGTTTTCCTAAGGTTCGCGATGTTAATGTTGAGCATCACGATTCTTTTCTCTCAGTAGCTTGATTTCATTTCGACACAAAAATTACATGCTGGATACTGGTATATCTCCCCGGTTAATTCTATTTGAGTGAAAGCCTACTAAAAAACAATTTATTCCATAGTCTCTAGTCTGATATTGCCGTCGCAGTTACTAATTCAAATAAAATAATTTCAAAATATTCACTAGTGATTACGCAACTCATTCCCTCGCGATTGAAATACTTTACGAATGCTGTGTCTCACGCAGTTTGTGGGATATTCTTGGAACGGTCATTAACGATTTTCTTATACACAGACTTGATTTGGGATTATTTCGAACCTAAAAGCTAATAATCTGTTCTGTCCATGTATTAGATTCTCTTGAGCGTCACAGATCATATGTTATAAAACCTAACCTATTTCCAAAATATTTCATACATAATATTAAAAGTTCTATTAAATGAATAACTTAAATTTTTCTGCGTATCATGAAAATAATTCCAAGTTATCTAGTTCACAGATATTACACAATAAACACTGTTAATTATGATATTTAATAATTTCGAAAATCATTCCTTCACTGTGATTTTTTTACTCAAATCTCAGATTCTATTTACAGTCCCTAAACAACACACAATAACTTCCTATAATAATATTCCTCATATTAATCAGTATAATACTGTTTAATTATAATTTATCCTTCTGCCTAAGAGAACGTTCGTGATCACAATACCATGCTATTCTCGATAGTTGTAACTGGTGAAATCGATCTGGAGAAGCTAATTATGAGTTCGAGTTGCAGAACTAAACACGATAGATAACAGACTACAACCGAGCTAAACCTGACAGAGCTAATAATTACAGAGAGACAGACAGAGAGAGAGAGAGAGAGAGAGAGAGAGAGAGAGAGAGAGAGAGAGAGAGAGACAGACAGACCCAATTGCTAGTCCTATTTATACTAGTTTTTTAGACAATGAACTTATGATTCGGGATGCTTTGACCCACTTAACCTGTATATTTTTTTATCAAAATAATTTAATTTATTTCGATTAAATTTGTTAAAAAATAGCGTTAACCGTGATTACGTAACGTAATCAAAATTAACATTCTTGCATACACTAACTTGGACACTACATCAATCTTTATTCACTTCTGACTTTCCAATCACCAACAGCGGTGAGACTTCGTGCTTATATATCAGCATCGCAGGAGCTGGGACTTTCATCTCCACATCACGAGAAGTTTCAGTCTCGTCGAATAATAGCGTTGCCTGCCTTGAACCAGATTCTGCTGATTATTTGCGATCCCGTTTTATTTAATGCATATTTGATTTATTTAGTTGGTACTCAAGGCTGAAAAGATCAATTTGCATTCAATTTTCTACCTTTTCGATGAAATACGCAAGGACCTTCATTGTTAATCAAATATTCCGTACTACCATCGCATATTTAAGGCAGCTAACGCTATATCCCATAGGAATGGAGATATGGGCAAAACATGTTTTCCTGCCCCTGGCATTCAAACATTCTTGACCTGCTTTCAAGCTCGTGATATGTATGCTGTCTTAAATACCGGGCATGTTGTGGGTGGAGAGTGGCAGCAGAACATAAACCAAGAACCCAACGTGATTCAGACATATTGTGAGTCCACCTTAGAACTGTTATTTTACCCTCCACTGCAATGAGCCAAAAATGTATTTCGATTAGGAAAATTCTTGTGTGAAAATTTCTTGTCTTCATCCCTGCCCCCATCCCCTTGACTCCTTCACCTCCACAACCCCCAACACTCCACTTAAGTTTCAGGTAACAACATTAATATACTACGTTATTATTTAATAATTTGTGTGTCTATACGACTTTCTGTGAACCCACCTATAACACTGATACTCTATGAACTACTCATATATTTAAATATGTCATACATTACCCAATTTGTATGTAGAATTGTTGGCTATCTGTTGCCTAATTTAATGGCCTGATTCCAGATGTGGTTGTGCCACTGCATACTTTTATGTCAGTGTGACTAGTTGGTTGACTTGTGACGCGTTTTGGTGTTTGGCCACGTGACTCCTCTGTATGCCACTGTTGTTTGGTGGTAAACAGTACTTACGTATACTGTGAGGTGACTGTCAGTTTGGTAATATGATTATTTTTTGCAGAAGCTATGAGCCTATTGTGTATATATTTGTATTCACTTCAATTTCTGGTCCTCGTTTGTCATTTGCAGTGAGCCTTATAATTGTTTACTAGCTTATACGCCCGTGCTTCGCAACGGTTGTTGAAGAAGGGCCTGTGTATCATGCCATTTTAGGGATCCGGACCTCAGTCAGTAAAAATAGAATCCTTGTCCTAGCCAAGATGTCAAATGTAAGTAAAAGTCATTGTCCGAAACGATGTATCTTCATAAAGTTTTTCATACAAAAAGTGAAACGTGCCAAAATAAGTAAAGAAATCTCGTTAAGTATTTCATACTCAAAGCCAAATCAGTAACACTATGTTCAATGTTTGTTGGTATTCGTAGACATAAGATTGCTTAATTCTATCACAGATGTTCGCTTCCTTGTTGTACTATCCCATACTATAACAACTAACCAGAGGTTTCAGGCTTGCAGCAAATATATTATTGCCGCCATAGTGTGCTATTATCTTATTTCATTCTCTCCCTTTCTTTGTAGCTCTATAGAAGTCTATTTCTTTCGCCTACAGCCGTGTGCTATTCGCATTACAAAGTTGGATCGAAGTTGTCAATATCACTGTCAGATTTTAGGAATCTCCCTAAGCTGACTGGAATACAGAAGTGTCTTAGTGGTAAATAAGTAATTCCGAGGGGACTGAGGCGCTCCAGTCACGGTCTGCACGGCTACTACAGTCGGGGGTTCGAATCCCCCCTCGGGCATGGATATTTGTGCCGTCCTTAGGATTAGTTAGTTCATAAGTAGTTTGTAAGTTTAGGGACTGTTGACCCTGTAGTTAAGTCCCATAAGCTATACAAACATTTGAACATTTGAATAAGTAATTGTATTAAAACGTGTTGCATGATGTGACAGGTTTCTCCCATCGCAGTATACTGATCTTATTTATTGAACCGATTGTAGTGCAATTTTTTAATCTTGCAGGCATGTATACATTTGTTTCAGTGCTGTATGTCGGTGAAATCTACTGCGAATACAATTAGTAGGCAATAAGTAATAGATTAAAACCTGATGCATGATGGGACGGTTTTCCTTGAACGTTATTGTTTAGATCCTCATATCTGGTTAACTACGTGTCGTACTGTAATACAATTTCGAAGGTGCATTCAGCTATGCGTGTGCATACTCTCTGTAAAATTTTCTGCTAGTAAAATTTGTAGTGTAGAAAGTATTAATTATAACTTCATACCGACAGTCTTAGTTTACTGGATCAACAGCGGAAAAGTAGTAAGCGAGAAATTTTTTCCTTTCATCATTTTGCTGTGGTTATCAGCGATATAAAGTATAATAAAGGTTTGAGATGATGTTTAAAGTTTGTTGCAAGTCCGTAAGTACTCGGATTCTCATACAGTTCATGAAGAAAATGTCGCATGATGTGGCAGTTCTTTTAAGATTCCTATTGTTTATGACGTTACAATCTAGAACAATGTATCATATGTAGTTTTTACCCATACAGGAATTGTTACCTCATAGTTACAAAATTTGGTTGAAATCGGTTCATCGGTTTAGGACGAAATACACATTTTCGCGTGATGTAGCAGTTTTTCGCTCATCTCATTGTTTATGACGTCATATATCCTGAACTATGTGTTGTAGTAAACCTTACACCGACGGCAACCGTCTCCTTGGTTTGAATGTCATGTGTGAAAAATTTCGTCAAGATTGGAACAATACTGTAGATCTGTATGCAACACGTACACACACAAACATACGGACACTCTACTCCATAGATAAAGCTGATATCTCATCTATCCCCCAATTGTTTGAGCAGTTTACGAATAAACGAGACTAACGGGCAAGGGACACAACGATAGAATACGTGTCTCTTTAAGGGCGTGAGAGGACATTTCCTGTAGGTAGCTGCGTTATCTACCGTGACTTCTGTGGTTTAGTGGACAGAGCATCTGCAAGGGAAGGAGAAGATCAGGGTTTGATTCCCGGTTCGTGCATAGATTTGCCTTATTGAATTTCATCCGCTGACCATTAGGAGCAGCTTGAAGTCTAACATCATTGATTGTATATACAGGATGTCCAGAAAAGAACTTCCTGATTTCAAAATTAAATATCTCGAAAACAGAGATCGATATAATGCAGTAAACGGTATGTTTATTGTGAAAGCTATAAGAAGTTTATACAGCAGTTTGAAATAACAGTTACAAAAGCTGCTAACAGATGGTGCAGTAATCGTCATACGTTATGCCTAGTATAAATAGTGATCCGAAGCCCAGAGCGATCAGTTCCACTACTGAAACGTGAAAGGCGCTTAGCGTACCGAAGGAAGAGATTAAAACCATGGTGCTGGAGTACCACAGGTTAGAAGAGAGTCCTACGGCAACAAGGCGAAGTTTTCAAGCACGATTTAATGTTCCAAAAGGACCCGAAGCGAAAAACATTCTTACGCTCTTCGCAAAATTTCAACGAACAGGCAGCGTAACTGATGATCTAGTGGGGCATGTTGGCCGCAAGCAAACCGCAGTTATGCCTGAAAATATCGCAACAGTTTCTGGAATTATTCAGCGAAATCTAATGTCAACCGTCCGTAGAATTGCATCTGAGGCTGGATTGAAGCGTTCCAGCACGCAGAAAATACTGAGAAAGAGCATACACATGTTTCAAATGTTTGTATAGTCTATGGGACTTAACTACGGGGTCATCAGCCCCTAAACTTACAAACTACTTATGAACTACTTACGAACTAGGACGGCACAAATATCCATGCCCGAGGGGGGGATTCGAACCCCCGACCGTAGTGGCCGTGCAGACCGTGACTGGAGCGCCTTACTCTCCTCGGCCACCGCGGCCGGCACACATGTTTCCATTCAAAATTCAAACGCACCAGGCCATACCCGTACGAGCTGTGCAACAATTAGTTGTCTTTGCTAATCAGATGCTCGCAATGATTGATAGTGAAAGATTTGATGTTGGCTGCATCTGGTTTACAGATGAAGCACACTTCCACCTGAAAGAATGGATAGGTGAATAAGCAGAAATGGCGATTTTGGGGTTCCGAAAAGCCGTATTGGTGTGAAGCGGAACCCCTGTATTCCCCTTAAGTTACTGTGTGGGCTGCAGTATGCAGCAGAGGCATTATTGGTCTTTTTTTCATTCGATAAACGGTCACTGGTGCACGTTACGTTGCAATTTTGGAACAATTTGTCGCCACACAGCAAGCGTTAGAGGATCGACCAAGTAGTGAATGGTTTATTCAAGATGGAGCCCGACCACATCGGACCGAACAAGTGTTTCGCTTTCTTGAGAAATACTTCGGGAATCGTGTCATTGCTTTGGTATATCCCAAATTTACTGGTTCAGGCATGGATTGGCCTCCATATTCGCCGGATTTGACTCCCTGTGACTTTTTTTGTGGGGCACAGTGAAAGACATGGTGTACTCGAAGCATGTGAATCCATTTCGGTTGAGACACTACGAAATGTTACGGCGAATTTCATTCTTCGTTTGTGCCACTTCTGTAGTGCCAATGGTGAACATTTTGAAAACATTGTGATGTGATTGTTTGCAAAGAGTGTTTTCATACGATTATTTCACTTATGTATGCTGATATGAGCTGTACAGCGCCATCTGTTAGCAGCTTTTGTAACTATTATTTCAAACTGCTGTATAAACATCTTACTGCTTTCACAATAAACATACCGTTTACTGCATTCCTCAATCGATCTTTGATTTCGAGATATTTAATTTTGAAATCAGGGAGTCCTTTCCTGGACATCCTGTATATTCCATCATCTTTCGGGAGTGCACCCGGGACAGCGACAATTCTTCTTCCGATATTTCGGCTGCAAACCTTACAGCCATCTTCAAGGCGAGTCCAAGACTGAGTTCTCAGCGTCTGTGCGTGCCTATTTATACGGTAAATCACGTGATCCAAGCTACTGAGGATTAGACTGCGCATGCTCGAAGATATCACATTCGTAACTGCTGCGCTAGTCATAGATAAATATATACTTCAAAGATAACCTGTGAGCAGTGAGAGCAAACATAAACAGAGCTGTTACGTATCCACAGTGCTTACAAATGAATAATTAATCATTAAAAGTGGTAACATCAATCGGAATAGAAGATGCAGACATTCTTTCAGAACGAAGGCGTGATATAAGTGGCTTCCATGCATTGTCAAGATGAAATCCGTCGTCACGATTTAGCAGGTGGTCCGCCAGTTGTATATGTATAGCTTCCTTTACAACAGAGTCCCAGAAAGTGGAAGCTGTGGTTAAAATCTTTACTCCTTTGTAATTCATGGAATGGCCAGTAGAAATACAATGTTCGGCTACTGCAGACTTGTTGGACTGAAGAAGGCGTGTATACCGTTGGTGCTCAACGCATCGTTCCTGCACAGTGCGCCTGGTTTGACCTATATAACGTTTTCCACACTCACAAGGGATTTCATAAACTCCCGCTTTTCGCAATAACAAATCATCTTTGACAGATCCCAGAAGAGCTGAGGTCTTAGGTGGTGGGCGAAAGATCACATCCACTTTATGTTTCTTCATGATTCTTGCTATTTTTGTAGACACATTACCCACGTATGGGAGAAAGGCTGTAGATTTCACATCCCGTTCCTCTTCATCTTTCTCCTGTGATTTATCTGGTCTTTTTATTTGTAAGGTTTTTTTAATCTGATGTTGTGAATAGCCATTTTTCTTGAAAACCGTCTCCAAGTGCAGGAGTTCATCCTGTAGGCTGTCAGCATTAGACACTACCTGAGCCCTGTGAACTAAGGTTTTCAGTACACTCATAGTTTGCGAAGGATGGTGGCAGCTGGACGCCTGCAAATAAAGATCTGCGATATACGCAATGACATAGGAATCCATCCTCTTTGCGTCGAACCAGAACATCCAGGAACGGTAAACAGCCATTCTTCTCCCGCTCCATAGTGAACTTGATGTTTTCATGGATGGAGTTAAGATGGTCTAAAAATTCTGTCAGTTTATCCTCTCCGTGGGGCCACACTATGAATGTGTCGTCCACATATCTCTGCATCTTCTATTCCGATTGATGTTACCACTTTTAATGATTAATTATTCATTTGTAAGCACTGTGGATACGTAACAGCTCTGTTTATGTTTGCTCTCACTGCTCACAGGTTATCTTTGAAGTATATATTTATCTATGACTAGCGCAGCAGTTACGAATGTGATATCTTCGAGCATGCGCAGTCTAATCCTCAGTAGCTTGGATCACGTGATTTACCGTATAAATAGGCACGCACAGACGCTGAGAACTCAGTCTTGGACTCGCCTTGAAGATGGCTGTAAGGTTTGCAGCCGAAATATCGGAAGAAGAATTGTCGCTGTCCCGGGTGCACTCCCGAAAGATGATGGAATACTATGTTCGCCGGGAAAAATTCAAGAATCACATCCTGTATATGTTCACGAAAAGGGTGTATTTAATGAATTACGATATACTTACGAACTGAAGAACAGAACTGACGGTTTCCGACTGCAATGGGACTCCAGACGGGTGAGTCTGCCGACATGATGCAGAGTGATTCGGCTCTTGATGTGAGTGCCATTGCTCCCACTCTCATCGCACGCTTTTGAAGACACCTTGCGCTACATTCTGTGTTATCCGTGCAAGCGTTTAACGAACATCGCCACGTATCGTATCGACCCAGCAGCGATTCGACTAATTGGTACGCGACTCTCATCGCAGACGAGCTTCCATTTAGCTTTTTATTGGCACTGTGAAGAGTGCTTTGTGCGCGGCCGTGCCTGCTAGTGGTAGCTGCAGCTGGGAAAGGGGTGGGTGTGCAGGAGTTACGAGTTCTGCGCTCGCGCTAATGAACTACTCGACGATAACGGTAGTTAATTTTGTCTAGTAATTAGATTACCTGCACCGAAAAAGGGAAGAACGGAGTGAAAGAGAATTTTACAGCAGATGTAAAAGCTGCGGGTTCGATGAACGCCTTGTCTGGCACTTAAGTGGAAATAGAACAGTCCCGAGAATATAAATCGTAAATTATGATTACTGTCGTATGTTTAGTATAAAAGGTTTAATATTGAACTCCATGTAAGAAATAATTTCCATGATGTATAAATTTGTATTGCTACTACTCTGTGTAATGGCTGTAAAGTAAGTTTAGTATCACTGTGCTTACGTATCCTGTACGAAAAAGAATTTTTTGTCCTATGAATGGTCTGATACTAGACTTCTGAGCTGCGGCTAATATTATAACAATGTATTGACTGAAAAAAGTAATATCTCTTCTGTTGATACTGAATTACTGTCTTAAGACGGATTAAGCGTGATGGAGAAATGTGTAACGTCGTTGGATGTAAGCTAATATCTGTGTATTATTACGTGCGATAGTATCTGTAATGTGTACTGTAGTTATTTGTAAAATAGCTTCTTCGAATCCCGCAGCGGTAATTATTTTTCGGTGTGCGTTTTTATTTTATAATTTAATATATGTAATTGTTGACAACAATCTTCGTCGTGAAACATGTCTTTCAGTAACTCACATCTTTAATAGCATCAAAGTAATAATTCATTAACAAAGAGACCACATGGCTATCGGATTATATATATGTGGTACGTGAAGTTCAGGACTTAAATAACAGCAGCCAAAGCCGTTCGACGCAACTCTCAAATAATTAAAATAGTTGCAGCGCCTGGCGGTGTAGTTCAGGAGATAGCGTTATCGTCTTACAACTATAAGGCCGGGGGTTCGAATCCTACCGTGATAATTTTTTTTCTGTTGTCTTCGAATAGTTACACATGTGTAATATCTAATGGTAATTTTTGCGAAAAGTGCACGTATTTTTGATTATTTTATAGGTTTTTAATACTGATGGTTTCAATAAAAAACTTAAGTTACATTTTCTACACTATTGACTTCACTATTAGTTGACTACGGTAGTCTTTGATTGTTCAGTTTGTGAAGAGCAACGACACATAGAGATGCCAAAGTAGGGTTGCCAGATTGAACTCGAGGCAGGCCCGGAGACCAGACGTGCCCCCCTCCCCGTTAGCCAATGACTCACCCGCCCCCAACTGCGACCAACCCCCCCCCCAAACAGGATTAATTCTAAAAAAAAAGAAAAAACCCTAATCATCTTCTCCCTCCCAGCAAGTATCCCCCCCCTGTGGAACATTGCTAGGGGTGGCCTTCACATGCCGCAGCTGATCGGCCAGGCCTCCAGTTGCTGTGGATCAACAATCGGCACACTTCAGATGGCGTGGCAGCAGAAGTGGCGGCAGCATCGAAGATGCTCACATCAACAGCTGCGCCTTCGAAGAGTTGCCGCTTGCGGCTCCGCGCACTATGAAGGATCGCGCGCCACCAAGAAGAGATTCTCACTGGCTCCATGTGAAGGGGCACAGTTACCGTCTGCTCCCTGTTACGACCACTTGCTGCCGCGTAAAGAATTAAACTTGAGGGCATAAAATGATTAAACGTAGTAGTGCTGTCCTTTCTATGAGAGATAAATACGAGATTATTACTGTACTAAAAGAGATGCCTGTTGTTATGAATACATTTACTGTAAAGGACTTATTGGCAAATGAAACTGTACAGTTCGATTATTCGAATAAACCAGTTTTCCGAACACCCACGTTCCCCAATTAGTTCGGATAATCGACGTTCTAATGTAATATCAATTAAACATTATACACCGAAGTAAAGGATATCAACAACGATCGTGAATTGTATAGTGAATTAATCCACAGTGCTATACTACGTACGGGGAGAGTTGAGCTCTGACAGCTAGCAGCGCAGTTGCCAGGTTCGACAGGGAAGCGCAGTTGCCAGTGACTGATGCTTCGTTCTCCATTATGTTTTACTTACGCGAAAATTACTTCACTGTCGTGACATAAGCAAATAACAGTGCACTGCGGGAGATTTGGACAATGACATGATATCTTAAGAACCTGTCATTACTTTTTTACAATACGAATTGATCCATCCACGCATCCACCTACCTTGTCCAATGTGTAATTGAAAAATACTTCATACATTTTGGTGAGGCGATCCTCGGCAGCAATAAATTTCGAAAAATGCATATTTGTACACTTTGATGACCAAATTTGTTCCGCTAAATAGTTTCGGTAATTAAACCGTTTTCAAAGCGTAAAATATGGGACAAGTTACATTATATACATTTTCGTAGCTCCAGCTGCACAAAACATCTAATTTCTAGCGTAGTGCAGTGTGTTTTAACGGTGTCTTAAATTTTATTAGGTATTTGAGTCAAATGGATAAGATTAGATGTTTTTTACAGTTTGAGTTACCAAAATGTATATAATGTAACTTGCCCCTTATTTTATTCTTTGAAAATGGTGTAATCACCGAAACTAGTTAGCGGAACAGATTTGGTCAGCAAAGACGTGCCTGAACTCGGCCGCCTTCGTTCACCGCGGGCAGTATGGCATCCACAAGACACTCAAACAGTTGATTTTTTTTCTGATTGTACATTTGACTAATTGGGGGCAGACTTTGTCAAACAGATCTTTGTGTATCATTACGGTCACAAGTTTTACAAACACAACAAAATTAACTTCTATTACTATATATGATCACCAATCACTTACTAATGCCGCCATTACTAGTTTACCACTAATCGAACCTACAACGAAGCAAATAAAAATAACAGTAGTAAAATATTACAGTTATAGGCACATACCTTATTATTCGTAGTTTGTTGACGATCTCACTGCATTCAGAAGAGTCTTGTTTTTAAGAGCCACGTTGTAGAAATCTTCATATCTCATTTTCAAATTCATCTGAACACATATCTCGGCTTTCACAAGTTCAACGGACGTTCTGTTTCTAGCATCCGACCATAATGAACTCATTACCCTAAACACTCGTTCAACGTGCGCGTTACTGACAGGAATTGCCAGGACGTGCTGCATTATATTGAACAAGTTTGGTGCATCTGCTTTTTCAAAAAACTCGCTCCACAATTGACAATTAGTTCTTTTCCTATCAATATTTGATACTTCAAAACAGAAAACTCCTGATACAGTTCGTTTCCACCAAAACTAATTTTAAATTTCTTTCCCACTTTGGCCAAGTCTTTAAATGAAAATAGTTTTGGTTGACATAAGTCTAGCACTGATACAACTTCATACATAAACATTGTCATTCCCACTAAAGCTGTACCATTTACCAAGATAGTTTTATAACCTGTCGTAAACAAGTGTGCACTCTTTTACTACAATATTCTTTTCTTTTGTAAGGTGTTTTAAAGACATATTAACTTCAAATCCATAAAACTTATCCTCCTTACAACCCTCTATTTGTTTTTTCACTTCCAACATAATTTCGTGAACATCTGTGGAAAGTGTGTCCACTTTTTCTAAAAGTCTGATTTCTTTACAAAAAACAGGCAAAGTTGCTTTTAAAAAATACAGAAAGCACTCTGGTAGTGTTAGCGAATAGTCGTTTATTTCGTCTTGTTGTGAACTAATAAACTTCCAAATTAGGGGATGTGTTTTTTCCTCACCCCGTGTTACATAATACATCTTTAAAACTCGCCACATCTTAACAAGACGGTCCACAGCTGACTCCAAAGACAACCATCGCACTACAGTGTGTCGCAGTATTTCGCTGTATCATTCTGAGCAAACTCGCAAAATGATTTTAGTTCCTCCGAATTTTTTGATGATGAAGAAAAGTCTTAATATATTTTAAGAACTAGAGTTTCTACATCATATTTTAGGATCATGAATCCAAACTTGGCACAGTTATGTAAAATATGACAACAACAATTGGCTTTGATTAAGTTTTCATTTTCTTCTTTCAATTTAGTGAAGACAGAATTGTGTTTCCCGAAATTAACTGATGCATTGTCAGCTGAATACGAAATTATATTATTTAGTGTCAATCCATTTTCCAATAAAATGAATTTTAGTTTGTTTCAGATGGCTTCTGCAGATTCGTTAACATCCTCGTAGAAATCAAGAACTTCATTACACTTTCCCTTATCTTTGGAGAAGTATGTTACAACTATCGGATGTTTTTATTGCCCTTGTTTGAAGCGTCTGAACCTAATGAAAACGGAACATTTTGCTTTAATTCGCTTAGTAGCTTCTCTTTAGCATAAGGCAGAAGCACATTTTTTACTAATGCCTCGCTTTTTGTTGGGCTGCATCTTACTTTCGTTGCCACTGAGGAATCTCTAAAAACAAAAGGATATAGCTTATTACCACTATCTTGAAAATTGTAAGAATGGTGGTGTTTCACAACATGGTAAGTCAAAGTTAATTCCGTTGCAGTGACTTTGTCGTCTTCTGCAGAAAATTGTTTCGGCAAGAATTTAAGAAGCGACTGATTCTTCTTTTGTGTGGTAATATTCGCTTTGTGTTTTTTCTGATTGTAAATGTTTATTCACAGCTTGCACTCCGTCATACTTAACAGTAAATGAGATTTTGCATATTCTGCACTTACACATACACTCATCAGTATTGACTTTTTGTAGCCACTCTTTATAACTTTCTTCCTGCAATCATTCTTCACGGAACGAACTTAGATATCGTCTCTTCATTTCACTGTTATTACTCACTAATCTGAGTTAATGTAAGCTTGTCTGTTCACACACGATCGGAGTATTCCAAAAATTGCCGGTAAACTGATAACAAACAATGAACTAACGAACACAAATAATAGACGTCGCCAGTTGACACGTTGCCGCAACAGTGTTTGCTTAATAATGCGCTAGCCGATTTCTACCGACGCAACAATGAAAAGTTTTCAGAGGAAAAATAGAAAAGTAGCGTTTTGTTGCAATAAGAAATTGACATTTATATAAGTTATTCATTATTACTAGAGAGGAGCCGGCCGGGAATGGCCGAGCGCACTGAGGCGTCTTGCCAAGGTGCGCGAGGCTGCTCCCGCCAGAGGTTCGAATCCGCCCCCCTAGGGCATGGATGATGTGTTCGTCCTCAGTTTAAGTTACATTACGTTCGATGTCGATCGTCGCTACATGCGCATAGTACTTAAAAAGCGCAGTAAAAAAAAAAAATAAATAAAAAAAAAATAAAAATAAAATGTTAAGATGAAGGTTACATTCAAGCCCGGAGATGAGAGTCATTGGACCGTACACCCGGAGAATTCACTTCAAACCCGGGCACTCCGGGCGGCGCCCGGAGATCTGGCAACCCTATGCCAAAATGACAGTGAGATTCGAACCACCGATCCTATGGTTATGAGTACAGAACGCTACCACTTAAGCTACACCGACAGATGCCGCAACTGTTTTAATTATTGGTACTTACGTGTACTTTTCAAAACTTGAAAGTAGATTTTATCGTGAATTTTCGAGAGTTGCGTCGAACTGCTTCGGCTAGTTGTTAAGTTCTGAACTTCACTTCATAAAAATAAAGGAATTGTAAAATCCGATACTCTTGTGGTCTCTCTGTATCACACATTAACTTTGTAGGTAGTAATAGCAGTAGGTAACTGCATTTTTCGTGATTTCCAATTTTCTAGGCCAGATTTTATCAGAGTTTATTAGTGTACAGTGAGTGTACAGATTTAAATTCCTGGTCATTAAAATTGCTACGCCATGACGATGACGTGCTACAGATGCGAAATTTAACCGACAGGAAGAAGATGCCGTGATATGCACATAATTAGCTTTTCAGAGCATTCACACAAGGTTGACGCCGGTGGCGACACCTACAACGTGCTGACATGAGGAGAGTTTCCAACTAATTGCTCATACACAAACAGCAGTTGACCAACGTGGCCTGGTGAAACGTTGTGATGCCTCGTGTAAGGAGGAGAGATGCACAACATCACGTTTCCGACTTTGATAAAGGTCGGATTGTAGCCTATCGCGATAGTGGTGTATAGTATCGCGACATTGCTGCTCGCGTTGTCGCTATCCAATGACTGTTAGCAGAATATGGAATCGGTGGGTTCAGGAGGGCAATACGGAACGCCGTACTGGATCCCAACGGCCTCTTATCACTAGCAGTCGAGATGACAGGCATCTTATCCGTATGGCTGTAACGGATCGTGCAGCCACGTATCGAACCCTGAGTCAAAAGATGGGGATGTTTGCAACGCACGAACAATTCGACGACGTTTGCAGCAGCATGAGCTATCAGCTCGCCGACCATGGCTGCGGTTACCCTTGACGCTGTATCACAGACAGGAGCGCCTGCGATGGTGTATGCAACGACGAACCTGGGTGCACGAATAGCAAAATGTCAAAATTTTTTCGGATGAATCCAGGTTCTGTTTACAGCATCATGAAGGTCGCATCCGTGTTTGGCGACATCGCGGTAAACGCACATTGGAAGCTTGTATTCGTCATCGCCATACTGGAGTATCACCTGGCGTGATAGTATGAGGTGCCATTGGTTACAAGCCTCGGTCACCTCTTATTCGCATCGACGGCACTTGAAACATTGCCGTTACATTTCAGATGTGTTACGATCCGTGGCTCTACCCTCCATTAGATCCCTGCGAAAATCTACATTTCAGCAGGATAATGCACGACCGCATGTTGCAGGTCCTGTACGGGCCTCTCTGGATACGGAATAAGTTCGACTGCTGCCCAGGCCAGCACATTCTCCAGATTTCTCACCAACTGAAAACGACTGGTCAATGGTGGCCGAGCAACTGGCTCGTCACAATACGCCAGACACTACTCTTGACGATCTGTAGTATCGTGTTGAAGCTACATGGGCATCTGTACCTGTACACGCCATCCAAGCTCAGTTTGATTCAATGCGCAGGCTTATCAATGCCGTTATTACGGCCAGAGGTGGTTGTTCTGGGTACTGATTTCTCAGGAACTATGCACCCAAATTGCGTGAAAATGTAATCACATGTCAGTTCTAGTATAATATATTTATCCAATGAACACTCGTTTACCATCTGCATTTCTTCTTGTTGTAGCAATTTGAATTGCCAGTAGTGTATTTGCTTTTGAGAGGTAAAACACAGTATTCCACAGACAATTATCATTAAATAATAGTTATGAAACAGTGAAGTCAGGATTTCTGTATGGGGAGGGGGGGATCTGACGGTAAAAATGGTGGAGGAATTTTGAAGGCACTCTTGTGTTGGGGTTGCGGGGGGGGGGGTGGTGAAGTACTACAGGCCCATGCCCACCATAAAGCCCTGTATAGAGAAAGCGGGCACGAACTCTGCGGCGGTTGCCATCGTTGGACCATGCGCCTGGCCTGCTGCCACAGCGAACATGGTGTTTTTGACCACTTTACGACGAAAGTGAAAGTGCATGTGCAGAACGGGGGGGGGGGGGGGGGGAGTCAGTCTCCTTGTTGCACTCCAGTCCTAACCCTGAACATCTCTGAGATGTTTCTATTCACTTTCACCATGAATGTTGTTTCTTGGGTGCACACTTTTGTTAGTTTTATGAGTTTTCTGGGTACTTGAGCCCTTTCGAATTCTTGCCATATTGCTTATCTGTTCACACTATCATATGCTTTTTGGAAGTCTGCAAAAACGGCAAAGAACACTTTTGCGATATTCCCAGCTCTTTGATAGCACTTGCCTTATTGTATGTAGATGGTCAACAGTTGACTTTCCCTTCCTGAAGCCTGCTTGCTGTAATCCCAGGACTTTCTCGACATTTACTGTCTGTCGCTTCAGTAACGACATACTGAACACCTTATAAACTATACACAGTAGTGTCTACATCTACATCTACATCTACATGGGATACTCTGCAAATCACATTTAAGTGCCTGGCAGAGGGTTCATCAACCACGTTCATAACTTTTCTCTACCGTTCCATTCTCTAATAGCGCGCGGGAAGAAAGAACACCTAAATCGTTCCGTTTTCGATCTGATTTCTCTTATTTTATTGGGATGGTCATGTCTCCCGATGTAGGTGGGTGCTAACAAAATATTTTCACATTCAGAACTAAAAGTCGGTGATTGAAACTTCGCAAACAGATACGCCGCAATGAATAACGTCTTTCTTTTAATGATTTCCGCCCCAATTCGTGCAACATTTCCGTGACGCTTTCCCCCCCGTAACGTGATAAAACAAAACGAGTTGCCCTTCTCTGAACCTTCTCAATATCTTCCGTCAGTCCCACCTGGTGAGGGTCCCACAAGGGGCAACAGTACTCCAAGAGAGGACCCACAAGTGTGATGTAGGCAGTCTCTTTGGTGGAGCTGGTGCATCGTCTAAGCGTTCTGCCAATGAAACGTAACCTTTGGTTCGCCTTCCCCACAATATTTTCTATGTGTTCTCTCCAGTCAAAGTTGTTCGTAATTGTAACTCCTAGGTATTTGGTAGAATTTACGACCTTAAGGTTTGACTGATTTATCGCGTAATTGAAGTTCAGCGGATTTCTTTTAGTGGTCATGTGTATTACTTCACACTTTTCTTTATTTAGTGTCAATTGCCAATTTTGATTCCTCTATAGTTGCTACATCTCATTGGATCTCCTTTCTTTAGTATGGGGCAGATAAAAGACTGCTTCCATTCTTCCGGGATCCTTTCCTACTTCCAGATGACGCATATTAGATGGTGTAGTGTCTCTTGTAGCTCTACTTTTAGCATCTCTGGCGGTATACCGCCTATTTCTGGTGCATTTCGCATCTTCAGAATTTTTATGGTTGCTCTTACCTCTTTCATGCTTGTAAATTCATACTTCCCTGATGGCACTGTCTCTCTGTTTTCTCTATTTGATTATTTGTCTTGTTCTTCTGTTGCGGCACTGTTGGTGTTTGCGTCCTCATTCCATTATTCCATACCTTTCATTTCATCTGTGATGATCTTTCCTTCTTGATCTTCAATCATGTCAATCCTTGTATTTTATCCTTTCTTGAGAAATCTAACTGTCCTGTAAAAGTCTCTTGTATTAGCTGGTGTCCGGTCTTCTTCTGCCAGTTTTATCTTGCTGTATATAAACTCTCGCTTTTCTGTTCACAGGACTTTTCTTCTTTCTTTAGCTACTTCCATGTATCTCAACATTGATCTTTCGTCATATTCATTTGTAGTCCATAACAGTTTCGCTGCTTTTTCTCTTGGTGACCGGATATTTACACATCAGGGATTCCGTACGACGGAGAGTGGATGCATGTATCCTCGCTAACGGAGGACATTTTGAACATTTCCTGTAACAAAGTGTTTGAAGTCACGCTGGTACGTTCTGTTGCTGTGTGTTTCCATTCCATGATTAATGTGATTTGAAGAGAAGTAATAAAATGAGCTCTAACATGGAAATTAGGCATTTCCGGACACATGTCCACATGACATATTCTCTTTCTTTGTGTGTGTGGAAAGTTTCCTGAAAGTTTGGCCGTACCTTTTTGTAACACTCTGTATATGATATAAGGTAACCCTTAAGGTAAGCCTTACATTATAACGAGGAATGTGCTTCATTTTGAACATATTATTCGTTTGAACCTGTTTATAGTGAATATGTAGTAATTAACTTCTTATGCGACTTAATTATCATGATGCACAATGTATGTAGGTAACTTAACTGTGAACATTTTCTGTCATTTATTTATTATCTGTATTGTAATTGTTCATGTATATATTATTTTATTTTATTTGTACTTTGTATGTTTTCTATATGACTGTGATTACTTGTTATGTTTAATTTGTCAATGTAAAATATTTCTCTGTGAACAGTTGTCGATATGGCTCCTCAGGTCAGAGACTTTATCGTATAGCAGCGCTCGCCTGTGGGAGAGCAGGCAAGCAGCAGTATCTGCCGCCCCGTGACGTAGATCAGATGTTCGTACGCGGTCCGCGGAGTGCTCAAACAATAATAAGTAATAAAGTTAAAACCAAGTGAAAGTTCTAATTTGTTATAAGTGCAACGATATGAAAGTTTATGTGAAACCATTGAATATAAGTGAACTAAGAATTGACCTTAATGAAACATTTATTCGTTCGTTCTGCTGAGGCAGAAATTCGTTACGTGTTCGGTAACCGTTCCAGACGTCCGAAACGCGGTAGCGTCATCGCGGACGCTAACGTTCGCTGTTAATTACGCGATTCGCGAAGCATCACGACGAACTGCTAGCGAGCTGTAAAAGGAGGAGCCACCATCAAAATTATTTCTGTATGAATTTATGTACCATTTATATGACTGCAGAGTACTACGTCGCTTGACTGATAAATAAGTTAACTGCTATTGTTTGTAATTTACTGTAAATGCATGTTTAAATTTTGTTTAAATACAGGAACATTAGACAGTATTTTTTGCTATCTTATTTGAACAACTAATTAACCACACATGATTAGTATGACAATCCTCAATAATGCATGAATAATATTACTACACAATTTTACAATCAAGTGAGTGTCATTAATTATTAAAGACTATGATAATAATTGAGACAATTTTGCTAAAATTGATGGTAGAAGATAACAGAGAGTTGAATTAATGAATAATTTTTCTATTTCGTTTTGCACTGACTTCAATAATAATAGCCACCGCCACATCTATCCTATAAAGAACCAAACTCGTACAATTGCCATATGCATAGCATCAATTAAGACTGATTTACTAAAATTTCCTATTTGCTTGAGTGGATTAATTTTATCAGATACTGACTTTAGTGGTTGGACTGCACCCACTTGCCAATCACGTGATGTTAAAAATCCTACTATTTATAATTTTCTAAATTATCATTACCATTAGCGTACTAATTGAGTCGTACGCATTGCACAGACGGACTAAGTTAATTTCTGCTATCTGTGTGTGCACAGTCTCTGTAGGAGATTTTGCAAGGAAAGGAAAGGTGAATGATCTTTTGAAAAGTTTATCAGATAGGGTCATAGTATTTGTTAATTACACTAATTGTCTTGCTTAATATTTTCAAAATTTAACTACACCACTTGCATTAATCACGAGTTTAACGTAACCAACCACGAAATTAAGGTCAGGTTTGTTATGTTTCTCAAACATTACAACAACAGCCACCGCAGTTAATAACACGTAAAACAAAAACAAAAAAAATTTTTTTACCTCCACTCACTTTTCTTCAATAAAATAAACACCTTTCACCCAATATATCCAACAAATATTTTCTTTCCTTACAGTGAAGCCATTCTGTTTGTGTGTTTGCAAAACAATACCCAACGCTTATCCCGAGAACTATATCTACAATGACCCAACACTTTTTATGCTCCTTGTAAACGAGTACCGTAGGGTGCAAATACTTCCCGGAGATTCAAAGGGTCGAGCAGGGAAGGATCTCACGACCGTACCCAAAATATCAGCGAGGACAAGGCGGGAAAGAAACATTCTTAGGATATGGGACACAAAAAATCCCGTGTCCGCCATGAAGCGCGGCGATCTCGCAGAGAAGTGCGGCCCTCGTTTAATATGCAGCGCGCTCACTACCGGATTTATACGGCTGCGACGCTGCCCGCCGCCCCACAATCCGGCGCGATAAAATTTTCACGAGTTTCCCGGGGCGGACGCCGGAGAAAAGCGCCTCCCCACGCTGCACTGGCCGTGCCCGCTTTTCCTCGCACTCTTCGCCTCCTCCTCGTGACGGACCTTTTTTTCTCCCTCGCGTGAATTTCGCGCTACAGCCGGCGGGCTGCCTGGCAGTCTGTGCCCGTGTGACGACGCCAGGTGCTCTCCTGTTGCAGAGGATAAAAGACGCAACGAGTCTCTAGCAAAGGACGCCATCTACCTGCTCATCCTCAAGCTGTAGCTTGCAGCTCTCCTAGTTTCTCAAAAGCCTCATGTAACTATGGGCATCGTCGAGGAGGTGAACAACTATAGCACACGAGGCCCGTGGCGGATTTTTGAAGTTTTGCAAGTACACGGAAGTACCAATCACTGAATGAATCCCACCATCTGTCGATGTATTGATGAGGTGGTAGCATTCGAATTCTGTCGTGACAGATTATTTTATTTTTTTATTTTTCCTCTTTGTGTTAGAATGTTGTTGTTGTGGTCTTCAGTCCGGAGACTGGTTTGATGCAGCTCTCCACCCTATCTTGAGCAAGCCTCTTCATCTCATCATAAGAACGACAACCTACGTCTGTTTGAATCTGCTTACTGCATTGGCGTAACTATGGGGGGGATGAGGGGGGATAGAACCCTTCCCCCCCCCCCCCCCCCCGCCGAAACCCTCACGTCCCCCACGCAAAAAAAAGAAAAGAAATCGTATAACAGCAATCTTGTAAAGGTAAAGATTGAAAACTTTACCATAATCATTCTTTGGATGGGAGTGAATTAGGTTCTTCAACGGGGGTGGTAGATGGTAGTCTGTCTGGAAACCGACTAAAATTTTGCTCGTCAAGTAGATCTATCCCCCCCCCCACCCAAAGCCAAGTCCTAGTTACGCCACTGGTTTACTGTATCCCTCTCTTGGTCTTCCTCTGCGGTTTTTACCCCGCACACTTCCCTCCAACGCTAAATTCACAATTCCTTGATGTTTAAGAATGTGTCCTACCAATCTATCCCTTCTTTTAGTCAAGGTACGCCAGAAAATCCTTTTCTTCCCAATTATGTTCAGTATATTCTCATAGTTATGCGATCCACTCACCTAATCGTCAGTATTCTTTTGTAGCACCACATTCAAAAGCTTCAATCCTCTTCCTGTCCACACTGTTAATCGTTCAAGTTTCACTCCCGTATAAGGCAACACTCCACACAAATGCCTTCAGAAAGGACTTCCTGATGCTTCAATTAATATTCGATGTTAAGAAATGTATTGTTGTATTTTGTAGTTAAGCATATTTCAGATCTGCAACCCAGTATATGAAAGCAGGATTATTATGAATCGATGCAAATTGATAATTACCTTAATTTTGAATGTAAAGCTGCTATTATCTTGCCATAACATGGTCAAACTAATTGTTTTTCATATCTTTAATAGTTGTAACAATGTATGGTATTGTAGGCCAGACTATAAAAGGAGGCCGCACAAAGACCGATGTACATATTGTTGTAATGCATTGTAGGGTAAAAGTGATGAAATTAAACGGCTTTTCAGATACCTGTTTGGTCTGCGTTGTTGC
This sequence comes from Locusta migratoria, assembly GCA_026315105.1. Taxonomy (NCBI): domain Eukaryota; kingdom Metazoa; phylum Arthropoda; class Insecta; order Orthoptera; family Acrididae; genus Locusta; species Locusta migratoria. The sequence goes on from CM048745.1 coordinate 97,664,684, forward strand.
CTTAATTTTGACGTACACATAAAATAGAGAACATTTCTCTAGATGCAAGTATTCTGAATGAATTCTAGGGATTCCTGTAAGCAGGTTATGTAGATGCTGTGTTTTAAGAAGATTCTACATCCACGAGATATCAAGGTAACTGTCTAGAACTTTGATGCTGTGGAGATTTATTAAGACGTGAAGACCACAATCACTGACTCGGTGAACAGAACACTGTAAGGTGGAAACGTTTTATACGACACTGTTCTTGGAAAGTTATCCGCATAGCTAACCTACTCGACTATCGTGACGACAAAATTTTCCAGCTCGTCTGCTTACGCATAAACAAAAACGGAGAAAACGTGGAATTAGAGAACGCAAGATTTTTCACATAACTAAACTCGAAAACGGAAAAAAATTACCCGTCACAGTGGTATTCGAACCACCGACACTAGGGTAGTGAGGCCAGAGCTACACCTTAGGTACACCGACAGATGCTGCAGCTGTTTTAATTACTGGTACTTACGTGTACTTTGCAAAACTTCAAAGTCGATTTTCTCGTGAAATTTTTAGTTGCGACAAATAACTTTGTCTGGTTGTTATTTACGTTCTGAACTTCACGTACAATAAACATAAAGAAATTCTGAAGTCCGATACCCATGTGTCTTCTTGTCAGTGCATCCAAAGTCTGTTGCCATGCAGTACGCCACTCCGCTCTGTAACCTTTCTGCATGGCAGCGTCGAACGAAAATCCCACCAAAACCGTAGTTCAAATGTTTGTTAAGCTTAAGGGACTCAACAGCGGGGCCATCAGTTCCTAAACTTACAAACTACTTGTGAACTAACTTATACTATAGACAACACAAACATCCATACCCGAGTGAGGATTCGAACCTCTGACGGGGAACGGCTTCTCGCATCGGAGCATAGCGCCTCAATGCGCTCCGTCACTGCGCCACGGCTAATCCGTAGTGCAAAGAATCATATTTTCTAAGTGAACAATTTTGTTTTCTTTTGGGAAACTAGCCAAAACCCTTTAGTAGCTCGCTTATTTATTTATTGCAGCCTTCATTAAGTCCATCTACAACTCCCTACCCTGTCTGTCCATCTCTACTTACCTTCCTATATTACTCCTGTCGCTCTCCCCTTCTCTCTGATTTTAAAGTAAATGAAGACCCCGGCGGTAAATAACTTTTCTATTTTTATTGTATTTGATGCAAACAATCATATCCCCCCCCCCCAAAAAAAAATTCATTTTTCCTCTTGTAAAATGTGGACCAACTGTTAGTTTAGGTGTGGGGAAAGTATGTTGCCTGACTATAGCTATTACTTGGTGCTCTTTTGGATTTTCTTTAGCCAGAACAGTTAAAGACGCAATCATATTTTGTCCTCTGTCAGCGTTTTTGAGGTGCACTTGGTATCATTTCTTTTCTGTAACTTCTTCTACACTTAATTCTGGGTTGTTGTTGTTGTTGTTATGGTCGTCAGTCCGGAGACTGGTTTGATGCAGCTCTCCACCCTACTCTATCCTGAGCAAGCCTTTTCATCTCCTCATAAGAACGGCAACCCACATCCACTTGAATCTGCTTACTATACGCGTCTCTTGGTCTCCCTCTGCGATTTTTATCCCAAACACTTCCCTCCAATGCTAATTTACGATTCCTCGATGTCTAAGAATGTGTCCTACCAAGCGATCCCTTCTTTTAGTCAGGGTATGCCAAAAATTCTTTTTCTCACCAATTCTGTTCAGTGCTTCTTCATTAGTTATGCGATCTACCCACCTAATCTTCAGCATTCTTCTGTAGCACCACATTTCAAAAGCCTCTATTCTCTTCCTGTCCGCACTGCTTTTCGTCCATGTTTCACTCCCGTACAAGGCAACACTCCACACAAATGCCTTCAGAAAAGACTTCCTTACACTTAAATTAATATTCGATGTTAGTAAATTTCTCATTTTCAAAAATGCTTTTCTTCCCATTGCCATTCTGCATTTTATATCCTCTGTACTTTGACCATCATTTGTTATTTTACTACCCAAGTAACAAAACTCATCTACCACCTTCATTGTTTCGTTACCTAATCTAATTCCTTCAGCATCGCCTGATTTTCTAAGACCGCATTCCATTATTTTTGTTTTGCTCTTGTTAATGTTCATTTTATACGCTCTCTTCAACACACTGTCCATTCCATTCAACTGCTCTTCCAGGTCCTTTGCTGTCCCTGACAGAATTACAATGTCATCAGCTAAACGCAATGTTTTTATTTCTTCCCCCTGTACTTTAATCCCTATTCCAAATTTTTCCTTGCTTTCCTTCACCGCCTGCTCGATATACAAAGTGAATAACATCGGAGAAAGGCTACAACCCTGTCTTACTCCTTTCCCAACTGATGCTTCCCTTTCATGCCCTTCGAGTCTAATAACTGCGGTCTGGCTTTTGTACAAGTTATAAATAACTCTCCTTTCCCTGTATTTTACCCCTGCTGACTTCAGAATTTGAAAGAGTGTATTCCAGTCAACATTGTCAAATGCTTTCTCCAAATCTACAAAAGCTAAAAATGTAGGTTTGCCTTTCCTTAATCTATCTTCTAAGATAAGACGTAAAGTGAGTATTGCCTCCCGGGTTGCTACGTTCCTCCTGAATCCAAACTGATCTTCCCCGAGGTCAGCTTCTACCAGCTTTTCCATTCTCCTATAGATAATTCGTGTTAAAATTTTGCAACCATGACTTATCAAACTGTGGTTCTGTAATTTTCACATCTGTCTGCGCCTGATTTCTTTGGAATGAGGATTATTCCATTTTTCTTAAAGTCTGAGGGCATTTCGCCTGTCTCATACATCCTACACACCAATTCAAATAGTCTTGTCATGGCTGGCTCTCCCAGAGACGTTAGTAGTTCTGAGTGTATGTCATCTACTCCTGGGGCCTTGTTCCGACCTAGGTCTTTCAAGGCTCTGTCAAATTCATCTCTCAGTATAGTATCTCCTATTTCATCTTGATCTAATTCCTCTTCCCTTCCTACAACATCGTCTCTAAGTTCATTTCCTTTGTAGAGCTGCTCTATGTACTCTTTCCACCTTTCAGCTTTCCCTTCTTTGCTGAGAACTGGTTTCCCATCTGAGTTCTTGATATTCGTAGAGTTGCTTTTCTTGTCTCCAAATGTCTCTTTTATTTTTCTGTAGGCAGTATCTACTTTTCCCTTCTTATACATTCTTCTACAGATTTGCATTTGGCTTCTAGCCACTCCTGCTTAGCCATTTTGCACTTCCTGTCAATCTCATTTTTTAGTCGTCTGTACTCCATTTTGCCTGTTTCATTTACTGCATTTTTATATTTTCTCCTTTCATCAATTAAATTTAGTATTTCCTGTGATATCCAAGGATTTTTTGTAGGTCTTGCCTTTCTACCTATTTTGTCCTCTGCTGCCTTGACTATTTCATCTCTCAATGCTATCCATTTCTCTTCTACTGTTTTATTTCCCCCTGTTTCTGTCGATTGTTGCCTAAATCTCCCTCTGAAATTCTCCAGAACTTCACTTTCCTTCAATTTATCTATGTCCCATCTCCTTATTTTCCTACCTTTCTGCAGTTTTTTTAGTTTCAGCCTACAGTTCATGACTAACAAGTTTGGGTCAGAGTCTATATCTGCCCCTGGTTCTGGAATCTATGTCTTACCATTATAAAATCTATCTGATACCTTCCGGTGTCTCCTGGTCTCTTCCATGTATACAACCTTCTTTTGTGATTCTTAAACCACGTGTTTGTTACGATTAAATCATGTTCCGTGCAAAATTCTACCAGGCGACTTCCTCTTTCATTCCTCCTGCCCAGTCCATATTCACCTACTATTTTTCCTTCTCTTCCTTTTCCTACTACCGAATTCCGGTCTCCCATCACAATTAAGTTTTCATCTCCCTTAATTGTCTGAATATTTTCCTTTAGCTTCCCATATATTTCTACGATCTCCTCATCATCGGCAGAGCTAGTTGGCATATAAACCTGTACTACTGTTGTCGGTGTTGGCTTCGTATCTATCTTGACAATGATAATGCAACCACTGTGCTGCTCATAGTAGTTTACCCGCATTCCTATTTTCTTATTCATTATCAGTCCTACTCCTGTGATACCCCCAACCGATTTTGTATTTATAATCCTGTACTCACCTGACCAGAAATCCTGTTCATCCTGCCACCGAACTTCACTAATCCCCACTATATCTAACTTCAACCTATCCATTTCCCTTTTTAAATTTTCTAATTATCCTACTCGATTAAGGGATCTAACATTCCACGCTCCGACCCGTAGAATGCCAGTATTGTCTTTCCTGATGACAACATTCTCCTGAGTAGTCCCCGCCCGGAGATCCGAATGTAATATTTTACCCGAGAGGATGCCATCATCATATGTTCATACAGTAGAGCTGCATGTCCTCGGGAAAAGTAACGGCTGTAGTTTCCCCTTGCTTTCAGCCGTTCGCAGTAACTGTGTGGCAAAGCCACATTAGCTGATGTTACAAGGCCAGGTCAGTCAATCATCCAGACTGTTGCCCCTGTAACTACTGAAAAGGCTGCTGCCCCTCTTCAGGAACCACACGTTTGTCTGGCATCTCCACAGATACCCCTCCGCTGTGGTTGCACCTACGGTACGGCTATCTGTATCGTTGAGGCACGCAAGCCACCCCACCTCGGCAATATCTGTGGTTCATGGGGGTGGAATTCTGGGTTATTTATTGCAATTAGAAATGTATCACATTTTGAACAGGAGTCACGTTTCGGTAGTTTAAAGCCTATGTCAAATTCAGATACGAAAATTTCTCCGAATTTACTTTCAGAGACTTTAGGAACCTGATTTTCTTTGCAGTATTCCTCGTATTTATCCCGATATACGGATGCGATTGAGAGATCACAATCCACATACACTTTGTTGGGGTTCTGTTGCCTACTGTAGTGACATATTTTGATATGGCATTGAGAAACTCTCTCAGTGGCTTTCCAACATTTTTATTATACCACGGTGGATCTTTTCCATCCCTAATCGACATCACAGGCACATATTTCTCTAACCCTTTATGTACAATGAACTTAAATTTAGTCCACAATTCCTCTACATCCATAGTACCGGAATTAAACGTTGCCCATTCCTTTTCTAAGTGCGATCCTAACAATTGCTTATCAGCTCTTCCCACCAAAAACACGCTCCTACCCTTCTTGATTGTTTTATGAACTTTGGTCACCATCGACGATATGACGATATCGTGATCACTAATTCCTGTGTCTACACAGATATCGTCAATAAGGTCAGGCCTGTTCGTAGCTATAAGGTCGAAAATATTTCCATTGCGCGTGGGTTGCCGGTTTAACTGCTCAACACAGTTTACGGAGGGTTGTAATTTATTGAATACACAGGACGGTACAACATACACAACAAATGCACGGTACCACAGAATAGGGAGCATACAGAAGGGAAAGCTGGGGGCGGCGCCTTTGATCTGTATGTTACCAAGCGTTGCGCTCGACGCCATATTGAAAAGCAGTAAACGCGGAACTATAGCCATTTAGTACTTTGGCTGGAAATGGACTTTTTACGAACTACAGCTAATCTCACCGACTTTTACGAAACGAAACGGCTTTCATCTATTTTGCGCCATCTTCTTGCACCTAATTGTAATCCAACGAAAAAAAAAAAAATAAATAAAATAAAATAAAATAAAATAAAATAAAATAGGCCTAAATTTTTATACAACTACGTAAATGTACAGTGGAATCGATGATCGTTTTATTTGGTGCTTATCTCTAGAAAAATTCCAATTAACGCCTGCCATGTTTTATTTGACACGAATAAATTCGCACAAAATATTCAGTCAGACTTAGCAGTACAACGTGATTACACAGAACTAATGACGTTTGGGCATATATAAAAGTTGTATTTGCTTTAGGAGTATCATTAATTTACTCATCAGAGAAGGGCATATAGAGGAATCTGTCAACCACAGAGCAGGAACAGCATAAAATAATTATTCCCCTTAATCTATTTGTTTGAGTATCCGAAGAGCATTCGTTGCCAGTATTAGCACACTACGCCTCCAATGCCGTAAGTAAAATTTTACCTGTCTACTTACACACTATTCTTTGTCATTCATTTTATATTATTCCCTGCAACGTTAAACTTATAAAATGTAAATGTACTTCAACATTTCGATGCTGTTGAACTGCTGCAGCAACAGCAACAGCGAGAGTTATCGTCAAGAGAAGAAGCAAGGCTACTTTTAATAATTACGCACACATTACTCTCATTCGAAACTGATAAAATTTAACTTTCACTACACATATAGCGACGTTAACTTACTGCTCAGCATGTTTTGGGAAGGTGAATAAGCTTATATCCTTATTTGTATTAGAATTATTGCGGCAATTAGGTGCTGAACACCATCGGCCGCCTTTTCTTTTATTGCTGCTCCTAATAAAAACGGAACGGCTCCAACTACTGACACACAGTTCTTTCTTTTCACTGTACCAAATACTTGTTTACTTTTATGCGATTCAGGCTGTTAAGAATTAACTAACAAAGACGGCGCATTATCACGCCACAGAGTAGGGAGTGACTACACGTTTACTGCTTTTCAAGATGGCCGATTCCGCGCATGCGCACTAAATTTTGGACGACAGACTGCAGCGGGAGTTTCCTTTCTGTACACTCCTTATTCAGTGACGGTACTGTGGTGGCCAGTCACGGACACAGCTAATGTTTACATGTGAAACCGGCGAGAGCTACACATGACTGAGGCACGCCTCCCACACCGCGTGCTCGCCCGGCCGTGGCGGCGCTGCAGGCCCTCAGAGGCGGCGCCATCGTGCGGCGGACTCGGCCGCGGCGCGGCTTTCACATGCCGCGCACGTACGGGGCGCAGCTTGCAGGGGCGCTCTCCAACACGAAGAATGTGTCCAAAAGTAGCTCGCAAGACAGCTTGTCTGTACCGCCTGAAATGTAACTAGCGAGGTTCGAATCTATACTCGTAAGGTTGAAGTCACCCCCGACTAATATTACATGGCCCGGATACCTATGCACTAGAGCGCGCGCCACATAACTTGGCGGGTGGACTGGCTCTTCTGCGCAGGTAGCTGTGCAGTGGTGGGGGGAGCTGCTGTTGCAGCGTAGCCGGGCTGTGCGTCAGCTACGCTCCGTTCCATTCCGCAGTCAGCTGCTGACTGCCGCCTAGCTTTTAAGTTACGGCCGCATACAAGCGCAAGGAAATGTCAAGCTGCGAGTCTTGAACACACACGGCTGCATAAAAAGTGTAATGCAGAAAAAGAAAAAAAAACGCTCGTTTGATTGTTGGGAAAACTGGCGCATTTACGAGTATTTATGAGTCTCTTTCTCTTGTAGCTATCATGTTTACACGGTAGGGCATAATTTTCTGAGCGGCACAGAAATTCATTTGGTAGCTCAGTCGATTAACACGAAATATCTGTAAATTATATGCACAGTTCTCCTAGGGAGATCAATCTATCCATTATTACTGAAAAACCACATTAGACGTTCACGACAGATTACGAATTCTAAGTAAATTAATTGTGAAGATAAAAAAGTGATAAATTAGATACTGACAAATTTTAGATTTTTCCCTTAATTATATCTTGAAATCTGGATTTTTCGAAGCAGTTATTAAAATACTTTATCAATGACTTAAGTGACATCACATGGAATGGTAGAATAATTGTATATGTTTGGCATTGTACAAGACAAGGAGACTATCTAAAAACGTTACAAGCGACACATGTTCAGTCTTCGTAGACTGATGCCCATCAAGCAAGTGCTTACTGATCAAAGCAACGTGTTTCACATTTCGTCATTTATTACTACCCGGTGACCGTGCTGTCTTGCAACTTTCATTCGCGTAAGTGCGGTATTTGGGCTTGTATGCATTTACAAGCATGCCCTGGTTTGTGACACACTGTGAAGAATTCCATTAGATGTTAGCCACGAAATAATTTTGTCCTTTCTGGTATTTGAAGTAGGAGCTCTGTTCACTTGCACAGAGTGCACACTTGCATTATCCATAACGATAACAGAATTCTCGGCCAGGTACGGAAGCAGTTGACTTGTAAACCACTGACTGAAGACTGCGTAAGTCATTTCAGAATGGTAGTCTTCTGAATGCTTCGTCTTTGACTTAAATATTAATTTACTTTCAGGTATGAATCCTGTTTCTGCCAAAACCAGTTGTCGCTCCGCACAGTACGACACGAACTCGACCGCGCGCAACGGCTGACTGACGGCTATTGGCCAGCAGGTCACGTGGCGTGACGTAGGCCTACCTGTGCTTCTGCGCATCCAGACCTCACCCGCCAAGTTACGTGGCGCGCGCTCTACCTGGTGTAGACTTTCTTTGAATGACTCTAAAACTGCTACAGCAGCATTGGGGGACCGATAAAGATACCTAACTATTAACTTCACTCATTTTAGACCTGTTATACGTGCCCAGATAACTTCACAGTTACTTCCAACCTTGATCTCAGTAGAAACAATACCTTTGACCACAGCGATGAACACTCCTCCTCCTGTTGTTTCCGATTTATCTTTCCGATATACATTCCACGCCTCGCTAAATCTGAACTTGCCACATCATGATTTAGGCAGATTTCGGTGCCTAAAACTGAGCGCAATAATTTCCATGCAGTGCGGCAAATTCGGGAACTTTGTTTTTAATACTTTGAAAGTTTTGATAGTCGAATTTTTAAGACGAACGCGGCCTGAATTCGCTCTCTGAATGTTGACAGGCGAGTGCTCATCAGAGTTAAAGCCTAGCCTAAAAAAAAAAAAAAACCTATGTGCACTCCACAAGTACTCTGCTACCCGAGTAGCCGCTTCCTTAGTGTAGTGCACCCCTGATCTATCTAGGGGCACCCTACATTTCCCCACCCGATAACGCAGATCCAGAAATCTGTAGCCATGACTGTCACAGTGTCGGAGAAGCCTCTGGTTCAGACCCTCCACTCGGCTCCAAACCAAAGGACCCCGATCAACCATGGGAACAATGCTACAAATCGACAGCTCTGCTTGCACCCCGCGTGCGAAGGCAGCAGCCTTCACCAATTCCGCCAGCCCTAGGACCTGAGGATGTCCTCAGAACCCAAGCGACAAGCGTCATTGGTGCCGACGTAGAAAACTAATCAACTTTTAACTAGCCTAGAACCTTAATAAAAGGCGACTGGCGGCTGACTGAACGGTGGTTAGTGGTAACTACACCGTCAAAACAACGAAACTGAGTCCGGAACTTTTCAAAATGAACAAGAAAATCTGTGAAATACACTGCTATCAAATGCGCGGGAATATAAGATTTCTTAAAGCGTAGCACGAAATAAGGAAGTGACAATATGACACTTTAATCACGTACCTTGCAATAGACGGAAACTACACACACGGTATTTATCACAATACGCGAGAATAAACTCTTAATACAATAGCACAAACGAAATCTGCCAAGTAGGTGAAAAGAAATCTCTTAAAAACAGAAGCACTAACGAAAATTAAGAAATTAACTGGCTACGAAATTTCACGCAATTAAGTTATGGTACTTAGCGCTCTGGGCAATGAGACAGCGACAACATCTGGCATTGCAATTTATATATATATATATATATATATATATATATATATATATATATATATATATTGGAGTCAAAGTTAATTTTATATACAAAGAACAGTCTAGAGTCCAAAAAGTTTATTTTTTCCGACTACATCAATGGATCTACGTTTACTGCAGATGTCTAAGACAAGACCGAAACTAATCGGATTTTATTTATTTATTTTGCACTCTAGACTGTTCTATATAATTCTGTTGCTTACGGATCATCCGTTCCAGGGAGCAATGTGATTCTGCCATTTATTATTCAGTATTTATATGCGCTGTTGTTAGTGGAGAACCATATTTTTAGTAATGCCTGGCCCTGCGGCCTGAACTGAATTGTAATTTCTTTTCTGTAGAGACTCATTATTTAGTGTAGTTTGCCCTCAGATATTTTGGTCCCGACACGACCGTTGTGGAACTGAGGATATTTTGAAAGGGAAGAAACTGTTTATTTACTGTTATCATGCCTCATTTTAACTCTTTTAAAGTTTTGTTGAGTGTGGCTTATCTTCTCTGATGCTTATGCAGAAACTTTTATTAAATATGTGTTATGGTAACCTTATAACTACGTGGCATGTACACATGCGTGAAATATATTTAAGGCCTTGTTGTAATTGAGTCTAGAGGCATTCTAGTCGTAGTATTTGGTAAAGATATTTTTAAGTAATGTTTAGGTGTGTTAAATCTCATTTTATTAATATTGTATTTTATATACCGGGTGGTCAGAAAGTCAGTATAAATTTGAAATCTTAATAAATCACGGAATAATGTAGATAGAGGTAAAAATTGACGCACATGGTTGGAATGACATGCGGTTTCATTAGAACCGAAAAAAAGTTCAAAAATGTCCGACAGATGGCGCCTCTTTTGATCAGAAAAGCAATAACAAATTAAGACAAAGCAAAGACGATTTTCTTTACAGGAAATGCTCAATATGTTCACCATCATTCCTCGACAATAGCTGTAGTCGAGGAATAATGTTGTGAACAGCACTGTAAAGTATGTCCGGAGTTATGGTGAGGCATTGGCGTCGTACGTTGTCCTTCAGCGTCCCTAGAGAAAAAAAAAGTTCAAATGTTTGTTAAGCTTAAGGGACTTAACTACGGGGTCATCAGTCCTAAACTTACAAACTACTTATGAACTACCTACAACTAAGGACGGCACAAATATCCATGCCCGAGGGGGGATTCGAACCCCCGACCGTAGTGACCGTGCAGACCGTGACTGAAGCGCCTCAGTCCCCTCGGCCACCGCGGCCGGCGTCCCTAGAGATGTCGGTCGATCAGGTAACCCCAAAGCCAATAATCGCACGCACTGAGGTCTGGGGACCTGGGAGGCCAAGCATGACGAAAGTGGCGGCTGAGCACACGATCATAACCAAACGACGCGCGCGAGATCTTCAACGCGTCTAGCAATATGGGGTGGAGCGCCATCTTGCTAAAAATCGTACGTTCCAGGAGGTGTTTATCAGTCAGGCTGGGGATGATGCGATTCTGTAACATATCAGCGTACCTCTCACCCGTCACGGTAGCAGTTACGAAACCAGAATCACGCACTTCCTCGAAGAAAAAAGGCTCGATAACGGTAGATGTGGTAAATCCAACCCATACAGTGACTTCCTCGTCGTGCAATGGAGTTTCCACGACAGTTCTAGGATTTTCGGTTGCCCAAATTCTTCAGTTATGGGCGCTGACAGACCCTCGGAGCGTGAAATGAGCTTCGTCGGTCCACAAGTTACTCAATCAATCGCATCTTCCGCCATCTTTTGAAACGCTCACACCGCAAATGCCCTCCGCTTTAGTAAATCGCCAGACAACAGTTCATGATGCCGATGGATTTTGTAAGAATAGCATCGGAGGGTACGCCTAAGTGCCAACCAAACAGTAGTGTATGTAATGCCGGTGCAATGTGCGACTGCACGAGCGCTGACTTCCCCGTGCATAGACGAACCCGCTACAGTCTCAATTTCTTCCTGAACTGTCTCGCCTTGCGCTCGACGGCCACTATGGGGTCTATCGTCTAAACAACCTGTGGCATCGAACTTCGAAATCATTCTCAAAATGTTCAAATGATTGTAAATCTATCGGACCAAACTGCGTGGTCATCAGTCCGTAGCTTACAAACTACTAAAACCTAGGTAAACTAGCCTAAGGACAACACACACACACATGCCCCAGGGAGGACTCGAACCTCCACGGCGAGCAACCGCGCGCTCCGCAGCAAGATGCTTTTAGTCTGCTCGGCTACTCCACCGCGGCAGAAATCATTCTCGCCACATCTGCATTTGTCAACGGACCTTTACCCGTTCGAATCCCCTTCCTATGGCGATAGGATCCTAACGCTGAACTAGCACATTCCCCATTCTGATAATACAGCTTCACTAAAAGCGTCTTTTCAGGTAACGTCAACATGCTGCGACTGCTGGTGCATCTGATTCACATTACAGCTCCTTTCGTACACGATTTTCATGCGCAGTCATTGACGTGTTGCTGTCTAGCGCCATCTATCGGACATTTTTGAACTTATGTTCTATTTATTTATTTATTTTTGTTCTAATAAAACCCCATTTCATTCCAAGCATGTGTGTCAACCTTTACCTCTCTATCTACATTATTCCGTGATATATTAAGTTTTCAAATTTATAGTGACTTTTTGATCACCCAGTATATTCTAATGTGGCAAAGTTAAACATGTGTTGGGGAAATTATTAGTAAGCTTACGTCCCCTTGATTAGTTGTTTTGGTGTTCAAATCTATAAGGGATTAATTCATGCGTCCCAGAGTTCTATCCATTGCGCTTAAAATTATTTAATAAATTTCCTATAAGCAGTAACGGGCTTATGCTAAATTCTTTTCTCCCTGTGATCCCGTCCTAGTATCAAGTGAGATCGTTTTGGGGTCTCATCAACATATGTGGTATTGAGTTTGTTGGAAATAGTTTAATTGCTTTTTCCGCTGTCTTGCCAAGTTTGACGTTTTTCCTTCAGCTGCAGACGTGGTGGCTGATTTGTTATGTTAAATACTATACTTATTGCATTCTCTGTACGTTTCCTACGCTCCACCCTCACTGATTTTTCTTAATCTTTATGAAGAAAGAACGTTCCTGAGTAGAATATCGATGTCCTTCTGCCAAAGGGCAGGTCTTTTGGTGTTTCCTAACCATTTTTCTATTTTTAATAGTAAATGAAATTACTCAGTAAAAGCCTGTACATTACAAGATAATTGTAAATAAACTGTGACGCAATGTACCGTTTCCCTAATGTAAAGAATATGTTAAAATCAATATAAATGATGCTGTTCCCACTCTTACAATATCGTATTCAGTCGGCCGCTTGGAGCGTTAGACTATAAGGGAGCTATAACAAAAATCTGCGTGATCATCGTGACTGCATGTGTTAGATTGTGGTAATATTTTACGCAATAAAGCAGGAGTACCAACCAACCATTCAAACAGAGAGTCCAACTAAAATTAAGCCCATTCATCCTAATGCTAACTGCGGAAGTACCAGCCTGTTACAGGCTTAGTAACCTCAAACTTAGGTTCCAAACTTTGAAGCAGAATAACCAAGGAGGAACTGTGTGTTATCGGAAAAGGCAGAACAAAGAATTAAAATGCATTTAAAAGGTATTCAGATACATCAACATTGTACGAAAATCTTACGTGTTGACAAGAACGCCTCTGACGCAACGACAATTTGGAAAAACGGAAAATGAATTTGCACTCCTTTTTCTGAAAGCTGTAATCCTTAGGCGCCGACTATTGGGTGAACCTAGATCCGATGCGCCAATGCCTGCTGCCAGCGGGCCCCGTTATCACTCCCCACAAAAGGAACAGATAAGCCGCAACCACACACTCACAGAATACGACGTAGCGGCAAAAACACAACACGGTCACATCGCCAGCTGTCGTAGTTCCGCAAGCGGCCGCCAGACAGCGCGTCGCGGCGCGCTTCCTCTCTCCTGCCCTCTGTCGACGGAATACCGAACTACTAGGACGCCCAACGCAGCAATCTCCTACAGAGGTCATGCCGAGATTTTCAGGGAGCAATTGTTCGTTACGAAATCTAATTTTGTGTAGTTAAAACCAACACTGCGGTTTATTTGTGACATAACCCCTGCCTTTGACACCAATTTGTGCGCGCTCTGAGGCCGTTTTCTGAGTTACACGTTATTAGAACACTCGTATCTTGTGTGCCCTTACAGAACAGTGTAATTAAGTAGCGTGTGGCTAAATGTTATCACACATGTTTTATAAACACCGTTGTAATCCAGAATGTGTGTGGAATAATTGGAGCGGAAAAGATATCAGTTCGCATAAATTTGTATACCGTTGTTGGCTCCATGGTCAATCATAATATTTTTACAGACTAAAGCCGTGCCTCGATGTTGTTAGTGTCTAAGAATTATGCCAGTCGATTATTCATCTGTTTTATTCATTATAATAGTAATAATAGCAAGAGTATTAGAAACGTCCCTAATTTATTTGAATCTAGTTTTTGTGATAGCAAATAAGAAGAGAACGCACTCTTTCGTATTATTGTTGGAAGTCTTCCCTAAAATTAATGAGGAATACTAGTCGTCCCGACAATGCTTCGCAATTCCTAATATGTATGTACTCTTGATTTGAACGTCAAATGTGCAAAATTTTATCGCAATCGTACGGATGATATTGATATCCCAAAGAAAAGAAAATTTTCCTATTTTCTGGCCAACTATTCCAAACTTTTACTTCACTCAAACCTTCCTCTCGCTTTGAATGTCGAATGCGCAAAATTTTATCGCAATCACATAAATGGGATTGATATTTCATAGAAAAATCTCTTTCTGTTTTTTTTCCGAATTTTCCAATTTTCTGGGAAACTTTTCCAAATTTTTATTTCATAAGAACGTTACTCTTGCTTTGAACATCATATATGTAAAATTTTATCGTAATCAGGCGAATGATATTGATATCCAATTGAAAGAAGCTCTTTCAGTTTCTCGCGAATTTTCAAATTTTCTGGGTAACTTTCCCAAATTTTTAGTTCTTTCGTTGAACGTCAAATGATTAAAATTTTATCACAATCGGATGAACCGTTCTCAACTTGTAGTGTTAAGTTCATTTAGAAACACACTGAAAAAGGAACTTGGTTCGAATTTTGCGACTTTCCTTTTTAACTGTCCCTCTTTTCTTTACTCAACATTTTTCCAAGACCATAATGAACATCCCAAAAAAAGAATAGTGATGAAGTTATAGTGATGAATTCAATCAAAAACACATTGAAAAATGCACTTTCAGTTTTTCTCAAATTTTCCAATTTCCCGGTAGATTTTCTAAAAAAATTATTTCAGTCAAACCTAGCAATTGATTTTTATTCATAGAAAAAAATCGCTTTCGGTTTTTCCTAAATTTCCTGTTTTCCGGGCGACTTTTCCCAATTTTTATTTGATGCTAACCCTCCTCTTGCTTTCAAAATTAAATGTACAAAATTCTATCGCAATTGGACGAACGGTATTGATAGCTCACTGAAAAAAGCTGTATCAGTTTTTACCGATTTTCCTCTTTTCCGGGCAACTTTTCCATATTTTATCACCGTTTAAACTTCCCTGAACTTGCACGAATATTTGAAGACTAATATTAGCCAAATCGGTTCAGCCGTTCTCGAGTTTCAGCGAGACTAACGAACAGTATATATATATATATATATATATATATATATATATATATATATATATATATATATATATATATTATCGGAGCATTCTGAACAGTTATTAACTTTCATCGAGGTAATTATAAGAAGAATGTCTTGAGGCGTATCGCTCATTTGCTGCAATAATATCTTAAGTTTCAGAATTGTTTTAATGTTTGGGAATTATTATATAAACCTAACAAATTTCCGGAAATTGATGAAGTAACAACTGCTTATGTGGACATGAATTAAGGGCCAATACTTAATTTCATAATTCCCCCGAACGTTTTAGATTTTTCGCTGGGTTTATTTATAAATAACAGTTCTGCTACCAGTCACGATTTTTACATTTCGTTTAGCACGATGCGTTTCGGATAATAATGCTTATTTTCTTATGCGTTTTTTGTGCTATCGATGTAGTTGCGGTGTTTTGTATATGTGAGGTTTTGCATAATTTTGTCGTCTTTCTGCAATGATTGAAAACCCCCAAATTTTAGTTGTTGATAGTTCTTTTCACATAGTAAATGGCGAAAACTTCTGAAAAACTTCTTCTTTCAGTTTCCTTATCATCCATTTGTGTAGAATCACACACACATTAAACATCACAACTCAAATTGTATGCACAGCAGAGTAACGCACTTTTACGTGGCCCCTGAGCGCAGAATGTTGGGAGCAGAAGGTTGGATTCAGCTCGTAGCGCTTTGGCTGTCAGGACAAACTCTTTCTCCCAGTGCAGCCAGCTTATGGCGTATCGTTTGCGGCTTTTAAAAAACAACGTGTCATGGGTTATATGTCCACAGAAGAAACAGGAAATTAAGCATGACTGTAATATTTGTGTAATCGATAACTGGAACTTACATCTAAAATGTCCCCAACCATTGTTGATTCCATTTTTGAGATTTAAGTCATAGTCGCCTCATACTCAGACCTTCACTAACAGTTTAATTATTGATAGTATCTAATCCAATACGTGGAACGTTTTGTCTCCCCATATGATATTTTAACTAAAGTTGCCCCGTAATGACGCCTATACTTACAGATTAAATACACGAAGTATTGCGTAACTTATCTTCGTCCACTACTAATTTCTTTCAGATTTTACATCTGAGTTTGAAGTCATATTTATCTCATACCTTATTCACAGATTACACATATGAAATATCGTTTTCTCGACTCCTCACCCAATACTGTCAATTTTAAGATTCCGCCTCTGAGATTGAAATCATAGTTCAAATGTTTGTAATTCTATCGGACCAAACTGCGTGGTCATCAGTCCCTAGCTTACAAACTACTTAAACCTAGGTAAACTAACCTAAGGACAACACACACACACACACCCATGCCCCAGGGAGGACTCGAACCTCCACGGCGAGCAACCGCGCGCTCCGCAGCAAGGCGCTTTAGACCGCTCGGCTACTCCACCGCGGCGAAATCATAGTAATCTGATACTTAGATCTTTACTTACAGACTACAAACACGGAGTAGTATCCAAATCTTGTTATATCCTCATCCAATACTGTTAAGTTTTTGATCCCATATCCCAGTTGTAAATCATAGTTGCCTCATACTCAGATTATATTTACAGATTACACACATGAACTATTATTTAAATCTTGTCACTTCATCCAATACTGTAAATTTATGATCCATCATTTGAGATTCAAACTATGTCCATATTCTGTCCATTTTATATTGTTTAGACTCAGCCGAACATATGAATTTTATTTTTGTTTTATAATTGGTTCCAAGCCATATATTATTTCAACATGGTACTTATATCTTAGTTTCTAGGAAATAAAAAAGTAAAAAAAAAAAAAAAAACCCTGATTAAATACTAATATGTATACATATGAACAAGTATATAATTAATGTGGAAAGAAAGAGGATTGCGTACATTTATGTTCGTACATTCTGATTGGAGTTTGTTCATTCTGTATAACAATTGCTTGTACAGGACTTGAAGATAGTAGCTTGGTTCATCGAAGCTGCTTGCTAGCTAATAAATAATAAAATGAAAATACAGATGATGGTGTTACTATTCATTGCTCTATATATGGCTGGAGCTCCAGCTACCATACATAAGATTGAGTAAATCAACCTAATTTTAATGAAGTATAAGCGAAACCTCATTCTCTAATTTTCACCGTTTCATCGGTCACTAACATTTATTGCCCACTTTGCGCTGTTTTGACCAGCTGAATTTTCACGCTCACATTGCATTTTCTGAGTTTTGAATTGATACTGTCTTGCGTTGCACGTATGCGCGGTAAATGAGGTTTAGCTTTTAAGGGTAACGATTAATAATAATAATAATAATTATTATTATTATAAGACAGTATTAATTCACAACTCAGAAAATGCAATGCAAGCGTGAAAGTTCAGCTGGTCAAAACAGTGCAAAGGGGGCAATAAATGTTAGTGACCTATGCAAGGATGAAAATGAGAGAATGTGGTTTCGCTTATACTTCATTAAGATCAGATTGATTTTTTTTCCATCTTTTGTATGATCGCATGTTGCACATGCACTCAAACAAAGAAGATGAAGTTGTAATAATAATAATAATAATAATTTCTTTGAGTGCGTGTGCAACAGTGATAAAATATCAGTATCAGCCTTGTTTTTTAATGTGAGTAAAAATTTTGAAACAGGTATCAGAAGAGTCAGATGCATTATTTTTACGTTCATTTACCATGTAATTATAACAGTTTCAACACAGTGATTGTATTTAAAACAACTGTATTCATAACAAGTTGCTCTATACTATTTTGTTTGACGGTCAGTTAGAATACCTAAATTTCACAAAAATATATTTTTTCTGTATAACGAATTATTTGAGCTACTCGTCTGTCTGCTTTTCACATATTGTAGCATAGACTTTGCATAGTTCTGTTTAAAAATAAATTTTCCGACTTTTCTGTTGTTGTGCGCTGAGAGCAACGCATTTAAAAATTAAATAGTCTGAATAGATTCCCATTCTCAAGTAGTCAGCCGGCCGCGGTGGCCGAGGGGACTGAGGCGCTCCAGTCACGGTCTGCACGGCCACTACGGTCAGGGGTTCGAATCCCCCCTCGGGCATGGATATTTGTGCCGTCCTAGTTCGTAAGTAGTTCATAAGTAGTTTTTAAGTTTAGGGACTGATGACCCCGTAGTTAAGTCCCATAAGCTGTACAAACATTTGAACATTTGATTCAAGTAGTCAGCGTAATGTAATCGTGTCGCGAAAGTATTTTAACAGACTAGTTTCAAGAATACTTGCTGAAGGTTGATCATTCAATACATTTTTCACAGTATTCATTGTTTTTGCTGTATAACATATTTACAAGATAATTCTCTGCTGATAGAAGGGCATGATTTCATTGACTTGGCCTTCTTTTTCAGTTTAGTTACAATATTAAGCATCTATGTTTTCGAAAATCTGCATCGTATATTTTGTTTTTCCTTCAGTCACAGTTGTGTCAGTTGTTTTGTCGTCATGAAGACTAAGAACACGCAGTAACTTCACGAATTTGCTGGACAGTAGGTAACTTGGGGTAAGACCACTCTAGGGAAGACGTTGAACAGTACTATATTGAAACAAGTTTGACGTCATTGTGGCGCTACTTCGTTAGCAAAGAGGGGCGGTTTTGTGCGCACGAGTTTATTATGTGCGTAGACAGCTTATTCATCGTCGCTAATGTATTGACTTTAGTCTTGTGTAGTTCGCGAAAGAACGAGTTCGGAAGAGCGCTCCCACAGGCGAACTACGCGAACTAGTTTGTAGATCCCTCGCCTCTTAGTACGTCCGCTCCTTTTCCGAAGAGTGGCGAGGAGCAGCGAGAGGACGCGAGAGCGCGCAGAATCGCGTGATTCCCTTCTGCCAGTTACCGTCATTTCGAGCTGAGATGCAGCTCAGTTGTAGTTTCATAGTTAACTGCCACAAATTTTCTTTTCTAAGGTATTCAGCAGTGTCATAACAAAGGAAAGAGCTCTTTTAGTAGAGGGAGCAAAAGCCAAAAAGAGCGGACGAACTAAAAAGAGCGACCTACTTCGCGGCCGAGCTGCGAACTAAAAGAAGAGATACCGGTCGCGCACTAAAATATATGCAATCGGTCGCGATCTAAAACATGCGTTACCGGTTGCGAACTATTATGTCAAACGTATCTCGCTTGTTAGTTCGTTGGATTCTTTTCCGAAGACCGACGGGCAGTAGCGAGAGGGCGCGTAGCAGAATTAAAAATCACGTGTTCGCCTTCTGCTGATGAGTCATTTCGAGGTGAGCGTCTGCCTGCTAGATTACATAGTTCAGTGCTACAAAATTTCTGTTTTGAAGTATTCTGCACTCTGCAATATCTGACTAATAAATTCCATAACACTAAGATATAGAGATAAGCCTAAACTTAAACGCGAGAAATTATCCACAAACTGTTTCTTTTGGTTTGCGTGATATCGTTAGTGGCTCACGAAGCAAGCGCATGAAGCAGTTAGGTGGGGGAACTTCTCCACCTGCATGCGCAGACCACGCCGCTCAGCAGTCACTGGGAGCGGACGAACTAAAAGAGGGAACTAGTTCGCGGCAGAGCCGCCAACTAAAGTGAGCGCTCCCGATCGCGAACTATTGTGCGCAAGTCTAATTGGCTTAACCCTAGAATCTTGAGGCGTAGGTGAATTGCAATGTTCTGTGGTTCATAATATCCGATCAGAACCATGTCACTCGTGTTAAGATTCCCAACGGTAAGTGATTGCTAGGTTTCACGTGGTGATCCTTCTCTCTACTTTAAATGCTTTCTTTGATCACTTTCGTCTCAATGACAGATCCGCCGAGTAAAAATTTGATAAATGTTTCAAATTATGTGTGAAATTGCTGTAAATCACGAAGTGCCCATTATAAAATACTGAATCCATAATGTCAAATTATTTCCGCGCCTTCGGCAGCAAGCTTTCTGATTGTTGACATTAATTCATAACAAATGTAGCTATTAAAAAATTGGGACATCTTCACATCACTAATAGCCCAACTCCTTCACCAATACAGGGAAGTGTGACTCTCTACCATGGCGATGTCTTGCTCATTATTCATTAAAGTAATTCAAATACCATACTTATTTTTTTCCTTTATATACATTATTTATATACGCTACCACTGACACACACACACACACACACACACACACACACACACACACGTAAAAAACAGCGACGTGAATGGCACACCTGTCAATTAAAAAGTGCACAAGTACCCTATTTCATAATGATTGGTCCAACCGTGCCGACGTCTAATGTAAGGTACAAATCATGAAGTACCATACGGCGGATTGGAGCGTATAACAAGAACTATCGAGAATGGCAAATTTCGTGGTGATTTATCGAATGATGGCTATTGATCACAATGTTACGATCGAGAGTGCAAACAGAATCATCATTTTTGCATTTCAAATGTTCAAATGTTTGTACAGTTCATGGGACTTAACTACGGGGTCATCAGTCCCTAAACTTACAAAGTACTTATGAACTACTTACGAACTAGGACGGCACAAATATCCATGCCCGAGGGGGGATTCGAACCCCCGACCGTAGTGGCCGTGCAGACCGTGACTGGACCGCCTCAGTCTCCTCGGCCGCCGCGGCCGTTTTTGCAGTTAGTCTGAATTTTCGGACATTGCTCTTTTCCCTTATAAATTTTCCAAGGCCACAAGGAAGAAGAAAAGGAATCATGTACATCCATTGTTCGAATCTTGAGTTATGACCTTCACTTCACAGAAAAAACAATAAACCCTTCCAATGTTTCCCGAATTTTACGGTTTAGAAATTTTTCTTTGTTGTCAAACTTACTAGTCCACGTCGATCTCAATTCATGGGGCAACCATTTATTTTTTATTCATATAGATTGTAAAGGCAATAGTTGCTGGTAGCAAACTAAGAGCGTTGGAAATTTAAGTAGTGGCAACTATTTATTTATAACCGATACAAATACATGTTTGCTCCTGTGACTGTCCAATGTAGTCCCCAGCGTTGTGTAGAACCCGTTAACAGTGACGTGGAAGGTAGTGTACCGTTGGCAGAGCCTGTTCTGTTTACGGTAGAAGAGGATGAACAGAGAGAGAGAAGAGATAGGACAAGTACTAACTCATGGCTTCAATAAATAAATACCCGGGACGCCGGGTTTTCAGCTAGTTCTCCTATAAATATGTTTTTAGTAGAAAGGAGATATCTATTAGAGAGAGAGAGAGAGAGAGAGAGAGAGAGAGAGAGAGAGAGAGAGAGAGAGAGAGAAAGAAAGAGAAGGGATCGGAGAAGTACTGACTCAAGGTTTTAATAAATAAGTAAATGCCATGGAAACACCGGGTATTTAGATAGTATCGCATAAATCATATTAAAGCATTAGCGCAACCTACTGAAATACAGAATATACCTGGCCCAGTCGCGTGCCATACAGGTAAGTGATTCCTCCCCAAATTCGAAGAGAAATGCACAATCATTCATGGTGTGTTTTTGTGATATTCCTGGCCTATGGCCACTTCATATTTCTGACCGATTCTTTGCTAACATTGTACGTGTCTTAAACGCGGAAGAAAGAAGTGCAGCATTTTTTGAAATGTGGGGTGGGGAGCAGTAGCATATGGCACAGTAAGTGCTGGTTCCTATGGGAAAGCCCGCCTATGTTACTGGTACTCTCCTCGCATTGGCTGCTGCATTTCACGTCACGTGATTTCTTTTGAAGTTAGTTTTGTTTATTATATACTAAATATTAAATATTCAGAGCTGAGAATTTTTGATAAATATATCTCAAGGACAGGCTAGGTTTTGACAGTTTAAAAAGTTTAAGGTGCCTTCTCTTATTGTAACAAGAGAAGAGCGATTTTGCTGAAGGTGCGCGACGGCCATGTTTTGGCGCTAAATAGAGCGTCAGGTGCCCTCTCTCAACGCGCCGCAGTTTCAGTCTTGAGCTGACCACTATACGCGCCGGACCGCACCGCTCACGAGTAAAGATTTGTGTAATAGTGATAGCAGTCGAGGTCTCAACATGAACTACGGGCAGCATAGGATGTGTCGTATTAACAATAATTGTTCATATCTTATTATTTAATAAATGGCATCCCTGACAATTAAAAATCTTGCGAGTCGCTTCTTATGCTTCCATCCTACAGAACTTATTTTAACCTCACTTGTATGCTGTAGAAGAACCAACGACCTATGTGCTGTCTTCTGCGCTGGGGACACAACTATAGAAGACAACAGGTTAGTTAGAACTCTATGCTTTCCATAAAGACTTTGACAGCAACTACGGTACCTCGTGCGTAATGTAGGGCGGTACAATCGCACACTGCTACGCAAAAGCATCCGCAAGGATGTGAAGGTTTCAGAGGACTTGTGGGAGGAAGCAGTACTAACTTCTCCGTCCACAAATAAAAAATCCTAGGAAGCTTGTATTTTTCGAAGACATTCGGCATGCACAAATGTGTGTGTGTTCATTTGCGCTGTTGGGATTTTAAGGGCATTCGCGTAGTTAAAGAAAGGAATTGTGTGGGCACAATTAACTGCTTTAAAGGAAGGTCAGCGCGGTCGACAAACTAGGAGGAAAAACTGGTCAGCTGTTGGAGGCATGACTCGCTCCTCGCGGAGACGCGCGGCGGTGACGTCAGAGGCAGTCATGCGTGACCGCGCGTGCTCGGTGGCGTCAGCTGCTCCTGACGAATCCTGACCGCTCATTCTCTGAGCTCAAGGTGTCCGTCACGCGGGCACGCGCGGAGCTCTGAACGTGACCAGCCATCGGCTGTCGGATAAAGAGCATGCCTGGGAACGACACGTTGACGGAAAGCAGTGAAAAAGCTACGGCCGCGGCGGAATAGCCGCGCGCACTACGGCGCCTTGCTAAGGTGCGCGCAGCCGTTCTACTTCGGAGGTTCTAGTCCTCCCTCGGGCATGTGTGTGTGTTTGTTGTTCTTAGGATAAGTTGAAGTAGTTTAAGTACTTTATCCATTTCAGCAACTGTTCAGGTTATAAATTAATAAAATTCAGCTTATGATAACTTATTTATTTTAGACGACCGGTTTCGGGCCCTTGAGTGCCCTTTTTCTGGTCTCTATACAGACAAACAAGTGGATTGGTGTACAGTAAAGGCTATAAAACGTACAAAAGTCGGTTACAGAAATTTGAAGCAGTTTGGAACCAAATCGATTGTAATAAAAGATATGTTCATATAATGGGATAAAATTAACACTTAGATTTTAGTATTGTTGATTAATGAATGTAGCTACATGCTATTAGGTGAATCAACACTGCGTGCAGAGATTATGCAATGAATAACAATCAGCTGCTAACAAAGTATCTATGGATGAGCCTCATAGCGAGAGAGTAAAAATAAATAAGGAAAAAGGTTATGGGAAAACGTAATACTCGATGTGTTGAAAAGAAAAGCGTGAAGAGGGGAGCAGGTGACTGATAAAACAGTCGCTTAACAAATTAATATTTAGTAGTGTAAGAGGTAAAATGATAAGTGGCGCCATAGGCGGAATATTTCGGAACTAGCAGCTTACACAGTAGTAGTATGCCCTGACAGTGACATTCTAAGCATCCTACTACTGTGTCAGCTGCTAGTTCCGAAATATTCCGCTTATGGCGCCACTTATTTTACTTCTTACACTACTAAATATTAATTTGTTAAGCGACTGTTTTATCAGTCACCTGCTCCCCTCTACACGCTTTTCTTTTCAACACATCGAGTATTACTGTTTTCCCATAGCCTTTTTCCTTATTTATTTTTACTCTCTCGCTATGAGGCTCATCCATAGATACTTTGTTAGCAGCTGATTGTTATTCATAGCATATTCCCTGCACTCAAGTGTTGATTCTCCTAATAGCATGTAGCTACATTCATTAAGCAACAATACTAAAATCTAAGTGTTAATTTTATCCCATTATATGAACATATCTTTTATTACAATCCATTTGGTTCCAAACTGCTTCAAATTTCTGTAACCGACTTTTGTACATTTTATAGCCTTCACTGTACACCAATCCACTTGTTTGTCTGTATAGAGACCAGAAGGAGGGCACTCAAGCGCCCGAAACCGGTCGTCTAAAATAAATAAATTATCGCAAGCAAGTAGTTGCCGAATTTTATTAATTTATATTTAAAGTAGTTTGTATGTTTAGGGACTGATGACCACTGCAGTTAAGTCCTATAACCTTAAAGTGTTTTTCAACTTGTGAGTCGCGACCCCCAGAGGAATCGCAGTGTTTCTCGGGGTACGGGGGGGGGGGGGGGCTCGCCGTCACAGGAGGAAGTAGTTGCTCTGTATAATAACTAGGGGCTCAGTAATACAAAAAGGACGTATACTAAGTGAAATATATGTAATGTTAAAGTTACGGAGTTCGTTAGGTAACAGTTATTGTTAATTAAATTGTCATATGTCTAATACATATAAAGCAGAGTGTCCGTATGTTTCATTGTGTGTACCTGTTGCATACAAATCTACAGTTGAGCTCCAATATTTTTCAAATTTAGTACACGTAAGATTCAATCCATGAGAACAGTCGCCGTTAAGCGTAAGAATCACATACGATAGATAGTTGACGAGATATGACGTCATAAACAATGAGATGTGTTAGAAACTGCTGTATTTAGCGACAATGCTGCTCATTTTCTCCTAAACCACTGGGCCGATTTAAACCAAAATTGGTGCACACATTCATTACCTGAGGTAACAATTGTTGCAGGGTTAAGAATCACGTACGACACATGGTTCAGAAGGAATTGCAAGAAACTGCCACATAAAACGATGTGACTTTATAAATATGCTATATGAGACAGAGTATTCAGCGACTTTCAGCAAACTTTAAATAAGATTTCAAACCATTATTATTGAACTTTTTTCCCCTGATAATCATAGCAAAATCATGAAAGGAAAAATGTTTCTCGCTTACTACTTTTCTGCTGTTTATGGAGTAAAACTACGGCATTCGGTATGACATTACAATTTATAATTTGTACACTACAAATTGTAGCCGCAGGAAATTTTACAGACAGTATACACACATATAGTTGAATGTACCTTCCAAAATTGTATCACAGTACGACACGTAGTTCATGAGATATGAGCACATAAACAGTAACATTCATGGAAAACCGTGCCATCAAGCACCAGGTTTTAATCTATCACGTCTTTACTACTAATTGTATTCCCAAGACATTTTACAGACATATAGCCCTTATACAAAAGAATATATACCTGAAAAGTGACAGGAATAAATACATAAATACCCAGGCAACGCCGGGTTTAAGCTAGTCTTCTATATATAAAGCAGTGTGTCCGTATGTTTGTACGTGTTGGATACAAATCTACAGTTTTGATCCAATCCTTATGAAATTTTGTACACGTAAGATTCAATCCATGAAGACGGTCGCCTTAAGTGTAAGAATCACATACGATATATAGAGATACGCGAAAAACTGCTGCATTTTGCGACAATGCTGCACATTTTCTCCTAAACCATTGGACCGATTACAACCAAATTTGGTACACACATTCCTTACCGTGAGGTAAAAATTGCTGCATGGTTAAGAATTACATACGACACATGGTTCAAAAGATATAACGTCATATCCAATAAATATAGCAAAAATGCCATATAATGCGGCGAGACTTTCGAAATACACTGTATGAGAATGACAGCACTTAGGGACTTGCAACAAACTTTAAACATAATTTCAAACCTTTATTAAACTTTTTCTCGCTGGCACCATAGTAAAATGATGAAAGGAAAAAAAGTTTCTCGCTTACTACTTCTCCGCTGGTTATGGGGCTCTCGGTATGACGTTACAATTTATAATTTGAACACTAAAAATTGTAGCGACAGGAAATTTTACAGACAGTATACACATATATAGTTGAATGTAGCTTCTAAATTGTATCACATTCCGACACGTAGGTCATGAGATATGAGCATGTAAACAGTAACGTTCATGGAAATTGGTTTAACACGCACCAAGTTTTCAAAAATGTTCGAATGATTGTTAAGGTTAAGGGACTTAACTGCAGGGTCATCAGTTCCTAAACTTACAAACAACTTATGGCGCGTGTGTGTGTACGTGTTGCATACAAATTTACAGTTTGCTTCCAGTCTTTATGAAATTTTGCACACGTAAGCTTCAATCCCTGAGGACGGTCGCAGTAAGTGTAAGAATCACGTACGATACATAGTTCGCGAGATATGACGTCATAAACAATGAGATGCGCGAAAAACTGCTGCATTTAGCGACAATGCTGCTCATTTCACATACTACATATGGTTCAGAAGATATGACGTCATAAACGGTAGGAGTTGCAAGAAACTGCCACATAATGCAACCATAATTTATGAATACTAGATATGAGAATGTGTTAAGTCGCTAAGTAATCTCAGAGTTTAAATATAATTTCAAACCTTTATCGAACTTATGTCACTGACAGCCACAGCAAAATTAGAAAGGAAAAAAGTTTCTCGCTTACTAAATTTCCGCTCTTCATGGACAAAAACTACGGCATTCGGAATGACGTTAAAATTTATAATTTCTACACTACACATTGCAGCCGCAGGAAATAGTACGGACTGTATACACACATACAGCTGAATGCGCCTTCGAAATGATATCACAGTACAAGTCGTTCATGAGACATGAGCACATAAACAGTAACGTTCATAGAAAACTGCCCTATTACGCACCAAGTTTTAAACTATTATTTCTTTATTACTAATTGTATTCCCAAAAGATTTTACAGACATACAACCATTATACAAATGAATATATTCCTGAAAAATGACAGGAATAAATAAATAAATACCCTGGCAGTGCTGAGTTTTCAGCTAGTAAAGATATATAAGAAGTAAGACTTTCTTGCATAATGTAGGAAATTATAAGTATTCAAACAAAGAGAGATAGTATTCAAAATACAAATGATATCTGATAATCATCCTTTCATTTGATAGAAAACGTGACTATAAACATTACCTCTTGTTACTTGTTCAGGATCTAATATGAATAAATCCTTTGATGAGCCCACAGTTTAGCAAGGGACGAAGTTGTTCGTGTGAGATATCAAATCCACTCCACAGTGTTTAATAGATTGCCCTATGATTCATTAACTGTAATAGAAAATCCAAGACTCTCTGGTAACCGCGGTCTCATCAGGTTAGGAAGTGTATCTGTCGGACGTAATGGATAATCGTTGGGTGTACACTTTCATTCTTTTCCTTTTCCTTTCTCTGTACCTCTGTAGAACTCTATTGCTTTCGACTGCAGCAGTGCGCGGTTCACAGTTCGCAGTTGTCGACAACACTGTCTGATTTCAAGCGTTTCCTTAAGCTGACTGGAATACAGGAGCTTAGTAGCAAATAAGAAACTGATTAAAACATGGTGTATGATGTGACAGGATGTTACCCATCACAATATATATGATGTCATATTTACTCAATTATGTGTAGTAATACTGTATAATTTTGCAAATATATAAATTCACTAGCTGAAAACCCGGCGTTGCCCGGGTATTTATTTATTTATTCTTGCCATTTTTTCAGGTATATATTCATGTATGTCTGTAAAATCTCTTGCGAACACAATTAGTAGTAAATAAGTAATATATTAAAATCTGTTGCATGATGGGGCGGTTTTCCATGAACGTTACTGTTTGTGTACTCACATCTCATGAACTACGTGTCGTACTGTTATACAATTTAGAAGGTACATTCAACTATATGAGTATATATTGTTTGTAAAATTTCCTGTGGGTACAGTTTGTAGTGAAGAAATTATAAATTGTAACGTCATACCGAATGCCGTAGTTTTAGTCCATGAATAGCGGAATGTTACTGTTTATGTGGTCATATCTCATGAACTTCGTGTCTTACTGTGATACAATTTAGAAGTTACATTCAGCTATATGTGTTTATACTGTCGGTAAAATATCCTACAGCTACAATTTGTAGTATACAAATAAATTGAATGTCATACCGAATGCCGTAGTTTTACTCCATAAACAGAGGAAAAGTAGTAAGCGGGCAACCTTTTTCCTTCCATCATTTTAGTATGGTTCCCAGCGACAAAAAGTTCAACAAAGGTTTGAAATTATGTTTAAAGTTTGTTGCAAGTCGCTAAGTACTTTCATTCTCATACAGTGTATTTAGAAAGTCTCGCCGCACTATAAGGCATTTTTGCGATTTCTATTGGTTATGACGTAATATCTTTTGAACCATGTGACGTATGTGATTCTTAACCACGCAGCAATTGTTACCACACGGTAAGGAATGTGTGTACCAAATTTGGTTGAAATCGGTCCTATGGTTTAGGAGAAAATGAGCAGCATTGTCGCAAAATGCAGACTTTTTCGCGCATCTCATTGTTTATGGAGTCATATCTCGTGAACTATATATCGTGTGTGATTCTTACACTTACGGCGACCGACCTCGTGGATTGAAGCTTGCGTGTACAAAAGTTCATAAACATTGGAACAAAACTGTAGATTTGTATGCAACACGTACAAACGTACAGACACTCTGCTTTATACATGAGATAAGTGCTGTACGTCTGTAAAATCAGTTACAAATACATTTAGTAGTAAAGAAGTAATACATTAAAACCTCATGCTTGATGAGGCGGTTATCTATGAACTTTACTGTTTATTTCCTCATGTATCATTATCTACGCGTCGTACTGTGATACTTCTGGATGTACATTCAGCTGTATGTATATGTACTGTCTTACAGTAGAATTTGTAGTGTAGAAATTGTGGACTGCGTGTATCTTCGTATGCTTTCCCGCTTAATAATTCATCGTAAACGCTGCTCGTCTGTTGCTGGGTCCTTAAATGAAGCTCTTTCCATATTTCGCCGATATACATGTTTTGCATCCTTAGGTACGCCGCTGCTGCTTAGAAGAAAACCTACGGGACTGTCACTCTCCGATTTCTTTGTAATTTGGATACGTTATGACACATGGAAAAGTAAGGGATATCTATATTTTTAGGGGCGGTAATTGAGGACACGTTAGATGAAAATCAGTGTGGGTTTAGGCCTCTTAGAGGCTGTCAGATCTTTAGCTTACGGCAGGTAATGGAAAGGTGCTATGAGTGGAACAGGGAACTGTATGTTTCATAGATCTAGAAAAGGCTTATGACCGTGTTCCTAGGACGACGCTACTGTCAGTTCTACAAGATTATGGTATAGGATGCAAACTCCTGCAGGCAATTAAAGGGCCTTACGTAGACTGTCAGGCAGCAATTAGAGTAGATGGCAAATTAAGCTCATGGTTCAGGGTAGTTTCAGGGGTAAGACAAGGCTGTAACCTGTCACCACTGTTGTTCGTACTATTCATGGATCATATGTTGAAAACAGTAGACTGGCATGGCGGGATTAAAATAGGCGAAAACAAAATAAGCAGTCTCGCATATGCGGATGAATTAATTGTAATGCCTGATTCAATTGAAAGGTTGCAAACTAATATTTCAGAGCTCGATCAGAGGCGAAAGGATTATTATATGAAGATCAAAA
The DNA here is from genome assembly GCA_026315105.1 of Locusta migratoria. Classification (NCBI taxonomy): domain Eukaryota; kingdom Metazoa; phylum Arthropoda; class Insecta; order Orthoptera; family Acrididae; genus Locusta; species Locusta migratoria. Next base: position 97,694,466 of record CM048745.1, read on the forward strand.
CGAAAGTAATGTCTGTGGGAAAGAGATTTAAACAGATTGAGTGTCAAATAGGAGCAAAGTTAGAACAGGTAGACAGCTTAAACTACCTGGGATGTATTTTCTCACAGGATGGCAACATAGTGAAAGAACTGGAATCGAGGTGCAGCAAAGCTAATGCAGTGAGTGCTCAGCTAAGATCTACTCTCTTCTGCAAGAAGGAAGTCAGTACCAAGACTAAGTTAGCAGTGCACCGCTCTATCTTTCGACCAACTTTGTCGTATGGGAGTGGAAGTTGGGTGGATACAGGTTACTTTATTCATAAGGTAGAGGATACGGATATGAAAATAGCAAGAATGATGGCAGGTACTAATAGATGGGAACAATGGAAGGAGGGAAGGAGGGAAAAACTGGGAATGAAGCCCATAGATGAAGCAATTAGAGGGAACAGACTGAGATGGTGGGGTCATGTTACACGCATGGGAGAAGCAAGGTTACCTAAGAGACTCATGAGCGCGGCAGCGGAGGATAAGATGAGTCGAGGTAGACCAAGAAGAAAGTACTTAGATTCGGTGCAGAATGATTTTGAAGTAAAAGGCATGACATCAGACGAGACATCAATGTTAGCATTGAATAGGGGATCATGGAGGAATTTTATTAGAGGTACTATGCTCCAGACTGAACGCTGAATGATGATGATGGTAAAACATATATAAGGTATGAAATGGTGCATAGAAAATGGTGGGTTAAAATAGAAACTTTGCGATACCTTTGGGTTTACAGAAGTAATTTTAATGTTTTTCGTTATGAAAGTATGTTTTGGTAGAAGACGAAAAAAGGCCTAGGTTTAATGGAGAGTGTAGAGTTTACAGTATTTTGAAAGTCGCATGCCGAGTTACTGTGTATTCAACAATTTTTTCGAGTGTTAATCCGCTATCATGGATCAGCCGTAATGAATTCTGAGGATCTGGTTTCAGATTCGTATTCAGCGACTTTGACATATCAGTATGTAAAGAGACAAAACAGTTGAAATTATAGATACAGTACGTGTTTGTGTGTCTACGTGCGACTGTGTGTGTGTTTCTTAATTAGCTTTCCTTCTGATGTTTTAATGGATTCTATTTCGATTAAATCAAACCGAGTTTTTGTAACAAACCGGAAAAAGAAAATAGTCTTTCTGGGTAGTTCGTGCCCCAATTTTCACTCCCCCTCCAATACATAAACGTTCAAATGTTGTAAATCTTGATTAATTAACTACTGAGGTTATTGGTCCCTAGGCTTAGAAACTACTTGAACTAATTAACCTAACCTAAGGACAAACACACACACACACACACACACACACACACACACACACACACACAGGCGCTCGCGCGCGCCCGCGCTCGCGCGCCATAGGGAGGACTAGAAACCCCGACGGGGAGCAACCGTGCGCTCCGCAGCGAGGCGCCTTATAACGCTTGGCTGCTCCACCGTAGCCCTCCATTATACATCGGCATATTTTCATCTTTTATCAAAAGATAGTTTTGGAGGGACCGTTTCACGCCTTAAATACGTCTACCGTCGATAAAAATAAGTATATGCGCCGTAGTTTTCATGTATCCAATTTTCAGAAAAATCAGAGAGTGACACTTGCTTAGGTTTACTTCTGAAACATAATTGGACTTACTAACAGCAACACAGGAAAGGCCTTAGTGGCTGAAAACTATGCTTCATTGCTGAGGTGATATCGGGCGTTCCACAGGGTAGTGTTATTGGTCCTCTGCTGTTCCACATTTACATAAACGATTTAGAGGAAAACCTACGTAGCTCTCTTAGGTTGTTTGCAGATGACGCCGTCATTTACCGTCTAGTAAAATCATCTGCAGATGAAAACCATAACGATCTGAATAAGATATCAGTAAGGTGTAAAAGTTGGCAATTGACTCTAAAAATGAGAAGTGTGAAGTCGTCCACATGAGCACGAAAAGAAATTAATTAAACTTCTTTTACAAGATAAATCAATCAAAAGTGAAGGCCATAAATTCCACAAAATACCTAGGAATTACTATTACTTCAGATTTAAATTGGAAAGAACACGTGTATAATGTCGTGGGAAAGGCGAACCAGAGATTGCGTTTTTTGGCAGAACCCTTAAAAGATGCAACAGTACTACAAAAGAAACTACATACACTGCGCTTGTCCGTCCATTTTTGGAGTATTGCTGCCCAGTGTGGGATCCTTATCAGATGGGTTTTACAGAGGATATCGAAAGAGTCCATAGAAGGTCAGTTCGTTCTGTATTGTCACGATACAGGGGAGAGAGCGTTACGGAAATGATACAGGATCTGGGATGGGAATCATTACGACAACGGCGCTTATCGCTGCGGCGTGGGCTACTTACGAAACTCAAATCGCCAACATTCTCTCCCGAATGCGAAGATATATTGTTGACTCCCACTTACATAGGTAGAAATGATCATCAGAATAAAATACGAGAAATCAGAGCTCTAACGGAGGTGTTCTTTCTTCCCGCGCGCTATTCGAGAATGGAATGGGAGATAAATAGTATAACGGTGGTTCGGTGAACCCTCTGCCAGGCACTTAAATGTGATTTGCAGAGTATCCCTTGTAGATGTAGATGTTTATTTGCCATCAACTGCGGAAAATCGAAAAATTGGAATCGTAATATCGTTTTCTTTCTGTAACGTTCTGAAAGACAGGATTACGGACGGGGACGAAGGGCATTAGCCGCAGCAAAATGGAGCGTTAAAATTCCCTACTGGCACAGTGTGGATATCTGCTGCTCGCCGAACACCGCCTCATTTTATTCAATTGGTATAATATCTCACCACGTCGGATGGAATTTTCAGAATTTTTTTTCCCCGCTTTGAGGGTTACGACAGAGGCGCGGACATTTAGGGCAATTAACGCTGCTGCGCGGGAACCGGACAAACAGAACTCTGCTGGCGTTTGATGTGTGCACTGAATAACAAACACTTTGCGGCAGCTGTGGCGCAGAACTGGCGACAGCGAACGACGCGAAATGCTTTTTTCGTGTTACCAGTAAGAGTTAATTGGCTCATCACACGCAGCGTCCCCAAGTACCACGCCGATCGAGCCGTACGCAGTGAAACTCTCAACGATATCCCGTATTACTTTTTGCCTGGAGGATCATACGAGCGACATTCAATAAGTAATTAGGATATTACGGTAGAAACAGGAAATGCTACAGTGTGGATCAGATCGTGTATCTCTTACAGTAAACTAAGTAATAGATAAATTGGATAGAATGATCAGACGCAAAAATAAACAGATTGAGAAAACCTCCCAGAAATATAGTCATGCCATTTTGGCATAATATCTCACATAAAGTGGCTAAATTATTTAACAAAGAAGGGGTGTTTTGTATCCCATCCTCGTCGCCACTTTTGTGTCTCGTCTCCTTTAGGTGTCGGTGGCCGAGTACAAAGAGACCGACACAGGAATAAAGGATGCACGCGTGTGCAGGTACGGAGGTGACCAGCCAGTGGGACAGAAGAAACTAGAAACACTAAAGTAAATTAGAACGAGACAATACTTCATAGAGACTTAGTAATACTTAACTTTTACATAGTTCTTGACTGCAGAATGCTGATATATAGTTTTGATAGAGGCCTGCCTACTAATGTTTCCTAGTGCCTATCCGATAGCCAAGTCTTAACTGGTGCCTATCTGATTCCCAAGTGTTAACTGGTTCCTATCTCAGTCCCAAGTGAAGGATGCAGCAATTGTGGCCACGAGCGGAGTTGCAGCAGAGGGCGCTCGTGGCTGACGTCGTAAGAACGCAGCGCCGTGCGTGCATGGCGGCGCGCGGCGTAAGTACGTGGCGCGCACTTCATACTTGTGGGACACCACAGGGTGAAAATAGCTTTTAGGACACAACAGATTAGAACAGAGGTTGAAACACAAGATTGATTTAGGAGACGATTGGGCGGGGAAAGCGGTAGTAAATGAAGGTAAATATTTAGATTGTGATTAAAATACGTGGGACAGACTGGTAGGAATTTTAAAATTCGATTTAAAGAGAATAACAACATTGAGAATGGCTCTTCCGCTGTGGCGAAGTGTATGAACGGCATTCGTTGGGCAATATTAATAACAGTATGAGGCCAATACATTATGAGGATAAGGGATGGTTGCTGTCTAACCTGGAGGAGGTTGAATTTTTTTGTGCATTAAGAAAAGAACCGAATAGTATATTAAATGAACAGACGGAATTGTCTAAAGGACATTTCTGGTCTTATTTTGGTAATGTCCTTCTCGATAAACAGTGAAACTCCCCTTCGCATTTGGTTCCTTGGGGTTGGGGTTTACTGATTTACTCTTAGTAGTTTTTTTATTTTTTATTATTTTTGGATACATTTTAAATTCGTGATTTTAGACGGGTTTACTTTCGATAGTAGCAATACGTTAGGTTTATCTTTGGTAGTGGGTAGCGTTTGGACTGTCTCTGACATAGCAGAGCAGATAGTTAGCAGTCCACAACTATGCCTCCAACTAGAAACATGTTTTACGGTGAGGAATGTTTATCTGTTGACATTGAGCATATGCCGCAAACATTTTACGATTGACGTTGCCTTACGGCAGATATGTTTTAGAATTCTAGGTAAGCAAATCAAATGTTTGTACAGTTTATGGGACTTAACTACGGGGTCATCAGTCCCTAAACTTACAAACTACTTATGAACTACGTACGAAGTAGGACGGCACAAATATCCATGCCCGAGGGGGGGATTCGAACCCCCGATCGTAGTGGCCGTGCAGACCGTGACTGGAGCGTGAGGACTTCTCTTTGATTTCCTGCCAATACATACCTAAAGTATGACATTGCAATCAAAGTTGACAGTGTCAAATTCTTGGGATTACAGCTTCATTATAAATGGAACTGGGAGGAGCACACCACGAAATTGCTGAACCGCCTACACAAGTTCCTATTTGCTATGCGAATCTCCTCAGACATAGGAGACAGGACACATAATATGCCAGCTTTTATGATTTTTATGTCATTCCATTAGGTCATTTGGGAAAGGGAGGAAGGAAATCTAGGGTGTAATGTCCCGTCAACAGCATGGACATTAGAGACGGAGCTTACGCTCGGATTTTGGGGAAGGATGGGGGAGGAAATCGGCCGTGCCCTTTCAAAGGAACCATCCCGACATTTGCCTGGAACGATTTAGGGAAAACACGGAAAACCTAAATCTTGATGGCCGTAGGTGGATTTGAACCACCGTCCTTCCGATTCCGAGTCCAGCGTGTTACCACTGCGCCACCTCGCTCGGTCATAGTCATTTGGGCATTAGATCATCAGGCGAAGCTAAAGCTTTCCGATGCCTCTCCCCCCCCCAAAAAAAAAGAAGATGCAATAGGAATCATTTGCTGTGTCAACTCAAGATCATCGCCCAGAGTTCTATTTAAGGAACTGGGTACATTAACCAATGCTATTGTTATGGAATTTCTCATTTAATATATCTTTTCTTTCAAACCAACCGCTTAGTTCAGTGGATCAATACTAGAGTCAAGAATAACTTTTCCAAATGTTTAAAGTAACTTACTTTGGCTCAGAAAGCTGTCCACTATTCAGCAATATACATTTTCATTAACATGCCAGCAGCCATAAAAATATAACACACAATAAAGATCAGTTTGAAAACAATGTAAAGGATTTCGTGGAGGCCAACTCCTACTCCATTAATGAATGTCTGTGTGTGTGAGTCAGTGAGAAAGAGAGGGAGAGAGAGAGAGAGAGAGAGAGAGAGAGAGATAATATACAATATTGACAAATATGAATATTGAGTTCAGTCTGACTTCAGTACTAATATTGTGCAGTAATGTGATCATTGCAAGTAAGTGTTATTAAAAAAATGAAAAGTATTAAGTAGTCTGAGTATTATTTTCACGTAGTAAATTCAACATTTAGAATGTAGCGACAAGTTTTATGCCCTATAAAATGTAAATATTCTTAAAATTTTGTTTTCTCTGACCAATTAAACGTCCACAAGCGTAATTACAAGTAGGATCTGTGGAAGCTACATTAACACATTTTATCCAAATCTGTAAGTATTTATCGTGTGTCATCTTGTTTTCTGACATGTTCTACATCCAAGAGCATCTCCGCAGTTTGTATCATACAATAAAATGGATCACATTTTCTTTCATTCTTGGTAAATGTCAGTTAAAAATATTTTGAATATTGTTGGGGCGTCTATTGTCCTCGTAAAGCTCAGTTTCGCAGTTATTCATTGATGTATGAATGATAATATTGTCGGGAATGTCATCGACTAAAACAGAGGTGGTATCGGGCGTTCCACAGGGTAGTGTTATTGGTCCTCTGCTGTTCCTTATTTACATAAACGAGTTAGGGGAAAATCTAAGTAGCTCTCTTAGGTTGTTTGCAGATGACGTCGTCATTTACCGTCTAATAAAATCATCTGAAGGTCAAAACCAACTGCAGAACGATCTGAATAAGATATCAGTATGGTGTAAATACTGGCAATTGACTCTAAATAATGAGAAGTGTGAAGTCGTCCACATGAGTACGAAAAGAAATCCGTTAAACCTTGTTTACAAGATAAATCAATCAAAAGTGAAGGCCGTAAACTCCACAAAATACCTAGGAATTACTATTACTTAAGACTTAAATTGGAAAGAACACGTAGATAATGTTGTGGTTAAGGCGTACCAGAGACTGCGTTTTATTTGCAGAACCCATAATACATGCAACAGAACTACAAAAGAAACTGCATAAAATACGCTTGTCCGTCCATTTTTGGAGTATTGCTGCCCATTGTGGGATAGTTATCAGATGGGTTTAACGGTGGACATCGAACAGTCCAAAGAGGGGCAGCTCGTTTTGTATTGTCACGATACAGGGGAGACAGCGTTACGGAAATGATACAGGATCTGGGATGGGAATCATTACAACAACGGGGCTTATCGCTGCGGCGTGGGCTACTTGCGAAACTCCAATCGCCAACATTCTCCTCCGAATGCGAAAATATATTGTTGACTCCCACTTACATAGGTAGAAATGATCATCAGAATAAAATACGAGAAATCAGAACGCGAACGGAAGGGTTGAGGTGTTCTTTCCTCCCGCGCGCTACTCGAGAATGGAATGGGAGATAAATAGTATAATGATGGTTCGATGAACCCCCTGTCAGACACTTACATGTGATTTTCAGAGTATCCCATGTAGATGTAGATTAATGTTTTGGAACACATACTTCCATGAATTTTGTTTGCCTTTGTTGGTTTCATGTGTTGCGAAGGTGCCGCAGCAGTAGGTCGTGACGGGTTCTCCGCCGAGGTCAGGGTGATGATACAGGTCGCTATCGTTTATTAGCCAAAGGTCGGCGCGCTGGGCTTTAAGACACTGCCTACATTTTTTCTAACAACGACAATGCATATAAAAATGTAAAAGATATTTTATAAAATGTGGAGTCTGTATGAAAACGTGGTCATGATGAGAAATGAATTATATTACCGAATTATGTGATCTTTCATACAAATATATTTAATTAAAAAGTTAAAAAAGAAGTCTCCTAAGTGTTTTCAAGATTTCTAAATATTTAAGAGGTTAATTGAGTTTTTCTTAAATTATGATTATTTTAAAGTGAACTTTGAATGTGGTCTGAACGACTTACAAGGATAGTTGCGTGTCACTAAAGTTTCCCGATTACTGGTAATGCAATATCGATTGCATTTATAGAAGTGCTGTGGAACAAATATCTCGTAGGGACGAACATTGAAAACTAAACGCTGTAGGTTGATAGTAATTAAATATTACTCAGGGTGTGCCAATTTACTGACGATGCTTTTGAATTAATTTATTCAACAATCTGAGGAACCGTAAGAGGATGAATACGAGATTCTATATTATCGGTCAATATATTTTTTGTTTGTGGAATGCTAGTTAACATCGGATGCGTAGTCACTTAAACTAGTACCAGGGCACCACTTAATCTCATTATTTCATAATTTCCAATAGATGGCAGCGCTGTAACTAGCGTTCAAATTGGCATATGTAGCTGACGTGCATTGCAGATAGGAATCTTTTACTGAGAGTTTTTTTTTTTTTTTTTTTTTTTTTTTTTTTTTTTTTTTTTTTTTTCTGGCGCTTGTAAAATGTCAACGGCCACCTATCAGTGGACGAAAGCACTGGGAGACGTCTGAAGTCGCGGCAAGAGCGGGGAAACGTCTAAGATCGGCTGCGTACCGTTTGGCCGCGCACAAGCAGTATTACCAATTTGAAATATTCTAACATTTTGGCATTGCAATTGCAACTGCATTGCATTAAAAGAAATCCGATGTCGAAGTTGAGATTTTTTGCTGGTCCGGCATTCGAACCTAGAATTCCCAGTTCGAACCAGTTGCCAACTTAATAATTGTTTCCTCTTATTTTTACATTCGCAATACTCACCGCTACCAGTAGTTTTGTGTCCCAACTTCGTCGCCGCTTTTGTGTCCCAGCCTCGTCGTAGGTGTCGGTGGCCGAGTGGAATAAGACCGACACAGGAATAAAGATAGCCCGCTGGTGCAGGTACGGAGGGGAGCAGCCAGAAACTATAAACACTAGAGTAAATTAGAAAGAGATATATATTGCACAGAATGTAACAATACTTAACTTTTACATAGTACTGCAGAATGTTGATACATAGTTGTTAGAGGCCTGCCTAGTGCCTGTACGATAGCAAAGTCTTCACTGGTGCCTATCTGATTACGAAGGTCCTAACTGGTTGCTATCTCAGTCTCAAGTGCCCGATGTCCTTCAGTGGTGGCCACGAGCGGAGTTGCAGCAGAGTGCGCTCGTGGCTGTCCTGAGAACGCCGCGCCGTGTGTGCATGGCGGCGCGCGGCGAAAGTAGGTGGCGCGCACTTTGTACTTGTGCGACACCACAAGTAGCACCTCTGAAGATGTCCAGCGCAGCTCTGTACGAAACGTCAGGAGCAGACATGTTTCTTCGACCACGACCTTATAACCCGGAAGATTCAACAGCAATTATTTCAGCCGGTCGTGAAAGCCTTCACTGCATGATTTTTACATTCCTTTTTTCGTGTAGACCGGCACTTTACATAAGGCGATTCGTGATTTTTCTACACTGCTGAAAACAATTAGGGCATCAGGTGAGATATCATACCCAACATACATACGCTAACGTATTTTATTCAGATATTGGTTCAGCTATAATTTGTGTGTGATTCAGTATGATAGCTATTTCAACTCTTTACTTGAGGTTTGTATGGCGTTTACTTAGTGAAAGACATCATAGTGAAAAATTCATTTTTTTTTTTTGGTCCTCTGACATGATGTGTTGTCACCTCAGTCGGGCAGTACACTTTGAGGAACCTTAAGAGGATGAATACGAGATTCTATATTATCGGTCAATATATTTTTTGTTTGTGGAATGCTAGTTAACTTCGGATACGAAGTCACTTAAACTAGTACCAGCGCACCACTTAATCTCATTATTTCATAATTTCCAATAGATGGCAGCAATTCACTATGAGGGATATTTGGCCATTCTTCAGTGAGTGCAATATCCAGCTCTGAAATCTTTGTGGAAGGTGCTAGTCTGACTGCAATATGTTTGCCAAGTGCATCCCAGACATGCTTAATTAGGCAGCAATTCACTATGAGGGATATTTGGCCATTCTTCAGTGAGTGCAATATCCAGCTCTGAAATCTTTGTGGAAGGTGCTAGTCTGACTGCAATATGTTTGCCAAGTGCATCCCAGACATGCTTAATTAGGTGTTAAATCCAGTGAACAAGCTGTCCATTCGTGTAATTCCCTCAGCTTCAAGCATGTTGTCCACCAGTGCAGCTCTATGGTGACGAGAGTTATCGTCCACCATAAGGAATCCATCTATGACACCAGCGTGAGGCACAACGAGAGGTTGCAAGTTCACGTCTCTATACCTCTGAGCAGCGAAAGCGCTATTCTGAACGATATAAATGTTTGAACGTACGCCAATACTGACTGCTGCCCACACCATTCGTAAACGACCTTTAGATGGTGATGTTCCCTGTACTTAATCAGGATCTTTCCGATTTCTACATTATCTCCAGTTGAGAGAACGACGATTGTCAGGCTGAACACAAACCCTTGACTCATCTGTGAACATAACACGTCGCCATTCGTTACCATTCTGATGTTCCTCCGCCGAGTTTCTGCTGGCTAAGCGATGTCTTGATTTTAATGGGACATACATCATAGGCCTACGTGCGTATAGGCCTCATTCCCGAAGGCGATTACGGACTGTTTGTTATATATAGTGACCAGCCCAAATATCTCAGGAAATAAGCATCATACGAACAAACTACAAAGAACAAAACTTTTCTAGCTTGAAGGCGAAAAACACATCGCGCTATGGTTGGCCCGCTAGATGGCGCTGCCACAAATCAAACATATCAACTGCATTTTTTAAAAATGGGTACCCCCATTTTTATTACATATTAGTCTAGTACGTAAATAAATATGAATGTTTTATTTGGAACACTTTTGTCGCTTTGTGATAGATGGCGCTGTAATATTCACAAACATATTGCTTACAATTTTACACGAACAGTGGGTAACAGGTAGGTTTTTTAAATTAAAACACAGAATCGAGGTACATTTGAACTTTATTTCGGTTGTTACAGAGTGATACATGTACTTTCGTGAAATTATCAAACATTATGAGAACGCATGCAGCTACTGCGTGATTACCTGTAATTACGTCATGACTTCAATAAATGCTTAAAATGATGTCTTTCAACTTCAATGCATTTGGCAATACTCGTAACGAAATTCCTCTCAACAGCGAGTAGTTCGCCTTCAGTAATGTTCTCACATGCATTGACAAAGCGCTGACGCATGTTTTCAGGCGTTGTCGGTGAATCACGATAACAAATATCCTTCAAATTTCCCCACAGAAAGAAATCCGGGGATGTAAGATCCGGTGAACGTGCTTCTAAGACCAATCCACCTGTCACTGAAGATTCCATTTAATACCGCTGTAACTGCACGCGAGTCATGTGTCGGATATCCATCATGTTGAAAGTAAATCGCCAATATGTCATGCAGTGAAACATCTTGTAGTAAAATCGGTGAACGTTACGTAAGTAATCAGCATACATTGCACTATTTAGATTGCCTCCGATAAAATAGGGGCCAATTATCCTTCCTGCCATAATGCCGGACCATACGTTAATCCGTCAAGGTCGCCGATGTTCCACTTGTCACAGCAATCGTGGATTTTCCGTTGCCCAATAGTGCATATTACGCCGGTTTAAGTTACTTCTGCTTGTGAATGACGCTTCGTCACTAAACAGAACACGTGAAAAAAATCTTTTATCGTCCTGTAATTTATTTTGTGCCCAGGGGCAAAACAGTATTTATTTACTTACTACACGAATATGTAATAAAAATGGCGGTACTTCTTTTAAAAAATCCAGCTGATATCTGTTTGACCTATGGCAGCGACATCTAGCGGGCCAACCATAGCGCCATCTGTTTTTCCCCTTGAAGCTGGAAAGTTTTGTTCTTTGTAGTTTTTTCGTTTGATGCTTATTTCGTGAGATATTTGGTCTGGTCACTATTAATGGACCACTCTACATATATATATAATTTGAGCTAACCTAGACGTTCAGTTGTATCAGCTACCCAAACATTGTGGACTACCTATAACTGAGACATTAGCGATCATATAGAAGTTAATACAGCCTATACAGAGAGACATGTTACATCCTACATATTAGATCAGTTGCAACATAGACATTGAGCCATTCTTATACCTAGACCTTGGCAATTATAAATAGCTAAAATTAATCTAGACATTAGGTTACATCATACCTACACTTCAGATGACATCTAGCTCAATATAGACATTATGTGAGATTCATAACTTAGACTTTGGCAATTCCAAATAAATAAATCCTGTATTATATTAACAACGTTCTTTATTATACGCTTATTCTGTGATGACTCCATCTCTATTCTTATTGATGGACGCAAGTAGTAGCTTATCATAATGCAAGCTTTACATCTGTTCTTTTTAAAGATTATAAATTTATGCCGTATGTCGTCTCCGATCCAGTACCCCTCTTTGTTCTTTCTATGAAGCCATCAGCACTGTATCTTGCACTGGTTCTCACCATCCATCTTATTATACCATTACACTCTTTCAACGAATTGTGAACTTAAAAAATTAGAAATTGTACTGTAATGTGAGGTATACCGCATGTATAGCTGTGACTGAATTAATAATCTTGAATTGTACAAAAAAAAAAAAAAAAAAAAAAAGGATCACCTAACCGTAATTTCACCCATCCATAGAATATGGGTTTAATCTCAGCCTATAATTATGTGCCAAGTTGTTTTTATGTAATAACTTATTTTATTTGTTCACACTTTTTCTAATTTTCATTATTAAACTAAAAATTGTTCGCCAGTAGTATTGTGTAATAAAATTACTGCTGTCCAACTAGCTTCCAAACAGTATCCTGCTATGGTGCTGTCACCATGCGCCAATATCTATACAACAAACCCCCAAGCTATCAGTATCTTCTAAACCAGCGGTCAGCAACTGCCGGACCGCGGTCCAGGTCAGAACCGCGGGAAGTCAAAAACATGACCGCCAAATTTATTTTGAAAGTATAAGTTACATACGCAAATTATTAAAAAAAATTCTGTGGATAACAATTCGTATAAGTACCACCCTTACATATTTTTCTAGAATTTTACAGTTGTTGTTGTTGTGGTCTTCAGTCCGGAGACTGGTTTGATGCAGCTCTCCACAATACCCTATCCTGAGCAAGCCTCTTCAACTCCACATAAGAACGGCAACCTACATCTGTCTGAATCTGCTTACTATACCCATCTCTTGGTCTTCCTCTGCGATTTTTACCCCACACACTTCCCTCCAATGCTAAATTCACAATTCCTTCATGTCTAAGAATGTGTCCTACCAATCTATCCCTTCTTTTAGTCAAGGTATGCCAGAAATTTCTTTTCTCCCCAAATCTGTTCACTACCTCCTCATTAGTTACACGATCCACCCACCTAATCTTCAGCATTCTTCTGTAGCACCATATTTCGAAAGCCTCAATCCTCTTCCTGTCTGCACTGTTTATCGTCCATGTCTCACTCCCATATAAGGCAACACTCCATACAATTGCCTTCAGAAAGGACTTCCTTATCCTTAAATCAATATTCGATGTTAACAAATTTCTCTTTTTCAAGAACGCTTTTCTACCCATTGCCATTCTGCATTTTATATCCTCTGTACTGCGACCATCATTTGTTATTTTACTGCCCAAGTAACAAAACTCATCTACCTCCTTTATTGCTTCGTTTCCCAATCTAATACCTTCAGCATCACCTGATTTTCTTACACTGCGCTCCATTACCCTAGTTTTGCTCTTGTTAATGTTCATCTTATATGCTCCTTTCAGCACGCTGTCCATTCCGTTCAATTGCTCTTCCAGGTCCTTTGCTGTATCTGACAGAATTACTATGTCATCGGCAAAACGCAATGTTTTTAATTATTCCCCCTGAACTTTAATTTCTTCTCCAAATTTCTCCTTGCTTTCCTTTATAGCTTGTTCAATGTACAAATTGAATAACAATGGAGAAAGACTACAACCCTGTCTTACTCCCTTTCCAACCACTGCATCCCTTTCATGCCCTTCAACTCTAACAACCGCTGTCTGGTTTTTGTACAAGTTGTAAATAATCTTACGCTCCCTATATTTTACTCCAGTTTGCTTCAGAACTTGAAAGAGTTTATTCCAATCAACATTGTCAAAAGCCTTCTCCAGATCTACAAAAGCTAGAAATGTAGGTTTGCCTTTTCTAAATCTATCTTCTAGGATAAGCCGTAAAGTGAGTATTGCCTCCCGTGTTCCTACATTTCTCCTGAACCCAAACTGATCTTCCCCGAGGTCGGCTCCTACCAGCTTTTCCATCCTTCTGTATATAATTCGTGTTAATATTTTGCAACCATGACTTATTAAACTGATGGTTCTGTAGTTTTCACACCTGTCTGCACCTGCTTTCTTTGGAATGGGGATTATAACATTTTTCTTAAAGTCTGAGGGTACTTCGCCTGTCTCATACGTCTTACACACCAGGTGAAACAGGTTTGTCATGGCTGGTTCTCCCAGAGACTTCAGTAGCTCTGAGGGAATATCATCTACTCCAGGGCCCTTGTTTCGACTTAGGTCTTTCAGGGCTCTATCAAATTCTTCTCTCAGTACAGTATCACCTATTTCATCTTCATCTACATCTTCTTTCCTTCTTACAATATTGTCTTGAAGTTCATTTCCTTTGTAGAGCCCCTCTATATACTCTTTCCACCTTTCAGCTTTCCCTTCCTTGCTGAGAACTGGTTTCCCATCAGTGTCCTTGATATTCATAGAGCTGTTTTTCTTATCTCCAAATGTTTCTTTTATTTTCCTGTAGGCTGTATCTATTTTTCCCCTATTTATACATTCTTCTACATCCTTGCATTTGCCTTCTAGCCACTCCTGCTTAGCCATTTTGCCCTTCCTGTCAATCTCATTTCTTAGTCGTCTGTACTCCATTTTGCCTGTTTCATTTGCTGCATTTATATATTTTCTCCTTTCATCGATTAAATTTAGTATCTCCTGTGATATCCAAGGATTTTTTGTAGGTCTTAATTTCCTACCTATTTTGTCCTCTGCTACCTTCACTATTTCATCTCTCAATTTTACCCATTCCTCCTCTACTGTTTTATTTTCCCCTGTTCTGTCAATTATTGCCTAAAGCTCCCTCTGAAATTCTTAAGAACCCCAGGTTCCTTCAATTTATCCAGGTCCCATCTCCTTATTTTCCTACCTTTTTGTAGTTTCTTCAGTTTCAGTCTACAGTTCATAACCAACAAGTTATGGTCAGAGTCTATATCTGCCCCTGGGTATGTCTTACACTGTAAAACCTGGTTCCGAAATCTATGTCTTGCCATTATAAAATCTATCTGGTATCTCCCGGTGTCTCCTGGTCTCTTCCACGTATACAACTTTCTTTTGTGATTCTTGAACCAGGTGTTTGTTATAACTAAATTATGTTCCGTGCAAAATTCTACCAGGCGGCTTCCTCTTTCATTCCTTTTACCCAGACCATATTCACCTACTATCTTTCCTTCTCTTCCTTGTCCTACTACCGAATTCCAGTCTCCCATAACAATTAAGTTTTCCTCTCCCTTAATTGTCTGAATAATTTCCTTTAGCTCCTCATATATTTCTTCGATTTTCTCATCATCGGCAGAGCTAGTTGGCATATAAACCTGTACTACTGTTGTCGGTGTTGGCTTCGTATCTATCTTGACAATGATAATGCGACCACTGTGCTGGTCATAGTAGTTTACCCGCATTCCTATTTTCTTATTCATTATCAATCCTACTCCTGTGATACCCCCAATTGATTTTGTATTTATAATCCTGTACTCACCTGACCAGAAATCCTGTTCATCCTGCCACCGAACTTCACTAATCCCCACTGTATCTATATTCAACCTATCCATTTCCCTTTTTAAATTTTCTAATTTTCCCACTCGATTAAGGGATCTAACATTCCACGGTCCAACCCGTAGAATGACAGTATTGTCTTTCCTGATGATCACATCCTCCTGAGTAGTCCCCGCCCGGAGATCCGAATGGGGGACTATTTTACCTCCGGAATATTTTACCCGAGAGGATGCCATCATCATATGTTCATACAGTAGAGCTGCATGTCCTCGGGAAAGGTAACGGCTGTAGTTTCCCCTTGCTTTCAGCCGTTCGCAGTAGCTGTGTGGCAAAGCCACATTAGCTGATGTTACAAGGCCAGCTCAGTCAATCATCCAGACTGTTGCCCCTGTAACTACTGAAAAGGCTGCTGCCCCTCTTCAGGAACCACACGTTTGTCTGGCCTCTCCACAGATACCCCTCCGCTGTTGTTGCACCTACGGTACGGCTATCTGTATCGTTGAGGCACGCAAGCCACCCCACCTCGGCAATGTCTGTGGTTCATGGGAGTGGATTTTACAGTTCATGGGAGTGGATTTTACAGTTATCTGCTTAATAATTAGAACCCTTAATTATAATTATAGGTAGATTAAATAAATGGTTGTCATGATGTGCGACGCTGGAGAGTACGCTGACGAGTGGTGGCAAAAGGCAGCAAGCTGGCCGGTGATACGCATAAGAGCCATGTACACACGAATGCAGCACGAGAACTTTATCTAACGAACAAGGAAATTCCATAAATAGACTTCATACTCTGTGAAACCTCTATTTAAGCGGTCAGGGCATATCCATTTAAACACCATTTTTGTGCTCTTAACAATCACCTTTTGAGGTTTCTCCAGCAGCAGAACGGACGGTTGTGGCTGTGAAGTTGTTCCACCTTCCAAAGCCTCTACTCCAAATGGAGATAACAGACTGACAGGATGACGTTTCCTTGCAAACGTATAAAATGAATCCACTGACGGATTGTGGAGTCCCGAAAGAAATATGAAAATTGAAAATCATTACGCATCTACCTGGCTACTATGTTTGGCCTCAGTTATATTTGTCAAATTTAATTACAAAAAGCAACCTATTTGTTGAAGAATAAGTATCGCTCAAGAGACACTGTTCGCATATGCTGCTGCACATGTGAACCTAACTTTAGGAAACTAGGTGAAGACAGCAAATTTAATTTCTTGCTTTGATTTTTTTTAACACAAATATCCACAGTTCATAGTATTTTGTAATTTTTTAGTGAAAATTAAGCAAAAATAGTATGTTTAATGTATGACCTGTTACTGGATTTTTCAATAGAAGTTTGACTCCACATTTTATTTAATATTTTTTTGTGAGTGAAAATAAAAATAAATAAATAGGAAATATTATAAGTTTTACTGGATTAATATACATTTTTATTTAGCATCTTTTATATTTCATATTAGTTTGAGACTGAAAATTAAAATAAAAAAATGATAAAGAATATGTGGTTTTGATTCTGGACCTCGATAAAAATTTTCAAAAGTATCCGGACCCCATCCAAGATTACTTTCCGAACTCTGTTCTAAGCTGTCATGTTTCAATTTATGTATTTTTATATGATGACTAAGTGCTATGTTGCAATTATTATTTTATCTCCAGTTTTTAAATAAGGTAAGGATAGTGCCTCTTGATCCCATGTGTATGTTATTTTTCAAGTTGTTATGTTATTTCTTGGATGTCTTTAATATTTTTGACAAATGACCAGCATATAAAATGTGTATGACGAGATGATGGTGGCACAGTACCCCGAAACCGATCGTCATTAATTATAATTCGCGATCTTGGCGTTTCGCTGTTGAAAAATATAAAACTGTCATATCACCTGAAAAACTTGCAAAGTCAGATTATGATACCCTTCTCAAAACGCATGAAATTATCTCAAGTTAAAGTGATATTTTGTGAACAAACTGTTCGCGAGCAGCAAGTGTGAACAAGCGTGCCCCAGGCTCTGCTGCCTGGTACGTACGTTGAGAGCGAAGAGACGACCAGATCCTCTTCCAGAGTTCCAGCAAGCCGGGACTGCGTCACTCCCGACTCGCGCTCCTGTAACAGAAAATACGACACCACACTCCTCAGTCTCTGGGCATACAGTGCTGCACGGTGAAAGCTACTTATGAAAAAGATAAAGGCTTGTCTTATTGTGTCATTTAAAGTGTTTATCGGAGCTCTGTGGAATCACTGACTGACGAACAATTATAGACTGACTATAAAATCCGTGCTAAATGCCAAAATGAACGTTTTGAGTAAAACGCAAAAAACCTCCTAAAATGAACAGTTTGTCTTTATGTGCAATTTTTTTCGCATCAATTTGTGTCTACCATTAATCTTTAAAGACTTATTACAGTTGAATTGACCATTCAATTTGTATCTTTATGAAAAATATTTTCATGATTAAAAATAAGAATAGGGCTATGTGCCATACCCTCTACTGTAAAAACCGGGCTATGTCCGAAATTCGAGTAAATGGAAAGCTGTATTGGACTTTGTGGTCTGGATGAAGGTCAACAACGGTGTCATACATTCTCTGATCATTCAAATCTTGACTTAAACACATTAAGTGAACTTTTGGCCCTTGTGTACTGACTTTCCTATTGGGGGAAAATTGCTGTGCATTCAACTATACGCTGTGCATCATCACCTGTCTACTTCTTCTCTTTGGTTTTATTTCCCCTACATTCAACGTACGTAACGTCACCACGATTTTTCGATTTAACCAGTGTTTCAACCTTATGCTTTGTGATGACATGGATTTCCATAAATGTTTGCTTGCGCACTTTTTTTTGATCAAATTTGCCTTCAGGAATCGTATGAAATACACTAGCTTGTCTTCTAAATTCTGTCGAATCTGTGTACGACCCATGTCGCCTACTTTTAATACCCATGTTTCCGATTAGATACGAATTTTGCTTGACGTTATCCCCTGGTTCATAAAACTGAGTGAAGATGTTTAGTTTTGTTTGAAGGCAATGCTTCTGTATAGATATGGGCATGGCATGAAACCTACATAAAAGAAGGCCATTGGAAGTGTAAACAGTGCATCTAATGACCTGTTTTTCACTACTTTGCACCCAGAACAAAAATTCATACACAAACAACTGCGACATTAAAAGCCGAAGGAGTACAACTTTGAGCTATTGATAAACGACAACCTAGGTCTATGATGTTATAGAGGTATTTAAACCTACCGCAAGAGGTGGACGTTGTTTCTCAAGCACTGTCACATTCCCGCTTTTCTTGTAGGACTTCCTTTCTGCTCTAAGCTTATTTACCATTTACATTGTAGAAAAAGCACAAAATGAATAGTTACTGCTTGCTACAAGATGGAACCTCAACTCAAACAGTAATAACAAGGCACGCGTGCACCTCTGGCCACGGGCACATAGCCCTGATTTTACTTCACAACAGGTGGCACATAGATCGTCGGGCATTCTTGTGAGAAACATTAGAACTACTTCCACATGGATCCTGTGCGTCTAATGAACTGAGACATAAAAGTTACAGAGTGTCATTATGAGTAAAAACTTGTGCTGTCTCGAAATTTCCTGGCCTGTGCCTGAATCTTCCATTGAGGTCAAACTAACAAACCTTGTGTGAATCTAGCAAAGAATACTGTATTAATTAAAACTTGTGTCCATTCTGGTAGTGTGGAACTTGCGATTGTGGTGATTAAAAGAATCAGAAAATATAGCATCTAATCGCCTTTCTCATGTATTTTTCTCCATGACCCGTTTCGAACTGCCTGGCAGTTTACCATGAGGTGGTATACATTTCCATAGGTTGTTCACAACATTGTGGAACTCGTTTGGAGTTGGTTCACTGTGCTGTTTGATTATTGGTCAAACAATACAGAGGTATAGACGTGGATAGCGAGTGCCATGGTGTAGCGTGTGTTGTGGCCAGCTTTTAAGCACTTCATAATATCTGAAAAGCATTTAAAACTACCGATCATCAAACAGTAGAGTGAGCAAACGAGTTCCACGATGTTGTGAACAACGTATAAGAATGTATACCACCTAATGATGAACTGTCAGGCATTTCGAAACCTATCGTGGTAAATAAATACATAAGAAAGTTGACTGGTTGATGTATTTACAGTATTAATTTCTTTAAATGAATGAAAAAGATACAGTCGGACAACGGAGTCTGATGTGTAGAGCTGCAAAAAACAGCAGACTTCCTGTTCCATAAGCTGTAGTACTTTGTCTTGAACCCAATAACCTTCTCCAGCCCAATTATAAGATTGCGAATAACGGTAAAAAAACTTCTCATGATTAGCATCTATTTCTTATAGTCAATATCTTGGAGATGCTGAAAATACATTGCAATTATTTTGATTCGTTAAAATGTATGGGACACCCCGTATTAAGCTCAGAAAGTAGAATCTTAAGTTCCGTAAACAGCAAAGAATCTAATATTAATAATGATATGAAGTTAAGGAAGCATGGACAACAAATGCTTTTAATACCAATCCCAAATCTTGACATACTGAATCACAAACTATGAACAACATTTTCTGATGAACTTCATTATAATCGAACCAAGGCCTGAACCAAACATCGAAACTTATAGCTGACCTCTACTGAAATTACCTGATCGTGCCTTTGGGATATTTTAAATCTCTATCAACAAATTTAAACTGATATCAGATATGGTCCTTTTGCTGATAAAATTCATTAATTGTTTGAATATGCCGTCGTCATTGTAAAGATACTTGGTAAAAGGATCAAAAGAAATGAAAATACATTCAAAACTTCTCTTACATTTATATGCATTATTTATTAGCCAAACGAAATGAAAACTACCATTCTCGTTATCCTAGTACAGATAAACTGACAATGTTAATTTTCTGAACCCAACAATAACTTTATATGATGTAGCTATAGGGAAAGCCGGGAACGCATTCGAGTGAAATAACATACTCTAACAAGTATCGAGATTCCTTATCTTACCAGAAAATAAACAGTCCACACCACGCCACAAACAGCGGGAATTGATTATCCTCCAAGGTTACGCCAGAACGTTATTAGAATGAAGGTACCTTGGGAAATTCGGTATTAACACAGTTCATCTTAGCAAAGAGATAATAATAATAAAATAATAGTATTAATAAATGTTTAAGAATGTCCTGAAGGGTTTGCAGCACATGAGAGGAAATAATAATGGGAGGCAAAAAGATTGCAAGTTTCGTACGCTGCATGGCGGAATGTTCGTGACAAGAGACTTCTATGCCACGTGGGCAGTCGCCATAGTAAATACGTTTTTTCTGTTACACAGCTAACCATGATAGTTGGTAGATATATGTAATGTATCATCGTCAGATTATGTCTGAATGTGGGTATCTTTATCACCTCATAGATGTAATAAAAAGTCTTCACAAAAATACACGCATCGTAATGAACAGAGGCAAGAGTAAATTAAAAGAAATAAATATTAATCAAGGATTAAGGCAAGAATGTGGACTCTCATCTACGCTTTTTAATATATACATTGACTAAATTGTTCGGAAAAGGAAGCTTAAATTCAACAAAGGAGATAAAGTATCGAATCAGGAATACCTGAATGTGCTTCTATTTGCAGAAGACATCGTTGTTATTCAAAAGAATGACGATGACCTTCAGAGATCAGCTAACGAAATATGCAGGAAATATAACTTTAAAATGTAGCAATAAAACTACTATTATGGCTTTCCGAGGAACAGAACCAATCAGATCAAAAATCGACTTGGATAACTCACCTTTAGAACAAATCTCTCATATCTCGTATTTTGGGTGTAATATAAGTTCGATTTTGATTCCGACATTGAAAATAAAATACAAAAATTCCAAATAACTTAAACAGAACATTTGGCCCTAAAGTACAAAAAGATACTATTTTAAATTTTTATGAAGTGAAGACAGTTCCTGTATTATCCTATGGAAGCGAAAGCTGGGTTACTACAAAGAGACAAGAAAATAAAATCCAAAGGGCAGAGATGAAGTTTCTGATAAAGACAAAGGGCTGCATTAGAAGAGACATGATCAGGAATGACGACATCAGAAAAGAACTATTTTCACCATCAACGAGAAAATCCAACACTGTCGTGAATCCCCCAGAAGATAAATACAAATCGAATGGCAAAAGAGATATTGAAAGACCTCGAAGAAGACGGAAATGATCTTGAGTTCGGAACACGCAACAACCTAATCCTTGAAAGGCAAACGATGAGGTATCTTCCCAGTAGTTTCACTATACAGGGTGTACCACTCAACCTATCCAGCCCAGATATCTCTATAACAACAATAGATATTGAAAAAGGACTTATATCATCATGAACGTACAGCAGGTTCAATGAGACAGTCCAACAGGTAAACAAATATTTTCAAAACAAACTTAAGTTTAATTTCAATGGATACCCCTTCTTATTTCTTACGGAATCAAGAGCATGAAAAATCGCAACAACAATGGCGTTGGTCGCCTTTCAATGCGTAAATTACATCCGGAGGCTTTGCGAAGCGAATCTGACGTTTGAAATACATAAAAAGGAAGCAACTAACACGACCCGAGACTCAACTGGGACTCTCGAATAAGTCTCGGGTCATGTGATGGCAGCGCGATTTATGTAAATCAAACGTCAACTTCCCTTCGCAAATTCTCTGACGCATTGCGACGCCACAAACAAGTTTGTATGGAAAATATTTGATGACATGTTGGACTGTATTACATACTTTAATGAACCCCCCGCCGTGCGTTCATGGCCGTTAAAGTAGTTTTTTAGTATGTATTGTAGTCCAGATATATGAGGTGAAAATTTGAGTGGGACACCCTGTGTAATACTTCGACATATAACGTCTGTTATTAATAACCCAACCCAATTCAAAAGTAATAGCAGTGTTCATAGCTACAACACCAGGAGAAAGCATTGTCTTCACTATTCGAGGAAATTAAGTTTGGCAGAGAAGGGGGTCAATTATGCTGCCACAAAAGTTTTTGGTCACTTAGCAATCTGGCATGAAGCAATGTGCTACGTTAAAAGAATTAAATAATAACTAAATGACAACAGCTTCTCCTCAGTAGATGAATTTTTAAATTTCAATTATTAATTAAAAAAATTAATGCTCTGTATTATGCATATAATTAAACCCACACGTTTCGTATTATTACGAAATCTCGTAACCATCATTTATCGAACGAGTATTAATACAATGTAATGTAGTCGGACCAGTGATTATTTCTTCAAGAAACGTAATATTAATATTCAAAGTGCAAGTTTTTGTAGGCCCACAGGGCTTGGATTCATGCAATAAGGACGGTCAGACACTGACCGAAATCGATCTGTATTGTATATAAAAAATAAAGATTTCAATGCGGTCAAAATTTTAATGTGGTCGTCTGCACCAGATTCCGGATGGAGTCGCCTACATTATGAGAATATCGTTGTTTTAATCATTTACTTTGCAGCGAAACGCCGTGAAGAAAGAAATAGAAATACGCATCTCCCAACTTGGATGTTGTGTATTAATGTTGCAGTATTTGCTTGTTAATAGTGTCTGTGCTCCACAATTATAAATAAAATAAAAGCGTGATCGTCAGTATGTCCTGTGGTAGATGGTTGGCTGAACTCCGTCAAGTTAAGCTGAAAATTATTTAGAAATGGGTTTTGATTTTCGTTAAAAGAAACGGCGGCTAGAAAAATTTCAAAAACTCTACACGGCCATATAACAGGCACTTACCTTACACGGACGATTTAAATAATTGGTAGTGCTACGGGTACGCTCAATATGTCTCAAAATATTTTCATAGGCAACATTCTTTAATGACGCGTTTCTGAGTTTCCATCATCAGATTTGTATCTACAAACAGAGAACATTTTATAAATATTACATTATAATAGCTGTTACAAATATCGCACATTGAAAATTTTTACATTATGTTGTACCTGTTGGTGTCTTCAGCCATTCTGACACAAGATACCTTTAGATGAATTTTACAAGCTGTTTGTGTCATAGACATGTTCAGACTGCAAGTGAATGAACTACTGAGCCAATTAGGAAGACATTTCTCACCACCAGGTGGCACTACAATATATACAGTAGCGCCTTAACATTTCGAAATACTCATATTAATTACATTCAAAGCATTATAGGTTTCTCTTAAATTGTTATAGAAACTTGCAAGATACATTTTTATAATTATGGCTATTTTAACAAGAATTACATAATTAATGTTAATTGCTCGTCATGTATTACATGGACTATCTTGTCAGATGGTTGCCGTATGCTTTTTAGTAAACTTTTGTAGAAAATTTTATATCTTTTATATATTAAAAAACCGTTCCCTTCCTCCCACCCCACCCTCCCGACTTTGTTAACCATTCTGTGCCATAAATAATTTCGAGAATATGTAAATTTATTTCATCTCCTTCATTCTCTCCAACCCCATCCACATCCCTCCCCCTCTTCCTTATTTCTCTTCCACGTGGTTGAGTCGTAATTAAAACCCATTCCCTCCATCCATCACCAACCACTTCCCTACCCCCTCACTATTGTTGATTATATAAAATCTGTTTGTATATTTTTATTAATTTATTTCACTCCATTAGGGCCTGCAGCATTGAGTATGTTTTTAAGGACATATTATTAATACAAATAATGTCGAAATGCTTCTTTACTTGGTAGATGTTATTTAATGCGTTTAAATACAATAGGCCTATTTTGGATCTGTGGCCATCATCAGGCTATGTCCATATTCCATCGTGGAGACATAATTTCATTTCAATTACTGCATATAATTGCAGTCTAAATGTTCTTTAGAACGTATTTATATTATTTTATGTTTATTAATTTATTACTGCCATTCTGACAGTTATGTTTGACATATTAAAGTATGATAGTTTCTTGTTTCTAACTGACAAGATAGGCCATGGATCAAATGAGGAGCAACTCACATTAATTATATAATTCTTGTTAAAATTTCTATAATTAAAAAAATATGTATTTTGTAATTCTAAATAACAATTTAAGAGACACCTATCATGTCTGGAATATAATTAATAGGGGTACTTCGAAGTGTTGAGGCGCCACTGTATGCAATGAAGTGAGAAATGTCTTCCTAACTGATTCTAATAGTTCAGACACTTGCAGTGTGCAAATGTCCATGACACAAACAGCTTTTCATGCAGTGAAGGCTTTCACGACCGGCTGAAATAATTGCTGTTGAATCTTCCTTGTTATATGGTCGTGGTCGAAAAAACGTATCTGCTCCGACGTTTCGTCCAGAGCTGCGCTGGACATCTTCAGAGGTGCTACTGGTAGCGGTGAGTCTTGCCCACTAACGAGTCGGGCGTCGGAGAGCTGTTTAAATACTATCTAAAAGGGGGCGTGGTCAAGTGTTAACGTGCGCAGCAGAGATAAGCCTTGTCAAAGATAAAACTTAACTTTCGATAGTCGATGGTCAAAGATAAAAGCTTAACTACCTACTCTGAAGAGCCACAGTTCATATGTCCTTAAGTTTCATTGCTTTTTCCTTTCCATTAAAATTATCCCCATGTTGAAATATTTCGATTGCTTCTCTGTAGAGTCGTAGATAATAGTTCGTGTTGTGGAGAAAATTCCTGTTTCGGAAAACGTCACTTCATCATTTCCTGATTGGAAAACATGTTCAGCTGCAGCTGATTTCTCAATTTTACACAGTCGGCAAAGACTTTTGTGTTGTTTCACTCTTATATTCACTCATCTTTTTGTAGTACCAATATACACTTTTCCGCAAGAACACGGAATTTTGTACACCCCACTTGATGATAGAGGAGGGCGTTTGTCCTTTACAGATCGGAGTACCTGACTTATCTTTTCTGTTGGTTTAAAAACCGGTCTGATATCGTGTTTACGTAAAATCTTTCCTATCTGATCCGCAACTGTTTCAATGCAGGGGAGAGAAATTATGCTCTTCCATCGTTGTGTTTTGTTGCTGTCTTTTTGTTTACCGTTCCTTGGTCGCAGAACCCTATTCTTTCCGTGTATATCCATTTTTCTCAAAAGCCTGCATCAGATGTTGTAACTCGGCATCTAGGTGTTCTGGCGTACAAATTCGTTTAGCTCTGTCAATAAGACTTTTAATGACCCCTCTCATTTGCTGAGGATGATGATTGGAATCCTTGTGCAAGTATCTGTACGTATGCGTGACTTTCCGGAAAACCTTATGCTTTAAACTTCCATCCGTCTGTCGCCTAACTGAAACATTAAAAAAAAAAAAGATATTTCATGTTCTATCTCCATAGTGAATTGGATCTTTGGATTTACACTATTCAGTAATGGTAACATGTATCAGAGTAGCTGATGTCATCAACAGGTACAACATACAGTAAAAATTTCCAATGTTAGTTAATTTCTTAATATATTAACAGCTATTATAACGTAAAGTTTATAAAATGTCCTTTTTTTGTAAAAAAAAACACTGATGATGGAATCTACGAAATGTGTAATTAAAGAATGATTTCCATGAAAATGCTTTGCGACCTGTTCAATTCCAAGTATGGCCGCCTGTTTCTATCGCGATTTTATGTCTTACTAGCTTAAACCCGCGCCTCCGCTCGCGTGTTGGTTGATTATGACAGATAAGCTATCTTTCAGTAGTGTGCAATGAGACTGGTTTTGAAGATGCGATGGCATTCAACAATAATGATTCTAATAATATCACAGATCGATCGCTTGATGTAACGTCAAATCGATTTTTTAAAAGAGAAGTATTAAAAGAAATTTCTTTTTTACTGCTTTATTTATTTATTCTTATATTTCCTTATTCGTATGCTTATCCTTACAGAGAAAGAGCTGAAGACATTGTAGCACGCATAGACCAAAGATATGGTCTGTGGTATCACGTTTCGCTGTTTCCTTGCTACAGAGTCGCAAACGTCATCGCTGCCTTCAGTCCGAATTTTTTTGCAATTTGACGACTTTCAACTACCATATCTTCCAGCTCCTTATAGCTATCGGCATGCGCTTTTAGACAGCCGACTGTCGCCGCACACGGCCGTATACCCGACAGTTGGAGCCACACAAGCAGCCGGGGCTCAATATACCACAGTTACTGACATCGGATGACGATGTCATACACGAACAGCGCATCGAGGAAGCTTCTCGCTCCGTGACACTGGCGACGTTACCACTCGGCCGCACCACATTTAGAAGGCGCATTGCATTATGTGCATCGTATGTGGTATCTGCCCCTGAAATTTTGAAGCGCTGTAGCTCCCAAAGTAACAGTGATAAAAAGTAGTTTAAATTGATTTGGACGCAGCTGGTTTCAACGAATCCAATGTACGATAGAAAAAACTATTGTTCCATTTAAAAATTATATCTTTGTGGTGTAACTCTTTGGAAAATGATACAATAAACTATGTTCATAGCTCCGCAGAAAGTGTAACAATTCTTGTGTTATATATACATGTGGCGTCTGTTCGGAAAGAACAGACGTCACATTCTGATCCTGCAGCTGTTATTATTTAATATTCATAGAATATATGACTTCAACTGCTATTGGGCAAAGCTGAAAATGTGTACCCATCCGGGATTCGAACCCGGGTCTCCTGCTTTCTAGGCAGTTGCGCTGACCCCTACACCACTGGGGACACAGTGATCACCGCACCTGCAAGGACTACCCATGCACGCCTCTCGTCAGATACAAATTCCCAGCTTCGCCCTGCCCATAGTACTCAAACTCGTAGTTTAACTAATTCCCGTAAGAGTAAGGGCTTCAAACTTGCCCACCGCTCCCCACTACGAGTTTGAGTACTATGGGCAGGGCGAAGCTGGGAATTTGTATCTGCCGAGAGGCGTGCATGGGTAGTCCTTGCAGGTGCGGTGATCACTGTGTCCCCAGTGGTGTAGGGGTCAGCGCAACTGCCTAGAAAGCAGGAGACTCGGGTTCGAATCCCGGATGGGTACACATTTTCAGCTTTGCCCAATAGCAGTTGAAGTCATATATTCTATGAATATTAAATTCTTGTGTTGACCTACCGCATTAACATTTCCCGTCACCTATTATTTTATACGTTACAGAGGCAAACACACTTAGTGAAACACCCTGTATATACAGGGTGTCCCAGCTATCTTGTCCACCCAGAATATCTCAGGAACAATAACAGCTATTGGAAAACGACTTTCACGTGTATCAATGTACGGCAGGGGCCCATGAATGTACATATTTGGAAACATTCTAAAACGAAAGCAAATGTGTTTTAACACAAACTTATGTGTTTTTAAATGGTCACCCCACATTTTTTCTTAAGCAATACATAGCATGACAAATCACATAAACAAAGGCGTTGATTGCATCGCAATATTCCAATTACATCCCGAGATATTGCGACGCGAAGTTGACGCTTGAAATACGCGAAACGCGCGGCTAGCGCTCGTCCTGAGCAGCATGGGGTTCTCGCCTGAGCCTGAGCCTCGGGATGTAACTGGAATATTATGATGCAATCAACGCCATTGTTTATGTGATTTGTCATGCTATGGATTGCTGAAGTAAAAATATAGGGTGTCCAATTTAGAAAAATATAAGTATGCTTTCGCTTTAGAAATATGTACATTCATGGGCCCCAGCGGTACATTGATACCGGTGAAAGTCGTTTTCCAATAGCTGTTATTGTTCCAGAGATATTTTGGGTGGACAAGATAGCTGGGACACCGTGTATATAGGTAAATAGCTATCCGATCGCCATAAAACCGTGCCTAAAGCCTTCCCCGGGTAGACATTAGTAACTGTACAAATTTTTAGCTCTTTATATCATGTGAGTCAGACGTGATAAACGTACACTGAACAGACATCCACGTTTATAGATATAGATTGACAGGACGATTTAAAATTCGAATGTGAACACACAGCTGTAATAGCCACGAGTCGCTACAGGGATTTGTCGTAAAAATCAGCTTCCGACATTAATGAAATGGGATCAGTAGCAGGATGGGACAGAGAGGAGGTGGACGGAAACGGGAGGGACAGAGAGAGAGAGAGAGAGAGAGAGAGAGAGAGAGAGAGAGAGAGAGAGAGAGAGAGAGAGAGAGATGGAGATGTAACGATACACTGAAATTTTTATTTATTTTTTGTATATCTTTGATCAGCGATACTTATCGCCTCCGGATCCCTCTGACTCGCAATGCAACTAATTTAATTTCGTTCGTCATTTTTTACTCCCAAACAAGCGATAAGACGGAACCGAGATAGTAGTTTTACTCACTCTCTTGTCTATGTTCGTTCTGTACGGACGTCTTCCATTCATGTATCCATTCAATGTAAGTAATTGTGATGCAAGATGTTTTAAAAATATATTACTTAAATTTAAAATCATCCCCTCTCTTTGGCTTTTATTTAAATTAATCCCTCCATGTCAAATACTTATTTCCTACTGTTTTCAGCTCCTCTACGTCCGTAATAGTTTAATGTTCAGACGCCATTACAATAGCTTCGCATTGTCTGCAAAATTTCAATCAATCATCCTTATACTAATTTAGAACCTGCAGTCATTTCTTTTGTAATTTCACGAAGTCCGATCTCCTTTTTTATTATTCTATCATTACCAGTAACTTCATGTTCCACCCACGGTCACACAACAATGAAAAGCGAAGTGAACAGTCTGAACATTGATCTACTACGGAAAGTATCTTCAAAGTTTATATATTAAATAAAAAAAAAAAGTTATTATTTGCAGCTTCTACAATACGAAGCGGAGGATCCAGCTAGATGCTTTCCGTAAGTCTTATAACGTGCTGTTGCTTGTATGGTGCCCAACTTTAAAATGCAATCCGCGGTTTATTTGCTTTAATGTTCATTTTGTGCTGTACTTTAACTAACTTATTTCAAAATTCAAAAAATTCGGCACCGTCAATTCCTGGTCCCAAAAAAAAAAAAAAAAAAAAAAAAAAAAAAAAAAAAAAAAAAAAAAAAAAAATATATATATATATATATATATATATATATATATATATATATATATATATATATATAATCGCGGAATCTACTTTAACAATTATGGCATCATGCGAAGCAAGGGCAACGTTAGAGAGAGAGGAGGTGGAGGGAAACGGGAGAGAGACAGGGAGGGAGGGAGGACATAGAAGAATAAAGGGAAAAAAGGGGAGTATTTGGAAGGGAGACGGCGACAGCAGCAGGGGCAGCGAGATGGTAGTGGCCTGGGAGCGACCCGGCCCTTGTTCAAGAAGCGGAAACGTAATTAACGGAAGTGCTGTCTGACGCTGTTACATAAATGGCCGGTGCTCTGCTCAGCCCAAGAATGGGCAACGCCTCTGCGAGCCACGGGAGACCTGGATGCTCTACTCTTAATTTGAAACTTTATGGCCGGCATGCAGCGGCAAGTGGCAACTCGAAAGTGAGATTACCTCTTAAAAATAACCTTTTTAATTCCTGTACTCACTCCTAATGGGACACGGAAGAGGGCACTCTCGGCAGGCCTGGTTACTAACCGTAATCAGCATTACAAAGGCAAGAGCCAGCACCATTCATATCACTGGTTGTTGTTGTTGTTGTTGTTGTTGTTGTCATCTACGGCCGGAAGACTGATTTCATGCTGCTTTCCACGCTGCTCTATCCTCTCCGCCGCGGTGGAGTAGTCGAGCGGTCTAAGGCGTCTCGTTGCGGAACGCGCGGTTGCTCGCCGTGGAGGTTCGAGTCCTCCCTGGGGCATGGGTGTGTGTGTGTTTGTCCTTAGGTTAGTTTACCTAGGTTTAAGTAGTTTGTAAACTACGGACTGATGACCACGCAGTTTGGTCCGATAGATTTACAAACATTTGAACATTTCTATCCTCTCCAACTTAGAATAAGAACGGCAACTCACATCTATTTGAACCTGCTTACTGTATTCTCATGGTCTCTCTCTGCCAACGAGCTATATAACTACATAGAGAGGCTATCTCTGGCTTAACAGCGCTCCTTGTGGCAACAACCAGGAACTGTGGCAGCCATTTTCTCCAACGTCTTTTTTTCCCCATATGACATAGTGACATTCTGTGACAAGATATAACAGAATTTCAATGCACATACAACAAATACAATGCCAATTATGCCTTAAAAACACAACATACGCGCAGAAAAGAATTTCACACAAAATATACTATTTTTCACGATGCTCGTATTTGTTTTGCAGTCTGTTTTAAAAAACATTCTTCTCTTGAACAAAACAAAAATTCAAAACGTCATGATATTTAACTGATACTTAACCTTTCAACCTTTTGAAAGCAATTTTCAGCATGTTTCCGTACTGTTTTTTATTATCTCTGTAGTTTTTGCTTTTATGAAATTCACACATCTAGTGCGCCGAATACGAAAGTATTTTGGTTTCACATTTTATGTATCGCAATAAGCTTGAAAAGTTATTTATTAAGCTGAAATCGTGCCCAGTGTATGCGCTGCACATAAATGTACGAATCGCGGTAATAAGACTGTTGGAATATCGTATTTTCAGTTAGTATTTGTATGTTTTCGTTTCTAATATTTCGTGTACTCATCTTTTGTCCAACTACATTTCTGCATACAATAGTCCTACTGTAACTACAGTAATCTGTAATTATCTTTTGAAAAATGAAGAACTTACAAAACGATGGTTAGCCAATATGAGGCGAGATAAGTGGAAACCTACGGCATACAGTTGCATTTTTTCATCGCATTTTGAGAAGAAATACAAGTATGCAACAAATGATACAAAGCGGCTCCTGGCTAATGCGATTCCGACGATATTTTCGTTCCCTGAACATCTTCAAACAGCAAAATCGCCAGCAAGGAGATCTCAAAAAAAAAAAAAAAAAAAAAAAAAAAAAAAAAAAAAAAAAAGTCAGATGGCTGAATCAGGTTCCTTTGAAGATATGTCATGTAGCCAGGTAGCTATGTCATGTAGCTCTTTTATTACCAATTGCAAATCATGATTTGTCATTCATAGAGCAGTAGGCTAGTCAAAATTCTGCCAACAATTCAAACAGGGATTCTCGGTCTATACTGTCATATGCTTTTCCAAAGTCGACAAATGTAATAACGTAACTTTTATTTGATGCATTGTGCAAATATTTCAGAGAGTTTTTCAAGTTAAGGATTTGTTCTACGGATGATCGACGTTTTCTGAATCCACATTAGTATTCGCCGAGTTTTGAAGCCAGTTGTGGTTCTGCTCGGTTCCGAAGGGCATTTTGTACGTAATTGACAATGAGATTCCGCGATAGTTATTGACGTCTTTCTCCCTTTTTTGTACAGTGGATGAATGATTGCTGTTTCTCAATCTGTGGCAATTTTTTCTGTTTGCCAGATTTCATCTGTAAGTTCTTTGAGTTTTGTGATAAGATTTTCTCCTGCATTTTTCCATAATTCGGCGATGATTTGGTCTTCTCTTGATGCTTTGTAGTTTTTCAGTGAGTAAATTATCTCTTGATCTATAGAATAGGTGGCTTTGATTCTGTGTTCCGTTGTGTATGAAAAAACTTAAACTTTTCTTCACACTTTCCACAAGTCAGCACTTTAGAAAAGTATTTCGCAAGAATTTTACAGTTTTCGACTTTGGTATGGGCTATTTCTCTATTTTCATTTTTGAATTGAGCGATGGGGGAGGGGTGTACTTATTTAATTTTTGTTTGAATACTCTGCAAAAATTTTGGGAATTATGTTTCTTCAAATCGTCATCTATGTATTGTAAATTTTTCTTCTTTTCGCGTTGGATATGGACTGATCGTATTGCTTTTGTGACTGTTTTCGTGATATCTTTGAGATCTTACAAGGTCTTTTGATTTTTATTGCTTAACCAATTGTGCTACTCCTGTTGTCTCAGAGTAATGAATTCTTCGCACTCATCTGTCCACCAGGGGCGTTTTCGTGTTCTTGTTTGCGGTGCTACAGGAATGGCTGTGGATATGGGGGGGGGGGAGGGGGGGGTTGGACGCTAGACAGCTAGGTCTTCAGCGCCCGAACAAATTAAAAAAGGTAAGAAGCAAGGAGTTTGAACAATAATAAAACAATTAACAAAATAATGTGAGCAATCCAGCAATTAACATGTGTAGCTGAAGTAAAATGCAAAAGTTGAATGTTAGAGATGAAGATGTGGGTGTGGGATGCCCCAGGTGTCTGTTTTGGGTCCGTTGCTGTTTCTTATTTATATAAATTCGACTGTAACAGGTGACTGTAAATTTTTTTTTTATTTTATTTTATTTTTTTTTTTTTTTTTTGCTGATGATACCAGCTAGCTAGTGAAGGATGTTGCTCGTGATATTGACACAGTATCAAATAATGCAGTTCAAGAGATACGTTCATGGCTTGTAGAAAACAAGTTGATGTTAAATTACAGTAAAACTCAGTTTTTACAATTTCAAACCATAATTTGACGAAAGCTGACATTTTGATTGCACATAATGGGCATATGACAAGTAAGACTGAACAGTTCAAATTTCTAGGTGTTCAAGACAGTAAGCTGTCATGGAAAGCCCATGTTCAGGATCTTGTTCCAAAACTAAATTCTGCTATATTTACCATTAGAACAATATCTGAAATAAGTGATTTTTCAACACGGAAAGTAGTCTATTACGCTTACTTTTTTGACTTATGACGTACAGCATTATCTTTTGGTGTAACTCGCCTGATGCAAAATATATATTTGTGGCTCAGAAACGGGCGGTTCGAGCAAAATGTGGTATAAGTTCACGAACGTCATGTCGACGCCTTTTCAGTAGTCTGGGAATTTTGACACTGGCGTCACAATACGTATTTTTTAATGTCGTTTGTTGTTAACAATATCAGCTTATTCCCACGAGTTAGTAGCTTTCACTCGGTGAATACTAGACAGAAGTCGAATCTACATTTGCATCACACCGCCTTGACACTTGTGCAGAAAGGGGTACAGTATTCTGCGGCATCCATTTTCAATAAGCTGCCACAAGAACTAAAGAATCTTAGCACTAACCCACACGCTTTCAAATCTAAATTGAAGAGTTACCTCATGGCTCACTCCTTTTATTCTGTCGAGGAACTCCTAGAAAAGTTAAACAATTAAGCTAACTCATTTTTTTTCTTTATTGATTCTTTTCACTTTGTCTTAAGATTATCGTGTGCATAGGACTACTTAAAAATTTTCTATTACCATTCTAGTGTAAAAATTCATGTATTGACTTGTTCCATGACCATGGAGTCTCACTCCTCAACTGGGTCCTATGGAAGAGAAAACCATAATAAATAATCAATAAATAAATAGGAAAAGTTGGGGAAAGAGTTAAGACAACTAAGCAGATGACCATGGATGGCTGATCACAGCGATAAATAAGTGTGAGTCAACCACTCTGCTACATATTAAAACCTCCAACCTAAACGCTTAGGTCATAATTGTGAGGGATTACAAAATTTGAGAACTTGTTCACAGGCTTACTCATTGGCTAAAATAGTGGGTAAATCGCCACCAAGATTCACCGCTACCCTCTCTGCACGATACCACAGACACACACACACACACACACACACACACACACACACACACACACAGACGGGAAACCTCCGTAAAGGCCCGGTCATACGCTCAGGGGTGCGGGGCGGGGGGTGCTGAAGCAGTTTCGTAAGATGTCTCATGATGGCGCTGCGGTTAGAAGCATCCCTTTAAACCTGGTCAGAGTAGGCGGCAGGTAGCGGCTGTCCCCACCACCACCTCCCCTCAAACGGCAGCAAGCCGGACACAGCCGTGGCCTCGTGGCAGGCGGCACGAGCTCTCCCCTCAGCCTCCCCTCCACGCTACCCTCTGACGTGCGAGAGGCACCCTTAGAAGCGCCTCTAGTGTCGTCTATCGGCACTAAGCATCTGCTGGCATCTTACGGAATTACGAGGGGAGTGTAGGACAGAGGTTTTAGGGGGGGCTGCTTCTCTGTACGATACATTTCACACTCCATTAAAATGTGGCGGACAATCTGCTCGCCACAGGCATCACAGATCGAGGGCTCCTCGCTTCGAAGTAGGAAACCATCCGTCAGTGGACAGTGCCCAATGCGGAGGCGTGTAATGGCGACTTCATCCCGCCTAAGAGATCGGCAGGACGAACGCCATGAACGGACAGTGGGCTTCAGGACATGAAAGCCAGTCCTTCTCCCACAACTGCAGGGAATGCAGCCGCAACGAGGAAGTGATATCCCTCAAGGGAATAGGACACCGTGTCACATCAGGGCCGCTGTAGGCCCTTTGGCAGCCTGATCGGTATCTTCATTAACCCGAATGCTCACGTGTCCCGGCACCCAGCAAAACGACACCTCCTTCCCGTGACGTTGAAGGAAGTACTAGAGCTCCTAAGTACCCAGGCTAAATCGTCCGCCATTTTTTCCCCAACATGGTTGCAATCGCGCTGCGCTAACAGCATAGAGGCGCATGCCCCGCCTTCCTACACAAACGATTTCACAAAAACTAAAAGGTAGAAAAATTTTATTTTTATGTAACTAAAAATTCTATATGTAAGCATTGTGACGAAGTGCGCATCATTTCGTTTTAACAGTCACAGTGTGCCGTGCGTGGCACAGGGGAACAATTTCGATTTTTAGAGATTGCGTTTGTACCGCTGGGGAAATCGAATTACTAGCTTCGTTCGAGGAGTTGCTTTCTGTCTACCGCGCATGCACAGTACGAAAGTTCGCGTTTGAAGAGCGCCTGGCCCTGAATCTAGCTACTTGAAGAGGGGTGCCAGCTGTTCGAAGAGCTGCTTGCAAGCAGAGCCAAGCAGACAGATCCTGCCCGAGGAAATTTTTCTGGCTGCCAGATTCGCGCATGTGCGTAGCTCTATTTGTAGTGAGGATATATGACGCTCGCTTGTTCAAAATGCTTTAGTGAAATGCGAAGCTGTATATTTTGCAAGTAGTATACTGTGCTATAGTGTATATATTTTTCTATATATAGTGTATCTTCCATTTAAGTATACATTTAAGCGTATTTGTTTTGTGACGAAACCCATCTCATGTAATTTTGTAAATGATAAGTGATGAATAAACAAATCAAATCAAATGTGATGTAAATAACATTCGCGCCATTGCTGTTCATTCATCTGTCTTTTCACGCTTCACTAGCGAAGGTAGCAAAAAGGCTAAATAAAACGAGATGGGTGTTCGAAGAGCCCAAACACCAAGCACAAACACATGACGTCACAGTTGCTGCGCATGGGCAGTAGCGCCTGTTTGCTGGCTCTCCAAGTAGCTTTCTGGTAACTCTTCGAACGGACCCACTGTCGCCGGGTCGGCCCCGCCCTCTGGTGGCCGAGCGGGACGTCACGTGCGAGACGAGAGAGGAAGGTTGTTGGTGGTCGGTGAAAGACGGCGGACGTGAACTTGGTCCGCGCAGGAGTGGTGGTGCTCTGGGAATTGCGACAGTTTTACGCACCGTGTCGTGGGTGTCGTGTTGAGCTTCCGCAAAACTTGAGGAGCTACGAGCACACGACTCCGAATTTTGACCTTAAGTGCGTGAGTTATATCCTAGATTGTGGACTGTACCTTCTTGATATGTTTATGTCGACCGTTCCCATCGGCACGGGAAGCGGCGCTTCCTTCCAGCTTGGTCATGGTCAGTTGTTTTGTATATCAGACCGTACGGGTACATCACGCTTGCTTCTTGAAGTATGAAAAATTGTGTTGTACTGCCTGATGCTAATCACAGTGTTTCAGGTTCCGTATAAAGTCCTAAAATTGCGAAGTGTGTGTAAAACGTACGAATTGTTTGTATTATTATGACGAGCGTTGCAGACTTCATGAGTTGTTATTAAGAAGTTGTGGCCCATGTGTTGCTCACAAGCCCGTCCGTTGCACTGAGGCCCGTTCGTGCAACGTGTTTTAAATTAAGTAAATTTTCCATTTCTTACGTAACCTGGCCGTGGCCTGTAGAATGAACTTGGACCAAATTGTTTAAACATCGCCATTCTGTTGTATAGCGTATGTTCTTCACAGGCGTTCTGCTTGTATTGCAGCTTTGAGGACATTTACTCTGTAATGTTTAGCGGCCACATTTGTTTGCCTGCTGTGTTAAAAAAGAAAGGTTTTTACTATGGTGTATATTGTAGTTGATATAAGGCAATTGTTCCTTGGGTAAAATTGTCTTCAGGATTTGTATTTCCTGTATTAACTGTCTATGTTCAAGTGTTCATTCTTAGATTCTGAGGACCTGGAATCAGGTGTCAGTAAGGAATTTGATTATTTATACGAATTGCCTATGTTTTAAAAGTTCAGTCCTATAAATTTTCTTTGGCAACTGATGTGTTTTATTTAAGGTGAAATTTTGGTTTAACACTGTACCTTGCGCTTTGCACCTTACCAGTTATTCTAAAATTTCATATCAGTTAGACTTTGAAGTAAGAGACTGCGCTAAGATAGCATAAGTCTGCAGTGATAGGTAGACTGCTATGATATTCCGTTTGGTGCATATTACACTATATGTTGCTGCGGATGATATTTTCCTAACGTATTTAATTTTAATTTTGTTTTCGACTTATCTCTTTCACCTATATAGCTAAAATTTCTTTTATATAGCGAACTCAATTCGATGGCGATAGGGTCAGAATACGGTTAGAGGTATCAAAATGATATTTTGGCAAACGAAAACATGCGTACAGGGGTGTATTTTGCCATAAGGTTACTACGCAAAATTTCATTAGCTATCGGGTTATTGAAGGTGTTGATTTTTTGATTGAAAATAACTAAATTTAGATATTTATTAATTTACAGGCTGTCCTTTGTCAGTC
Organism: Locusta migratoria; assembly: GCA_026315105.1. Lineage (NCBI taxonomy): Eukaryota > Metazoa > Arthropoda > Insecta > Orthoptera > Acrididae > Locusta > Locusta migratoria. Next base: position 97,731,701 of record CM048745.1, read on the forward strand.
TCAAATGTTGATTACTTTATTTTTGTTGTCCAATACCTTTCGGAGCTACAACTCCGTTTTCAGAAAATAATAGGAGTTACATGTCTTTCAGTTTATCACCTAGCACCAATGGAATGTAAATTAGGTTTGAGGATTTTATACGAGAATACCAGAAAATGACCGATACGAAGGATCTCTTCACTAGGTAATTAACTGACTTATCATTTCATCATATAAAACCACTCTGTGCTGAGATATTTAAAATATATTTTCATTTAACAGAAAATTTGAAATTGTATATTAGGCCTACATAGAAATGTAGAGACAGCACTTTTGTAATTTGCAACGATTACATTCAATTGGTTAAGAAGTCGGTACTAGTATCTTCACGTATGGGTCTTATGCAGTAACCTGTGCCTAATTATTAGCACTTGTAATTGTGAAAACGACTTATTACTAGACGGGTGAGCGGATCCTGTTGCGTCATATTTAACTGACGTTATCTCAAGTTACAAATAACTCAGTTCCAGTTTGGAGTGGATGAAAATTTGATGTATTTTTAACATTTGATTCCCATAATGTTCACCTAACTTCTATAGCAAAACCGTTTCTCCCATACCGAAAATTCCGTAACGTCGTCAGAATGTGCATGTTTGGAAACTGTCAGTATATCCTCTTAATTATTGCCGCAACTAAAACAAAAATGAAAATGAAGTATAGTTCTTAACGAACATATAGATGAAAGATCCACCTTCATACATTAAGTAGTTTGCGAGTGAGAGCGAGTTGAATGAAACGCGAGATAACGCGTGAGATTCGTCCGGAACGTGGCAACTCCTACAGCTTGGGGAAAAATGGCGGACAGTTCAGCCGGGGTTTATAGGAGCCTTAGGAAGTACAGTTCGTCGTGTATCTGCTGCAGTAAAGTCTCAGAACGATATAGCTCGTTCAACGACTGCAGTGCACTCAGAGAATCAGAAATCGTTTGCCCTGAAGACGACGTAACTGCTCTAGTGTCTTCAAGATCGCATGGAACTCTGCAGAGGAAACAGATTACTTTTTGGGAAGGCGAAACTTGAAAATACTTGGGGAACACCATTGAACATGCGGTCCTACATTCTCAGCTGCTTTTATGAGTCCTGCTTGAAATTGTTGCCATTTGTGGATTTTACTCTTGTGCTCGTTTCGTAATTTTTTCGTTACCATTTATCTTTTGTATGGAATCCACGATAAACTGTAGGTCCTGCTATAATTGGCTGGGTAAGTCAGGTCGAAGGAAGGTAACGGCATACCCCACCTCCAAACAGGACCATGCATGGTAAGGCACTGTGGTGTTCAAACCAATCATCGGATTGTTGACTGTTTTACTTTACATCATATTTCCCGTGTGGAACTTTCTTATCGAATTTTCTTTTTCTGAAATGTCTACCGAGAATTTCATTGGGAAATGGTCGGAATCTAGGTCTACTGCATTAAAAACTTAGTTTCAAGATTTCTTTTGTATTTATGAGGAAGATCATTACATGATCCAACTGGTTTTCTCCTAGTAATGGATTAGGTGAGATCCAAGTTTTCGTTTTCGGGGCTCTTTTCTTGAAAAATGTCTGAGAAATACGTCATGCTTTTTGCAGACTTAGAGTCGCATGCCATTCCAGTTCGTCTGTTACGTCTTGACCATTTACCTATATTCAACCTCTATATTTCTTTCCTATGCCAATTTGTCCGTTAAAGCCGCCCATTTGGATTTTCACGTGGTTATTCGCGATTTTTTGGAGAATGTAATCTAATTGGAACCAGATTTCGTCAAATTCTTAATTTTTGTTAGCGATGTTAGTTGGTTCATGTCCGTTGACTAGTGTGTATATCTTATTAGCTGATTTTATTCTTATCGTAGAGAGCTGACCCGAGTAATATTTGAAAGTTGTGACAAAGTGGAGAATTGATTTATCTACTATAACTCTAGTTCCAATCTGCGGACAATTTGCCATGACTCGTTAACATGTTTTCCTTTGTATATCCTGCATCCTCATGAATCAAAAGGATACTCATCAGTGTGACTGGCTGGAAGACTTCCTAAGTAATAGAACGCAGTACGTTGTTCTCGACGGCGAGTGTTCATCAGAGACGAGTGAATAGTCAGGCGTGCCCCAGGGGAGTGTGAAAGGACCGCTATTATTTTCTATCTATATAAATGATCTAATGGACAGAGTAACTTGTAATTTGCGGCTGTTTGCTGATGTTGTGGTGCATGGGAGGGTGTCGTCTTTAACTGACTGTAATAGCATACAGGATGAGTTAGACAAAATTTCCAGTTAGTGCGAAGAATGGCAGCTAGCTCTCAATGTAGAAAAATGTAAGGTGATGCGCATGAGTAGGAAAAACAATCCCATAATGTTCGAATACAGCATTAGTAGTGAGCTTCTTGAAGCTGTCGCGTCGTTCAAATATCTAGGCGTAACATTGCAGAGCGATATGAAATGGAACGAACATGTAAGGACAGTTATAAGGCCGACTTCGGTTTATTGGGAGAATTTTGGGAAGACGTACTTCACCTGTAAAGGAGACCGCGTATGAAACGCTTGTACGACCACGTCTTGAGTATTGCTCAAGTGTTTGGGACCCCCAGCAGATCAGTTTAAAAGAAGACATAGAAGCAGTTCAGAGGCGAGCAGCTAGGTTTGTTACCGGTAGGTTCGACCAATGCGCGAGTGTCACGGAAATGCTCCTGAAACACAATTGGGGATCGCTGGAAGAAAGACGACGTTCTTTTCGTGAATTTGTTAAGTAAATTTAGAGGGCCGGAATTTGAAGCTGAGTGTAGTACGATCTTGCTGCCGCCTACATACATTTCGCGTAAAGATCACAAAGACAAGATAAGAGAAATTAGGGCTCGTACGGAGGCATATAGGCATTCTTTTTTTCCTCGTTCAATTTGGGAGTGGAATAGGAAAGGAAATGCCTAGTAGTGGTACAGTGTACCCTCCGCCAAGCACCTTACGGCGGATTGCGGAGTATGTACGTATGTCATGTGTATGTGTATGTCATGATTACTGAAATGCAATAATTCTGATTTCCTTTTCTCTCTATTTGTATAGGATGGTTTTAGTTTGCTCGTTTAACATAGAATTTACATTAAATATCATTAGCCAAATTTTTCTTTTTTATTGCTTTTACGGGATTTCGAGGCACTCCAACTTACCTCCGAGCACACATAAGGGGCTTCACAAGAATTCGAATAGATCGCTTGCGATTTTTCAAACGTGGGATTTGACCCACTGGGTTGTCTTTGACGGTTGAAACTCTACCATTAAAAATATAAATATACAATAATTAACTTCGCGAGTCGTAGATTATAGATACCACCAAGGATCGTTTATCTTTCTCTCTAATGAAAAATAATCTCTGAAAATTCTACATTCCCTTGCTTTACCGCCGGAGAGAAAGAACAGCGAACCGCTTCATTTGTCTCTTTTGGCGCCGTCGAGTTAAGACGCATTACTAGCAGCTCTCCCTCTTCACCATTAAAATTGCTGTAAGTATAGTGCTAAATTCAAAGAAAATGTACATGGAAATATATAAGTTCATTAATTTAATGGCGGAGGTGTTCTTATTTGATTTCCCGCCTCATAGTGGCGTAGATAATTTACCATTTGCGTGTTACAGAATTGGACGCCATTACGGCTGATGAATAACAGTTCAGTGATGGTTAAACATTTTATTAACATTAGAATTCAGTCTTTCCCTTCACAATAGTATTCAATTTTTGAGAACCTGCCATCATTTATATTAAGCTATAGTATATGACGAAGTCTGAATTTTGTATCCCCGTGACGTATTACCAACCGCAAACGCGGAGCCCTCAACTAAAATTTATCGCACGGTCCACTGCACATCAGAATTCCATCCTTCCAATTCTGGATCACTGTGCTGTTTTACCTTCAATTATACTTATTTTAAATTTATACATTTCTGGGGTGATATCATGAAAAGGATGTATCGTAACCATGAAGGTAAAGCCTGTCAACTTTTTTTCGACTAGTTTCGGTCGTATTTAAACTTCAGGAAATTAAGCTCCATTGATGTTGTGGAGCTGGCAGGAGCACTAGAAGGCTCTGTCTCCTGCCAGCTCCACATCATCAATGACGCTTAATTTCCTAAAGTTAGTTTAAATAAGACCGAAACTAGTCGAAAAAAATATAAAAAATTGCACTCTAGACTGTTCTTTAGATATAAATTTAAATGAGTGCTGTTTCCCATAAGTAGGACAAGAATGTTTCAAAAAATATGAACTTTTTTATGATTGCTAAAAATTTCCGGGCTATTATGCTGTGGTCTAGTGGATTTATTATGGAAACCCAACGTTTCGTCCCCTTCTGCGGAGGACATTTTCAAGGGGGATCGTGGCACTTTTGAATGTCCAATGCACACCCTGGCTGAGTAGCGAGCCAGCGTGGTTATTGGACATTCAAAAGTGCCACGATCTCCCTTGAAAATGTCCTCCGCAGAAGGGGACGAAACGTTGGGTTTCCATAATATAAATCCTCTAGACCACGGCATAATAGCCCGGAAATTTTGAGTAATTTTGAGCATTCCGGCCTTGAAAGTTTACATTTTACAACTTTTTTATAACGTAGTTGCCGCCAGCATTACCCTTATTTCTGACGTTACACAAAATTAATCAAAGAATATTTAAAATCATTTCCTCCATTTATCCTCCACTTCTCCCTGCATCAAAGCTTTCACGTGATATTTTAGTTATCGTCTCAGACCCCAACAACTGATAGGCGCTACATTATACGGTGCGGTATGGATGTTTATTTACTTGTACTGGGTTTGACTGAAATTGAGATTTCAGTCTTTTTGAGCTCATAGTTCCACTTGTTAGTTTTATAGACCAGCAGCCACTAACATGTGTACGCATACCGGCACTAACCGGCGGGACCGCCAGACTTTGTCCAATTAACCTTGTATGATATCTTTTATAATATACCTAAAACGCAAGGTTGCCTCTTCCGCTAGTTCAACCGTATCGATTATTACTTCTCCCCTTCCCCCTTTTACGTAAGTAAGAGGATAAAACTGTGCCAAATTTCAGGAAGGTAAGGTTAATAGAAAAGGTACAGGAAGTTAGTACAGAAACCAGCACTCTTAAACCACCCTAGTTTGTTGAGGAACTTCTCCACTTTTGAGGCGAGCATTATTGACTTAAGTTTCTGGATAATTGGAATAGTAAAGCCAATTAATCCGTAGTTCGCGTGGAAGACGTACCTAAACTTACTTAAAAGGTTAAAATCTGATGTTATTTTTAGAGAATATACACACTCGCTAAGAATTTCCGAAATTCATTTTCGTAAAGATTAGTAACCTATTACAGTTTGAATGAGCTGAAGTGTCGACTACCTGTCTTAAGATTAAGAGCAGCATGTTCTGCATCGCTTTCTGGTGGCTAATAATTTTCAGGCTCCTGAAAAGGCAGCAGTACATGGAAATCACGCACAGAAACAGACCATTAAACAAACGGTACAAATGAACATTACCGACAGCTGAACAAATAACCCGTTCTCCACACCATTCCACCACCCCACCCAGCAAAAAAAAAAAAAAAAAAAAAAAAAAACACCGCACAGTTACCACCAATTTCTCTAAGAATTTATCTTAGGAATCGATCTCTTTTTTTAAGTCAAGATATGCCTGACATTTCTTTTGTCATCAATTCTGCTTATTACCTTCTCGTTAATTACATTTGCTAATCTCACGTTCAGAATCCTACTGTAGCACAAAATTTCAAATGATTATCCTCTCTTCTTGCTTGAGCTGTTTATCGTCCACGTTTCACTCCCATACAAGGCTGTATTTCATAAAGAAATCCCAACAGAAAAGATTTCCTGCCACTTTATAGTTAAGGCTAACAAATTTTTCTTCATAAGAAAAGCTTCTCTTCCCTCTTACATTATGAATTTTAGATCTTCTCTACTGCGGCTGTCAGAAGTTATTTTACTGGCGTTACGAATCTTATTTTTCCTCAGCATCGCCTAATTTAAATGGACTGCACTCCGTTATCTTTGATTTACTCTTATTAGTTTTCAACTTACACTATTCTTTCAGGACGTTATCCGTTCCGTTCAACTGCTCACCCAGGTCTTTCATTGTCTGCGATAGAACTGCAACGTCTTCGGCAAACGGCAAAGGCTTTATTTCTTCACCCTGGATATCCTTTTCCAAATTTCCTTTACAGCTTGTTCAATGTACACAATGAGTTACGTTAGGGAAAGGCTACAATCCTGTCTTACTCCCTTTCCGCCCGAAGCTTCTCTTTCGCGCCCTTAAACTCTTTTAACAGCTATCTGGTTTCTTAAAAAGGCGTATATATTGATAAGGAGAGGAAATGTATTAAAATTTGTACAGCAGCCGGGATTCGACTTCTGGACCTCCATATTAATAGGCAACCAAAATAACTAAACCAACATGATTTAATGGGTACGGTGGCGGCTTAGTGGTTATAGTGAACCCTTTCAGGTACATAAGAAAACTAAGGAGCCAATGATTGAAATTTATGAATCTCTGTGGTAATTGAGTCTTAGAAACAAAATATGTAATTATTTCTACTTTTATTTGTACTAACCAAAACCAGAAACAAAAACTTTTGGGACATATTTGTCCCTATGTACACTCTTTGACAAAAAACCTGGCCGCCGGCCGGCCGCCGCTGAGCCTAAGTCCGAGCCGATCGCGACATGCGACAATAAAAGTGTCCGCGCTGATACGCTCTAAGTCCAGCTATCTGCACAATCTGGCAACACTGCAGACTGCGGGAGTTCATAAAGCACTTCTTGTGTGCAGTTAGAAGGTAACTGGGTCAGCTCCCGCCTTGGTCTTGCGGTAAAGTGCGCGACTTGCATGTTCAGTAGTAGCGATCGAAACCGACTGTCGACAAAAATTTTAAATTCACGTCACTCGTTCATTCTCATGCCCCATGTGTAAGGGGAGCATATGTGTAACGTATTTAATTTTTTGGTAAACTGGTAATAACATTTCGGCCCAATAACATTGCCACCTCTGGCCGCAGCACTTGGCACAGCTCTCCGCGGCCCATACACCTCGCCGGCAGCAGCGGTGGCGGCGCTACACAGCGCTGCCTCGCCCTCTGCCCACAGCGCCTGCCGCCGCACATCGCCCTGGATAAGTAAAATGTTGTAGTTTTGCTAAGTGGTGATCCACAAAAAAGGTTGCGATTCGTATTTCACACAGGATATAACGAAGCAGACCACCTATTTTGAATGATGAGCATGTAATACATTAGAGAGGCAAAAAATTGTCATTGTCCAATCCGATGGCACTCTACGATGGTTAACACTTATTTGTGGTTTGAATCTCGATCCTTTTCCTTTCAGAAAAGCCTTTCATGTAATTTGTTATTGTCATCAGTTCATATGTTTTCATCAAGACACAATATGTAACTCACTAAAATGTTTTAGTGTCGTTGTTTCACTGTACGGTAAATGTATGAACTACATTATGTGAATACGTTTCAGTGCACGTTCTAAAGCAACACAGACACACTGCAAGGTTCGTGTCTTCATGTCTCATTTCTACAGGAGATATTTCACATCAATGGAGGTGAATTCGAATTTCTTCGAAGGCGTTTGTATGGTGAAGCAAAGAAGACATCTAATACCATTTTCATAATTTGAAGTCGACCTTTCTGAAAGACTTATTGTATAAAGTTTTTCTTATGATTCCGTTAAAGAGTCTCTTCTTGCAATCTGCAGCGTATAAAGTAAAATAAAATGAAATTGAATTCCATCCCCAAACGGACTTTCTCCAAACAGGTTTAGAGCTGCCGCCTCAGACCAGGCTTGTATCACAAGACACAAGCAGAACCACACAGCCAACCACACATTGCTGCATATTGCCCTCAGTCTCTCACATATTCAATGCTTAGCGTCTAACGCATCGCGAAAGAACCTGAAAGTCACCTACACAAATAACTACATTCCTTGAGTGCATAAGTTAAATTTGTCTCTCATTTCACGTCGGCATTACAAATCATTAGTCATGAACGTAGAAAAGGAATGTCAAGTGAACTTAGTGAGGCAATTCAGTACCACTTGAGGAAGTAACTGCACTGTCACAGTGTTGCCAAATATAAGCAACGATGTTGCCAGTTCTTAACTGTACTAGGAAGACCTGTGTAGCGATAAACGACGCGAAATCGCGCTATTCTCATGCGGGCTTCTAGAGGGGAGTCGCGCATTTCGGTCAATATGCGCTATCTCCTGATAGATTCCGTCGTCACATTTACGATGCAGATATTAAATTCGACCAATGAGGCCGAAACTAACGTTTAAATTTTTTGAAGCTCTGCCGATCCCAGATTTCACGTCGAAAGAAAACATGTGCTCCACATAATTTATTTCGCAGTAGGTGGTCGTATTTCCACCGTATGAATATTGTTCATAACCGTAAACAGTTTGCTCTTGCTGTTAATCTCCTTAATATTGTTAAACACATATTTTCCCTATAATTCTCCTCGTTAAGTGTTTGAACTGCTGTCCTTTATTATTGTTAGTACCATTAGTTTTTATTTCAAGTTCATCTCTGAATTTGTATTTTGTATTACCGTTATATTTGTTTGTTCAATATGTTTCACAATATTGAAGATAAACGAGTTCTCATATCCATTAATACAAGCGACTTAGAGCTAATGTATAACGTTCATTTTAGTCTTGTTTCATCCGTAAAAGTTCCTCTGAAAATCTGGAACAATTCTTTTAACACCCTTAATTTTAAAACCATACGTAGGCAGAGGACATTCAAGAATTGCTCATTTATTAACTTCATTCATAATGATAATTTGGATCAAATTTATTTACAAATTTTGTACTCAGCCAATTTAATTTTTATGATAGCGGTAAAATTACAGCCTTGCGCAACCTAGGGCATCTGTTCAAAATCAATGAATAAGAGATACGGCAATTCTTTTACTTACTATATTTTAACAAGCAACAGTGCAATTGCTTTTGCTAATATTGTTCTAAACCATGGCACAATTCATCGATCAATTTTAATCGTTGTAACACGTGATTATTAGGTCGCTTTATTGTCTATTGTGTTTTTGTTACAAGCTTTACAATTGATTTTATACTATCGATAGGCCAGAAACTTAATTAACGTAACTCAGAACCGCGTGATAATGCAATATTTACTCGCATTCGTTTTTGCTACGGAGCGAGTTGGTGCAGTGGTAACACACTGGCCTCATATTCGGCTGCACGGCGCATCGATCTGGCCTTCGGCCATTTGGATTTAATTTTTCCATGATTTTTCCTAAATCAGTCTAGGCAAATTCCGGAATGGTCCCTGCGGCAGGGCACGGCCGATTTCCTTCCACATCCTTGTCATGACAATCCGAACTTCTGCTTCGCTCTAATGACCCCCTTGTCGAGGGGACGTTCAATCGTAACCTTCCTTCTTTCTTTCGTGTCTCGTGTGCAATAGAGCTTACTTTGTTCATGTTTCCGTGTGTTGGTACAAATTTTGCAGTTCATTTCAAACCAACTTTCCTCTGAACAAGAGACCTTGAACTTTCAACTTAACTTAGAACTAGATGACACTGTTTCATTAACGCCCATTTCTTAATTGGTGTGTGGTGGAGGGCAATTTTTATACAACTGCTGTTTCCGCCTGTTTCTCTTCCAGTCGTGAATGGTTCGCAGTTAAAACTATTTATGGTAAGACTTAGTGTGAGTTCATATCGCCCTATCTTTTACCTTCGCGATATTTTCGTGACTAACACATAAGAGGGGTGAGGTGAAATAGAAATAAAACAAATGCATCGAATATCTCTGTTGTATTCTCATAAAAAAGGTTGAAACTGAATGAAAAATTTCACACATACAAAATTTGAGAAGTGTAAAATAATCGTTCAGATTGAAAATGCATAGAAACGTGGTTTTAAAATAGACTAAGACGCATAAAGTAACTTTTGTCCACTAGATAATTACTACCGCGTTAAGGATAGTTCCAATAAATTTTAGAATTTTTAATATGTATGTCAGACATCAAAGTAACACTGGAACATAAAGTGTTCTTGGATCATGAGTAATGCTAACAGTAGCGTTTAGTGGCCACCAACGTGAAGGGTAATTTAATTCATTAACGTTCTGAAGTCGATACGAGGTATGACGCGGTGGGGGCATCCACGGTCGTTTTGGTAAATGCGGCACAAAGAGCGACGGAAGGCGCGCGCGTCTGGAAACGGAGAAGGCGGAGCGCGCCTGCTGGAGGGATAGTTTTCGTTCTGAACAGAAGAAGCCATCAAAAGGAGCCTAACAGATATTCGGTAGACCTCTTGGAACTTACGCGTTTTGACTTTAACATAAGAAATAAATGAAATTCACGAATTGCATTGAACATTGCAATGTATAGTAAATTAATGTCGTCCGCTATCTGCGACGACACCGATCGAATGATAATCTATCGACGTGAGATACCTGGAACCTAAAAGTCACCATTAAGTTTGTACTTTGAAACCTATCACCGCGCTGTAATGAACACGTTGCAATTAAAACTATGTTTGCATCGCATCCGGCCATGAGGCTCCGTAACATTTTATGAAATCGACGAAGCAGGCAACAAAGACAGGTCCGGAATCCATTGAGCACCTCATCAAGGAACGTGCTCAAATTTTTTTTTTTTTTTTTTTTTTTTTTTTTTTTTTAAATAGCTGGCCACGTGACATATGTGCAATTTGGAGAGCACAGTATCTCGAGCCTGAGTGGAATTACGGATCCGGATCCTAACATGCAGGACGCCAGCTACAAAACTCGTTCATCAGGCCACCAATGTAATCAAGATTTTCCAACGTCGTAGTAGGGCCTATTGTTTCGCAACTTCGGCATCATGTAGATGTGAGTCTGATAAGTAATTCTGCAGTCAGTTGACTTTTTCTTGTCACCTACATTAAATATTTTGAAAAATTAACATCATAATATGCTCGTTGTAGTAGTTAACTGAATTTGTGTTCAAGAAGGTCGTTTCATACATTAACTACTCCTACTCTCTTTCACGTTGCGAGCAATCTGCCTCAGCTGTGAGTAAATAAATGAGGTAGGGTTTATAGCAGTAATGTCCAACTGTACAATAGTCACTTTCTGGAAACCTAGCCAATTTAGAAATCGGGGCCGTTTTGTTGCAAAAGCTGGATCTCATCATTTCGTCTCGTTACTTCTTTAATTTATCCGCTTACTGTCAAACAAAATCATCCGTGCCCACTGTCTCATGGAAACCTCATAGCAGATGCTGTAGCCACCTACTTCAAGGATATCAAGTGACATCAGAAACAAAACGAAAGAACATTTTCTTAAATGAATTTATCAATTATTCTAAAATGATGGTAAAATTTTAAATATAGATAGAACAACTTATTTGGAAATCACTTCAAATGTAGTCATCCCATAAAGTAAATAATAAATTCTGAAGCCGTGTCAGCTGTTTTTATTTTTTATTTTTTTATTAAGAATGTTGCTTTATAGGTCCAAGACCGTTTTCACGTTTTTAAAGACCCATCTTCAGGTGTTAATTTTTTTCATATGAAAATTCATTATAGAGACACAAGGTTCTAATTGCTTTCATCTGTCATGGGAATAAAATTTCATTAATTAGGCTCAGATATATGGAACCAGTCCAACAGAAATCATCACTGTCATTCAGAATAAAAACCAAGGACATTAAAATGTGGGAAAATAGTCGCGTAATTTTAATTACTGTATTTTCAATGAAAGGAAGTGAAGAACAAACCAAAGAAAACCGTCCAAAGAATCGAAGAAACCGATAGATGATGGATTTGTATTTTGCTCATCTTAGCATCAAGTATTACGGCAAGGTAAAAAAACTTACGAATATGCGCAACCACCCAGATTCTCTGTTTAGTTAAAACTTCATGAGGACTAAATTCATTTAGGTAATATTTCTTGAATGTGAGACGCGTTTGACAAGACTCAACGTAGATACAGTCCATCTTCAGACAACAGTGCCTAGTATCATTGGAGAAAATGATGGTGCGCATTACTTTTTCATTTTGTTACAAAAAGCTCTCACTGAAAGTTGATGAGGGTAAGTTATCAATTCATCATCATTGCTTCTCAATACGTGGCTAAAAGCCAGTTCAGGGCAGTTGCTAGTAGGATTGAGAATATTGTGAGCTGTCACTTTCAAGATGCGAAGTGTTTGATACCTTACTGTTTAGTGACGGATGATGCAACGTTCATTTCCAGTGGCTCAAAAAAAAATTGATTTTATAGATATCTAACAAAGTAATTGTTTTAGTCTTTTTTGGGGGGGAGGGGGATGAAACTGAAATCGTGATGGAAGTTTATATATCTCAGACTTTGACCTGCCGTATCTTGCAAGCACAATATCAGTATTTTTAACTTCTCTAGTCATTAGCTGAAATGTCATAATGCTGTAAAGCTTCAAAAAATTTAAACGCTAGTTTCGGCCTCATTGGACGAATTTAATATCTGCATCGTAAATGAGACGACGGAATCTATCAGGAGATAGCGCATTTTAACCGAAATGCGCGACTCCCCTCTAGAAGCCCGCATGAGAATAGCGCGATATCGCGTCGCTTATCGCTACACAGGTCTTCCTAGTACAGTTAAGAACTGGCAACATCGTTGCTTATATTTGGCAACACTGTGACAGTGCAGTTACTTCCTCAAGTGGTACTGAATTGTCTCACTAAGTTCACTTGACATTCCTTTTCTACGTTCATGACTAATGATTTGTAATGCCGACGTGAAATGCGAGACAGAAATTTAACTTATGCACTCAAGGAATGTAGTTATTTGTGTAGGTGACTTTCAGGTTCTTTCGCGATGCGTTAGACGCTAAGCATTGAATATGTGAGAGACTGAGGGCAATATGCAGCAATGTGTGGTTGGCTGTGTGGTTCTGCTTGTGTCTTGTGATGCAAACCTGGTCTGAGGCGGCAGCTCTAAACCTGCTTGGAGAAAGTCCGTTTGGGGATGGAATTCAATTTCATTTTATTTTACTTTATACGCTGCAGATTGCAAGAAGAGACTCTTTAACGGAATCATAAGAAAAACTTCATACAATAAGTCTTTCAGAAAGGTCGACTTCAAATTATGAAAATGGTATTAGATGTCTTCTTTGCTTCACCATACAAACGCCTTCGAAGAAATTCGAATTCACCTCCATTGATGTGAAATATCTCCTGTAGAAATGAGACATGAAGACACGAACCTTGCAGTGTGTCTGTGTTGCTTTAGAACGTGCACTGAAACGTATTCACATAATGTAGTTCATACATTTACCGTACAGTGAAACAACGACACTAAAACATTTTAGTGAGTTACATATTGTGTCTTGATGAAAACATATGAACTGATGACAATAACAAATTACATGAAAGGCTTTTCTGAAAGGAAAAGGATCGAGATTCAAACCACAAATAAGTGTTAACCATCGTAGAGTGCCATCGGATTGGACAATGACAATTTTTTGCCTCTCTAATGTATTACATGCTCATCATTCAAAATAGGTGGTCTGCTTCGTTATATCCTGTGTGAAATACGAATCGCAACCTTTTTTGTGGATCACCACTCAGCAACACTACAGCATTTTACGTATCCAGGGCGATGTGCGGCGGCAGGCGCTGTGGGCAGAGGGCGAGGCAGCGCTGTGTAGCGCCGCCACCGCTGCTGCCGGCGAGGTGTATGGGCCGAGGAGAGCTGTGCCAAGTGCTGCGGCCAGAGGTGGTAATGTTATTGGGCCGAAATGTTATTACCAGTGTACCAAAAAATGAAATACGTTACACACATGCTCCCCATACACATGGGGCATGAGAATGAACGAGTGACGTGAATTTAAAATTTTTGTGAACAGTCGGTTTCGATCGCTACTACTGAACATTCAAGTCGCGCACTTTACCGCAAGACCAAGGCGGGAGCTGACCCAGTTACCTTCTAACTGCACACAAGAAGTGCTTTATGAACTCCCGCAGTCTGCAGTGTTGCCAGATTGTGCAGATAGCTGGACTTAGAGCGAATCAACGCGGCCACTTTTATTGTCCCATGTCGCGATCGGCTCGAACTTAGGCTCAGCGGCGGCCGGCCGGCGGCCAGGTATTTTGTCAAAGAGTGTACCTTAGAGTACAGTTATCTAACACACAACGGTTTATATAATGAATAAGTAGAAAGGCTGAATATCTGTTGTCTATTTGATGTGAAACTCTACAAAAGTTTCGGCTTGAAGTAAAGCATAAATGAACACCTCACTGTTCACAGATATTGTAAGTACCGTATTCAACACGCTTTGAAGCACATCCGATTTTATCTTTCTGTGGTCTGGACTCTTTCGATTGCAACTGCAGCTTTCTTGAGGTGTTTACAGCTGTTCATAAATTCCTTTGTCGACCTGAATAATTGTCAATTAGATTTCTTGCAATGCATTTGTCTGAACACTAGAGATCATAATGTTGATTTCAGTCCTGCTGCTGGTACCAATTTTGAAAAAAAAAACATAGGCACTGTTTACACCACGTCAAGCAGATCAAAACATCTCAGATATTTGGTCTTTGCCTTTCTAAGTTACTTTCTTCTGGTCCATAAGGTCCACTCCGCCCAACCACTTATTGTCTTTTGTCATGTAAGGGCAGTGAACACTGATCTCAGAACTAGCCCAGTGCTTTCCAAACTTTCCCTCATGGCGACACCCTTTTATAGCTTACATTTTTGCGCGACATCCTTTCACTAATACAAATACTTATGGTAGAATTTAGATGATTCTAGCGAGGGGGGTGGGGACGGAAATAAGAATCGCTTAAATGTAGTTTGTAAACGAAACTGAAATCCTCGTACTCACTGACATGTTTAATGTTGACCCCGACTGCAGCAATTACATACTCATCGCAAGAAGAGGAAACATTAGGAACTACGGAGATGTACAGCAGAGAACCACCGCCGACAACAATGCCTAACTCACACAGTAATACTTGCTTCTACATGCGACCCAACTTCTGAACCACGAAAACTGAATTTCGGAAACGGTTTTTCGCTGTTGTGTGTACATCTCAGGGCCAGATACCGTTTTGCTGGATCGACTGAAAACGGCATCTGAAAATTAGCTTCTCGGATTTGATTTAGACAGCACAGTGGCTGTTCCCTTTCAGTTCAATATTATCACATTATTTTCAGAAATAGAGGATGTGTTTATGGCAAGTGATGAATTATTATTTAAGTTCTATTGGTAGTTTCTTGCTTCACCACGATCTCGAAAGTCCTAACATATTCGGAACAAATGGATAAATATTTGTCATTTCTGGTTCCAGAATCTGTTACATACTGGAAACAGAGAAAAAAAATATTAACGCATATCAGGGTTCGAACCAACGATCAGTTTATTTGAAATACTACTCTCCGTTAATCACCTGTCCAAACTCCGTACTAAACTTCGCTACTGAAAGGTTTAGACAATGGACAATTGTGACAGCTTTTACAGCCACTGTCATTATGTAATTGTAAGAAACACTACCGAGGGTGACTTGGCTTTGATAAATCCATTAAAAAACGCTCAGGTGCAGCTTTTTGAGAAGGAAAGCAAACTACAGTGAAGGTTCTTTCAAGCAGCTGCCGATTCCAGCAAATTACACATGGGAAGAGTATCAGCAGCAGCTCTGTGCATGCGCAGTTTGCTGGAATCTGGCAACTGGCAGCTGCTTGAACGAACCCCGAGTGTCTATTGCTGCTGAAACAGAGCTGCTGCCTTGCGGCTGAGCACGCAATTAATGTACACCGATCATTCCTTTAATACGTGATCTGAATGAAAAGAAGGGTGAGTAGCTGCAGGCGAGTCTTCCGGGTAGTATGAAGAGGATATTTTGTTATTTTCTGACAAGTTTTTTGTTTAAAGTCTAAATTTGTTAGTCTCGCGACACCCTTGATACTACTACACGACACCCCAGTGTGTCGCGACACCCAGTTTGGAAAGCTCTGAACTAGACTGTCGCTTCTTCACTGTCATGCATGGTATTGGGGAAATAATATTAGTCAATAAACTGGCTTGTTATCCATCCATTGCTACTAAGGCTGGATGAATCACCTCTTTTCATTTCCTTGTCTGGGAGGAATGTCTTTGACATGTTTTTACTGTTGGTGCGTATTTTCTAAACCAAGGTACAAATTCTTGTTTGTTGCAGAACGAATGACTCACCGTGAACTCTTCCAGGACCTGAGGTTTTTCTTTTTTTTCTCTTTTTTTTCCATTGTATAAATCAAACTCAAATGGATAAGCAGTCTATGAATCACACCTGAATCGCATTTTGAAACCCTATTTGATCGGCTTATTTTTCACGTACTGGCGCATTATATTATGTCCTTTAAACCTGATCGTATGCTCATGTACAGATTTAGCTCTAGTTGCATTAAGAGCTTCCTGGAAGGTTTTGTTCAAATGGACGATTACAGGTCTCACTTTGTATGCACAACCTTTCTTTATTAACTGATCTGCAATGTTGGAAAAAATGTAAGAACCGTCGAATCTCTTTAAATCGGTGTAATTATAATCTAATCAAGATAAGGAACTCCTAAATCAAGTTAAGTTACGCAGTAGCTTCTAAATGTAGGTAAAATGTGGTACACCATTACCAGGATCATACCAAGAAATGCCTTTATTTCATCTTCATATTTGGTGATTGCATTGCCAGTTTGTTCGGAATATCGAATTAATATATCATGTAACAAAACTTCTGGGCCCACACTAAAACAAGAAATGTAAAATGGCTGTGGCATTTCACCATCGTCAAGGATACTAAATAAAAGCAGTTTTCAAAATTCATTATTCATATTACCACTAAACTCTTGGTTGGTACGTTCTGGTCCATTTAAATTCTGGTAAATCTGGAAGACATTCGGATTCCTTAGTGTTTGCCTGTGATGTGACTTCTGCCTCTTTTCTTTTGCTAGGTGGACTACGTATTTCTTTTAAGGATCTTCCATAACATGTTCTCTTTCATTTCCTATGTCTCCTTCTAGAAAATTTTATCCTCTTCATCTAGTAACAGATTACCTTCGTCATCACTATTACAAGCCTCCAAAATCTGCGCAACACTTTCATCAGTGATGGAAAAATTCTTTTTCTGGTGCACATGACCTAAAAGCAGATTTGAAATTATACTTGTACGATGTTTTTATCAATTATTTAATTAAAAAAGATGTTTCCAACTGATATTACACTTTTTCTACGAAATACAAATGATTTCAAACCGTGTAAAATGATATTCAAATGCAGTTACACAAGTTACCATTGTCCTACATTGAGACAACTATGTCCCACAAAATAAAAATAAAGATTTCCACAGATAATTGCAGTTATTTTCTAAACAAATTGCCCAAAGTAAAAAAGAAACATACATAGGTTCAACCTTTTGACGGTAAGGCAGAGATCAAAAACTACAAACAATAAGTGAACAAATATGTATGTCTGCTTGAAGAATGAATCACCTACAATAATGAACTGGTGGCAGTTATAATTGTTGCCACCAAAGATATATGAAAATGAAGAAAGCTAGTAACTCTGCTTTAAGTAGAGCACTTTTAGCTTATCTAATGTGATTACTAGCAAATTATTGAGATGGTTTATAAGTGGGACAAACGTGAAATAGTTACCTCCTGGCTGTAGCACATATTTTAATTAAATGTCTCTAATTTTAATATCATTGAAATATCGGGTGATGAGGAAGTCAGTATAAATTTAACTTAATACATCCTGGAATAATGTGGATAGAGTAGTAAAAATTGACACACATGCTTGGAATGACATGGGGTTTTATTAGAATCACATCTACCGTTATCGGGCCCTTTTTCTTCGAGGAACTGCGTGATTCTGGTTTTGTAACTGCTTCCGTGACGGCTGAGAGGTACACCGATATGTTACAGAATCGCATCATCCCCAGCCTGGCTGATAAACACCTACTGGAACGTACGAGTTTTTGCAGGATGGTGCTCCACCCCATATTGCTAGACGCGTGGAAGATCTCTTGCGCGTGTTGTTTGGTGGTGATCGTGTGCTCAGCCGCCAGTTTCGTCATGCTTGGCCTCCCAGGTCCCCAGACCTCAGTCTGTGCGATTATTGGCTTTGGGGTTACCTGAAGTCGCAAGTGTATCGTGATCGACCGACATATCTAGGGATGCCTCACTGTAAATCCGGACAGGATTTACAGTGCTGTTCAGAACATCTTTGCTTTGTCTTAATTTGTTATGCTAGTTATTGCTTTTCTGATCAAATGAAGCGCTATCTGTCGGACATTTTTTAAACTTTTTTGTTCTAATAAAACCCCATGTCATTCCAAGCATGTGTGTAAATTTTTACCTCTCTATCTACATTATTCCGTGATTTATTAAGTTTTCAAATTTATACTAACTTTTTGATCACCCGGTATATCGAGACTAATTATGTGTCTAGACATTGATTTATTATTTTTTTATTTATGCAGTTGTGTGCAGTTGTATATAATCTTTCGTGGCCCATATTTTACCATTGTCAGAAGTTTCATCCGAATCCACAAAATCCATAAATGTAGGTTTGCCTATTCTTAACCTATCTTATGACAGAAGTTGCCTCAAGTGTTCCTTCATTTCTGAAGCCATGTTATGTATTAATCTTCAGTCTGCATACTGAAATAAAAGAATTTTAACATTTTGCGACTCCTAGTGACTAGTTGCACATTCTTTTAAAGGCAGAGCAGTTCTGCTTAAGACAAACATACATCTACAGTGTTCATAATGTTTACTTAGAAACACTGCAAGTAAGATGTAAATTATTACCTGCGAAATTATTTTGCACCTTTAATCAATAGTTTCATAAAGACAAGAATTTAAAAGTACCTTCAGTGATTCAGTGATTAACTTTGACACATTTGTTTTACATTTTTTTATGATTCTTTTTAATTTTTGATCATCAAAATTTCTAATGTTTAAGGATTAAACTGTTTCGTCTTCCACACAATATTTTCTGCGTGTCCTTTCCATTTTGAGGTTGTAACTGGTAGATTCGATCAATGCGCGAGTGTTACCGAAATGTTCCCTCTGCAGTCGGGCTGGTCACTGTGTCCTCGGTGGCGGAGTGGTCAACGCGTCTGCCTAGTAAGCAGGAGATCCCGGGTTCGAATGCCGGCCGTGTACAAATTTTCATTCACCGCACATTGCTATTCCATCTAAACCTAATAGAGTGAAGCCATAACTGATCGCAAAGTGCGATTTATTTAATTAAAAGTGAACGCTGTAACGTCGTCAAAAGTATATAATTATTCAATGACGACTGTCATGTTTTTAACATGTGTATTTTTTTTATAATGACCAAATGCTAAGTTGCACTTATTCGTTTATAGCCATTTTTTTTAACTAGATGACCATCTTGTAAAATATATATCTGACCAGATGATAGTGACACAGTTCATCGAAACTGTTCGTCATTGAATAAATTATTAATGTGCGATCTTGGCATTTCATTTTGAAAACTATACAATGTTCGTTAGTTAACCAGCCACGTCCTACGACAGAGGAAGCCAACTTCAGGTGGTGTGACGTGTGAGCTGGATGAGCAAACCTGCCCATCCGTGTGACGTCAGGAGAGAGCTGTGTACGTAGTGTTGCCTAGCCTAGATACACGGGGCGGTGAGTACGGAGCTGGAGGGCTCAGTCAGCAATAGAGCGCTCTTCACGACAATAACGTGGCGAGTACAAGCAAAACGGAGCAATCAGTTTCTCTTTCTGTGTGGAAAAATCTGTATCTTTTTCTTCAATGCGGTGAAGGTGCAAATTGTTTGCTATGTAACAGGAGTGTACGAAGTATAAAAATGTAATTTACATCGTCATTATGTGTGCCATGCAAATGAGTATAGTAAATACGAAGGAGAAGAACGAGACGCCTTAATATCTGAATTAAAGGAACGTGATGATGTGGACTGTCAGAGTAGGGAAGCGTCTGTCCCTCTGAAAGCTCTACATACAGCGAACAGTCATAGCCGCTGATTTTATTCTCTTCGAACAATATGAGCAAATTCTGGAAGCTCTTCGTAACCAGTTAGTCCAGGGTTCAAAATGTGGAAATACTGTCTATTGTGTTTCAACTCTTTGCCATACCGTTTTATTGGATGTTAGCAATTTTTCCTACTAGATTTTTAATGGAACTGTTAAATTTACAGTGTGACGATTTATTGAAGGACAAATACAAACATCATGAAGGCTTGCCCAATTTTTATAAGAATATTTCTGAAAACAGAAATTCGAGGTTGTATTCCCTTGCTCACGGATACTGTGTATGTTCAGTTCGACGTATGTGTGTGTGTGTGTGTGTGTGTGTGTGTGTGTGTGTGTGTGTGTGTGTGTGTGTGTGTGTGTGTGTGTGTGAACAATTATTTTCTATTATGAAATTAGTAAAGTCCCAATACCGAAACACCTTCCAATTCACAACCTAATATGCAGTGTTCTATTAAAAATATCTCAAACATTGCATCCTAACAATGAAAAATTAAACATGAAAAACGAAATGCAAAATGTTGAAAAAGGTCTAAACTGTACATTATTGAGAAAATTGTATTATGTTCCATTCTTCTTGTTTTATAACAGTGCTATATTACAATGTTCTCATGATATAGGAACGATATACAATTGTCTGTAATCAGTTTGTTATGTAACTAGCTGTACACCCGGCGTTGCCCGGGTGTTTATTTATCCCACATTCTCGTAGTCCAAATCCCCTCTCTACATCTACCTCTTTCTCTGCCATCTCTCTGTTCGTTTCCACCTTTCACTCTCTTGGCAAAGTTTTCTGTAAGGTACCCTCTGTCATGTACCATACAAACATTTATGTATCCAGTGATCTTCCTCTTGGTTCAAAGGTCATGTGTGCAAAAATTCCTAAAGATTGGAGCAAAACTATGCATTTTGTAGAATTCCGTAAGTTAAGTATCCTCCACCATGCACCGTACGAAATTTTATACAGACAGTGACATTCCTCTTGTTTTTGATTTTGCAAAATTTCATCAATATCGGAACAAAACAATAGATGTGGAAGGCTTAGTATATCGTTAGCATAGCTTCTTCTCTTGATGGTTTTTACTGCTTTATTTATTTATTTTCTTATTTTTCCTTATTCGTATGCTTATCCTTACAGAGAAAGAGCTGAGGACATTGTAGCAAGCATAGAGCAAAGATATGGTCTGTGGCATCACGTATCGCTGTATGTAACCTCCTTGCTATAGACTCGCAAACGTCACTGCTGGCCTTCAGTCCGAATTATTTCATAATTTGACGACTTTCAACCACCGTATCTTCCACCCCCTTACAGCTATCGGCATGGAACTGCTATGGTGTAAAACGGGAGACTTCGGACAATAATTAGACCATTCGCTTGCGTTCTATAGTTTTCGCTGCAGAGCGAAATATTAAAACACACACACACACACACACACACACACACACACACACACACACACACACACACACACAGAGAGAGACAGACACGTAGAATTTTATATACACCGATAACTTTCCATCCCAATATACTCCACCCTTCTATCATTATCAACCCTCAAGCAACAATGCAACCAATAAAACAATTTTCAAAGAGTAAATATAATTTTCAAAGAGTAATTATTGCTCCGTATTTTGCGTTATATTCTTCAAATTACTAAATATCTAACATATCGCTATGAAACCGTTCCTAAAACGTTCCACAGGTATAAATTAGAACCTGTACAAATATTTAAGTCCATACGTCTTGTCGTTCGGACGTGATAAGCGTACACGGAACAGACATTCACATTAACATATATACATATATAGCTATCCGATCGCCCTAAAACCGTGCCTAAAGCCTTCCCCGGGTAGACATTAGTAACTGTACAAATTTTTAGCTCTTTATGTCTTGTGTATCAGACACCGAACAAACATTCACATTTATAGATATAGATGATTAAAAACATGATTCGGACCGCAGTTAGATGATCAATGTATATTATTTGTTGAAGATGATACCGAAATTCATACAGTTTTCGTAGATACACCTACATATCTGCTTTTATTAAGAAACGGTAGATTACTCGAGATATTTGGAAAGATAAACTGCTAGAAGTCTTTTGACAGCATATGATTTATTGCCCCTGTCTCGCTTGGTTTGTTGTCACAGGTAGAGAAATTCAGTCGTGCTAGTGTTGTTCAGACGTGATAAACATACACCGAACACATTCACATTTATAGATATAGATTAAATTCGTAGTTTTTAAAATTAGGATATCGTAGACCTCACTGTATTCTCCACACCAAATCTGTTCCCTGTCTTTCCTAAATTGCGGCACATTTTATTACTCCGCGGCAGCAGTACAGAGCGCGTCCCCTCTCCCATGCCCAGAGTCTCGTCACTCCTTCCTTCCTTACGCTCTCTTCCCTCCCCTTCTCCCCCTCCCCCGCACTTCCCCCGTCCCTGCCCCCCCCTCCCCCCCCTCCATCCCCTCCCCACCCCCTGCGGGGGCGTCTCGACTTTTTATCTACGTGTTCAGTGCAAGTGTCTCCAGTGTCGTGTGTTTTACTCCGTGCCTCCATAATCGCCGTCCCCATGTTTTATTCAGTACGCCGTCCGATGTCTTCATGTGTGAACTTAGTGTCTCTACAATGTACTTTTAACTCGCCACCGTGGCCACCTGTTTTTACTATGTGTTTTTTATTACTCCTCGTCTGTTCATCGTTCCCTGATATATGTTTATCCCGTTTTATCCATGTACGTTTAGGTCTGTCGAAAACTCAGCGTGTAAATTGTTTTAACTTTCCGCAATTTTGTTCCTCTTTTTATATTTTCTCTTATTTGTCAAATTTTTGTATGTCACATGGCTGAAGAGCAGCCACCGCAGCTGCTGCCAGCCTGCCAGCTGTTTCTACAGCTGGCTTTAAAACAACAATAAAGGAAAAAAAAGGTACAGAGCGCGTGACGTCACACGGTCAGCTTTGCTTCCTTGTGAGCCGGCAGAGCGGTCTGGGCTGACGTCACACCGCCGCTGCCTGTCCTCCCCTGTACTAAGACACCACTTCATAACGATATTTGAAATAGTGCTGCGACATGCGACCGATAAATCCTGCACGCTGTAATTGAATTTCGCTTATCTAGCGTCGCCTTAATGGTCCTCGTGCGTAGGCTGCGTGACGCACAAGGGGCCCGACCGCTGCCTGCGGCTGCGGGGGCGGCGCCTCGGGGCGGATGACGCGGCAGCGGCGGTCTCGGAAATCTCGGTTGCCAGGCAACGCACCGCCCTGCACGGGTCACTGCCCTTGGCCTGCCCAGGGCTTAGGCGGGAACCCCGGCTTTCTCTCAGGCGCTCCTTGTTTGCTCGTCCCAGGCTGGGGTAATACACAGCCGTGTGCCACGAGAGGGGAACCCAGGCAATCTCATGGAAGTATTAGCGTCTTTATTTGATCGAAACACGATCCGTGGCGTACACGCCAGCTGCGGATGTTTCACGTGCGACAGCCATGACAAAACTGTTTTCGCAGACTTTCCTGGCAATTTGCGGTGTACCGTACGTGGCCAGAGCAGCAGTTCTAAAAATGAGTCGCGATCCACTACTGGGTCTCCTTATTGTAATGTATTTGGCCTGTGATGTCTCGTTTATTTGGATTAATGCAAAGTACGATACCACATTTTATCGTAGTATTATACCCTAATATTCTATATATGAGGCACGTCCAGAAAGTAAGTTCCGTTTCAATTTATCTGCACTGCAGCGCTGCGACTGCAGTTCCGCACATGCGCTGTAGACGATGTGTATCAAGGAGAAGAACGTGCGCCATTTGGAGATCGCTGTCAGGTATGTACGCTTTGTTGTGCTTGTTTGAAATGTCGGCGTGGATTGAAAATCCCGCCGCCTGTGAAATAAGGTCGGTGATTCGGTTTCTGAATGCGAGGAAAGTGAAACCAAGTGAAATTTATCGGCAAATTTGCGACGTTTACGGTCCAAATGCGATGAGTGATTCGATGGTGAGAAGATGGGTCCGACAGTTCAATAGCGGGCGTAGAGATGTGCACGATGAAGAAGTGGGCGTCCACTTTTGGTTACAGAAGAACTGGTTCACGCGATTGATGACACGATCCAGGAAAACAGTAAGTTTACAATTAGTGCTCTCGCTATGTACTTCCTACAAATTTCACTGTTTCCAACTGGTTGAAGACAAAGGCGGCAGATTTCTATGAAGAAGGTATACAAAACCGGGTGCCACGCTATGACAAATGCCTGCAAAATTTCGGCAGTTATGTGGAAAAGTAGTTTAAGAGTTGCAGAATTCCATGCAATAAAAATTTCTTCTGTATCTGTGTACAATGTCATTTCATTACCAAACGGAACTTACTTTCTGGACGCGCCACGTATTATATAAGCATTTTATAACACCACTACCTGGTCTTCTGTAATGTATTGACCGTAATGTAATACTTTGCTGACCATAAAATTATAGTTATTTTAAATTAATCATTTTAAATTAATGTATACGTATATTAATACTGCTCTAATTGTTATTTACTTACGATCTTTTGTATTGTTTTGTTTCGATACGAAAACCAAATCATTACATTTGTCATTTTTCTTCATGAACGATTTATTTATGTTTCATGAAAAAATTATTTAATATAAAACATTGTAACTTCCGTGTTCTAGAATGTTCTCTAAAATATATGTATCAATACGCGCAAATTGGCGCGAACAAAGGCAGTTGTGAAGTTAGTATCACTTTGAGCAGTCATTAATAATGTAGTCTTAAAAGCAGTCAATATGTAGAACGCAATCAATATTAAGTTCGTCTTAATCACTAATAAGTTTGTCATAGTAACAAGCAGTCTTAAAGATGTATTACTTCTGTTTGTGCGCTTCATCAAGAATGAAAAATAAATGTGTATAAACTGAAACGTGTCACATTTATGGTTAATTCCATAAGACGCCTAAGAATCCGACGTCCTGATATTTTCTTTATGATTTAATGGCTGGCGAGCAACGAAATCTAAGAGAGCTCTGAACGACCAAGAAAAACAAGGTGAAGTATTCATAATGTGGCTTTAGTGAGGAGCAAAAATGCGCCACATAATCTAGTCAAGTACGTCACCGGACAGTTTCAAAAGTTTCTTGTGGATTAAATAAATTTGAAACCGTGCTTTGTAAGTCGTATTAGTGTAATGATATTTTTCAGCCCATAAAGAAAAAACAATTAAAATCTGACTTAATATGATAATAGTTACGGATTAGTTAGGGATGCCAGATTTTAAAATAAAAACAATCGGGACACATAAATAATACAGATATTATATTGCGTACTGACCTATAGGATGATGTACTGCACTGCGACTTTTACTCACCCTGTACATATTTTAAGATTATCACTGCTTCAATATAATCTCTTTACGAAACCAAATTTGAACCGCACGATATGGCCACGTGGTAATAATGCGTCATGTTACGAACTGGGCCATCGTTCCCGCGGGAGGTTCAAGTCCTCCCTCGGGCATGGGTGCATATGTTGTCTTTAGTATAAATTAGTTTAAGTAGTTCGTAAGTCTAGGGACTGATGACGATATAAGTTTGATTCAACAGGTTTACAATTATTTGAATTTGAACCACATCTGATTACTCTCAAACAGTGGATGAAAAAATTTTGGGTATTCGCAGGTCGTGGGCTACACATCTTCATCTCCATCCCTAACTCCTTTGATCCTTACAGCAGAATGAAAAATCAATCCCTATGCTAAAATCTGAAGTCTCTCGACATATTTTCGACGTTTCAAAAAATGTTCAAATGTTTGTACAACTTATGGGACTTAACTACGGGGTCATCAGTCCCTAAGCTTACAAACTACTTATGAACTAGCTAAGACTAAAGACGGCACAAATATGCATGCCCGAGGGGAGATTCGAACCCCCGACCTTAGTAGCCGTGCTGACCGTGACTGGAGCGCCTCAGTCACCTCGGCCACCGCGACCGGCTTTCGACGTTTCCAATACTATCAATCGCAGACAATATTTTTACAAGTTGTCTATTATAATTGGAGGCACTGAGATATTACAAGAAAATAGCCAAGATAGCTTTTCCTTTCTTTATTTATTATTTATGTCACCGATTTCAGCACATTATACTTCTCCAAGGATGTGTCACACGGCCCCTACTGTTCTTAATCTTTGTAAAACTATTAGGAGACACTGAGCAGCTCTGTTACTGATCGCAGATGTCATTTAATGGTTAGCAAAGTCACTAAAAAATCAGGAACAGGTGCAAAACGATTTAGGTACGATATGGGTGTCCAGAAATGGACTCCCTGATTTCAAAATTAAATATCTCGAAAACAAAGATCGATAGAGGAATGCAGTAAACGGTATGCTTATTGTGAAAGCTGTGAGAAGTTTATACAGCAGTTTGGAATAATAGTTACAAAAGCTGCTAACAGATGGCGCTGTACGCTGTACAACTCATATCAGCATACATAAGTAAAAAAATCGTATGAAAACACTCTTTGCAAACAGTCACATCACAATGTTTTCAAAATGTTCACCATTGGCACTACAGAGGTGGCGCAAACGAAGAATGAAATTCGCCATCACATTTCGTAGTGTCTCAACCAAAATGAATTCACATACCACAGAGATCGCCTATTCAAGCTTTTGCAGCGTGGCATGATGCTTCGGTTAGACGATGTCTTTCACTGTGCCCCACAAAAACATGTCACAGGGAGTCAAATCCGGCGAATATGGAGGCCAATCCATGCCTGCACCAGTAAATTTGGGATATTCCAATGCAATGACTCGATTTCCGAAGTATTCCTCAAGAAAGCGAAACACTTGTTCGGTCCGATGTGGTCGGCTCCATCTTACATAAACCATTCAGTTCCTGGTCGATCCTCTAACGCTGTGTGGCGACAAATTGTTCCAAAATTGCAACGTAACGTGCACCAGTGACCGTTTCTTGTATGAAAAAAGGACCAATAATGCCTCTGCTGCATACTGCAGCCCACAGTAACTTTAGGAGAATACAGGGGTTTCGCTTCACACCAATATGGCTTTTTGGAACCCCAAAATCGCCAGTTCTGCTTATTGACGTATCCATTCTGGTGGAAGTTTGCTTCATCTGTAAACCAGATGCAGCCAACATTAAATCCTTCACTATCAATGATTGTGAGCATCTGATTAGCAAAGGCAACCCTCTGTTGCACAGCTCGTACGGGTATGGCCAGGTGCGTTTGAATTTTGAATGGAAACATGTGTAGACGCTTTCTCAGTGTTTTCTGCGTGCTGGAACTCTTCAAACCAGTCTCAGATGCAATTGTACGGACGGATGACATTGGATTTCGCTGAATAATTCGAGAAACTGTGCCGATATTTTCAGGCGAAACTGCGGTTTGCTTGCGGCCAACATGCCCCACTAGATCATCATTTACGCTGCCTGTTCGTTGAAATTTTGCGAAGAGCGTACGAATGGTTTTCGCATCGGGTCCTTTTGGCACATTAAATCGTGCTTGAAAACTTCGCGTTGTTGCCGTAGGACTCTCTTCTAACCTGTGGTACTCTAGCACCAGAAAAACGCGTTGTTCAATGGAGTACATGGTCTTAGTATCTTCCGTCGGTACGCTAACCTCCTTTCACGTTTCAATAGTGGAACTGATCGCTCTGGGCTTCGGATCACTATTTATACTAGGCATTACGTATGGCGATTACAGCGCCATCTGTTAGCGGCTTTTGTAACTATTATTCCAAACTGCTGTATAAAGGTTTTACAGCTTTCACATTAAACATGCCGTTTACTACATTCCTCTATCGATCTTTGTTTTCGAGATATTTAATATTCAAATCAGGGAATCCTTTACTGGACACCCTGTATCTGCATGTTGCACGAATGGAGTTGTTTGATGTCATCGATATGAGCAGTAAAAGAAATCCGTTAAACTTCATTTTCACGATAAATCAGTGAAATCTACAGGCCATAATCAAATACCTAGGAATTCAAATTAAGAACAACTTTAATTGGAGAGAACACACAGGAAAAATCGTAGGGAAGGCAAACAAAAGGCTAAGTTTCATTTGCGTGACACTTAGAAGATGCAACAGCTCCACTAAAGAAACTGCCAACATTACACATGTGCGTCCAAATTTGAAGTACTGCTGCTCAGTCTAGGAGGCCACCAAATGGAACAGTCGCATCACCACCTGTGGCCTTTCTTTCTCCAGTAGTCTTGTGTAGTTCGCGAACGAATTAGTTCAGGCGAACTACGCGAACTAGTTCGCAGATACCTCGCCTCTTAGTTCGTCCGCTCCTTTTCCGAAGACTGAAAGGTAACATCGCGAGGACGCGAGAGCGCGCAGAATCGCGAGATTCCCTTTTGCCAGTTGCCGTCATTAGGAGCTGAGATGCAGCTCAGCTGTAGTTTTAGTAGCGGTAGCAAAAGCCAAAACGAGCGGACGAACTAAAAAGAGCCACCTACTTCGCGGCCGAGCTGCGAACTAAACGCAGAGCTACCGGTCGCGAACTAAAATATGCGCGATAGGTCAGGTGAATAGAATTATAAATCACGTGTTTGCCTTCTGCTGATGAGAGCCATTTCGAGATTAGCGTCTGCCTGCTAGATTACATAGTTCAGTGATACAAAATTTCTGCTTTGAAATATTCTGCACTCTGCAATATCCGACTAATAAATTCCATAATGCCAAGATATATAGATAACTCTAAACTTAAACGCGAGAAATTATCCACAAACTGTTTCTTTTGATTTGCGTGATATCGTTAGCGGCTCAAGCAGCAAGAGCATGAAGCAGCTAGGTGGGGGAACTTCTCCCTCCACCTGCATGCGCAGACCACGACGCTCAGCCGTCACTGGGAGCGGACGAACTAAAAGACGAACTAGTTCGCGGCAGAGTCGCGAACTAAAGTGAGCGCTCCCGGTCGCGAACTATTATGCGCAAGTCTTTTCTACATCTAAATAAAAGCGAAAGGACACTCATTCACTCACTGACTCACTCACTAAACACAAAATCTCAACCACTTCACCTATGAAGCTGAAAATTGGCAGAAATGTAGTTTACAGGCAGAAGACGTCAGGCTTTTGCGATAGGGCATATGGTTCAGGAGATATGACGTCATAAACAATGAAAACTTCCCCGTCTTGCGGCACGTGATAGTGTGACTTTGAGTCTAGTATTTGAGAAGTAGAACATATAGCGACTTGCAACAAACTTTAAACATATTTCAAACCTTTAGGAAACTTTTTCTCGCTGACAAACCTAGCAAAATAATGAAAGGAATAACGTTTCTCGCTTATTACTTCTTCAGTGTTCATGCAGGAAATTACGGCATTACACTATTAATTGTAGACTTATTTGCGAGAAATATTACAGACATTATACACATGTACCACTGAACGTAAATTCGAAATTTTATCATAGTACGAAACACAGTTAATGGCATATGGAGTCACATACAACTGGGTTCACGAAAAACCGTCTCATCACGCATGATGTTTTGATTTATTACGCCTTTACTGTTAACTCTATTCGCGACGAATTTTGCAGACATTTTACATACACACTCCTGGATGTAGCTTCGAAATAATATCGTATACGACATATAGTTCAGGCACAATGTCGTCAAAGACAATGGAATGCAAGAAAATTCGCCCTAATAAGGACGAGTTCGTAATTTACTATCTCTTTACTACCAACTCTATTTACAACACATTTCTCAGGTTGTTTCCTAATACTCTATGACCCTGGTAAGTAATTTTTTCGTAGGACACACAATTCAGGAGATATTAAGTCATAAATAGGTAAATAGGTACTGCATTATGTTTGACAATCGCGGGTAGCAGCTAGCTCCTGGACAACTAACAGTAGGTGTTGTTCATAATTCGTTTTGAATTAAACGAATGTTACATATCATTTGTATCTTGATGAGTACCTTTCTCTGTTTGGACACTGCACTTATTATTTGGTACATTATCCAGGCAGGCTTATTTCTTAAATATATCCCATAAATTTGTCATGTTTTTAGAAAAGGAGATGGACGGATAGAAAGAGATCACGATATGGGGGAGAGTGTGTCACGGAAATGATGCACGAGTTGGGTTAGAAATCCATAAGGAAAGCTGTTCTTTGCGGTGAGATCTATTTGTGGAATTCCCCTCACTAAGTTTCTCCTCTAAATGCCAACACATCTTGTTAGCACCCACTTACCAAGGGAGATAGTATTACCATAATTAAATAAAATAAATCAGAAAGATTCGGCTTTTTCTTTTTCACGCGCTATTGAAGAATGGAAAGGTAGAGAAATACGAGGGCTATCCACAAAGTGCATTACGTTTTGGAATTAAAAATAAATAAATTATTGTAATTTTTTTTATTATATACAGATGAAAACCACACTTACATATTACTTTTCTACATAGTTGCCATTTAAATGAAGGCACTTATCGTAGCGATGGACGAGCTTGGAAATTCCTTCGTCGTAAAATTCGGCCACCTGCGCCTTCAACCACGTGGTTACCTCTTCTTGAAGCTGTGCGTCGTCATCAAAACGCTGCATAGCCAACCACTTCTTCATTGCTGGGAATAAGTGGAAGTCGCTCAGTGCCAGGTTTGGACTGTACGGCGGATGAGGAAACAACTCCCACTTTAAAGATTCGAGAACTTCACGGGTGGCATTTGCCGTGTGGCCCCGGGCGTTGTCGTGAATCAGCAAGATCTTTGAGCCCAACTTTTCCCTGCGCTTGTTTTGTATTGCTCTTCTGAGATTGTGCAGAGTGTGGCAATACCTTTGAGAGTTTATTGTAGTGCCTCTTTCCAGGAAATCTACAAAAATCACACTTTTTCTGTCCCAAAAGACAGTCGCCATCACCTTCCTTGCCGACATTATCTGCATGCATTTCTTGGGTTTTTGGAGGAAATTTGTGTGCCCCCGCTGCATTGACTGCAATTTTGTCTCGCAGTTCACTTGCTTAACCCATGTTTCGTCACCAGTAACGATGCGATCGAGTACTGAGTCGCCATCCTTCCCGTAAGTGTCCAAAAACGTTAACGCTGCAGCCATTCGCAGAATTTTGTGAATCTCTGTCAAGATTTTTGGTATCCATCTTGCACAAAACTTGGGGTAACCAAGCTTTTCGGCAATGATTTCCTGCAACAAACTTCGTGAAATTTGTGGAAAACTCAGTGTTCCGTTATTGTGAATTTACGGTTTTCACGGACCGTGGCATCGACTTTTTCGACAAGTTCGGCAGTCACTATGCTGGGTCTTGCACTTCGCTCTTCGTCGTGAACGTTAGTTCGGCCATTTTTAAATTTTATGACCCATTGACGCACTCCACCTTCAGTGATTGTTGCCCCACACACGTCACAAAGCTGCCGATAAATTTCTATCGGTACAGTTTTTTGCAGTCACGAACCTTATTACAGCATGCACTTCACACTTCGCGGCGTTTTCAATTAACGCTGACATTTCAAACTGTCACAGTAACTCAACGGATTTACAGCACGAACCTCTCACTAGCACGGCAGGTTGCCGACTGAGCGGCGGAATGCCATGACACCAAGATGGCCGCCCTAGCCCCGCCCCTAACGGACACAAACGAAAACGTAATGTACTTTGTGGATAGCCCTCATATAAAAGCGGTTTCATGGACCTCTGCCAAATTTCATGTGATTTGCAGAGTAATTACGTAGATGCAGATGTATTCAACATAAAACTCCCACGATATAGGATACTTAATAAAAAACGTTTTCCACCATTTATAGGAAGTTTTCTTTGTTATGTTATTTGTATGTTAATGACATATCCGATGAGTAGTTTTCCAGATATTTCTGTTTCCCCACTTGAAATGAACACCCTGAATATAAAATATATCGATCATGTATTTGTGTCTGAGATATAGGAGTCAAGCGTACGTGGCCGATGTCTCAGGCAAAAGACTAACAGTGTATAAAATAAAAATGTATCGAATAGTCTTACGTCCAAATACAATACAACCACGTTTCTGAGTAATCGTAAGAGAGAATGCAGTACGCTAGGTAGTACCTGGATTACATTTCCTTCACACCCTACTGTTTTCTGCAATGGGATCATGTGGAAATGCCAGCGGACAGGGAGAACAGATAAGAGGTGATTTATGTAGGAGGGCTGATACGTCAACTTTATCGTATCTGCTGTTCGACTTTGTAAACACGGCTCTAGGTTGATGGTCAGCTTATCTTTACAGCTTTATATCATCGTAGCAACGGGGCAATCTCTCTCCCGCAACGAACAATATTGGAAGTGTGATTTTGTTAGAAAGAAATCTTTATAAATAAAGCAGAATGTTTGTGGGTTTGTGTGTTTGTATTGCATAAAAAACTACTGTATTCTTTTAATCTTGATAGAATTTTACACACTAGACCTTCAAACCAATTGAAATGTCACTTTGAGTCTAACGATCACGTACATCACGTAGTCAGGTGATATGGCGTCATAAACAATGAAATCACGCGACAATATTGCATTTCTTTTCCTCAACCACCGGAATGATTCCGGCGAAATTTGATGCACTCGTTCCTTACGATAAGAACTGTTGTATGGGTTGAACCACCTACGACACTCTTGAGGAGACGACGTCATAAACAATGTGGGGTATAACAAACCGCTTACTCACGAAAGAAAAAACGTTTTAATCTGAAAAGAATTCACTACTAGCTCTTTTCGCAAAAAAGCTCCTAATATTCCACCCTGATGCTGTGGAAAATTGCATTATTGTGTGTTACATTGTTCAGAAGAAATGACGTCATAAAATATTAGCTACACGAGAAATAAACTACAGGATGTTCACTACAGATACATGAAAAATGGGCAGAAGGCGATGGACAGCGAGCTGAGGAAGAGCTGAAGTAACATAAGAATGGAATACATGCCCGGGCAACGAAGGGTTTTCGGCGAGTACCCAAAAATGAATGAAAGGCACGGTGTCCAGAACACGAAACTAAAATCGTCTCCGATATCAGTGAGATCAACATCGTCACCTATACTTCGAAAGTCATTGATTACCTTTCCTGTTCTAGTCACGAACGGTTAGTGGAGAAAAAACCTTCAGGTAAAGCTCCATGAAATTTCGAAGCATTATAATTTTAAAATCATCGTCCTTTCGCGAGATACAGGAGGAAGCTATGTATTGGTTGATGATTGACTCTTCTTAGAAAGTACGGCTCGTATCATGATCCAGAAGGTCTCACTTGTATTATCTTCGAATTAAATTGGAACTGGTGCGCAACCAAGCTGGTGTTATTGTGCCCTAATTTAACCGAAGATAGCGTTCAGGTGGCACGGTTGCCAACCCGTGAAGAAAATAAACAGTTATTAGACGGGGAAAGTATATGAGATTGCAGTGAGATAATGTACACTCCCAGCCATTAAGATTGCTTCATCACGAATATGACGTGCTACAGACGCGAAATTTAACCGACAGGAAGAAGATGCTGTGATATGCAAATGATTAGCTTTTCAGAGCTTTCACACAAGGTTGGAGCCGGTGGCGACATCTAAAACGTGCTGACATTAGGAAAGTTTCCAGCCGACTTCTCATGTACAAACAGCAGTTGACCGGCGTTGCCTGGTGAAACGTTGTTGTGATGCCTCGTGTAAGGAGGAGAAATACGGACCATCACGTTTCCGACTTTGATAAAGATCGTATTGAAGCCTATCGCGATTGCGGTTTAACGTATCGCGATGTTGCCGCTCGCGTTGGTCGCGATCCAATGACTGTTAGCAGAATATGGAATCGGTGGGTTCAGGAGGGCAATACGGAACGCCGTGCTGGAACCCAACGGCCTCGTATCACTAGCAGTGGAGATGACAGGTATCTTATCCGCATGGCTGTAACGTATCGTGCAGCTATGTCTCGATCCCTGAGTCAACAGATGGGGACGTTTGCAAGACAACCATCTGCACGAACAGTTCGACGACGTTTGCAGCAGCATGGACTATCAGCTCGGAGCCAATGGCTGAGGTTACCCTTGACGCTGCATCACAGACAGGAGCGCCTGCGATAGTGTACGCAACGATGAACCTGGGTGCACGAATGGCAAACCCTTCTTTTGGATGAATCCAGGTTTTTTTAACATCATGATGGTCGCATCCGTGTTTGGCGACATCGCGGTGAACGCACACTGGAAGCGTGTATTTGTCATCGCCATACTGGCGTATCACCCGCCGTGATCGTATGGGGTGCCATTGGTTACACGTCTCGGTCAACCCTTGTTCGCATCGACGGCACTCTGAACAGTGTCCGTTACATTTCAGATGTGTTACAACCCGTGGCTCTACCCAACATTTCTGCAGGATAATGCACGACCGAATGTTGCAGGTCCTGTACGGGCGTTTCTGGAGACGGAAAAAGTTCGACTGTTGCCCTGGCCAGTACATATTCCAGATCTCTCACCAATTGAAAACGTCTGGTCAATGGTGGCCGAGCAACTTGCTCATTAAAATACGCCAGACACTACTACTGATGAACTGCGGTATCATGTACACGCCATCCAAGTTTTGTTTGACTCAATGCCCAGGCGTTTCAAGGCCTTTATTACGGCCAGAAGGGGTTGTTCTGGATACTGATTTCTCAGGATCTATGCGCCCAAATAGCGTGAAAATGTAATCACATGTCAGTTCTAGTATAACATATGTGTCCAATGAATACTCGTTTATCAACTGCATTTATTCTTGGTGCAGCAATTTTAATGGCCAGTAGTGTATTTTATAGTCAAGGAAAATAAAAAATCCAGAGGGTGAACTGGTTGAGCGGTATGAAATGGAACGAGCAAAGAACAACACTTATCTGGTTGCCTTCAGGTTGTTGTTGACTTTTGGGAAGATGACCGTCTGTGAGGGAGACCACGTGTAAAACTCTAGTGTGATAGTTTTGTGAGTACAGCTGGTGTGTTTGGGGTCCCCAAAAATTTATTAAAGTAAGACAAAGAGGCAATTCAGAAACCGACTGTTTGTTTTGTAACTGATAATTTCGAGCAACATGTGAGAGTTACAGAGAGGCTTCGGGATTTCAAATGGGTATCCCTGGAGGTAGGGCAACATTCCTTTTGAGAAAAACTACTGAGGTTATTTATAGAGCCGCGATGTCAACTGCAGTACGTCACTTCCACCAACAACTTAAGTTTCAACGAAGCATAACAAAGATAAGATGACAGAAATTTGTGTGGTACGGAGCATATAGACCAGCGGTCGGCATCTGGCGGACCGCGGTCCACGTCCGGACCGCGAAAGTCCAAAAACTGGACCACCAAAAGTATTATTATTAAAAAATAAAAACAAAAAATAAAACCATTTTCTGATACGAGGTTATATAAATAGTGCTCAAAGCATTCGGAAACTTAGAGAGATGAGTCCAACGAGCTTTGATAAAGTTAATCGGAAGAATAACCGTCTATTTGAAGTACTTCGTACCAGTCTGATGTTAGGTTGGTGCTGTGGAAAAAAAAAAAAAAAAAAAAAATAGCACTGACGTATTTTACGACCCACTTTAGATTTGAGTTTTATAAATTTTTTCAAACATTTTGGACCAAAATAACAATCTAAATAATAAAAAATCAATAAGTGTCTGCAACCCTTTTAAGAAAAAAAAAAAAAAAGAAAAAAAAAAAATTATGTAGTGGCGGGTTCCGAACCACTGACCTTCATGACCTTCAGCGTCCAAGTCCAACGCATTGCCCACTACCCTACAGCTAACAATTAGAAGTTACGTTGTTTAATCTCATACTATTGATGGCTGTTGTTAACTGATGCTAATATGGCATTTTAGACATTAGATTATCATTTATCGTACGAAGAACGACTTGTTTTTGTTAATTCTTCAGTGCACCATTGCTTTGAAATGACAGCGTGTAAGCTAAGATAAGAAAATCATCAAATACGCAACGCAAGATGGCGTTTGCCTGAGAGTTCTGGGCGAGGAACGTCACGCGCCATCTGCGAACGTCTGGTTTTCGTTAACTCAGTGGAGGGTATCAAAACTCCGTTATTTTTGTAAATATCTCTCAAACGATACGAGATATGAAAA
Organism: Locusta migratoria; assembly: GCA_026315105.1. NCBI lineage: Eukaryota > Metazoa > Arthropoda > Insecta > Orthoptera > Acrididae > Locusta > Locusta migratoria. The sequence goes on from CM048745.1 coordinate 97,767,803, forward strand.
AAACATAAGAGCAAAGTTTTAGAGAATTTTCTCCTCTACAAATTCTGTTATTTTATTTTCGTTTCAGATGAATGGTTATGCCGTTATTTTCATTTAAATTTCGAGCTGTCAAAAGACGATCGCAAAGGCCCACTTTTAGTGTTACTACCGTAACCTAAAGTGAGCCTAAAAAGACTTACTTCGAAGCAGAAGCAATACATGTTTCCTTCTCGTGTAGAACGTCGAGTACAGCTCGGTGCTCATTGCTGCGAAATATTTTACATAATCCCATCACGACAAGCTAAAAATTGCAACCGAGAAACGAGGAACATTTATATCGTCCAAATTAATATACTAAGGACTACACAATCTCCCTAACAAAGATACCCTGCATCTAGTTAAATTTTTTATTTTGATTTAATATTAAACAGATGTGTGTACGTAGACAAATGCTTTTCAGTTATCAAAGTATAGTGCATCCAGCTAACTGACTTGATTCAAAACTTTCAATACGTCGTGTGAAAAAAAGGTCATATTTTAAAGCTCCGATGCGCGAGGCCGCTCCCCGTCTGGGGTTCGAATGTCCCCTCGGGTATGGATGTTTGTGTCGTCTTTAGTATAAGGTAGTTCGTAAGTAGTTTGTACGTTTAGGCACTGATGACCACGGAGTTAAGTCCCTTAAGCTTCACAAACATTTGAACATTTTTGATCATTTTTTAAATTCTCACCGTAATCGACGGATTGGGACACGGCTGATAAATTTGAAGGTGGAAGAAAGTGTCAACAGCTGTATAGAAATTATTTATTGAATTTATCGCGACCGCTTTCGGAGTTACAATCACACCATCTTCAGGTTCTCGTTGTGTAACTGTCCGTAATAGCACATTTGAAAAGAGTAGCCGTTAACACTGGTAATCACAAATTTCTTACTACCTTCATGTCATCAGTCGTCGTTGAGTTTTTAAAATGAATAGACTAAGATATTCGTGGCTACCGGTGTTAACGGCTACTCTTTTCAAATGTGCTATTACGGACAGTTGTCCAACGGGAACCTGAAGATGGTGGGATTGTAACACCGAAACCGTCGCGCGAAATTGAATAACGCTCAATGGAGAGAAGTCTTGCGAAGTAAGAGTGATGTCAGGTGTGCCACAGGGGAGTGTCGTGGTTCCGTTGCTGTTCACGATACATACAAAGGACCTTGCGGATAACATCGGAAGTTCATTGACGCTTTTTGAGGATGATGCTGTAGTATATAGAGAGGTCGTAACAACGGAAAATTGTATTCAAATGCAGGATGATTTGCATCGAATTGACGCGTGGTGCAGGGAATGGCAATTGAATCTCAATGTAGACAAGTGTAATGTGCTGCGAATACATAGAAAGAAATATTCTGTATCATTTAGCTACACTATAGCAGGTGAGCAACTGGAAGCAGTTAATTATACATACATACATACATTACATACATACATAGCATACATTATCTGGGAGTAGGGATTAGGAGTGATTTAAAATGGAACGACCATATAAAATCAATCGTCGGTAAAGCAGATGCAAGACTTAGATTCATTGGAAGAATCTTAAGGAAATGCAGTCCGAAAACAAAGGAAGTGGGTTACATTACACTTGTTCGCCCACAGCTTGAATACTGCTCACCAGTGTGGGATCCGTACCAGGTGGGGTTGACAGAGGAAGTAGAGAAGATACAACGGAGAGCAGCGCGCTTCGTTCAGGTTCATTTGGTAATCGAGAAAGCGTTACGGAGATGATCGATAAACTCGAGTGGAAGACTGTGCAGGAGAGACGCTCTGTCGCTCGGTACGGGCTTTTGTCGAAGTTTCGAGAACTTACCCTTACCGAGGAGTCTAGCAGTATATTGCTTCTTCCTGCGTATATCTCGCGAAGAGATCATGAAAATAAAATCAGAGAGATTAAAGTCCACACAGAGGCATACCGACAATATTTCCGCGACCAATACGTGACTGGAATAGGAGGGAGAACCGGTAGTGGTACTCAAGGTACCTTCCGTCACACCCCATCGGGTGGCTTGCGGAGTATGGAAGTAGATGATCAAATTCTTCACGGGTTTCCAGGCCGATCATGCTGTCATCTGAACCCAATATTTCTACGATCCAAGTGGCCGCCATCATCAGGTGAGGAAGCTACGTTGCTCTCGCCGTGACTGAGTGAAACTGTGGAACGGCTGGCTCTACATACGCAACGAAAGTAGGAAGGCGCATGCGCTAAGTACAGAGGGCGTCGGTTTACTCGTAGCTGCTGACCCCTGGCGCCAGGGAAGTTGTAGCGCCTCCTGTTGTGGGTACTGTCAAAAACGATAGATCGCTATAGATTGTCATTCGTTGCTATTTGATGCAGATGCCGATGTTTCTTTAGGTCTGATAACACAGGATTCAACGATTTACTCAGAAAATAACCACTGTCACGATTGTGTTATCTGTTATTCTGATATCAATCGATTCCTTCAAAACACAATCCCAGTAATGTGAGGTGTTTGCAACAACTTGTGTCTCGTCGTACAGCATCCTGTGTCCCTCTGAGAGACAGTGTTCAGCCACCGCGGACTTTTCAGGCTGCATCAATCGCGTGTGGCGGTGATGTTCAACACATCGGTCACTGACGGTGCGAACAGTCTGACCAATGTATGTTTTGCCGCACTGACAAGGTATTTTATATACGCCAGGTTTTCTTAGGCCTAGATCATCTTTAACAGAGCCAAGAAGTGCACTAGTACTTCCTACTTTAGTTGCGTGTATAGAGTCAGCCGTTCCACAGTTTCACTCAGTCACGGCGAGAGCAACTTAGCTTCCTCACCTGATGATGGCGGCCAGTTGGACCGCAGAAATATTGTGTTCAGATGACAGCATGATCCGGCTGGAAACCCGTGAAGAATTTGATCATTTAATACGCCGGGAAAGTCTACATATAGATGTAGATGAAATAATTTCTATACAGCTGCTGGTACTTTCTTCCACCTTCAAGGTCATATTGACGAAGCAATTACCGTTGTTTCCTTTTGAAAATCCGACAGGACCTGCGGAGACTCAGAGACAAGATAGCCGTGGTAAGAGACGGAACTTGTCTTATAAAGGCCACGTGGTGCCTTCCACACACCCTCAGCGCCACGTCATAGCTCTCTGGCGTGCAGGCTCTGCCGTCTTTTATTTAGCTCTCCCAGGGGCGATCGCCCTCGGCCGACGCTATAAATAGCCCCTGGGGAGAACGGCGGAGAGAAAACCGATAGCGCAGCTGTGCAGGCCAATCCGTCAGCATTGCTTCGCCACCTCGGAGAGCAACACGTGGACGATACGTTTCTCCGAGAGTGTGATATCGCGCGGCAAAACTGTGGCAACGGCTCACTTCCCCCTGTCGAGGCAATTCCTGGGCCCGCCCGAGTCGTCACAGTGGCCTTTCTTTCCCCCTCCGTGGTGCTGAGAGAAGTGGCGGAGGGAACACACCGGACTCGCGCTCTGAAGGGTGACGGTTCGAACCTCCATCAGGTTCCTACCTACATTCAGACAAGAGAACGCTGTTGGTTGTTTGGCAACCCTTGTTGATGTCCTGTGTGAAGTGACGGTGTGTGAAGATTTAAGACTTTCGAAGTTTTCCTACACGAACAGCAATGGCCATTGGCAAGAACGACCGGGAACTTCTGGTATAGTTGTATCTGGTGAAGTGTTAGAACGGCAACAAGATTTGCACTGCATTGCTGATATATCTACATCGAGATGGATACTGTGCAAGTTACATTTAAGTACATGGCAGAGGCTTCATAGAACCCCTTTTTTGGTATTTTTGTATAGTTCCATTCTCTAATAGCACGAGGGAAAAATCTTTGTTTTCGATCTGATTTATTTTATTATGATGCTCATGTCTCCTTATGTACCTGTGTGCCAAAAATATCTGTTCGCATTCTGAAGAGAAAGTTTGTGAAAGAAATTTTCCTTCAATAATTTCCACCCCAACTCCTGCATCATTTTCTCCTAAATGATTGGACCGATTTCAACCAAATTTGGTACACACATTCCTTACCGTGCGGTAACAATTGCTGCATGGTTAAGAATCACGTACGGCACATGGTTCAAAACATATTGCGTCATAACCAATAGAAATCGCAAAGAATGCCATAAAATGCGGCGAAACTTTAGGAATACACTGAGAATGAAAGTACTTACCGACTTGCAACAAACTTTAAACAGAATTTCAAACCTTTCTTAAACTTTTTCTCGCTGACAACCATAATAAAACGATGAAAGGAAAAAAGTCTCTCTCTTACTACTTTTCCGCTGTTTAAAGAGTAAAACTACGGCTCTCGGTATGACGTAATAATTTATAAGTTGAATACTACAAATTGTAGCAACAGGAAATTTTACAGACAGTATACACATATATAGTTGAATGTAGATTCTAAATTGTATCACAGTAAGACACGTAGTTCATAATTTATGGGCACATAAACAGTAAGGTTCATGAAAAACCGCCCCATCACGCACCAAGTTGTAATCTACTTCTTTACTACTAATTGTATTCCCAAGAGATTTTACAGACATACAGCCCTTATACAAATCTACATCTACATAGATACTCTGTGATTCGCATTTAAGTACCTGGCAGAGGGTTCATTAACAAGTTTCATAAACTTTCTCTACCCTCCCATTCTCTAATAGCGCGCTGGAAGAAAGAATCGTCCCGTTTTCGATCTTATTTCTCTTATTTTATTGGGATGGTCATGTCTCCCTATGTTGATGGGTGCTAGTAAAATATTTTTCCATTCGGAAGTCAGAGTCGGTGATTGAAATTTCATAAATCTCGCCGCAACGAATAACCTCTTTCTTTTAATGATTTCCACCTCAAATCATGCAACAAATGAAAATATATCTGAAAAATGGTAGGAGTAAATAAACAAATAAGTACCTGGGCAACACCTGACTTTCAGCTAGTTCTTAATATTTGAGAAAAGTATATGTTGTAAAATCCTGCTGCTAACCGACATCAATGATATAGGTCTGTAATTTTGCGCATCACTCGTATTACCTTTCTTGGGTACGGGTCGTTCGCTGTGCGACCGGTTGTTTATGATAGCTAGGTATGGGACTATTGCTTCAGCATACTCTGAAAGGAACCTGACTTGTATACAGTCGGAACCGGCTTACTTTTGTTAAGTGATTTAAGTTGTTTCAACACTCCAGGTGTGTTGCCAGCTGTTCTTGCTACGAATTCTGTACTATTTGCTTCACCGACAGAAACAGCGGTGGAGAGGCACCAGGTCAGTATATGGGTTAAGGGGAACGATCAAGAATTTTGAAGAAACAGTTGAATTAGATGGTGCAGCAGGGGGAGGCAGGTGTCCCATACTCATGCCGTTTCTGTAGGTGTAGTTAAGCGTGCAGTACAAGCCCAAATTCTCGAGCCAGTGCTAGAGTTGAGGCACGAAATTGTATCTCCCCTGGTCAACAATAAATACGATTTGCTGCCCATTTTGCACTGGTATCCCTTCAAGATTCATTATGTGTACTAAATGTAGCGCCAGGCAGCGTGGCCAGGAAATGTCTTCGGACAGTCGAGGCGGATTTTAATCTGCTCGGTGCTGTGAATGGACGGGGGTTCTAGTGCCCCAAACGTTGTGCAGGAACATCCACTGCATTCATAATATGAGACGACGTGGTGTGGTTTCACTAGCTCTTCATTCTCGGCCCGTTTTCCTTCGACATTAAAGCTCGTCGGCCTGTATGGTGTACGGGAACAGCTGCACATTATAATAAACATGTCATGCAACAAGTGATTCCGAAATTTTAATAATGATTTTAAAAATGCTGGAGATTGCTTGAATAATCAAAAGATGTTATCAGTAGATTATTTATTTTCAGTTCACAACTTGTTTCGGGCGTAGCCCATCATCTGGTGATCTGTCAATAAGATACATATACAGCCAATTAAGTATATATACACAAAATTATTTGCAATTTATAATTAACATGTGAAATATTTTTATAGTTTTACATAATTTGGAATTACATACCGATATTATATAAATTTGATTTTGATATATTCAAATTTGTCATACAAAATACTGTTGTTATCTAGTGACAAATAATAATAAACATCAGTTTATAATATTTTAGAAAATAAAAATTTTATGGCGAATTATTATGTGAGTAACATGGAAGATAGAGGCTGAACAGTTGCCTTATTTATTCAAGATAGAAGGTCAAATTGAAGTGCATCAATTTTAAACAAAGCCGGCCGCGGTGGCCGAGGGGATTGAGGCGCTCCAGTCACGGTCCGCACGGCCGCTACGGTCGGGGGTTCGAATCCCTCCTCGGGCATGGATATTTGTGCCGTCCTAGTTCGTAAGTAGTTCATAAGTAGTTTGTAAGTTTAGGGACTGATGACCCCGTAGTTAAGTCCCATAGACTCTACAAACATTTGAACATTTTTTTAAAACAAATATCAAAAATAAATATCATATTTGAAAAAAGGTGAAATCCTCAAAATTAATTATTGAAAAATGATGCTTCGAAAATTTGGAAAAACCAGTCTCTTGTATTGGTAACTTGTTCGTTGATCCTACAAGGTGTACCTATGTACAAAAATTTCTCAATCTTCCAAAATGTCTAAACATGTGCTTTTATTCTCATAATGAAGAATTTGCAAATTGTTTTCGATATTTAGAAGTTGATAATGATTTTGACGCAAATTGGTACTTAGTGCACTGCCATGACTGGGGTAGCTATGTTCTCGGTATCGTATTTTAAATTCCCTTCCTGTTTGCCCAATATAGAAGTTGTCACATGTCCCACATTTAATCTTGTATACTCCACCATAACAAAATTTAACAGGTTTTCAACACTATGGCAGAGGAATTTTCCCAAATGATTACAAGTGTAAAAACCTATTACGACATTATGTTTTCTAAATTCATTACTAATTTTTAATAACTGGCCTCCATAAGTCATAGCAGCGTATTTAACATCATGTGTTTCAGTTTTTATTGTGCTGTTTGCATTAGATTGTGAAAGTATCTTTTTACCTGTTTATCACATTATTTGAAACCATTGGCTATTCATATCTGTATTATAGTACGGATTTCGCTATCAGTAGCCTCCTGATCAAGATCAATTTTTTAACCCGTGAAACATAGAGCTAAAAAATGTTTTCTTTTGGGATGGGGATGATTAGAATTTGTAGCAATAATAATATCTGTTTTAGTTGGTTTACGGAAGATATCATTTTTGGTTTTTTCTTTTTATTTGGAAGTCCAAAAAATTAAGAGAGCCTTCAAATTCCAAAGTGAATTTTACCTTATGGTGCAAATTGTTAAAAATTTGTAGTAGTTGGTCAGCCTCCTCATTACGTCCATTAAAGATGATAAAAGTATCATCAACGTAACGCTTGTAAATTGCAATTTTATTAATAAACTCTTGCATTGCAAGAAGTTTTTGTTCAAGACTATTAATAAAAATTTCATCAAGAACACCTGAAAGACTGAAAATAAATAATCTACTGATAACATCTTTTGATTATTCAAGCAATCTCCAGCATTTTTAAAATCATTATTAACATTTTACAATGAAGGTTGCATACCTCTACCTAGACTTTGAGTTAAAAATAAGTGATTCCGACTTTGGAATAACTGAACTGTGTACACTCCACCATTTTCATGCAAGATGGGGCGACACCACATGTCGCACTCAGGTGAAAGACGTGTTCCGAGGAACCTCCAGGCACTTCCAAGAAGTCTGGCCTTCCAGATCCTCTGACCTACATCCGTGTGAAGGATCGTGTCCCTCAGGGTTGCGTCCGGGCTCTTCCTGATCCGAAGGATAGCATACGACTGGATATTGTACACGTTACACCGGATTTACAACGTGAAACTGTTGACCATGCTGTTTTATGTAGTCGTGAGACCATACGGTAAGATGTGACCATATCCTAATAAATGTGCCAGAGCCGTCGTTATCATGTTTCATCGTTCCTATAATATTGCCGGGTGGAAGAAAGTGGATTTAACAAAAAAATGTTATGCAAGACACTTCGATTTGTATTTTTCCCACGTATGCTTCGGCACGTCTGTGCTCTCATAAGTGTGATTTTCTTTATTGTAGTTCTGTAAATTATAGCAGTACTGTACAAATGTGATTTTGAGACATATCTAAATATTTTGTAAATTGTTTCACTGGGCTGTTCACGTAAATTGGCAAACAAAAATTATAATTTTTAGTTTTGTCGAAATTAGACCGAGAAATAGTTTTCAAATGTTCTGTAGATACATTGCATTAGCCTACGTTATTTATTCATTATTGCGTTACGGCCTCTGTATGACCACAAGTCACTTTCTCTTCCCCTTCCAGAGCCTCTTCATCCTTTCTATTCCCTCCCGCTCTTCTTCAGGTATCTTCAGTATCCTCCTCTCTGGTTTGCTGCACTGGTGGTTTTCTATTTTCCTGTATCCTTCCCTGTCCCCAATCTCCGGCAAATTTGCAGTGTGTACATACTTCTCCAGTCTTCCTTTCCTTTCCTTCAACCTTGATCCCCAATTCCTACCATTCCTTCCGGAGCTCTATAACCCACTTGGTTCCTGTCTTTCCTCTTGTCCTCCTTCTTGCTTCCCATACTCGTTTCGTCATACTGTCCATCTTCTTTCTCATTAGGCTACATTAAAAGCTCTGATTATGCTTCTTATTACTTGCTGTTGTAATAGTTTAGTACAATTTGTCATCTGAAAGACAAAACGAACAATGTATTGGTCCACTTTAGGTTAAGGTAGTAACACTAAAAGTGGACCTATGCGATCGTCTTTTGACAACTCGAAATTTAAATGAAAATACCGGCTTAACCATTCAACTGACACGAAAATTGAATAGCCGAATTTATAGAGGGGAAAATTCCCTACAACTTTGCTCTCTTATGTTTTTTTCGTATCTCGTATCGTTTCAGAGATATTTGCAAAAATTACGGCGATTTTGGGATGTCTGTCTGTCCGTAACGTGTTCCCTGTTTTTAAGACGAACCGTTCAACCGATCAGCACCAAATTTTACAGACATAATTGAAGGCCACCAGAGACCAGAACCACCCTTTTCAAATTTTTCGGACAAAAAATACGGTAGAGATAAAAAAAAAGCCGTTTGTAAGGTAATTTCAATTGCAAATAAACCGTTCATTTGAGGCGAAAGTTGGATAAACGAATTTGTAAAGGAGAAAATTCTCTACAACTTTGTTCCCTTATGTTTTTTTCATATCTCGTATCGTCTGAGAAAGATTTACAAAAATAACGGAGTTATGACATTGAATTAACGAAAACCAGCCGTTCGTAGATGTCACGTGACATTCCTCGCTCAGAACTCTCTCTGGCATACGCCATCTTGCGTTGCGTATTTGATGATTTTCTTATTGTAGCTTACACGTTGTCCTTTCAAAGCAATGGCGCACTGAAGAATTAACAAAAACACGTCGTTCTTCATACAATAAATGATATACTAGTGTCTACAAACGCCATATTAGCATCAGTTAACAACAGCCATCAATAGTATGAGATTAAAGAACGCTACTCCTAACTGTTATCCGTAGCGTAGTGGGCAATGCGTTTGATTGTGATGCTGAAGGTCAGTGGTTCGGAACTCGCCACTACCTAAATTGTTTTTTCCTAAATCAATTTCAGACACTCTTATTAATTTTTTATTATTTAGATTATTATTTTAGTCCATAATGTTTGCAAAAACTTGTAAAAGTACAAATCTAAAGTGGGTCGTAAAACACGTCAGTGCGTTCTTTTATTTATTTTTTTAAAAATTAAATTTGGTTCGAAAACGCGATATTTTGGTTATTACGATTTCTATTCGTTTTCTTAGCTCTCGTGTTTTCTTTATGGTGAGCTTTTTTCATCATACTCCAGGAGTGGACATATTACTGAACACGCCTCCTATTTTCAGCGTCCTGCTATGTATACAGCACACGTTGCATCATTAGGAACACCGATGCTAGCTCCATCTTCTCCACCAGTGATCGTTGCAATTACTCGTAAACCTCAAATATTGAAAACTAAATATTACTGACCTGCCCGCCCTCTGTATCTGTATCTGTGTGTGTGTGTGTGTGTGTGTGTGCATACAACGACGCGTTCGCCGCCCGAGGGGTGGCGTAGCGGCAGACGACGCTCAAAAAAATGTTCAAATGTTTTTATAGTCTATGGGACTCAACTACGGGGCTATCAGTCCCTAAACTTACAAACTACTTATCAACTACCTAAGACTAAGGACGGCACAAATATCCATGCCCGAGGGGGGATTCGAACCCCCGACTATAGTGGCCGTGCAGACCGTGACTGGAGCGACTCAGTCTCCTCGGTCACCTCGGCCGGCAATTTTCACCCTCGGTTGCGCCGTTGGGTGACGTTTCCGGACACGGGTTCACTACCTCATGTTGTTCCTCAAGCCATCCTCTGAACACTGACGTGTTTTACGACCCACTTTAGATTTGTACTTTTACAAGTTTTTGCAAACATTATGGACTAAAATAATAATCTAAATAATAAAAAATTAATAAGAGTCTGAAATTGATTTAGGAAAAAACAAACGAAATTTGTCCGCATCATTTAGAAATACCCTGTATATACACTCCTGACCATTCAACATGCTACACCACGAAGACGACGTCCTACAGTCGCGAAATTTAACCGACAGAAATAAGATTCTTTGATATGGAAATGATTAGCTTTTCAGAGCATTCACACAAGGTTGGTGCCGGTGACGACACCTACAACGTGCTCACATGACGAAAGTTTCCAACTGATTTCTCATACAGAAACAGCAGTTGACCGGCGTTTCCTGGTGAAACGTTGTTGTGATGCCTAGTGTAAGAAGGAGAAATACGGACCATTACGTTTCCGATTTTGATAAAGGTCGGATTGAAGCCTATCGTGATTGCCGTTTATCGTAGCATGACATTGCAGCTTGCGTTGGTCGCGATCCAATGACTGTTAGCAGAATATGGAATCGGTGGGTTCAGGAAGGCAATACGGAACGCCGTGCTGGATCCCAACGGCCTCGTATCTCTAGCAGTCGAGATGACAGGCATCTTATCCGCATGGCTGTAACGGATCGTGAAACCACGTCTCGATCCCTGAGTCAACAGATGGGGACGTTTGCAAGACAACAACCATCTTCACGAACAGTTCGACGACGTTTGCGGCAGCATGGACTATCAGCTTGGAGACCATGTCTGCGGTTACCCTTGACGCTGCTTCAAAGACAAGAGCGCCTGCGATGGTGTACGCAACGACGAACCTGGGTGCACGAGTGGCAAAACGTCATTTTTTTCGGATGCATCTAGGTTCTGTTTACAGCATCAAGATGGTAGTATCCGTGTTTGGCGACATCGCGGTGAATGCACATTGGAAGCGTGTATTTGTCATCGCCATACTGGCTTATCACTCGGCGTGATGGTATGGGGTACCATTGCTTACACGTCTCGGTCACCTCTTATTCGCATCGACGGCACTTTGAACAGTGGACGTTACATTTCAGATGTGTTACGACCCGTCGCTGTACCCTTCATTCAAACCCTGCGAAACTCTACATTTCAGCAGGATAATGCACTACCGAATGTTACAGGTCCTGTACGGGCATTTCTGGATACGGAAAATGTTGGACTGCTGCCCTGGCCAGCAAATTCTCCATATCTCTCACCAATTGAAAACGTCTGGTCAATGATGGCCGAACAACTGGCTCGTCACAATACGCCAGTCACTACTCTTGCTGAACTGTGGTATGGTGTTGAAGCTGCATGGGCATCTGTACCTGCACACGCTATCCAAGCGTATCAAGGCTGTTATTACGGCCCGAGGCGGTTGTTCCGGGACCTGATTTCTCAGCATCTATGCACCCAAATTGCGTGGAAAAGTAATCCCATGTCAGTTCTAGTATATTTGTCCGATGAATACCCGTTTATCATCTGTATTTCATCTTGGTGCAGCAATTTTAATGGACAGTAGTGTATATCTCGCGCAGCGATACTGGTGGAGAGGAGTCTCGCAATGAGTTCCTCCAGCCTTGCTTCCCATCTTGTACATGGTAGAATTCTGATGAGTAACGATCTTGTGTTAATCTTCTGATTTGGCGGTTGTGTTTTTGTGCAGTGTTCATTGTTTCTTCTGTGGTTTTGTGGTACTTAGCGTCCGAGTGTGACGTATGTATTGGGTGTGTGTTTTTCGTTTTGTCCTCTTCACCCCTGCACCTCTTTTCTTTTTCGAAGACGGCTGCTTCCATCTGTTACGTCGTTGGGTTACTTGTGTGTTCACTCGTTTCCAAAGAAGATAATGACTGAATCTGTCGCAAGGTGTTCTAAATACTATGTTACTGAGTGCGCGGTATTGCTTATTGTGTTCGATTCTTCTGGATTTCGTAATTTTCTCGTTGGCTGTTATTTGCCGCAAGTGCGTGCGAATATTGCATTGTACAATGCAATATTGCATTGCATGTTCGTATGTTCCGATTTCTCCAAAGATGTATCATTTTGACTATGCCAGGTGGTTTAAGTGTGCTTTTTACAATGGGCCATTGACCGGACGACATTCTACTACATGAAAGTCGGTCGCAATTAAGATGTATGAGACAGGCGAAATACCCTCAGACTTTAAGAAAAATGTAATAATTTCCATTCCAAAGAAATCAGGCGCAGACGTGTGAAAATTACAGAGCTATCAGTTTGATAAGTCAAGGTTGCAAAATTTTAACATGAATTATCTACAGGAGAACGGAAAAGCTGGTAGAAGCTGTAGGAACCCGGGAGGCAATACTTACCTTACGTCTTATCTTAGAAGGTAGATTAAGAAAAGGCAAATCTACATTTTTAGCTTTTGTAGATTTGGAGAAAGCTTTTGACAATGTTGACTGGAATACTCTTTCAAATTCTGAGGCAAGTAGGGGTAAAATACGGGGAAAGGAGAAATGTTTACAACTTGTGCAAAAGGCAGACTGCAGTTATTAGACTCGAAGAGCATGAAAGGGAAGCATTCGTTGGGAAGGGAGTAAGACAGGGTTGTAGCCTTTCTCCGATGTTATTTAATTTGTACATCGAGCAGGTGGTGAAGGAAAACAAGGAAAAATTTGGAATAGGGATTAAAGTTCTGGGTAAAGAAATAAAAACATTGCATTTTGCTGATGACATTGTAATTCTGTCAGACAGCAAAGGACCTGGAAGAGTAGTTGAATGGAATGGACAGTGTGTTGAAGAGAGCGTATAAAATGAACATTAACAAGAACAAAACAAAGATAATGGAATGCAGTCTTAGAAAATCAGGTGATGCTGAAGGAATTAGATTAGGTAACGAAACGATGAAGGTGGTAGATGAGTTTTGTTACTTGGGTAGTAAAATAACATGTGATAGTCGCAGTACAGAGGATATAAAATGCAGAATGGCAATGGGAAGAAAAGCATTTTTGAAAAAGATAATATTAATTTAAGTGTAAGGAAGTCTTTTCGGAAGGCATATGTGTGGAGTGTTGCCTTGTACGGGAGTGATACATGAACAATAAACAGTGCCGACAGGAAGAGAGGCTGTTGAAATGTGGTGCTACAGAAGAATGCTGAAGATTAGGTGGGTAGATCGCAGAAATAATGAAGAGGTACTGAACAGAATTAGTGAGAAAAGGAATTTTTGGCATACCTTGACTAAAAGGAAAGATCGCTTGGTAGGACACATTCTTAGACATCGAGGAATTGTAAATTTAGTATTGGAGGTAAGTGCATGGGGTAAAAATCGCAGAGGGAGACCAAGAGACGCGTATAGTAAGCAGATTCAAATGGATGTGGGTTGCCGTTCTTATGAGGAGATGAAAAGGCTTGCTCAGGATAGGGTAGAGTGGACAGCTGCATTAAACCAGTCTCCGGACTGAAGACCGTAACAACGCTATTTTTGGTACCCTAGTGAACAAAACAGCGTTTTATCGAGCGGTCGTGTGCCCGGGCCACGCGTAATCTGCTTAATTTCGGTAATGGGTGAGCGGCACAGCGTGAGCCGTGGGGGTTACCTCCGACGGCGCAATCAAGGAAATTAAACACCGCCGCTGGCCGAATAAAGTGCCGCAGACCTGCGATTCAGGAGCCGGAGAGCACTGCCGTATCCCCTGTAACGGCAGGAGGAGCAGTGGGAAAACGGGAAGGTGGGAGGGGACATGTGTTCACTTTATTTTCTATCTATATAAATGATCTGATGGACAGAGTAAGTTGTAATTTGCGGCTACTTGCTGACGATGTTGTGGTGTATGGGAGGGTGTCGTCTGTAACTGACTGTAATAGCATACAGGATGACTTAGACAAAATTTCTAGTTGGTGCGAAGAATGGCAGCTAGCTCTCAATGTAGAAAAATGTAAGGTGATGCGCATGAGTAGGAAAAACAGTCCCATAATGTTCGAATACAGCATTAGTAGTGAGCTTCTTGATGCTGTCGCGTCGTTCAAATATCTAGGCGTAATATTGCAGAGCGATATGAAATGGAACGAGCATGTAAGGACAGTTGTGAGTAAGGCGGACAGCCGACTTCGGTTTATTGGGAGTATTTTGGGTAGATGTACGTCACCTGTAAAGGAGACCGCGTATGAAACGCTTGTACGACCACGTCTTGAGTATTGCTCAAGTGTTTGGGACCCGCAGCAGATCAGTTTAAAGGAAGACATAGAAGCAGTTCAGAGGCGAGCAGCTAGGATTGTTACCGGTAGGTTCGACCAATGCGCGAGTGTCACGGAAATGCTCCTGAAACACAATTGGGGATCGCTGGAAGAAAGACGACGTTCTTTTCGTGAATTTCTGTTAAGTAAATTTAGAGGGCCGGAATTTGAAGCTTAGTGTAGTATGGTCTTGCTGCCGCCTACTTACATTTCGCGTAAAGATCACAAAGACAAGATAAGAGAAATTAGGGCTCGTACGGAGGCATATAGGCATTCTTAATTTCCTCGTTCAATTTGGGAGTGGAATAGGAAAGGAAATGCCTAATAGTCGTACAGTGTACCCTCCGCCACGCACCTTACAGTGAATTGCGGAGTATGTATGTAGATGTAGATGCCACCTGCCACGTAGCCAGTGCAACTTCCCAATACTGTAACTTATGCCGCCGGCCGCGGCGGCCGAGGAGACTGAGGCGCTCCAGTCACGGTCTGCACGGCCACTACGGTCGGGGGTTCGAATCCCACCTCGGGCATGGATAGTTGTGCCGTCCTTAGTCTTAGCTAGTTCATAAGTAGTTTGTAAGCTTAGGGACTAATAACCCCGTAGTTAAGTCCCATAATTTCTACAAACATTTGAACATTTGATTTAACTTATGCCGTCCTCTCACGGCACGTGGAAACGCACGTGGAGGAGTACGTGGTGCCGTTGCAGCGTGGAATTCCACGTTCCACTGCCCTGCGAAGCGTGGAATGAAGGATCCAGCATGTTAGATTTTTTGCTTCGTGTAGTGAAACGTGGCCAATGAAAAGCGACCTGGTTTTCACGCGACAAGCAGAACATTTGATTCGCCATATTGCAAATGGAACTCCGTATTTCTTGCCATCTATCGTTTTAGCGTACGATGTATAAATATAATCTTTTTAAAGAGCCAGAAAATTGAAGAACTTTTGAAAACGCATTATTTTAGTTATGATTTGTTACAATAAAATAGCGGAAGTATATATTCATAGCATTCAAGGATACCGTATTTAACTTTAGTCAGTGTTATAATTTACGTACCGTGAAAAAATATCGTTCCTATGCTACGGTTCAACGTCATTCTATCAAAGGAGCGTCTTTATGATATTTTGTTATAGATAAATAAGATATTACAACGTGTTTTAGGTGCATAGTATATCACAAATACAGCGCACTCTCATTTAAGGACTCACCTGTAGACGGGGATACCGCCCGTCAGCTTTGATCCGTGACGTCATCGCAGCGCGGTAGTTTTGAGGTGCGTGCATGTTTGTAGAAGGTGTGAGTGATTATGTGGTGGTTATGTTAAAGACGATAGTTTGTTTACTAATAAAACAGATTAATATTTTGTGTTTAAAAAGTGATCTGTAGCTTCTCTCTGATGGTTAGGTGTAGGTTAACCGAGAGAATTGTTTTAGTATATGAGCGCAAAGTCGCGAATTTTTGGGCCAAGACCTATGATTGATGGTATATTCTGTTATCTATAATAACTACAGATTATTTATATGTACTATACAGAAGTATTAAGATATCCCTATACAGGTTCTCAGACATCTTGATGACGTCATGGGTCAAAGCAAACGGGTGGTATCCCAGTCTACAGTTATGCCGTGTAGTCGGTAGCGTGTTGGGCTGCGGATCTAGAGCTCTGAGTAACTCATACTTCTAAAATATTTTGATTTTTCCTTTTTTGTTTCCTTAATGTTTCTGGTTCTCTCTTATTAAGTGTAATATCCAATATTTGATGTTATTTCTTTTTAAGACGACGGATTCCTCTATGGAGGAAAAGATGTAAATAAGAGGTATGCGTCTACACTCTCCCAGATATTTTTATCCATTTCGTTTAAATATTGTTAATCAACTTATTTGTTAATTTAATACAATTGTAATATTCGGTATTCGACGTTATTTATTAGAAACAAGAACGAACTTTGTCCACGACAGAATTTGTTGTTTTTCGTTCGAGGCCACAGGAACAAATAAAATTCAAGGCAGTACCCTACGTCTCTCGGTTTTCCCACGGTGTTTGATTTAAGTTGCAGTTCAATACACTGTTGGAATAGTTTAGTTTCACAGTGAAAAGTGAACATGGCTAGCGCGTGGTTACAGAAGCAGATGCAGTTTAGGAGGAACAGTGTTTACGTACAATACCAAAAGCAAAAATTATCACAACGATTATTGTCGAGCTGGGGCGTTGTTCCGCGTATATAACAAGTAAAATATATGGTCGGAAACTATTATATACGAATATACAGAATACGTACAACGTGGAAAATGGGAATATAAGACAACTGGAGCAGGTGCAAATGATGTATTCCACTATTGACAATTTTTTAAGAATTTTTGCCAAAATTGATTTTGTCGTAAATTTCGTTATCTCAACCGCTTTCAGCTTCTTAAAGGGGGGAAAAAACTATTTCTGTAAGAGAATTGCATGCGACATGCAAGCAATAGAACGCATTTCACTTTTTTTACCGACGATAGCTAAGAGAGATACCGTGTAATTTTACGCACATCCATCTCTGTAAACACAATGATCTATGCGCAAGGTCCGCAACGGACGCCGGAGAGTGCTGCGGTCGCAAAGCAAATCGCGATGAGCAGCACGTTGTGTTCCGTGGGATGTAGCGGGTCGTTTCAGAGCGTGTTGTGGCTAGACTAGGTAGACAGCACGTCTGGCCTGCGACACGTTGGAACAACACGTCCCGTGTGAGGACGGCTTAGCTCACTGTATGGTGTAAAAGCTGACACGGGTGTCGAAGGCACTCTGAAGGTTAACCGAAATGTTATATGAGCCAACTCTACAAATGCAAGTAATATACTAACGCGTGTTTGAAAGTAAAGCTTCAGATTTAATATGTGAAAACTCTTAATACTTCTCATACAAACAGACCTGAGTCACCATGGACTCAGATTATTTCAACTGTTTCTCCTTTCTTTTCTTTGTAATGTCCTTCCAATTTTTACCGAAACTGACGATTGAAAAGTTTAGTGGTACCACAAATATAAACGCATCATGTAACAAAAGGTGTCTGTGTATACACTACTAACAAAGACTAATTATTTTAATGTGTTTTATTATCTTTGTACAATTAAAATATATAAATGTATGTAATGTTAAAAAGTAATCTTGTTGTAGCTTGTCTTGTATCTGGTTGTCTTGTCTCTTATCTGTGCTGGTCGATTCATAATCGTGACGAGATTGTTTTTGATGAAAATGAAGGAAACATTGTAATGAGGTCAGTAAATGTGTTTGAACATTTTAAAGTCTTAATATATATAATGAAATAAGTGCACGAACTTTAATTAATCAGAAATATCTTGATCATTTATATGAAATGCTAAAGGACGCCATTAGCACTTGTTTCAGCAAGAAGCTAACGACACAGATTGCATCAACCGCCGCCATTGTGGCAAATATAGAATTCCTAACTGATAAAGCAAGGACGGGTGGAAAATAAGGTTTAATAAAAAAAACATAATAATTTTCTATTTCAGCTCTGGAAAACCAAACTGGATTTATATAAAAATTACGCCAACTTCTGCGGTAATGTATGGTAAAATGTAGTATCTTACAAAGATCTATAAATTACGAAGTGCATAATTATTCAGAGTTACTGTTATTATTATTCTGCTTGAGAAGTGAATATTATTTCATTAAATAATATCCTGATAGCCATATCTTTAAAAGTTAAGACAGTTTTCATTTAGTTTCAGTGAATTCACACTTTGCGATTTTACTTCAAGTTGGACATTCAATTAAAGTTTCGATGATATACGTAACTGAGAATAATATTCAGAATTTTAATATAAAGGATAGGTTCCACATTGACTTCATTTGCAACTGAATATTATTTTTTATAGCATTTTATGTGGGACTACTTTGTAAGAATACTCGCACCAGTTGAAGACCGTCAACTAAAATTTAACCTGAATAATCACGTCTCTGAGAAGGTTTATGTTTCATCCATTTACTGAGCTAGCTGGCAAATTAAATAAATAATAAAAAATACAAAGGCAATATTTTAAAATATATCCCTATAAATCTGGCCACTTTAAAAAAATACATTTTTCTTTCAAACTTTTTTTAGAGTATTCTTACATCTTCCGTATTTCTCTCATCATTTTCCTTCGTTTTCCTCTTCTTTCTTCGGTCCACTTGGCTCCAGTGTTCTTAGATTTTTTCTGGATACATTTAACATCCTTTAATTTCTTTACATTTTTATATTATATATTTATATTTCTTAATATTTTTGATACTTCAGAATCTGTCCTACCAATCGATGCCTTCTATTAGTCAAGATACGCCGAAACGTTAGTCCTTTCTCGATATCTTGTGGGGGTAGTTTGAAGCTCGTCCATGTCCGTTCCGATTTCTTTGTACCATGTGTAGTCCATTTTTAATTTACCGAAGTAAAAGAACAGACTTTTTGAATCTGTTGGAATTTATCCTTCGTATGTGACCATAGAAAGCTTTTCTTTTCCTAATTATCTAATTTATTTTTTCAATATATGTACAGATCTCACTATTATGATGCATTCTGTATCGTCCCTGCTCTTTCACTGGCCCCAATATTCTCCTTAATATTTTTCTTTCAGTAATTTCCATTGATTTCATCACTGCCTTTTGTTCAAACATTCTGGTGCATTAAGTGCTTCTGGGCGAATTACTGTAGAGTAGTGAGCCAGTTTAGCATTCAGGGATACTGAATTCTTGTTACATATGTCCTTAGTGAGGTAGTATGCTGTTTTAATTTTACTAGCTCTTGCTTTAATGGCTTATTTCTCTGAAATATCTTGTTCAGTACCTTTTGCTAGATAGCTGAACTTATTTCTTCTCTCAATTTTTCCATATTTATTGTCACGTTTGGAGCTGCTGTAATGTTCGTCATAAATTTGGTTTTCTCTAAGGAGATTTGTAAACCTGCTTTTTCAGATCGCTCTTTGAGAGATTCTATTTGTCTCATAGCTGAGCTTCATTTTAATTTTATATCTGTGTTCTTAACAATTACACGAAATAGTAGCCAACATCACTATTTTTCATTTATTATTAGTTTAAGATTACTGATTCAGCAGGGTATGCTGCAATAATCGGAGAGTTGTATGTTAAGACATGTCCGATGATGTCACTATAACCCGCCGAAACCTGTAATATTAAAGAATTAACTGCCATCTTCGTTACCCTTTCTTGTACCAAGTCTGTGAATCGGATCGAACCGATATGAACGTGACGAAATGAATTCTTAATGTCTACGAATTTACTTTTGAACGTAGCCATCCAGGAGCCGTAATAATTTCACATAGTTTTTGGTATTGTAAACCAAGAGTTAGCGATGTCATAAATTTTGATAATAAAGATAAAATTAAATTAGATAAAACAAAAACATACTGCAAGTGTTGGCTGATAATGAGAGAATTATTTTTGTATGAAACTTTACAAGCAACAACGCTCTAATGTTGGTTTACACGTGATGACTTAGGCGCTTCACTCACGAAAAAATAAAATGTATGACAATAAGAACTGATATCATTAGGCAAAGCAGTTTTATGCTGTCGGCTGTATCTGAAACATAGAAAGTCTGTAAGCGGTAACTGTCATTGAGTTCCATTACCCCGCAAACCCTGCGGCACCGCATTACACACGAGAACAACATCACCGTGAAACTTGGACTACTTCTCGTGTCGTCTCTTCAGAATTCTACTCGTGACCGCAGACAGGCGTGATGTGAGAGACAAAAGCTCGTATAACTGAAAAATAGCCCCTGTGTACGTTGATACATGTATCAGCATCGTCACGTGCGCGCGACGACTCGTATGTTAACATTGGGGCTAACGCCTGTGTTATACCAGCTAAGCTCAGTGACGACACTGCTGTAGGAAGGGTTGCCTAGGGACAGGCGTTATTCCCTGCTCCGCGGTGTTGTGCGACAGACAGCATCTACAGCATCTATTATCATAAACTATTCGACCCGGCAATGCTTCGCAATTGCTAATATATATGTACTCTTGTTTTGAACGTCAAATTAGCAAAAGTTTATCTCAATCGTAGGAATAATATTGATATCCCAAACAAAAGAGCTCTTTGTTTTTCACAAATTTTCCTATTTTCTGGCCAACCATTCCAAACTTTTACTTCACAAACCTTCCTATCGCTTTGTACGTAGAATGTACCAAATTTTATCGCAATCAAATAATATTGATCTTTCATAGAAAAATCTTTTATTTTTTCTAAATTTTCCAATTTGCCGTGAAACGTTTCCTAATTTTTATTTCGATAACAACGTTACTCTTGCTGTGAACGTCAAATATGCAGAATTTTATCGCAATCGGATGAACGGTTCTCAACTTATAGTGCTGAGTACATTTAGAAGCACATTGAAAAAGGAACTTGGTTCGAATTTTGCGACTTTTCTTTTTAATGTCCCAATTTTTTTACTGAAAACTTTTCCGAGACCATAACGAACAAACAAAGAATTACACCACTCCATCGTGCGAATAGGCAGTTATAGTGCTGAATTCAATCAAAAACACGTTGGAAGACGCACATTCAGTTTTTCTTAAAATTTCCAGTTATTCCGGTAGATTTTCCAAAAACTTTATTTCATAAAAACCTTGTCCTGTGAAACCGTACTCAACTGATGCTATTACAACCATGTGTCAATTGACTATTATTCATAGAAAAAAATTACTTACGGTTTTTCCTAAATTTTTCTACTTTCCGGGTGACATTTCCAAATTTTTATTTGCTGAGAACCTTCCTCTTGCTTTGAACATGAAATGTACAACATTTTATCGCAATTGGACGAACGATCTTGATAGCTCACTGGAATAAGCTGTTTCAGTTTTTCCCGATTTTCCTCTTTTCCGGACTACTTTTCCATATTTTATCACCGTTTAAACCTTCCCTGGGCTTACACGAATATTTCAAGACTAAAATTATCCAAATCTGTTCAGCCGTTCTCGAGTTTTAGCGAGACTAACGAACATCAATTTCTAAGACTGACGGGGAACAGCGAGAGGACGCGAGAGCGCGCAGAATCGCGTGATTCCCTTCTGCCAGTTACCGTCATTTCGAGCTGAGATGCAGCTCACCTGTAGTTTCATAGTTCACTGCCACAATAAATCTATTTTAAAATTGAAGTACTACGAGTACTCTTTATGCAAAGTAATTGAATACAATTGTATCACCCATTCGTGTAAATAACTGTTTTTTTTTCCCCTAAGTATTTGATGTCAAATTGCCCAAAAATAACGGTAATAGCACACGCTTTGGCAACACTGATTCATTATATAAAATGTTGTTGTTGTTGTAGTCTTCAGTCCGGAGACTGGTTTGATGCAGCTCTCCACAATACCCTATCCTGAACAAGCCTCTTCATCTCCACATAAGAACGGCAACCTACATCTGTCTGAATGTGCTTACTGTATCCATCTCTTGGTCTTCCTCTGCGGCTTATATCCCACACACTTCCGTCCAACGCTAAATTCACAATTCCTTGATGTCTAAGAATGTGCCCTACCAATCTATCCCTTCTTTTAGTTAAGGTATGCCAGAAATTTTTCTCCCCAAATTCTGTTCAGAACCTCATTAGTTACGCGATCCACCCACCTAATCTTCAGCATTCTTCTGTAACACCACATTTCAAAAGCCTGTATCCTCTTCCTTTCCGCACTGTTAATCGTCCATGTTTCACTCCCATACAAAGCAACACTCCATACAAATGCCTTCAGAAAGGACTTCCTTAGGCTTAAATCAATATTCGATGTTAACAAATTTCTCTTTTACAAGAACGCTTTTCTACCCATTGCCATTCTGCATTTTATATCCTCTGTACTGTGACCATCATTTGTTATTTTACTGCCCAAGTAACAAAACTCATCTACCTCATTTATTGCTTCGTTACATAATCTAATTCCTTCAGCATCACCTGATTTTCTTAGACTGCACTCCATTACCCTAGTTTTGCTCTTGTTAGTGTTCATCTTATATGCACCTTTCAGCACACTGTCCATTCCGTTCAATTCCTCTTCCAGGTCCTTGCTCTATCTGACAGAATTACTATGTCGTCGGCAAAACGCAATGTTTTGAATTATTCCCCCTGAACTTTAATTTCTTCTCCAAATTTCTCCTTGCTTTCCTTTATAGCCTGCTCAATGTACAAATTGAACAACTTTGGAAAAAGGCTACAACCCTGTCTTACTCACTTTCCAACCACTGTATCCCTTTCATGCCCATCAACTCTGACAACCGCTCTCTGGTTTTTGTACAAGTTGTAAATAACCTTACGCTCCCTATGTTTTACTCCTGCTTGCTTCAGAACTTGAGTTTCTTCCAATCAACATTGTCGAAAGCCTTCTCCAAATCTGCAAAAGCTAGAAATGTAGGTTTGCCTTTTCTTAATCTATCTTTTAGGATAAGCCGTAAAGTGAGTATTGCCTCTCGAGTTCCTACATTTCTCCTGAACCCAAACTGATCTTCCCCGAGGTCAGCTTCTACAAGCTTTTCCATCCTTCTGTAAATAATTCGTGTTAATATTTTGCAACCATGACTTATTAAACTGATGGTTCTGTAGTTTTCACACCTGTCTGCACCTGCTTTCTTTGAAATGGGGATTATAACATTTTTCTTAAAGTCTGAGGGTGCTTCGCCTGTCTCATACATCTTACACACCAGGTGAAAAAATTGTCATGGCTGGTTCTCCCAGAGACTTCAGTAGCTCTGAGGGGCCTTTTTCGGCTTAGGTCTTTCAGTGCTCTGTCAAAGTCATCTCTCAGTATAGTATCTCCTATTTCATCCTCATCTACTTCTTCTCCCCTTTCTACAATTAAATAGTTCAGAGCTACAATATTTCTGTTTTGAAGTATTCTGCACTCTGCAATATCTGACTAATAAATTCCATAATGCCAAGATTTGGAGATAACTCTAAACTTAAACGCGAGAAATTATCCACGAACTGTTTCTTTTAGTTTGCATGATATCGTTAGCGGCTCACACAGCAAGCGCATGAAGCAGCTAGGTGGGGGAACTTCTCCCTCTACCTGCATGCGCAGACCACGCCGCTCAGCCGTCACTGGGAGCGGACGAAGTAAAAGAACGAACTAGTTCGTGGCAGAGCCGCGAACTAAAGTGAGCTCTCCCGATCGTGAACTATTATGCGCAAGTCTAGTGGCCACATCAAGGCAGGAGGAGTCGAGTGGTGGTCAGGAAGCGTGTAGAGCACGGAAAATTGCCAGAACACTGAATTAAACTGTGGACACGTCGGGTAAAAGCCTACGAAACATCCCTACTTGCTATCCATTAAAAATTGCCCAGGTACACGAGTTGCTTCCTGTTGACCTGCCAGCAAGAGATTTTTCTTTAGAATTTCTTGCTCGCATGCATGTGGACGATGAGTGGCCGTGGAAGATTTGTGGACAGACGAAGCCCCTTTTGATCTGACTGGATATTTTGTTAATAAATAATGCTATAAGGGGCGCCTTAAAAAATACAAAGCCCACAGGTGGTGATGCAGCTGATTTTTACTTACGCGTTTCGAACTCGTCATCGTCAAAATCTAAAACATGAGTAAAGTTTCGTACAATTATACAACGTTGTGATCCTACTGAAATATAGTATAGTTCAGCCGGGCCATGTTGATCAATTCTACGAAACTTTAACCTAGGTTTTAGATCATGAAGATGATGAGTTGGAAACGCGTAAATAAATATCCTGTGGCTTTTATAGTTTATAAAGCGTCCCTTATAACAAAGTTTAAGAACGAAATCTTAAAATGGGCACATACGTCATTGGAGACATGTCAAATTTGGAACTGACAAGATATGTCAATACACAGAATTGTCGAATATGGGGAACAAATTCCACACACAAATCAAGCCATACGGCTTCCTGATAATATTCATCTCGGGTTCAGCTCCAGTTCTTGACCCATATGATCGGCATCAGAGATGACGTAAGCACTTTTCGCTAGAGTACGCAAGACCCTCGGTGTGGCGGATGATAGCTCGTCGTATGATGATAAAGATCGGTATGTGCGGATTTGCGATATACGCTACGTCCTGAGGTCCCATTACTCTTCTTCTTAACCAAAACTTCCAGAAAAGGAAGTTTACCATCTTTCTCAACCTCCATCGTAAATTTAATACTGGGATGGAGACAATTAAAATGATCTAAAAATTATAATATATATATATATATATATATATATATATATATATATATATATATATATATATATATATATATATATATATATATATATATAGTTATACACTCGGAACAACGCCCCAGCTCGACAATGCTCGTTGTGATAATTTTTGCTTTTGGTACGGTACCACGCGGTAGTCATTTTCACATTGCACTGTGAAACTGAACTATTTCAACAGTGTACTATGCTGCAATTTAATTCAAACACCGTGGGGAAAACCGAGTGACGTAAGGTACTGTCTTGAATTTTACTTGATCCTGTGGCATAGAAAAAAAAACTCAACAAATTATATCGTGAACAAAATTCGTTCTTGTTTGTAATAAATAACGTCGAATACCGAATGTTATATATGTATTAAATTAGCAAATAAGTTGATTAACCATAATTAACCGAATGCAGAATGGCTATGGGAAGGAAAGCGTTTTTGAAGAAGCGAAACTTGTTATCCGGCCGCGGTGGCCGAGGGGACTGAGGCGCTCCAGTCACGGTCTGCACGGCCACTACGGTCGGGGGTTCGAATCCCCCTTCGGGCATGGATATTTGTTCCCTTCCCTAGGATTAGCTAGTTCATAAGTAGTTTGTAAGTTTAGGGACTGATGACCCCATAGTTAAGTCCCATAAGCTATACAAACATTTGAATTTTTTTCTTTGAAACTTGTTAACATCGAATATTAATTTAAATGCTAGGAAGTCCTTTCTGAAAACCTTTGTCTGGAGTGTAGCCAAATACTGCAATGATTTATCTGTAACCGTTCCTAAATTATATTTTGAAAAACGACAGAGCGTCTCAGCCTTAAAGTGTTGAAGAGGGATTTTTGCGCTGTATTGTTTGGGGAATGTTGTGACTGAGCAGAGCAGAGTGGGCAGTGCCTAGGGCCAGCTTTTCCGCCGCGACAGGTGGCAGCTGGCGGCAGTGACGTGCGGCTACACCTCTCCGGGGAACACTGCGTGGCCCGTCCGCAGCGGTGTTTACCCGGATCGTGCTTAATTATCGACCTGGAGGGGAGGGGTGGCGTGCTAACGCTCAGTAGTTACCGGTCCAGGGGGAGGGGGAGGGGGCGGCGAGCCTGGGGGCGGCTCTGAGGGGCTGCGGGGGCGGAGGGCGCCGAGTCACCCTCTGGAGGCCGCTCGCTGAGGGTTCTGAGGGCCGATTTAACCGACCGGCTTCATAATGGAAATCGACTGCTCCAAGTGCGTGCACCACTAATGCCTGAGTGTAAATTGGCAGCCAGCCCACATCGTAAGTCGGCCCACACGAATTCGGTGGGAAGTACAAATGGTCTAGGGCAGTGGTCGGCAACTGGCGAACAGCGATCTAGGTTCGGACGCGGAAGGCCAAAAACTGGACCGCCAAAAGAATTTTCAAAGTGTAAGTTCTAATTATTTAAAAAAAATCTGTAGATAACACCGAGTTACAACGTATTGGGAAATTAAAATATTTGATCCAAAGTGTATTATTATCGATTCTTTGAAAGAGAAGTTTTAAGTTAAGAATTTCTTCGTGTGATTATGTAGTTTCCCGGCGTATTAATTGTTGATATTCAAGTCGGGTTTCTAGCCGGATCGTAGAGTCATCTTGACACAATATTTCTGCGGACCACCTGGCCGCCATCTTCAGGTGATATGGATGCTGCTGAGTCTCGTAGGAAACTGAAGTCGTGCCCCCTCCCCCCCCCCCCCGTTTTCTAATTGTATTTCACACCAGTTCCACTGGTAGGCTGGCAACAGCACCATAGGCTGCTCTTCAGCCGAGAGAAATTAAAATACATAGATGTGAGAATTAAAATACATAACAGGAGATAAAACGACGGAAATACAATAACAGACAAGGAGAGAGTTTGAAGTACATTACAAAAGACAGATGATTAAAACCACATTTAGTCAGTTAAAGAAGTCTTGCCGTGATCGGCGGCCTTATATACGCCGCGAAGTACTAACGGCGCGTGCGCCAGAGAGTCGTGGCTGCGTCCTCTGCCGCAAGCAGCCGGTGGAGAAAACTGACAGGAACGATGTATCGCTACATACGCTAGTTGTCACAGCTGGAGAAAAGAGTGTGCTGTTTTTAAAGATTAGACAAAACCGGATTCCACATGTTGCCCCCCCCCCCAGGGGGCCCACAGATCTTTTGTGGGTACGTGTGTGGCGCGCACGGGGCCCCGAGCCGGAGCAGCCTTTCTTCTGCCCCAGGCTGCTTCACTTTCCCTCCCGGTTTATGCCTTCGCCCGGAGACGGGCATATTTCGTGAGCTACGGTGGTTCTTGTTGTGGTTTTTCTTCCTTCGTTCCTTCCTTCGTTCCTTCCTTTCTTACCCTTTGTTTTCTGTCTCTCCTTGTACTCTCCTAGCCTTCTTCTCCTCATTAGTCTCCGCTTCGGCGTTTGAGACACTTCTTCCTTCTTTCTCTTCATTTCCTATCCTCTTCTTCTTTCCTCCCTGTGCGTGTCTGAAGGCCGACCCACGCATTATCGTGCGTAGCAGGTGACGGGGTAACGCGTAATTCCCCGCCCCGGGTAGACAAGTGGGGCAAGTACGTACCCCCTGGTAAAGGCCAGGCCCAGGGAGGGGTGATTACCCGAGCTGGTACCTTCCGAACGTGCCGATTGGTCCCTCCGTCAGTTCTCGGGAGGTGTGACCTGAGGTGTGAACAATCACCTAAGGCGGGTAAGCCCTCAGAGAGGGCCCCCACTAGGAAGGAGCGCGCCATCGGAGACGCCGGTAATCACGGGGGACACTTCCGCGATGACTTCCTCATCTTCTTTCGTGACGTTGACCCAGAAACGTAAGTTAGACTCGCCTCAGCCTAAAAAGACTCTGCCTAATGTACCTAAATTTCTGGTTGTCTCTCGCACCGACGGAAAGGATTTCAATTCTGTCAATCCTTTCGTTATACAGAAAGGTGTAGATGCAATTGCTGGCCCTGTTAAAACCTGTTCACGTCAGCGCAATGGCACATTGTTGCTGGAAGTGGAAAGTGCCTTCCAAGCCCAAAAACTCATACGTACTACGTTGTTGCACACGTTTCCAGTTACGGTAGAAGCGCACCGCACACTCAACTCGTCACGGGGGGTAGTTTTTACGAGATCCCTTGACGGGTTGTCTGATGACGACATCCGGTCCTATATGTCCGATCAGGGTGTGACAGCCGTCCACAGGGTGATGAAAAAGGTAGATAACCAGCTGACACCGACTCGTACTGTGTTTTTGACATTCGACAGAGTTGACCTCCCGTCGAAGGTCAAAGCAGGGTACGAAGTTATCTCAGTCCGCCCTTATATTCCGAACCCAACGCGCTGCTACCAATGCCACAGGTACAACCATACCCGTGAACATTGCCCACATGCAGCAAAATGTGTCACTTGTGGTAGGGACGCCCATGAGGGGGATTGCCCACCTCCGTCCCCTCACTGCCTTAACTGCAACGGCGACCATGCGGCTTCCTCTCGCGACTGCCCTGTATATAAGGATGAAAAAATCATTCAGCAAATTCGGGTCACGGAGAAGGTATTAACATCTGCCGCTCGAAAGTTGTTGGCGAGTCGAAAGCCCACTGTCCTCCAAGCGGGTACATGCAGTAAGGTACTCACCTCAACTCGACCTACCAAGGATTCCAGTACCCAGACATGTGACTTCACTTTCGCTGACACAGTTGTGCGATCCGCCAGCCCGAAGATTGCCCGTTCCACGTCCCCGCTCCCTCTTGCTGCTTCTAGGGTACAGTCTTCGTCAAACTCTAGTAAACCGCGAGCACCTAAACAAGATGCCCGGACCTTGAAAAAGGAACCTGTCCGTGAGGATTTTCTGCGTTCTCAGGCTTCCCAACCGTCAACTGCCTCTTCCCGCCGTCACTCTTCCAGAAGAGCTGACAAGAAAAAGAGTTCCTCTCCTTCCCCGCCGAGGCGTGACCCATCCGTCACGCCGTCCAACAGTTGCCGGCCTCGGCCGTCTTCTGTTTCACCGGGTCGCTCCGTCTGCCGGGCACCCGGCCCTCTACCGGCGGCGGAAACTGCCCCTCCTGATCAACACAGGGAGGTGGCAGGCGCGTTGGTCGTACCTATGGACCACGACCCTTTGCCCCTGGACAGCGATAGCAGTGCTCCCTCGAAATCGGGTCCTCAGCGGCCGTCGAGGTGACCCCGCTTGCTAGTTGGTTTTTATCCTTATTTCTTCTCTCATTTTTATCATGGCGCTCCTTCAATGGAATATTCGAGGCATTCGATCTAATCGGGAGGAGTTAAAACTACTCCTTCGATTGCACTGCCCGCTTCTAGTCTGCCTCCAGGAAACTAAGTTGCGTCCCCGTGATCGTGCAGACTTTCCACACTATACCTCTGTGCGGTTCGACTTGCCACCCATGCAAGGTATCCCAGCCCATGGAGGGGTTCTGATGCTCCTTCGAGACGATGTCTATTACCATCCCATTTCATTGCATACTCACCTACAGGCAGTTGCCGTCCGCATCACCCTGTCCACATTTACCTTTTCCCTCTGTAATATTTATTCGCCATCGTCATCTGCCCTTACTAGGGCAGATGTGCTACACCTTGTTGATCAGCTCCCTTCACCCTTCGTGTTGATAGGCGACTTTAATGCCCACCACCCCTTATGGGGCTCTCCGGCACCTTGTCCGAGAGGCTCCCTTTTGGTGGACCTTCTCCAACACCTCGATCTTGTCTGCATCAACACCGGTGCACCAACCTTCCTTTCAGACACAACACACACTTATTCCCATATAGACCTCGCAATATGCACTCCTCAGCTTGCCGGTCGGTTTGAGTGGTATGCACTTTCTGACACGTACTCGAGTGACCATTTCCCCTGTATCATCCACATTCTGCATCATTCCCCATCTCCTCGTCCCACCAGTTGGAACATTTCTAAAGCCGACTGGGGGCTTTATTCTACCATGGCTGTTTTTCACGATCGGGATTTTCCCACCTGTGACAGTCAGGTCGACTACCTCACAGAGGTTATTCTCACAGCTGCCGAACGTTCCATACCTCGTACATCCTCTTCTCCACATCGTGTCCAGGTCCCTTGGTGGACTGCAGCCTGCCGCGACGCGCTTAGAGCCCGGCGCCGTGCTTTACGCACCTTCCGCCGCCACCCGACTTTGGAGAATTGCATACATTATAAACGTATGAGAGCGCAATGTCGTCGTATCATGAACGACAGCAAGAAAGCTTGCTGGACTGCTTTTACTGGTTCTTTTAACCGTTTTACTCCCTCCACGTTTGTTTGGCGTGGCCTACGCCGTCTATCCGGCATCAAGGTCCACTCCCCGATTCCTGGCCTGGCCGTGGAGAACGCAGTCCTCGTGGACCCCTCTGACGTTTCCAACGCATTGGGCCGTTTCTTTGCGGAGGTTTCGAGCTCTGCTCATTACCACCCTGCCTTTCTCCCTCGCAAACAGGTAGAGGAGGCCCGGCCGCCTTCTTTCCACTCTTCTAATCGTGAAAATTATAACGTCGCCTTCACCATGCAGGAGCTAGACCGTGCTCTCGCCCTGTCCCGATCTTCTGCTCCCGGGCCCGATTCCATTCACATTGAAATGCTGAAGAACCTCTCTCCTGCGGGCAAGTGCTTTCTTCTTAGTACCTACAACCGCATATGGACTGAAGGTCATGTTCCCACAAGTTGGCGTGAAGCCACTGTTGTCCCCATCCCCAAACCAGGGAAGGACAAACATCTTCCTTCCAGCTATCGTCCTATTTCTCTGACGAGCTGTGTCTGTAAGGTAATGGAACGCATGGTTAACGCTCGGTTGTCTGGCTCCTCGAATCTCGCCGCCTCCTGACTAATATCCAATGCGGTTTTCGTCGACACCGCTCTGCTGCTGATCACCTCGTTACGTTGTCGACCTTCATTATGAACAACTTTCTAAGGAAGCGTCAAACAGTAGCAGTGTTCTTCGACTTGGAGAAGGCATACGATACCTGTTGGAGAGCGGGCATTCTCCGCACATTGCACAGATGGGGCCTTCGGGGCCGCCTTCCTCTTTTCATTCAAGAGTTTTTGGCGGATCGCAAGTTCCGGGTACGGGTGGGTTCTGTTCTGTCAGATACCTATTGCCAGGAGAATGGGGTACCACAGGGCTCCGTCTTGAGTGTGGCGCTCTTTGCCATTGCAATCAATCCGATCGTGGATTGCCTTTCAGCCGACGTCTCCGGATCTCTTTTTGTTGACGATTTCGCAATTTATTGTAGCGCCCAGCGGACGTGCCTCTTGGAGCGTTCTCTTCAACGCTGTCTTGACCGTCTATATTCCTGGAGCATCACAAACGGCTTCCGATTCTCCACTGAGAAAACAGTGTGTATCAATTTCTGGAGATACAAGGAATTTCTTCCACCCTCTCTACGTCTCGGCCCTGTTGCTCTCCCTTTCGTAGAGACTAAGAAATTCTTGGGACTCATGTTGGATCGTAAACTTTGCTGGTCCACGCACGTGTCCTACCTGGCTGCCCGTTGTGCCCGATCCCTTAACGTCCTTCGTGTCCTCAGTGGCACGTCATGGGGAGCGGATCGTACCGTCCTGCTTCACCTTTACCAGGCCATTGTTCAGTCGAAGCTCGACTATGGAAGCCTTGTGTACTCTTCAGCACGGCCATCGATTCTCCGCCGTCTCAACTCTATCCACCATCGGGGATTACGTCTGGCGACCGGTGCATTTTATACCAGCCCTGTTGAAAGTCTGTATGCCGAGGCTGCTGTATTACCCTTGACCACTCGGCGTGACATACTTTTGTCTCGGTACGCATGCCGCCTGCGGTCGATGCCCAACCATCCATCTTACCGATTATTTTTTGACGACTCACTCGATCGCCAATATCAGTTGTCTGCGATTGCCTTGCTTCCACCTGGAGTTAGGTTTCGCCGCCTACTACAGCGGCTCGATTTTACCCTTCCTTCCACCTTTCGGTTGAGCGAAAGCCCATTGCCACCGTGGCATAAGGCCCCAATTCACACTCACCTCGAACTTAGTTCGCTCCCCAAGGTGAGCACTCCGGATTTGGTATACCGCTCGAGGCTTGTCGAACTACGTTCGCGGTTCGATAACGCCATATTTATTTACACTGATGGTTCCAAGAGCACTGCCGGTGTCGGATCTGCCTTCGTCGTCGAGGACAACTGTTTCCAATACAAGCTCCCTGACCGGTGCTCGAACTTCACGGCTGAGCTTTTTGCCCTCCACCAGGCCGTTTTGTACACCTGCCGCCACCGCCAACCTTTCTATGCCATCTGTTCGGACTCCCTTAGTGCCCTGCAGAGTCTTAAGGACCCTTTGTCGCACCATCCTCTCGTGTATCGGATACAACGCTCCCTCCAGTTGCTAGCAGATGACAGCTGTCACGTTTCTTTCCTGTGGGTCCCTGGCCACGTAGGTGTGCCCGGGAATGAGACGGCCGACATAGCGGCCAAGGCCGCAGCTCTTTTACCTCGCGTGGCTACCTTTTGCGTCCCATCTGACGATGTTCAACGGGCTCTCCGCCGGAGTATCGTGTCGCAATGGCACAGTGCGTGGTTTTCAATGTCCAACAACAAATTGCGAACTGTCAAACCGATCCCGACCGCTTGGAGGACCTCCTCACGCCCCTCTCGGCGGGAGGAGGTCATCCTGGCCCGGTTGCGGATCGGTCACTGCCGTTTCAGCCACCGTCACTTGCTGTCCGCCGACCCTGCACCGCTGTGCTCCTGCGGTGAACTGCTGACCGTGCGACATGTTTTACTGTCTTGCGTACTTTTTAATCATCTCCGTGTAGCCCTTCACTTTCCGTCTACTCTGGAGGAAATTTTAGCTGATGACACACGAGCAGCTGCTAGAGTTTTGCGTTTTATCAACTTGGCCAACTTATCCAAGGATATTTAACCCTTTTAATTGTCTTTTATCTTTCGTTTTTAGCCTCTTCTTGCTGTTCTGACAGTCACCATTTTTTTTAGATCATAGCGAATCTATGTTTTTGACTGGGCGCTAATGACCATGGGAGTTTTGCGCCCTAAAACCACAAAAAAAAAAAAAAAAAAAAAAAATCCACATGTTGCTTAGAGGGAAACACTTGTCTCGATTTATGAAATCATCCGCCAACCTAATCTCAAAAGATTCCTTTAAAATGCATTCCCAATAGCGAGACACCGAAGCAAGTACACGTGTTTCGTCGTACTTCATTCTGTGTCCTTCGATTAGACAATGCTCCGCTACTGCAGACTTGCCAGGTTGCAACAGCCGTGTATGTGTGTGTTGCTCGGTGCATCCGATCATTAACGGTACGAATCGTTTGTCCTATATATGATTTCCCACATTGGCAAGGAATCTTATGAACACCGGGCTTTCTCAGCCCCAAATCGTCTTTAACTGAGCCAAGAAGAGCCCTAGTCTTAGCAGGTGGTTGAAACACACTTCTGATATTAAACGAGCCAGAAGAGGACCAGTGCAGATCAATTACTTTCCTTCCAAACGCCGGAAGTGTGTCTTCAAAAATAGGAAGTATCTTAAAAGTCACTCGAATTTGCCAGCTCTAAGGAAACTGGACAGTAGATACAGGATCGCAGGTACATGCCGTGTTTCTTGACTTCCGCAAGACGTTCGTAACCGTTACTAAGGAGGTATTTTTATCTCTAAAATATTTTGTTTCCTTACAGTTACTTCCTAAATAGGAAGTACCTGATTGCTTCTTTTTGTTTTTGGTACTATAATGTTAAGTCTAATTGTAATAATACTACCGTTTTATTCGATTCATTGCTTTTACGACGAAGTAACTGATGCCATCAACCACGCCAACTACCAGCCTCACACATTACCGCTATTACTGCGCTGTAATCTTAGTTTTACGGCTTGACGTTTATTTGGCTGGCTCTGACGTCTGGCTCCTGCTTCGCTGCCGGAGACGTGGTTGGCTCCGCCTAACGTAAGCCTTGAAACACCACATCGCGACTATAGCTTTAGAATCACGCTATTACCGACATTTTTCATCGTTACGTAATTTTAATAATTTGTCAAGAGGCAGAATTTTCTCAATTTTCAAAATTTTTAATAAATTCAAATTATATCAGCGTAATTCAGAGTGATAGTATCCGGGGAATACTTAGGACAAAACATCTCGTATATCAGAGATCATTTGTCAGATTGCTATTATAAATAGTACTCGCAGTTGAGTTACTCTCTCTCTCTCTATGTGCTCATATTTCTATGTGATGAGCTCTCAGAGCTCGCAGTTAAATTCCAAGATAGGAAAATACCCGAAAAAGTACTTAAACTTTATTATCGTGATCATACGCGTAAGCGAAGATTATATTTGGACTTTGATTCGAATAGGCTACGACGGAGGAATTAGAAACTTCTGCGTCCTGTAATAAACTGATGAACATTCTTGATATGAAATTTGAACTTATTGGCTAGTTGATTTGATTTGATTTTCTCAGGGAAGCCAAAACCGTCTTCGTCCAACCCGCCATTGCCCGCACCGAAACGAAGTTTATTGTGCGGTATCGCTCCCTGTATATCTAGTAAAGCCAACCAATGCCCTTGAACAGTGCAAGGAGTCCCTTTGCCAGTTCTTTATTAGACAAAATTTCTTCGGGTCTATTTGTCCTTAATGTTCTGTGCCTTTCACTCTCTAATGCAATAGATTCGAATATTAGATGTGATGCAGTTTCATCACCGTCATCACAGATCCTACATTTAGGGTCCTATTCTATTATTCCCATTGTATGTAGGCATTTTTTGAAATTCCCATGGCCTGTCAGCAATCCAACCATGAGTCTAATCACTCTCCTGTTCAGGCCAGGATTGCAGAGCTTCTTTTAAAACATGGCTTTGGCATCATTACCTTTCCATGTTTTTGTTGATACACTTTGGTCCAATATTCTACGTGCTGTCTTCTGAGCCAGTTACGTAGCTCCAATTTGATCATTGCCTTGGTGATTGTCAGGACAGGTTCCGGTCCAATAAATGGAGTCTCTGACTCCATCCTGGCTAATCTGTCGGCATGTTCGTTGCCACTGATCCCCGAGTGGCCAGGGACCCACAATAGGTTTACTCTATTGCTTTCCTCTAGCTCCACCAGAACCCTGTGACATTCTGCAACAATTTTAGACCTTGTTGCAGGAGCTGTCAGTGATCTCAGGGCTGCCTGGCTGTCTGAATAGAAGTAGATGCTACGGTCTTTGTAGCACCTACGCAAATTCTCCTACACACACGCCCTGATGGCAGTGATTTCGGCCTGGAATACTGAGGCCAGTTTCCCTAGAGAGATGACGCCCTCCAGTCTTGGCTGCACCCAGTATACCCCGGCCCCAGCGCCTTGGTCTGATTTTGACCCGTCAGTGAACCAGACTATTTCATCGTTACGTAATTGTAATAATTTGTCAAGAGGCAGAATTTTCTCATTTTTCAAAATTTTCAGTAAATTCAAATTATATCAGCTTAATTCAGAGTAATAGTATCCAGGGAATACTTAGGTCAAAACATCTCGTACATCAGAGATCATTTGTCAGATTGCTATTATAAATAGCACCCGCAGTTGAGTTACTCTTTCTCTATGTGCTCAGCTTTCTCTATGTGCGTAGTTTTCTATTTGATGAGCTCTCAGTGCTTAGCTGAAATATTATACGCGGTTAAATTGCAAGATAGGAAAAAAACCGATAAAGTATTTACACTTTAATATAAACTTTCATATC
This sequence comes from Locusta migratoria, assembly GCA_026315105.1. Lineage (NCBI taxonomy): Eukaryota > Metazoa > Arthropoda > Insecta > Orthoptera > Acrididae > Locusta > Locusta migratoria. Next base: position 97,803,357 of record CM048745.1, read on the forward strand.
GTGGTCATACGCGAAAGCGAACATTATATTTGGACTTTGATCGGGATAGGCTAGAACGGAAGAATTAGAAACTTCTGCCTCCCGCAATAAACTGATGAACATTCTTGATATGAAATTTGAACTTCTTGGCTAGTTTAATGCAATAACTTTTCAAAGACGTATCTTGGAAAATTAAAATTCGTAATCAATGTATGGGATCCAGAGATTAATACAATCAAACTTCGACGAAAATAACAACGAATGGTTAACTTATAAAGTGTGAAAGTGTAGTGAATGTAACTATTGATTTTAAAATAGAGAATCTATTAACCTTTAAAAAAGTTATAAACAGTTATTCGAGTATTTAGTTCCCTAATATTGACACAGCATATTCTAAAAGTGAAGAATATATCTTTGACGTTTATCAGAAACTAATTATGTTTGAAGGAATATATGTAACAGTTTTGGTCAGGAGAAACTTACGGTGAAATTTTCTAAAGAAGTATTCTATAAAACAAAAGGATCAGGCAAAAAACAGTATCTTTGTGATCGGCGTCAATGTATCTGAACTACCGGGACTCAATGATTCAAATTTTGTATTCTTTGATTTATTATTGATTTTTTGAGGAGACTAAATCGCTAGGTGATCAGTCCCTTTTTAATTTATTAAATATCAGCTCCTGAGAAACGGATTTTCATGCCTTAACTTTACAAAAAGTCTTTAAGTTTAACTGAAATACAGAAATAATATTGACAGTGAAAAATTCAACAAAGATATAAATTTTATTAACTGCGATGAAGTACCAGGTCGACCAACTTAATTTTCATACTGAGGTGACAAATAGAATTTTGAACCTATACATCCGATACAACTATGAAAATCAAGGCGTAATCTACAGCTCAAAAGTCGCAAGATAAAGCCAAATATAAAACGAAGTTAGCACAACTGTCGCCCCAGTCACCAAACCAAACCATGTTGCCGCCCAGTCACAGCCTTTCTGTATTTTTTTCTCTGTTATCCCACGCCTTTCCTTTTATATACCTTTTTTTACTGTCCCGATTCAGGTCGCAATCGTTTTTTCAGTTGACGACAGAATTACTGATATGGTGTCCTTTTCTGACGTGTGCAAAATGAAGAGACACCTTAGCAATAATTACAAATACGTCCACAACAGGCAATTGCGGACGCATTCATACGCTCGGTGCCTTGCGGGAATCCACTATGGTCTGCGAGCAAGAGGCACCAGTGGGCAGAGGGCACCAAAATCGTAGTGTAGGTTGGGAGGCGTGCCTGGATAGCCTAATTGTTTGAGGTTCTGGTTCAAATCCAGGTCCAGCACAAATTTTCAATTTTTTAAACTTTCCATTTCGACGTCATGATTGTTTCCTAAAAATTTTATAATTTAATCCGTAGCAACATTGACGGATGATGGTTCGACACAACTCCTACTCGTATGTACGTCTATAATTATGAAAGTCCCTATTGGTTTTTGTCTCGTATACAGGGTGATACAAAAAGTTACGGCCATACTTTCAGGAAACATTCCTTACACACACAAAGAAAGAAAATATGTGGACATGAAACGCATAATTTCCGTGTTAGAGTTCATTTTATTACTTCTCCTCAACTCACATTAATCATCGAATGGAAACACATAGCAACAGAACGTACCAGCGTGACGTCAAACACTTTGTTACAGGAAATGTTCAAAATGTCCTCCGTTAGCGAGGATACATGAATCCACCCTCCGTCGCATGGAATCCCTGATGCGCTGATGCAGCCCTGGAGAGTGGCGTATTGTATCACAGCCGTCCACAATACGAGCACGAAGAGTCTCTACATTTGTTACCGGCGTTACGTAGACAAGAGCTTTCAAATGCCCCCATAAATGAAAGTCAAGAGGGTTGAGGTCAGGAGAGCGTGCAGGCCATGGAATTGGTCCGCCTCTACCAATCCATCGGTCACCGAATCTGTTGAGAAGCGTACGAACACATCGACTGAAATGTGCAGGAGCTCCATCGTGCATGAACCACATGTTGTGTCGTACTTGTAAAGGCATATGTTCTAGCAGCACAGGTAGAGTATCCCGTATGATATCATGATAACGTGCTCCAGTGAGCGTAGGTGCAAGAACATGAGGCCCAACCAAGACATCACCAATAATTCCTACCCAAACGTTCACAGCAAATCTGTTGATGACGTGATTGCACAAAAGCATGCGGATTCTCGTCAGCCCACACATTTTCATTGTGAAAATTTACAATTTGATCACGTTGGAATGAAGCCTCATCCGTCGCATGTCAACACAAGCACCGAAGTCAACTTTACCTTCCTTCAATTGGGCCAAGCGGCGGTGAATCGAGGAAATACAGTACATACTAACGAAACAATTTGGTATTTTGACAATTGCCTGCACGAATTATTTCAATTTACATTTAAAGAGAAATACTAAAATGAGCAGATAGAGCTCATAGAAATGAAGCGTTTCCGGACACATGTCCACATAACATATTTTCTTTCTTTGTGTGTGAGGAATGTTTCCTGAAAGTATGGCCGTACCTTTTTGTAACACCCTGTATATGGTTACACAACACTAATTAAAATTTTGTAAAACCTCGTGTATAATGTTTTGATGTACACCACCTCACAGAACTTTTTCTTGCCTCTGATAATTGTCATGTGCCAAAAGTGGCGAAAAGCTTCATGAATAACGAAAGTCATTTTCGCAGTCATAACTGTATCCTAATTTCTAATAAAATACTGTCTCGGTTACACTAATGACAGAGCAACTGAACGGAATGGACAGTGTGTTGGAAGGAGCGTATAAGATAAACATTAAAATCAGCAAAACAAGAGTCTGAAATGCAGTCTTAGAAAATGAGGCAATTCTGAAGGAGTTAGATTAGGTAACGAAGAGAAGTTGCCTAATATCGAGTATTAATTTGTGTAAGGAAGTCCTTACTTAAGGCATGTGTGTGCACTGTTACTTTGTACGGGAGTGGAGCATGAATGATAAAAAGTTCAGACAGGATGAGAATAGAGGCTTTTGAAATGTGATGTTACAGAAGAATGCTGAAGATTAGGTGGGCAGGTCGCGTAACTAATGGAGAGGTACTGAACAGAATTGGGGAGAAAAGGAAATTTTAGCATACTTTGATTAAAAGAAGGGATAGGCTGGTAATACACATTCTTAGACATCAAGGAATCGTGAATTTAGTATTGGAGGGAAGTGTGCGGGGAAAAATCGCAGAGGGAGACCAAGAGACGAATACAGTAAGCAGATTCAGATGGATATAGGTTGCCGATCTTATGAAGAGATGAAAATGCTTGCTCAGGATAGAGTAGGGTGGAGAGCTGCGTCCAACTACTCTCCGGACTGAAGACAACAACAACAACAACAACAACGAGTTTTGCCTTTTTGAGGCATCATCAGAATCTGGAAAATAAGTTTGGGGAAACTTTACAGGCCAAGGTTTATCATACAGTGAAAAGAAAATAGATTATTACTGACCTAATTTGACATTAAAATTGTTATGTGAGATTTGCTACGTATGTAATCTTAATTGTTAATATAACCTTAGCATTGTTTATTTTAGTTGATCTGTCGTCTTCAGCCTGGATATTTATGTAATAGTCCTTTCGGACTGGAGTTCAGCAAAGCCAATGCAATTTTTTAGATTTATCATCTGTTTTATTCCTATGAAAGACGTGAGAGGATGTTTTAATAATGTTTTTGTATAAGAACGAAAAGAACATTAAGAGTGTTCTCTTTCAACGCCTGCACAGCTCTTACTATTCAAAATTTAAAGTGTAACTGTTCTCCACTGTTAGTAAACTATTCTTCCTGACTTAGAGCGCTACTAGCGGGCTCTTGCCGTTGCCGTACTACGTATACTGGTATTGCCTGTGGTCGAAAATCGACCAATTGTGTTTACAATGTTCACTGGGGGTAAAATTTTACGTATCATATCGGCGGCCTCGCGTGATTCTGTGGGCAACATCAACAACACGATAGAAAATCTTTGCCCATTTGTCCGAACCACATAGAATGACTCGATTAGTGTATCGTACAGACCATGAAGTAAACAAATAATGCTGTTCCTGCTTTATGGTTGACAGGTTCTTGTATGTACCCTCATCCGCTCAGTAAAAAAAATTGCCCTCGGAAAGCGAAGATTTCATGAGAAAACATCAGCGTTGTCAAGCGATTGGCTAAAATGAAGACTCGCAGGATTCTCACTATTCAGCATATGTTGCCAACATTATCATAGGAGGCCGCTGGGATATTTGGTAAAGCTTAACCGGGACTGGGAGGTATGAATCGGTATCTTTTACGTGTTAGGGAAAATGCCTGACACAATAACAACAAATAAAAACGAAAGTATATACTTCTCATGCCATTTTCGAATTATATAAGTTTCATTGGCCTAATATTTGAAATGGAACTACCATTTGGTGTTCGTATATTCCGGGGGACCGATCACGAGGCCTCCCCGGTTCGTCTTGCGAACAGGTTTGAGGCGCTGTCTGCTCAGGATGACGTTCCTGAGTCGGATGGTGTCTCTCACCCTGTCACCACCCAGCCTGCATGATTCGGGCTTTCACAGAGGGTCGGTTTACTTGTAGTTGGGAGCTCCAACGTTAGGCGAGTGATGGAGCCCCTTAGAGAGATGGCTGCCAAGGAGGGGAAGAAGGCCAACGTGCACTCCGTGTGCCTACCGGGTGGAGTCATTCCAGATGTGGAACGGGTCCTCCCGGATGCCATGAAGGGTACGGGGTGCAGCCAACTACATGTGGCTCACGTCGGTACCAATGATGTGTGTCGTTTCGGATCTGAAGAGATCCTCCCAGGTTTCAAATGTTTGTATAGTCTATGGGACTTAACTACGGGGTCATCAGTCCCTAAACTTACAAACTACAGCTCTCAGGTTTCGAGCGGCTAACTGAAGTGGTAAAGAGTGCCAGTCTTGCTTGCAAGATGAAAGCAGAGCTCACCATCTGCAGCATAGTTGACAGGACCGACTGTGGACCTCTGGTACAGAGCCGAGTGGAGGGTCTGAATCAGAGGCTCAGACGGTTCTGCGACCGTGTAGGCTGCAGATTCCTTGACTTGCGCCATCGGGTGGTGGGTTTCCGGGTTCCGCTGAATAGGTCAGGAGTCCACTATACGCAGGAAGCGGCTACACGGGTAGCGGGGGCTGTGTGGCTTGGACTGGGCGGTTTTTTAGGTTAAAGAGCTTCGAGGAAAAAGAAAACAGGCAATCTCAAAGGGTGCAGGAGAAATGTAGATGCGGAAATTATCGGTATAACAGTTTTAAATTGTCGTAGCTGTGTCGGGAAAGCACCAGAACTGCAAGCGTTAATAGAAAGCACCGAAACACACATCATTATAGGCAGCGAAAGTTGGCTCAAGCCGGAAATAAGTTCAGAAGTATTTGCAAAAGGTCTATCGGTGTTCAGAAATGATAGATTAAACAAAATAGGTGAGGGCGTGTTTGTCGCCGTCAAAAGTAGTATTTCATGTAGCGAAGTTAAAGTTGATAGTTCGTGCTAGATATTATGGATAGAGGTTGTACCCGAAAATCGTAAGTAGTTCATAATCGGTTCCTATTACCGGCCTCCCGACTCTGACGATACAATAGCAGAAAGGTTCAAAGAAAACCTGAGTCTAATTACAAAAACGTACCCGACTCACACGATAATAGTAGGTGGTGATTTTCATTTACCCTCGATGTAGCTCAAATTCAAAGAAGTGGTATCGACAGCAATTGACAGTTTTATACCAAATAAATTAATAAAAGAAGGAGGCGATCCCCCTTGGTACACAAAACAGGTCAGGACACTGTTGCAAAAGCAAAGGAAAAGGCATACTAAATTTAAACGAACACAAAATCTCCAGGATTTGCGATAGTACTCAGAAGCTCGAAATTTAGCGAGGATTTCAATGCGAGATGCCTGCAATATTTATCACGACGACACTCTTTCTCGTAATTTGACTGAAAACCCAGAGAGATTTTGGACATATGTTAAATATACTCGGGGCAAATCACAAACAATAACTTCACTACGCGATAGTAATGGCGATCCTGCCGATGACAGCGCTACTAAATCAGAGTTACTAAACTTAGCTTTTAGAAACTCATTCACCAAAGAAGACGAAACCAATATTCCATATTTCGAATTACGAACAGATGCCGTAATGAGTAACGTAGAAGTACATATCATCGGAGTAGTGCAGCAACTAAAATCACTTAACAAGAACAAGTCTTCTGAATACCCATTAGATTTCTATCTGATTATGCTGAAGCGATAGCTCCTTACTTAACAGTCATATACAACCGCTCTCTCATAGAAGGATCTGTACCAAAATATTGGAAACTTGCCCAGGTCACACCTATATTCAAGAAAGGCAGTAGGAGTAACCCACTAAACTACAGGCCTATTTCATTGACGTCAATTTGCAGCAGGGTTTTGGAACATATCCTGTATTCAGATATTATCAATTATCTCGAACAGAACGATCTGTTGACCCAAGGTCAACACGGATTTAGAAAATATCGTTCATGCGAAACACAACTAGCTCTTTATTCACACGAAGTGATGGGTGCTATCGCCAAAGGTTCGCAAATCGATTCCGTATTTTTGATTTCCAGAAAGCTTTTGACACCGTACCTCACAAACGGCTATTAATCAAATTGCGTGGTTGTGGTATATCGTCCTAAATTTGCTACTGGATAGGGGATTTCTCTCAGAGAGGACACATTTCGTAGTAATCGATGGTAAGGCATCGACTAAAACAGAGGTGATATCGGGAGTTCCACAGGGTTGTGTTATTGGTCCTCTGATGATCCTTATTTACATAAACGATTTAGGGGAAAATGTAAGTAGCTCTCTTAGTTTGTTTGCAGATGACGCCGTCATTTACTGTCTAGTAAAATCATCTGAAGATCATAACGAACTGCAGAACGATCTGAATAAGATATCAGTATGGTGTAAACATTGGCAATTGATGTGCATTTTCAACTTTTCACGGCGTAATGTACAATACAATAGATTTCTGGAATGCAGCCGCGTAAAATTCACTTCTTCTGCTGATATTTCGGCCGCGTACCTTCCGGCCATCTTCAGAGTGAGTCGAAGACTGTCGACGAGGCGCCGGGCGCGGCCTTATAAGCCTGATCGCGGTGGCAATGCGCATGCGCGTCACAGATGCTGGTATACTGCATATCGAAGTACTCACACGCGTGCGCCCCCCGTGGCGGAAGCGCTCCGGTGTTCACTTATCGATATATGCTCGGCGGCGGCAACACCTTCACGTCTTCTCTGTGATTTCAATACTCCAAGTGCAGGGTTCCAAGCTTTGTCTAAATTAAAACCTTTATCTCTGTTTAATAAGTTGTTGGCCAGTCTAATTTCAACAGCTTCCTTAAATATAGCAACCCAAAATGAAGATATGGGTGTCAAAATCTTCACATCGCTATAGTTCATTGAATGACCAGTTTCTATGCAATGTTCAGCCACAGCTGACTTGTCTGGCTGCAATAGGCGGGTATGTCTTCTGTGTTCAATGCATCTCTCGTGGACAGTGCGTATTGTCTGGCCGATATATGAATTATCACAATTTCCGCAAGGGATCTGGTACACACCTGACTTGCGAAGCAACAAATCATCCTTCACTGACCCGAGTAAGGCTGCAATCTTCACTGGTGGCCGGAAGATAACCTTAACACGATGTTTGTCGAGAATGCGGCCTATCTTTGACGAAAGAGCGCCCACGTAAGGTAAGAAGGCTCTTGATCTATAACTATTATTTTCGTCTTCTTCTTCCACGTCTCGTGCTTGCATTCTTGGACTCACATCGAATGCTCTGCAAATCTGTTGCTGCGAATATCCATTTGCTTTGAAAATGCTCTTCAACAACAAAGACCCAAGGACGATAAGGACTGCTGCCTTACTGAATGCTTCGTCACTAGAACCTGAAGTTATAAGACGTTTAAAAGTGCGAGGTGCTGTACCACCGAGATTTTATGGGCTTCCTAAAGTCCACAAACTGGATAAGGATGAGCGTCTGGAGGATCTGCCTATGCGGCCAATAACAAGCACAATTGGTTCACCTACCTACCTTTCTGCGCAATATTTGGCTTCACTATTAAAGCCATTGGTAGGAAAATGTAGTCACCATATCCGGAATTCTGTATATTTTATTCAGACTCAGCCACTTCAGGCTTAATAGTACAGATGTACTGGTGAGTTTCGCCGTGGTATCACTATATACCAAGGTACCTGTACAGGATTCTCTTTCTCTAATTGGCCAACATTTTGACAAGGATATCACCGCCTTATTTGAACATGTACTGACGTCATCTTATTTCCAGTTTAATGGTGACTTTTATGAGCAGATTGACGGAGTTGCTATGGGAAGCCCCCTATGGTAGCGAATTTCTTTATGGTAGACTTCGAGGACAAGGCTCTGGACTCGGCAACTTTTAAACCAACGGTCTTCTGGAGATACGTGGATGACACGTTTATAGTATGAACTCATGGGAAGGATGAGTTACATCGATTTCTTGACCATCTGAACTCCATCCACGCTAATATCAAATTTACTATGGAAATGGAAAAAGATGGCTGCCTCCCTTTTTTGGATGTACTTGTTCGTCGAAAAGCTGATGGTACATTAGGACATGCAGTATATCGGAAACCAACCCATACGAATCTGTATTTACATGCCAGTAGCTGCCATCATCCCTCACAAACTGCAGGGGTCCTTAAGACATTGGTGCACAGAGCATATTGTATATCGGACGATGACAACTTGCAGGAAGAGCTCACACACCTGAAGAGCATTTTCAAAGCAAATGGATATTCGCAGCAACAGATTTGCAGAGCATTCGATGTGAGTCCAAGAATGCAAGCACGAGACGTGGAAGAAGAAGACGAAAATAATAGTTATAGATCAAGAGCCTTCTTACCTTACGTGGGCGCTCTTTCGTCAAAGATAGGCCGCATTCTCGACAAACATCGTGTTAAGGTTATCTTCCGGCCACCAGTGAAGATTGCAGCCTTACTCGGGTCAGTGAAGGATGATTTGTTGCTTCGCAAGTCAGGTGTGTACCAGATCCCTTGCGGAAATTGTGATAATTCATATATAGGCCAGACAATACGCACTGTCCACGAGAGATGCGTCGAACACAGAAGATATACCCGCCTATTGCAGCCAGACAAGTCAGCTGTGGCGGAACATTGCATAGAAACTGGTCATTCAATGAACTATAGCGATGTGAAGATTTTGATACCCATATCTTCGTTTTGGGATGCTATATTTAAGGAAGCTGTTGAAATTAGACTGGCCAACAACTTATTAAACAGAGATAAAGGTTTTAATTTAGACAAAGCTTGGAACCCTGCATTTGGAGTATTGAAATCACAGAGAAGACGTGAAGGTGTTGCCGCCGCCGAGCATATATCGATAAGTGAACACCGGAGCGCTTCCGCCACGGGGGGCGCACGCGTGCGAGTACTTCGATATGCAGTATACCAGCATCTGTGACGCGCACGCGCATTGCCACCGCGATCAGGCTTATAAGGCCGCGCCCGGCGCCTCGTCGACAGTCTTCGACTCACTCTGAAGATGGCCGGAAGGTACGCGGCCGAAATATCAGCAGAAGAAGTGAATTTTACGCGGCTGCATTCCCGAAATCTATTGGATTGGCAATTGACTCTAAATAATGAAAAGTGTGAAGTCGTCCACATGAGTACGAAAAGAAATCCGTTAAACTTTGTTTACAAGATAAATCAATCAAATGTGAAGGCCGTAAACTCCACAAAATACCTAGGAATTACTATTACTTCAGACTTAAACTGGAAAGAACACGTAGATAATATCGTGGGAAAGGCGAACCAGAGACTGCGTTTTATTGGCAGAACCCTTAAAACATGCAACAGAACTACTAAAGAAACTGCATACAGTGCGCTTGTCCGTCCATTTTGGGAGTATTGCAGCCCAGTGTGGGATCCTTATCAGGTGGGTTTGACGGAGGACATCGAAAGAGTCCAAAGAAGGGCAGCTCGTTTCGTATTGTCACGATACAGGGGAGACAGCGTTACGGAAATGATACGGGATCTGGGATGGGAATCATTACAACAACGGCACTTATCGCTGCGGTGTGGGCTACTTGCGAAACTCCAATCGCCAAAATTCTCCTCCGAATGCGAAAATATATTGTTGACTCCCACTTACATAGGTAGAAATGATCATCAGAATAAAATACGAGAAATGAGAGCTCGAACAGAGAGATTCAGGTGATCTTTCTTCCCGCGCGCTATTCGAAAATGGAATGTGAGATAAATAGTATAATTGTGGTTCGATGAACCCTCTGCCAGGCACTTAAATGTGATTTGCAGAGTATCCCATGTAGATGTATATTTATACAATGCCAAGATATGTTATTTCGATTCTGCGATATTCAGAATTCCAGAGCTGACATCATGTCGACTTCGTCGTTCCACCAATCTACCGCTACATGCCTCTCCCGGCGCGTCATCATTTATATCGGCATTCAAATGAAAACATCCATTTCCTTTAACCACTCTTGATCACTGCGAAAATGAAGCATTTGAATAGCACAAGAAAGTGAGTTTGGAGCACTCAATGTTTGGATATTCACTTATTTTAATACAGCAGATGCGCTGTATTACAGCGTCTTTGGTCGAGGCGAATAGCCAATCAGTGAGCTGATTGTTGAATGTAGAACTTGATCCAAGCTGTAGGTAGGAAAATTTCTACTTCCTTTTACCACTTTTAATGGCTAAATGCACACATAATATTTATATTCGTGAAATCTACGACAGTCTTTCGAATTATGTAACTTTCATTGTACTTCTTGTACGAATAAATTAGTAATCTGTATCACAATTTTCGTGTTAACGTATTTATGTAACGATTAGAGGTCATTCTTATCACTTACCAGTGGCCGGTTTGAAACACAGGTGTGCAACGGCGGCGACAAACTATTCATATCTTTCCTCAAGTGAGGAAATTTGTTAAAGGACGACCATCTCTCTGCTATCGTACGTGTTGCTACAGCCTTATTTCAGGTAAAATTCGTCCATTTTATGCGCTCAGTTTCACAGCTTAAAATTCCGGTTATTTTTTATTAGATTATTATGACGCGTTTCGGCAATGAGCTAATTACAAAACGCTGTGCAGGGAGAGTTAAAACTTCGCGTTACAGTGGCCAAGCGTGCCAAGGCGTCTAACTGCGGAGCGCGCCGCTGGCCGCCCTCGGAGGTTCCAGTCCTCCCTCGGACATGGCTGTATTTGTTGTCCTTAGCGTGAGTTACTTTTAGTAGTTTTGAATCCTAGGGATTGATAACCAGATTACTAAAGAATCAAACGTGTACTGATACAGAAATAAATATTTATTGTACAAAAATCTACAACTGTTAAACTACTTTTCTACATAGCTTCCGAAAATTTGTTTGCACTTTTCATAGAGTGACACAAATTTTTGTATGCCTTCTTTATAGAAGATTGCCTCCTGTGTATTTAACCATGTGGTAAGATGTTCTTTCAGCTCGTCATCATCGTTGAAATGTTGACCAATGAGGACAGATTTTAGGTGGAAGAACAGGTGAAAATCGCTAGGAGCGAGGTCCGGGCTGTACGGTGGATGATCAAACACGTCCCAGTGAAATTCCCGTAAGAGTTGTTTGCTTACATTCACCGTGTGAGGTCGGAAATGGATGGTGGTACAACTCCACCTCCGGCCATCCAGATTTAGGTTTTCCATGATTTCCCTAACTCACTCCAGCACATGTCGGGTTGGTTCCTTTGAAACTGCAGAGGCGATTTCTTTCCACATCTTTACCCAAACACTCCGAGCGTTAAACTCCAGGCTTCCTTCCTTCGGGAAACGAGAATGAAAACCATCGCCTTCTTCACTGTAATGTATCAAAAACTGAAGTGTACTGCCCAACAGTTGTTTTTCGTATTGTTCAATGAGACGTTTGGCTACCCAACGGGAAAAGTTTTCGAAATTTCAGTTTTTCATTAACAGTTTTAGGAATTAGTGGTCGTGAGATTTGCGGAACTTCCATATCAAGGGCATTAAGTGTAAACTTACGGTTGTGGTCAATCTTCTCTTCAATTGTGTGAACCAGTTCATCAGTAATCACAGACGGGCGTCCACTTCGTTCTTCATCGTGCACCTAAACACGTCCTTCATTGAACAGTCTAACCCATCTTCTAACTATTGAATCACTCATAGCATTTTGTCCGTACACCTCGCAGATTTGCCGATGAATTTCCTTTGGTTTAACTTTCTTTGAATTTAGAAAACGATTCACAGATCTGATTTCACACGTGGTGGCATTTTCAATTACGGCTGACATTATAAACAAACACTGCAAAGCACATGTCGGCAGCAGCGATATGAAAATGGCGAACATGTCTTCTTGTTGAGTCAGACTAACCACTGCGCGTGGTCGGAACTGCGATCGTAGCGCTGCCGCGGATTGAAATAAAAACGAAACTTACTTTGTGGACGACCCTCGTACATTTGAACGTTAGAGGGTTAAAACACGCAGTTCTTTAAATTTTCTGTCTATTATTACTGTCGCGATCGTGCAGGACCATACTTTAAGTTCTCTTGTATTTTGCTATTATCATAGGATTTTTCCTGGTGCCCTTGATCCAGTGCAACGTGTAAGTACCAACGCTGCCAGGCCTAGGCACGAAGTTCCTTAAATGCTGACAGATGTAAGCTTTTCTAATTATTATTCTGTACGATAAGACTTGACCTGAAATGTTTCCCCAAACTAGTTTTACAAATTCTGATGACGCCACAAAAAGGCGAAACGCGTTAGCAAAATAAATTATTGCAATACTGTTCTTTTTTTAACATTATTATTTCAAACTAGATTGCAATTGGTAGCTGTACAAGACGGCCTGATGGAGAAGATATATTACGGTAAGTGTATTCTTACAATAAATCAATTATTTTGATCAACAATAGTCACAAGTAAGTCAAATAAGTTGTGTTTGTGGTAGTCAATATCTATAAATGTGAATGTCTGTTCGGTGTACGTTTATCACGTCTGAACCACAAGACATACAGAGCTATAAATTTGTACAGTTACTAATGTCTACCCGGGGAAGGCTTTAGGCACGGTTTTATGGCGATCGGATAGCTATATATATATATAAACGTCTGTTCGGTGTACACTAATCACGTCCGAACGACAAGACACAGAGACTTAAATATTTGTACAGTTACTAGTTTATACCTGAGAAAGGTTTTAGGCATGGTTTTATAGCGATCTGATAGATATTAGTAATTTGAAGAATACAACGCGAAATGCGGAACAATAATTACTCTTTCAAAATTATATTTACTCTTTGAAAATTGTTTTATTGGTTGCATTGTTGCTTGAGGGTTGATAATGTTAAAGGGGTGGAGTATATTGGGATGGAAAGTTATCGGTGTATATAAAATTCTACGTGTGTGTGTGTGTGTGTGTGTGTGTGTGTGTGTGTGTGTGTGTTAATATTTCGCTCTGCAGCGAAAACTACAGAACGAATGGTCTGTGTGTAATTGTTGTTTGAAGTCTCCCGTTGTACACCATAGCAGTTCCATGGCGATATCTGTAAGAGGGTAGAAGTAATGGTGGTTGAAAGTCGTCAAACTATAAAAAAATTCAGACTGATGGCCAGACGTTCGAGACTCTAGCAATGTGGTTACATACAGCGAAACGTGATGCCACAGGCCATATCTTGGGTTTATGCGTGCTACAATGTCTTCAACTCTTTCTCTGTAAGGAAAAGCATACGAATAAGGAAATATAATAAGTAAATGAAGCAGTAAAAAAGAAATTTCTTTTAATGCATATCTTTTTAGAAAAATCGATTTGACGTTTCGCGCATTATCTATCATCAACCAACACGCGTGCGGAGGCGCCGGTTTAAGCTAGTATTATTATAAAAATTAGAGCGAAATCGTAAGAAACTGATTACAGAAAAACTAGTTGATGCTACCTGAAAAGTTAAGTTTGGAGATGTTCTAGCGGAAGTTCTCTTTTTTCCAGTGAACCGGTTATGTGTACTACACTAGAAAGCTAAGACTATTTTCATATTATGGATAAAATTAGCACCGGAATGTAAGTTGTTAGCTCCGTGGGCTTTTGTGCCCTTGGACCCTACGTCACAGGCAACACAAACTGATGCTGTGTATAGCGGGTTGCGGGACTAACAGGCACTCGACTCCAAGGAGGCTGTACTATGAATCAGCTGTCCCCAAAGGTGTTAGTTTAGTTGCACTAACAAAGTTGCAGACCTCAGGGACATGAACTCTACAGTTTAGCGGTTTTGAAGAAGATTCCATCTGTATTAAAATGAGCAGCCAGAAGTTTGTGGAAAGGTTGACTCGTTTCGAGAAGTGCGTGTACGACGCACGATTCTTGCATCTATATGTTACATATGGCACTGTTATAGATATCTGGCCTGTCACCGTCTCAGGTGTGTAGTGAATATGGCAGCACATTAGTCTAGTGTAGTTCGCGAACGAAGTAGTTCGGAAGAGCGCTCCCACAGTCTAACTACGCGAACTAGTTCACAGATCCCTTGCCTCTTAGTTCGTCCGCTCCTTTTCCGAAGACTGATGGGGAACAGCGAGAGGTCGCGAGAGCGCGCAGAATCGCGTGATTCCCTTCTGCCAGTTTCCGTCATTGCAAGCTAAGATGCAGCTCAGCTGTAGTTTCATAGTTCACTGGCACAAGAAATCATTTTAAAAATAAAGTACTAAGAGTACTCTGTATGCAAAGTAGTTGAATACCATTGTATCACCCATTAGTGTAAATAACTGGTTTATTTGCCTAAGTATTTGATGTCAAATTGCCCAAAAATACGGGTAATAGCACACGCTTTGGCAATACTGATTCATTATATAAAAAAGCTGTCATAATAAAAAGAGCTCTTTTAGTAGCGGTACCAAAAGCCAAAAAGAGCGGACGAACTAGGAGCAGCGGACGATTATGCCAAACGTATCTCGCTTCATAGTTCGTTGGATTCTTTTCCGAAGACCGACAGGCAATAGCGAGAGTGCGCGTAGCAGAATTAAAAATCACATGTTTGCCTTCTGCTGATGAGTCATTTCGAGGTGAGCGTCTGCCTGCTAGATTACATAGTATAGTGCTACAAAATTTCTGTTTTGATGTGTTCTGCACTCTGCAATATCTGACTAATAAATTCCATAATTCCAAGATATAGAGGTAACTCCAAACTTATACGCGAGAAATTATCCACAAACTGTCTCTTTTGGTTTGCGTGATATAGTTAGCGGTTCAAGCAGCAAGCGAATGAAGCAGCTAGGTGGGGGAACTTCCCCCCTCCACTTGCACGCGCAGACCACGCCGCTCAGCCGTCACTGGGAGCGGACGAACTTAAAGAGCGAACTAAAATGAACGCTCCCGATCGTGAACTATTATGCGCAAGTCTACAGCACATTGTGGGCAATAAACCGTGAAAGTTTGGGTTGAGAAACTAATCAAGACCTAAGGCATTATCGTAGCGGACATTACACAAGAATTTGGCTTCGCTAGGTAACAATATGTCTTGGGTTGAGACAGTGTTTGCGCACACACACACACACACACACACACACACACACACACACACACACACACACACACACACACACACACACACACACACACACACACACACGTCAATTCACTTCCGTATTGCCACCGTTTGACGATCTCCTGTGACTCAAGACGCAAAGGGTGTGAATTTGGGCTGTGAAGGTTTCTGTGACGACTGCAACGAGACAAGTGTAGCCCACGACATTCAGTAGTAAACGTCCGTTCCGTGTCCCTTTGTGGACACACCAGATCACACTGAACGGATGTCATCGGTTGTGGAACAGTGGTGGCGTTTACCATTGTCTTACAAATAACTGTTGCTCTGCATTCTTTAAACGGGAAGCCTTTTCGGGCAGTTCGGTCTCATATTGTTGCTGTTACTCATTTAGCACCACCCAGGGGGCACGTGTGGCTTAAGGAATGTCACGGACGCGAGTAACCTTGCCAGACAATGCGATTTATTACGGGATGCATGCATAGTACTCAAACTGCTAGGCTACCAGTTTTAAGTAACATCCAACCTCCAGCTCCACGTAGATCAGATGCTCTCCTGAAGATCTGGAGGAACTTTCAGAAGAACCCCCAGCTACCCATACACAGTGATACAGCAACAGTAGAACACCGGCGTTTGAAGTCGAGAAAACCATCTTGGAAAACTGCAAATCATCTTGTTGTCACCAACTTTGACATCAATGAAGCACGGAAAAGCCATTGGGAAGAATCGTCAGTGGTCAACAGTCATCTGGTTGAAAACCCTTCAATGCGAGTTCCAGGTTTCTCACTCCCCAGACGCCAGTGGAGAATCATAAACCGCATCCGAGCAGGACAAGGGAACTGCGGATATCTCCAGCACAAATGGGGCTGGGTAACATCTCCCGAGTGTGACTGTGGTGCTACCCTACAAGAAATACACCATATTGTAGGTGAATGCCCGAAACGAGGCTTTGGGGGATCAATAAATGACATCCACCATGCATTACCTGAAGGGCTCAACTGGATCGCCTGTTTGGACTTAGAATTATAAGAACTTGTGTAATGTATACATAATTTAATATAATACTGTACATATGATCCTGTACATATATTATCCTTTTCATACATATCTTACAATGTATATAATTAGAACTATGTACCTGAAGCAAGCTCTGTATCATCATTCGAAAGCAAGCTCTGTATCATCATTCGATAAGTAAATAACAAAATGACCGTTTTAATATATCGACCTAGAAAGCACACCACGTCGTGGCGTATGCCCTCTGAAACTATGGATCCTATGAATCAAATACGTTGTGTCTGAAGTATGGTCTGGGTTCTGCTCAAAAGGTGAAGAAATAACTTTGTGGTTTGCCGATGACACTTATTCTGTGCTGGACAGCAGAGGACCAGGTAGAGTAATTAAACTGAATGGACCGTATCTTGAAAGAGTGTAAAATTAACATTAACAAGAAGTAAACAAGGTCATTGCAATGTCTTCTAAGAAAAGCCGACGATGCGAAGCTCCGTACTTAGCTATAATTTACAACAGATCACTCAGCGAAAGATCCGTACCCAAAGACTGGAAAGTTCCCCAAGTTACTCCAATATTCAAGAAAGGCAATAGGAGTGATCCCCAAAATTATAGGCCAATCTCATTGACGTCGATTTGCAGTAGGATTTTGAACATATACTTTGTTCGAATATTATGAACTACCTCGATGAGAACGATCAATTAACTAATAGTCAACACGGATTCAGAAAGTATCACTCTTGCGAAACAAAGCTTACCCTTTATTCACATTCAGTGTTAAGTGCCATCGACAAGAGATCTCAAATCGATTCCACATTTCTGGCTTTCCGGAAGGATTTTGACACTGTACCCCACAAGCGGCTTCTTATGAAATTGCGTGCTTATAGAATATCTCCCCAATTGTGCAATTGGATTCACGATTTCCTATCAGAAAGGACACAGTTCGTTGTAATTGACGGTAAGTCATCGAGTATAACAGAAGTGGTATCCACAGATACGCGATAAATCAGTCAAACCTTAAGGTCGTAAATTCTACCAAATTTCTAGGAGTTAGAAGTACGAACAACTTTCACTGGAGAGAACATACAGAAAATATTGTGGGGAAGGCGAACCAAAGGTTACGTTTCAGTGGCAGAACACTTCTAAGATGCACCAGCTCCACCAAAGAGACTGCTTACATCACGTGCGTCCTCTCCTGGAATACTGTTGCCCCTTGTGGGACCCTCACCAGGTGGGACTGACGGAAGATATTGAGAAGGTTCAGGGAAGGGCAGCTCGTTTTGTTTTATCACGTTACGGGGAGGGGGGAGAGGGGGGAAAGAGCCACGGAAATGTTGCACGAATTGGGGTGGAAATCATTAAAAGATAGACGTTATTCATTGCGGCGTGATCTGTTTGCGATGTTTCAATCAACGACTTTTACTTCTGAATGTGAAAATATTTTGCTAGCACCCACCTATTTAGGGAGACATGACCATCTCAATAAAATAAGAGAAATCAGATCGAAAATGGAACGATTTAGGTGTTCTTTCTTCCCGCGCGCTATTAGAGAATGGAACGATAGAGAAAAGTTATGAAAGTGGTTAATGGACCCTCTTCCAGGCACTTAAATGTGATATGCAGAGTATCGATGTAGATGTAGATATCAGGTAATGAGAACGAAAGTAGTATATGAGTGTTGCTTTTTGGGTAGCAAATTATGTTCTAATTGCAGAAGGAAGATATAAAATGCAGAGTGACTACAGGAAGAAAAGCGTATCTTAAGAATCTAAATTTATTGACATCGAAAATTTTGAGCTGCCAGGCTGCGAATTAGTCAGCCAGCCTTGGAACTCCCTGGCAAAAACGCGACGTGACTGCACCTGAGACGCGAAATCCCTAGCTAAATCGCACTGCGTACTGGCATGTGGCAAATTTGTTCGGTAGATAGCAGATTTCTCACTTGCCGTACACGTAGCTGCTGCTATTCGTAGGTTCTTCCTCTGCGCCTTATTTTTCTCTCTGACGAGTTGGATTTATTGTCGGTACTGTTAGATTTTGTCATATTTTTGTATTTGGTACTTGTGTAGCTTTCGTAAGTGGTTAGGGAACCTCGGTTAATTACGGGAGCTGCTATTTCGTTTTTTATAATTTCTTATTTGCTTCTACTTCACTCACTTCTGCAGTTTCGTTAAGTGTGATACACCCCCCCCCCCCCCCCAAAAATCCCTAACCCATACATGAAGTAAACTTGTGCATTTTCAACTTTTCTCGGCGTAAGGAGTAATCCAATAAATTTCGGCCGTGCAAATTCTATGTCTTCTACTAATATTTCGGCCGCGTATCGTCCGGCCATCTTCAGAGTGAGTCCCACGACTGCCGACAAGTTGCCAGGCGCGGCCTTATATACACCATCGCGGCGTCACTGCGCATGCGGGTCTCAGATGCTGGTCAGCGGCAAAGAGGTACACTTGGCACGCGCGCCTCTCCGTGGCGAAAGGAATCAGGAGTTCGATTCTGTTATCGATATGTGTTCTGTGGTGGCAACACTTTGTCGACATCTCTGTAATTTTATTACATTAAGTGCAGGATTCCTCGCTTTGTCCAAATTAAAACAGTTATCTCTGTTTATTAAATTATCAGATGCTTCTTTAAAAATTGCGTCCCAAAATGAAGATATAGGTGTTAAAATCTTCACATCACTGTAATTCATTAAGTGCCCTTTATCTAACGAATGTTCTGCTACAGCTGGCGTTTCTGGCTGTAAAAAACGAGTGTATCTTCGATGTTCGACACATCTTTCGTGGACAGTGCGGGTTGCCTGTCCTATATATGATCATTCGCAATTTCCACATTGTATCTGATACACACCAGACTTTCTAAGCAATAAATCATCTTTCACAATTCCGACTAATGCTGCGATCTTCATAGGTGGCTGGAAGATTAACTTGATGTTTTTGGAGAATTCTACCGATCTTTGAAGAAAGAGCACCAACGTAGGGCAAGAACGCTCTCGATCTGACGCTATCTTCTTCCTCCAGGTCATCTATTTGCATTCTCGGTTTAACACTGCATGCTCTGCGAATCTGTTGTTAGGAATATCCATTCGCTTTGAAGATGTCCTTGAGGTGTGTGAGCTCTTTTCCAAGTTCTCGCCATCTGATATACAGTGTACTCTGTGCACCAATGTTTTAGAACGCCTGCAGTTTGTGAAGGATGATGGCAGCTGCTGGCATGTAAATACAGATCTGTGTGCGTCGGTTTGCGATACACAGCGTGTCCTAGTGTGGCATCACCTTTTACGGCGAACGAGGACGTCCAAGAAAGAAAGACAGCCATCCTTTTCTATTTCCATAGTAAATTTAATACTATCGTTGATACAATTTAAATGGTGAATAAATCGATGTAATTCATCCTTACCGTGAGGCCATACTACAAACGTGTCGTCCACGTATCTCCAGAAGACTGTAGGTTTAAAACTTGCAGAGTCCAATGCTTTGTCCTCAAAGTCTTCCATAAAGAAGTTAGCCACCAGAGGGGAGAGGGGGCTTCCCATGTCGACTCCGTCAATCTGCTCATAAAATTCACCCTGAAACTGAAAATAGGATGACCGCAGTACTTGCTCAAATAAGTTTGTGATGTCCTCGTCAAAGTGTTGGCCAATAAGAGACAAAGAATCATTTATAGGTACCTTGCTAAATAATACCACCACGTCAAAACTCACACACACATCCGTACTATTAAGCCTGATGTTCTTAAGCCTCTGAATGAAATCTATAGAATTACGAATGTAGTGACTACATTTTCCCACTAATGGTTTTAATAGTGAAACCAAATACTTGGCAGAAAGGTACGTCGGTGAACCAATAGTGCTAGTTATTGGACGCATTGGCAGATCCTCTAGACGCTCATCCTTACCTAATTTATGGACTTTAGAAAGCCCATAAAATCTCGGTGGTACTGCCCCTCGCACTTTTAAACTTCTTATAACTTCCTTTTCCAGCGATGAAGCATTTAGTAAGGAAGCAGTCCTTATTGTCACCTTGCTAGTTGGGTCTTTGTTGATTTTCCGTTATGCGCCAGAACTTAGTAATTCAAAGATCTTTTCATTATAAACTTCCTGAGGCAGTAGGACGATAGCATTGCCTTTGTCATATTAGTAGAAGACATAGAATTTGCACGGCTGCACGCCCGAAATTTATTGGATGAAGTAAACCTGTTCATTTTAAATAGAAAATGTATTTCCTAAACATACGCAAAACTTCTTTCATGTACACATTGTTTTCTGTTAAAGCTGACGAAGGAACAACTACATTAATTGGCGGATTACTGTAACGAGTTTAATTAAATTTATTTTGCAAGCTGCCAACTGGCTCTCTGTGATCCCATTTACTTTGTTAATTAAATATTCAATATGATATTTTAATTGACCTCACCCCTCAAATGAGTATTGGTGAGGTTTTGTCGGACTAATTTCTCCATTTTGAGCTGACGTAATTAATGGACGTACCGCAATGAACATTGAAACATATTGGTAATTACTAATTGGTAGTAGGATCTAATCTGATCACATGTAATAGCATTAAATTTCAATTACTCGTTTCATCGTTCCACAGGCTGACCCATTGCTACTTCACTCCGGAACGATATTCAAAATGAATGTGGGATAAATGCAAGTGCGGGAACGACATTTGATATCAGACACTCTGAATACGCTACTGCAAGAGAAGACATATAATAGTGGACTAATTATACACTGAAAATAAAGTCCGTGGTAAGTGCCAAAAATGAAAAATTTTGTTTTATTGTGAAAATGTGGGCTACATGCCTAAACACTACTCAGTAAAAAGCGGGCTATCTGTTATTCGGTGTGGAAGTAGTTCTAATGTTTCTCACAAGAATGCCCGACGATCTACGTGCCACCTGTTGTGAAGTAAAATCTGGGCTATGTGCCAGTGGCCAGAGGTACACGCGTGCCTTGTTATTACTGTTTGAGTTGAGGTTCCATAGTGTAGCAAGCAGTAACTATTCATTTTGTGCTTTTTCTGTAAAGAAGTGGTAAATAAGCTCCGTAAAAGTGGTTAAGGGAGTGTTTCTGAACGCAAGAAAAAGCTCAGAGCAGAAGGGAAGTCCTACAAGAACATCCGAAATGTGACAGTGCTTGAGAAACAACCTCTACCTGTTGCGGTTGGTTTAACTACTTCAATAACATCATAGACCTAGGTTGTCGTTTATTAATAGCTCAAAGTTGTATTCCTTCGGCTTTTGATGCCGCAGTTGTTCGTATATGCCTTTTTTGTTCTAAGTGCAAAGTAGTGAAAAACAGGTTATTAGACACAGTGTTTACAGTTCTAATAATCTTCTTTTAGGTAGGTTTCATGCCGATGCCCATATCTATGCATAAGCATTACCTTCAAACAAAAACTAAACATGAACTAGTCAAGCAAAATTCGTATCGAATGGGAAACATAAGTATTAAACGTAGGCGACATGGGTCGTACACACTTTCGACAGAAAGTAGAAGGTAGGCCAGTGTATTTTTATACGATTCCTGATGGCAAGACCGCGGTGGCCGAGGGGACTGAGGCGCGCCAGTCACGGTCTGCACGGCCACTACGGTTGGGGGTTCGAATCCCTCCTCGGGCATGGATATTTGTGCCGTCCTTAGTGTTAGCTAGTTCATAATTAGTTTGTAAGTTTAGGGACTGATGACCCCGTAGTTAAGTCCCATAAGCTATACAAACATTTGAACATTTTTTGATGAAGAGGCTTGCTCAGGCTAGAGTAGGGTGGATAGCTGCATCAAACCAGTCTCCGGAATGAAGACCATAACAACATGTCTTAAACTATTGCAGTATTAGTAAAGAAATCATCTTTATTTTGGATTTGTAGCCATAAAACAACGAATCAAAGTTTTTGTAATGAGAACTTATAGAGGTTTTCCATTGTTTATCATTATGTTTACAGGAAATCTATTTAGACAGTCACTCCCACATCTTCGCAATTTGTTTTCATTTTTTTTACCA
Source organism: Locusta migratoria (assembly GCA_026315105.1). Classification (NCBI taxonomy): domain Eukaryota; kingdom Metazoa; phylum Arthropoda; class Insecta; order Orthoptera; family Acrididae; genus Locusta; species Locusta migratoria. Next base: position 97,825,987 of record CM048745.1, read on the forward strand.
CTCCAGTGGTTCACGTTGCCTTTTTATAGCGTATCGACTCGGTAATTGTTGAAGATATCTAAAAATATCGACATTGTTTAAAAAATGACACGTACCTAACAGCAACGAAAAGCAGTGACCAGAGAAGCTGCGTGATCACGTGATACAAGACGGTTTTCCTTTTGGTCGTTCGTAAATACGACTACTTGGAAATGAAAAGAACTAGGAGCAATTTTCTCATGTTATTTTTACAGAGTCGATTATGTGGCACATATTTTAATATGTAAACAATAGATAAAGAGATGGCAGCCATTGACCGCAAGTAATTATGTCAATTACCGGTTTTAAAAAACGAGCATCACATTTCAGCTTTCGAGGCTTTCTACAACAAGTCTCTTGTCATATAATCAAAGTAAAAGGCGAGCTTGTAATGGTGAGGTATACACGTAAAATCGTCTAGAACACGGTGAACCTGGCAACACGTGAGTGGGCTCTATCCATGTAGGAGGAGAACTAACAGGGAAAATAATAATAAAGAGTTGCGTCAATTAGAAAATACTCTTTAATTGTGTGCACAATAATTTTATACGCCACTTATGCTGTGTGCGACAAGATTAGATTAGTACTTGTTGCTTACTTCATAAATACGACATTTCGCAATGATGTCGAAAGTGGACGTTTAAGTGATAGATATCTATAAAAGATTTAGATGACAGGCATTTTTTAATTTTATTTGTAAAATTAAAAATTAACATCTAAAAGTTCCTTCTACTGAGTAGAAGGAGTTGCCACTCTGTTAGACTTTTGATACAATTTCGTAAGTGGCCAAAGACTTCTGCGGCATAGTAATTCACCCCTTTCTGGGCCAAAGATTTAACCTTGAATAGTAAAGATCGTCCTCTCTCCTAGTGTTGTTGTTTTGCACGCTGTTTTTAACCTTGAATTGTGTTGGCTTATTACTAACAAATTTCATCCCCGAAGGGGGCTCATGGTTCTTTCGTGAGTACGTGTATGGCGAGCACGGGTCCCCGAGCTAATGCAGTCTTTCTTCCTTCTTTCCTCCCAGGAATGCATTTATTTTCCCTTCCTCTACCCCACCGGGGGACTGATGACCTACGCAGTTTAGTCCCTCTGTCCCAAATCATCAACCAACCAACAAATTCCATTATATATATATATATATATATATATATATATATATATATATATATATATATACAGGGTGGTCCATTGACCATTGATGGTGACCGGGCCAAATATCTATCTAGAATCTATCTACAAAGAACCAAACTTTTCTAGCTTGAAGGGGGAAAACAGATGGCGCCATGGTTGGCCCGCTAGATGGCACTCCCATAGGTCAAACGGATATCTACTGCATTTTTTCAAAAATAGGTACCCCCATTTTTATTACATATTCGCTAGTACGTAAATAAATATGAATGTTTTATTTGGAACACTTTTCTCACTTCGTGATAGATGGCGCTGTATTATTCATAAATATATTGCTCACAATTTTAGACGAACAGTGGATAACAGGTAGATTTTTTAATTAAAACACAGAACATAGGCATCTTTAAACTTTATTTTGGTTCTTCTAATGTGATACATGTATTTTTGTGTAATTATCATACGTTATGAGAACGCATGCTGTTACTGCGTGATTACCTATAATTACCTCATGACTTCAATAAATGCTCAAAATGAGGCCCAACTTCAATGCATTTGGCAATGTGCGAAACGAAATTCCTCTCAACAGCGAGTAGTTTGAATTCAGTAATACTCTCACGTGTATTGACAATGCGCTGACGAATGTTTTCAGGCATTGTCGGTGAATCACAATAGCAAATATCCTTCAATTATTTCCTCAGAAAGAAATCCGGGGATGTAAGATCCGGTGAACGTACGGGTCATGGTATGGTGCTTATAAGACCAATCCACCTGTCATTAAATATTCCATTTAAGAGCGCTTCAGTCGAACGCGAGCCATGTGCCGGACATCCAACGTCTTGAAAGTACATCGACGTTCTGCCATGCAGAGAAACATCTTGTAGTAAAATCGGTAGAACATTACGTAAGAAATAAGCTTACATTGCACCATTTAGATTGTCATCGCTAACATAGGGGCCAATCATCCTTTCTCCTATAATGCCGCACCATACATTAACCCGCCAAGGTCGATGATGTTCCACTTGTTGCAGCCATCGTGGATTTTCCGTTGCCCAATAGTGCATACTGTATTGGTTTACGTTACCTCTGTAGGTGGATGACGCTTCGTCACTAAACAGAAGGCGTGAAAAAAAATCTGTTATCGTCCCGTAATTTATTTTGTGCCCAGTGGCAAAATTGTACACGACGTCCAAAGTCTTCGGCATGGAATCCTGGTGCAAAGAAATATGGTACGGGTGAAATTTATCTTGAAGTAGAATTCTCAACACCGACCATTTTGAGACTACCGATTCTCGCTCAATTGGTCTGCTACTGGTGTGCAGATTAGGCGCAACTGCAGCTAAAACACTTACTTGGGCACTATCATTTGTTGCAGGATGTGGTTGACGTTTCACTTGTGGCCAGTGTTGCCAGATGGCAGAGAGAAAATACCTATACTCTCACAAAAATGTACCTACGTTTTCCCTATTTTCTCCCTACCACCTCATTAATGCCCCTACATCAGGGTCGTTGCCAGGATTTGGGTCTGGGAGGGGCTGAACCCAGGAGTCCGGCCAGCAGAGGTTAACCAGTTGATTAATGTGACATGTTATATTCTGAAAAACTTTAAAATAAATAGTTGGCATCATGCTTCACTTGCTAGATAAGTTTTTCCAATGACTGATGGTTACTGAGTGATGGAGTCAAGTGTAGATTATGCCGCGTATTCCACGTGCTCTATTACAAGAGGATTACTGATTTATCGATCGGACAAGGGTACATCAAGAACCTGTCAACCATAGAGAGGAACAGAATTATTTAGTTTCCCCAAATATGCCGCTAATTTCGAATGCACTGATACACCAAGGTAACTCATATTGACCGCAGAAGGAAACAGAGACACTATCAACCATAGAGTAGGAATAGTAGTAATTATTTAGTTCAGTCAGCACACACAAAAAAAGTCCGTCACTCTACAAGATTCGATTTTAAAGAGTAATTCTATATTGACAACGAATATCTAGCGCTTTGTTCATTATAACGTTGGCTGTAGTAAATGTTTTAGCGTTTTCTTGTCAGCATCTTCTCATTTAGAAGTACTAACTAGTATATCGTCCTTACGTAAACAAATAATTCTAGTCAAGGTAATAAAACGTCTTTTGTTCATGGAAACAATGAATTTTTCTAGTGCTGACATTTTCTAACTATTTCCAAACCGACTCTCCATTCCACCGATTGAAATCGTCATATTTCGCATCAATTTTAATGTGTCTGAAACAAAGTTTTCAAATTAATATTGTTTACCATGAACAGAAAACAACTATGTCGTATAAAATATAATTGGCTACTTCAAATTTTGCCACAATTGGTCGGCTTCATTCCCGCGTGATGACAACCACTCTGTTGCTAACATTACCCGGTAGGCCTGTGTCGGCGATTGTAAAATTTTACCAAACTACCTACGCGTTGAGGACTTTTCGATGAAAATTCCTTACATGATTTTAATGCTTAAAAGTACCTATGTGTAGGGAAAATTCCCTGCGTCTGACAACACTGCTTGTGGCTGAACACTTTGTCTCTTTAAATAACGAACATCCGACGAAAGGTCTGGACACTTGGATGATGTCTTCTAGGATAACGATCAACATACATAGCACAAGCCCGTTGGGCATTTTTATCACAACAGCCATACATAAATACCATATCGAATCTGCAATTGGTAAACGGTAAATTTTAACACACGTAATGTATCACGAAGTAAATACCGTTCACACTGACGAAATGTTACACGATACCACGTACTTACACGTTTGTGTTTATTACAGTGCCACGTATCACAAAGCAAAAGAGTGTGCCAAATAAAACATTCATATTTATTTACGTATTAGACGAATATGTAATGGAAATGGGGGTACCTATTTAAAAAGAAATACAGCCAATATCCGTTTGACCTATGGCTGCGGCATCTAGCGGGCCAACCATAGCGCCATCTGTTTTCACCCTTCAATCTAGGAAAGTTTTGTTCTTTGTAGATTTTTGTTTGATGCTTATTTCGTGAGATATTTGGTCCAGTCACTATCACTGTATATTGACGCTGTTGTGAAGCTATCTACTTCTTTAAATAAATGTCTGCAGAATGCTCTTATGGGAGTTCCAGCAATTAGTATGATTACACACTAGTTTGTGATGAATACATTTCTACTCTATGATGAATGACCCCAAAATCTGATGCCTTATGAAAGAAATGAATGACAATAGACATAGTAAGCTCATTTACTGAGACGTCTTTCAGCAAATTTAGCAATAGTTATAATAATTAGTTGAACTCAAACGTTTCAGCATTTAATCAATTTTTAGATTCCAATTCAGTCCCTCACCAATGCCCATACCTAAAATTTTGAGTAGTCCCCCTTAGCTACTGACTCCTGCTCAAATTCTATGTTGATTGATGGTGTCCTCCCACTGTATATACCGTGTGTTATGAAAAACTAGATTACATTTGTAACGTCTCAAAAAGTCTGATTTTATGAAAGATACTATTTAGAAGTTACAAGATAATGCAATAATCTTAGCCCAACGAGCTGCGTGTCCCGTTAAGACAGTCATTAGCTGAAAGGTATGGAGTAAAACGTGTTGGAACAGATACAGAGAAATACAGACACGTTTTGACGTGAGTCGTGACCAACGAGGTAGGCCCTGGCGAGAACGTCATGTCACGTGATCAAGGTAGGTCTGAGACGACGTCATCGCTACCTGACTGGCTGTCCGCTATGAAAGTGGGCTGTGCACCATCGGCTAGCCAATCAGCGATCTCATTGTTTGAGGCCTATCTTGATCACGTGACGTGACGTACGCGCCGTGGCCTGTCTTTTTCGTTGGCGTCGATCGTGTGTGTTAAGGCTCCTATAAGTACGAGCTGACGCATCCGCCATTTTCATTCCAGTAGCTCGTAAATTGAACAAACTGCGATGCTATAGGATTTGCGTGACAGCACTTTAGCACGACATAACGGGTGGTTCAGTTCCCAAAAACTAATGAAATCATTCCAGAGGTGGCAACAGAATGTTTAGTTTCCCGAGAGAAGAAAAAACCTCTGCGCAAAAACTAGGAAACCAGACCGAGTACATGGTTATGTATTGTAAGTAAATATTATTTATTATTATGACTTAAAGAAATATTTAGTAGTAAAAATCGTATGTGATATTCGAACGTAAGTTTTTATTTAGCTCTTTTGAAAGTACTACCTCTTAACAGAGAAGCTGCCTGTATGGAGTTAGCAGCCGCAGAATATCATAACACAGCAAAACATCCCAGAACAAACAGATTTTAGAGCACAATATGTGTGTCTTACATTATTTATTGAGAGTACACCACATCAAAAAGTTTTATACTGACATTGCACAAATTGTTGAAGATATGTAATTCTATTATGTTATTGTGAGAAAGTATTACAAACACTAAACGGAAAATATAAATATACTGGCCAAAACGTTTGATTACAGCTGTGGCAGCGTACTGTGCTTATACAGGCAATTACTACTGAATGATATTTGTGGTATTTCGAAATTTAGTGTTATAACTTGTAGTACGCAATTTGCAAGCATATTACTTGATGTTTTATCAAAAAGTACACACTCAATTCTTATCAGTAAATGCCCATATTGACGCTTACCTGTTAGAGACTATAACACAAATGACACAGAATACTGGGTAAATTTTACGGCTGTGGCGGTGCAGTGTGCTAATGTTGGCAATGAAATGCCTGTTTTACAATGATTATTAAATTACTGACAAGACAAGGATACTGTTATATACAAAAACCTGTCAACCTTAGAGAAGGAACAGAATTATTTATTCATGGTCCCCTTATTCTACACGAATAGGTTTTCGAATAGCATTCAACGGTTGTTGCCAACATCGGTACCGTGTACCTCTACGACCGTAAACTTTAGATCCTGTACACTAATATTCTTTTTCGTTTTAATGTTTGTAATAAATTTTGAAACATTCTCAATAACTAATAGAAGTATATTTAGTAATGTGAGTACAAAAATCCGATGTGGTATATTTGTCACAGTAGACAACACTTACTGGAAGACGGGAAACAAACCTCGCATATTGACTGTCATTATTCAAATACAAGCCAAGATCGCTTAAAACTTTTATCTAGAAGACCAGTTTCGGCAGCATTAAACGTAGCTTGTAAAATATTTCATTAAACTTAAATAAAACAACATCGTATAAGATACGTGCTGTGTTTAGCATTTGCAGGAATGAAAATGGCGGATGCCCCAGCCTGTGTTTTCAAGAGCTCTAGGCCTCGCGAGAACGTCATGTCACGTGATCAAGGTAGGCTTGAGACTATGTCATTGCTACCTGACTGGCTGAGACAGTGGGCTGTGCACCATCGGCCAGCCAATCAGCGATCGCATTGTTTGAGGCCTACTTCGATCACGTGACGTGACGTACGCGCCGTGGCCTGTCTTCCTCGTTGACCTCGGGCGTGTGTGCAGTGACGTCAGCGGCGACGCGAAGTCCCGCCGGTTCGCAGGTGCGGACCGCGGCGCGCGGCGGGCGTGGCCACGCCTTTCCGCAGCCAGCCAATGAGCGCGCGGCAGTTTCGGGCGAGCAACAAGTGTGCCACGGCCGGCGTTTCGCATGTGGGCCGCGGTGCGGCCTTGCTCCGCGCAGGCGGTTTGCACAGGCGTGCTCCGGGGCACTCAAACAGCCGCTCCCGTCCACCGAGGGGACCTCCGCACCCATTAACCAGCCACTTCCATCACTCACATTTGTTACAGAGGGACTCAGTATGATCACCTGCCTGGTTGCTTTACTACTAAGGGCTGTTTTTACCGACATACTCGACGCTGATTTTGTACACGTAATTGGAATAAACTCTTTAAAGTTCTGAAGCAAGCAGGAGTACAATATAGGGAGCGTAAGGTTACTTACAACTTGTACATAAACAAGAAAGCAGTTGTTAGAGTTGAAGGGCATGAAAGAGGTGCAGTGGTTGGGAAGGGAGTAAGACAGGGTTGTAGCCTTTCTCCAATGTTATTCAATTTGCACATTGAGCAAGCTATAAAGGAAAGCAAGGAGAAATTTGGAGAAGGAATTAAAGTTCCGGGTGAAGAATTCAAAACATTGCGTTTTGCCGACGACATAGTAATTCTGTCAGAGACAGCAAAGGACCTGGAAGAGCAGTTGAGCGGAATGGACAGTGTGCTGAAAGGTGCATATAAGATGAACACTAACAAGAGCAAAACTAGGGTAATGGAGTGCAGTCTAAGAAAATCATGTGATGCTAAAGGAATTAGATTAGGTAACGAAACAATGAAGGTGGTAGATGAGTTTCGTTAGTTGGGTAGTAAAATAACAAATTATGGTCTCAGTACAGAGGATATAAAATGCAGAATGGCAATAGGTAGAAAAGCGTTCTTGAAAAAGAGAAATTTAACGTCGAATGTTGATTTAAGCCTAAGGATGTCCTTTCTGAAGGCATTTATGTGGAGTGTTGCCTAGTATGGGAGTGAAACATGGACGATAAACAGTGCGGACAGGAAGAGGATAGAGGCTTTTGAAATTTGGTGCTACCGAAGAATGCTGAAGGTTAGGTGGGTCGATAGCACAACTAATGAGGCACTGAACACAATTGGGAGGAAAGGAATTTCTGGCATACCTTGACTAAAAGAAGAAAGATTGGTAGGACACATTCTTAGACATAAAGGAATCGTGAATTTAGCATTGGACGGAAGTGTGTGGGGTAAAAACCGCGGAGGAAGACCAAGAGATACAGTAAGCAGATTCAGACAGATGTAGGTTGACGTTCTTATGTGGAGCTGAAGAGGCTTGCTCAGGATAGGGTATTGTGGAGAGCTGCATCAAACCAGTCTCCGGACTGAAGACCATAACAACAAAGACTACTATAACTTTAATCAGTTTTCTACATCTATATCTACATACATACTCCGCAATCCACCCTAAGGTGCGTGGCGGAGGGTACAGTGTACCACTACTAGCCATTTCCTTTCCTGTTCCACTCCCAAATATAACGAGGAAAAAAAGAATACCTATATGTCTCCGTACGAGCACTAATTTCTCTTATCTTGTCTTCGTGACCACTACGCGAAATGTAAGTAGGCGGCAGCAAGATCGTACTAGGCTCAGCTTCAAATTCTGGCCCTCTATATTTCCTCAACAGAAATCCACGTGAAGAACGTCGTCTTTCCTCTAACGATCCCCAATTGAGTTGCCGGAGCATTTTCGTGGCACTCGCGCATTGGTCGAACCTACCGGTAACAAATCTAGCTGCTCGCCTCTGAACTGCTTCTGTCTTCCTTTAAACTGATCTGCTGCGGGTCCCAAACACTTGAGCAATACTCAAGACGTGGTCGTACAAGCGTTTTATACGCGGTCTCCTTTACAGGTGAAGTACATCTTCCCAAAATTCTCCCAATAAACCGAAGTCGGCTGTCCGCCTTACTCACAACTGTCCTTACATGTTCGTTCCATTTCATATCGCTCTGCAATGTTCCGCCAAGATATTTGAACGACGCGACAGCATCAATAAGCTCACTACTAATGATGTATTGGAACATTATGGGATTGTTTTTCCTACTCATGCACATCACCTTACATTTTTCTACATTGAGAGCTAGCTGCCATTCTTCACACCAACTAGAAATTTTGTCTAAGTCATCCTGTATGCTATTACAGTCAGTTAAAGACGACACCCTCCCGTACACCACAGCATCATCAGCAAGTTTTCTACCAAGTGAACGGTCCAAGCTTTAGAGAGACGCGATTGTAATATATACATAAAATTAAATTTGAAATCGCGATTCTATTTCATGAAACGCGATACAAAATGTGGAACACACCCCATAACAACCCTGCCAAATGTCGACAAATATTTTTTCGTAAATAAGTAAAAAACTAAAGTTCCAATCGAAAAATGTTAACTGAGAGATTTGAAGTGATTAAAACGCTCTATTATAGCTGTTTTGTAAATGTAGATTGCTACGTTAGATTTGTATATACGAGGCGCGTCCAGAAAGTAAGTTCCGTTTGGTAATAAAATGAAATTGTACACAGATACAAAAGAAATTTTTATTGCACAAAATTCTACAACTCTTAAACTACTTTTCCACATAACTGCCGAAATTTTGCAGGCAGCATTTGTCGTAGCGTGGCACCAAGTTTTATATACATTATTCATAGAAATCTGCCACCTGTGTCTTCAACCAGTTGGAAACAGTGAAATTTGTGGGAAGTCCATAGCGAGAGCACTAATTGTAAACCTACTGTTTTCCTGGATCGTGTCATCAATCGCGTGAACCAGTTCTTCTGTAACCAAAGGTGGACGCCCACTTCGTTCTTCATCGTACACATCTCTACGCCCGCTATTGAACTGTCGGACCCATCTTCTCACCATCGAATCACTCATCGCATTTGGTCTGTAAACATCGCTAATTTGCCGCTAAATTTGCCTTTCCTCGCATTCAGAAACCTAATCACCGACCTGATTTCACAGGCGGCGGGATTTTCACTCAACGCCGACATTTCAAACAAGCACAACAAAGCGTACGTAACTGACAGCGATCTCCAAATTGCGCACGTTCTTCTCCTTGATACACATCGTCTGCAGCGCATGCGCGGAACTGCAATCGCAGCGCTGCAGCGGAGATAAATTGAAACGGAACACTTTCTGGACTCGCCACGCAACATACCCTTAAAAACAGGGTGATCTGTAACTCTTAACCTCTATGTTACCTCGTATTACTTATTGCAAGTATAACCCACATTAAGTCCAAAAAGTACTCGTTTCAAACAATTTAAAACATTAATCTTTATGAAGGGTAGTGAAGGCAGCAGAGGATCATATAGGCATAAGGACAAGGCCCAACAGAAATCCCTGGATAACACAAGATATACCGAACTTAATTGATGAGAGGAGAAACTATAAAAATTCAGCATGTGAAGCAGGAAAAAGGGAGTACAGTCATCTGAAAAATGAGACGGACAGGAAGTGCAAACTGGCTAAGTAGGAGTGGCTACAGGACAAATGCAGACCCGTAGAAGAATGCATAATAAGGGAAAGATAGATACCGCCTACAGGAAAACCAGTACTGAGCAAAGAGGGGAAAGCTGCACTGTGGAAGTAATATGTAGAGGGACTATACAAAGGAAATAACCTTGAAGGCAATATTCTAGAAAGGGAAAACTTAGTGGAGGCAGATGAGATAGGAGATATCATACTGCGAGAAGAGGACTTTAGTCCAAACAAGGCCCCTGGAGTAGACGATATTCCGTCTGAACTGCTGATGTCGTTAGGAGAGCCAGTCATGAAAAACTTGTTCCACCTGGTATGCAAGATGTATGAGACAGGGGAAATACCATCCGACTTCAAGAAGAATATTGTAATTCCAATTCCAAAGAGAGCAAGTGCAGACAAGTGTGAAAATTACAGAACTATCAGTTTAATAAGTCATGGATGCAAAATACTAACACGAATTATTTACAGACGAATGGAAAAACTTGTGGAATCTGACCTCGGGTAGGTCACTTTAGATTTAGGAAAAATGTAGGAACACCGGTGGCAATACTCATATTAAGACTTATCTTAGAAGATAGACTAAGGAAGGGCAAACCTACGTTTTTGGCGTTTGTAGATTTGGAGAAAGCTTTTGACAATGTCGACCGGAATGCATTCTTCCAAACTTTGAAGGTATCAGGGGTAAAATATAGGGAGCGAAGAGTTATATTCAACCTATAAAAAATCCAGGCAGCGGATATTAGAGTCTAAGGGCAAGAAAGGGACGCAGAGGTTAGGAAGGGAATAAGACAGGGTTGTAGCCTTTCCCCAATGTTGTTCAATCTGTACATTGAGCAAGCAGTGAAGGAATGGAAGGAGAAATTTGGAGAGGGAATTAAAGTTCAGGGAGAAGAAAGAAAAAGTTTGCGGTTTGCCGATGACAGTAATTTTGTATGATAGCAAAGAATCTGGAAGAGCAACTGAATGGAATGGACAGTGTCTTGAAAGGAAGATATAAGATGAACATTAACAAGAATAAAAGTAAGTAATGGAATGTAATGTCAGAAAATCAGGCGATGCTGAAGGAATTAGATTACCTAATGAGATAATAAAAGTAGTAGATGAATTTCGTTATTTGGGTAGCAAGATAACTACTAATGGCCGAAGTAATGAATATATAAAATGCAGAATGGCTATGGGGAGAAAAGCGTTTCTAAAGAAGCGAAACTTGTTAACATCGAATATTAATTTAAAGGTCAGGAAGTCCTTTCTGAAAGCATTTGTCTGGGGTGTAGCATTGTATGACAGTGAAACGTGGACGATACGGAGTTCAGACAAAAAGTTTATAGAAGCTTTTGAAATGTGGTGCTACAGACGAATGATGATTTGATGGGTAGATCACGTGACTAAGGAATTGGGGAGGAAAGGAGTTTCTGGCATATCCTGACTAAGAGAAGGGGTAAATTGGTAGGACACATTCTGAGACATCAAGGAATTGTCAACTTAGCACTAGAAGAAAGCGTGTGGGGTAAAAATCGTAGAGGGAGACAGAGGGACGAGTATAGTAAGCAAATTCAAAAGGACGTAGGTTGCCGAACGTATTCTCAGATGAAGAGACTTGCACAGGACAGGGTAGCATGGAGAGCTGCATCAAACCAGTCTGCGGACTGAAGACCACAACAACAACAACAAATCCATAAATTTGTGCAAGAAAAGTTTCCCTCGTCGGATGGTTGTGGAAAAACATTATTTTAATTCGTAGAAGTGTCAGCAATTTACTTCCTTCTGCGTTAGTTTTATAACGAAAATTGAGATAAAGTTAAAAAATGCCCATAAAAAGTGCGAGATTTGTCATTTTATGACAATTACCAAAATCTGAAAGAAGTATTATTTAACATTTAATTACAACCCTTTACAAAGAAAATAATGCTACAAACGGGACTGTATATCTTCCTCAAAGAATATCTTGCCAGTTTTAGAAAATACCATTAAAAATCGTGTATCGAGAAAATTAACTAGTATTTTTTATCTTTTTCCAAACAAGTACTTCTTGGATTTACCGTGGGCTATACTTGCAGTAAATAGAAAGTTTGGAGACTTGAATGATACCGACTTATACATTATTTTTTATGTTTGTCAAACTGTGCTTTCCTTCGTTAAATTACCTGCCGATATTCGTCATCTTACCCGCAAACGAGGGTAAAAAAAAGTCAAAGTATACTCAATAAATGTTATATTTAGAAAAAAACTACGAAATCTGTAGTTGGAAACAAAACTGATGGGTTCTCTGAAGTGTTCATGTAGACATTAGGTCTAAAATAAGGGGATTAAAAAAGTTCGGAAGCTCACTGTGGTCATCGTACCCTCCTTTACCCTACCATTTAATTTACTACGTATTGTTGCAAGTTGGATACATTGCGTATGTGTTAACACCAAGGAACAGGGATATCCTTAAGCTGAAAAAATGATGCCTGTCTCCGCCATATTGCAAACTCTTTGAGAAGAGTTCGTATTGTAGGTCTGATGTTTTATGTTACTTAAAACAGGAATGTAACGCGCGACTGTTTGGCCGTAAAGTACAACGTGTTAAATGAGAGAAAATTAGCGTTGAAATTTAGGTTTCGAATATATTATGAGTATTTATTAGTAATAGTATTGCCTGTGGTCTAAAATCGACCAATTGTGTTAACAATGGTCACTGGGAGTAGAATTTTACGTATCATGTCGGCGGCCTCGAGTGATTATGTTGGCAACATCAACACGATAGAAAATCATTGCCCATTTGTTCGAACCACATAGAATGACTCGATTAGTGTATCGTACAGACCGTGAAGAAAACAAATAATGATGTTCCTGCTTTATGGTTGACAGGTTCTTGTCTATAGCCTCGTCCGCTCAGTAAAAATAATTGCCCTCGTAAAGCGAAGATTCCTTGAGAAAACATCAGCGTTGTCAAGCGATTGGCAAAAATGAAGACTCACTGGATTCTCACTATTTAGCATCTGTTGCCAACATTATCATAGGAGGCCGCTGGGATATTTGGCAAAATTTATGGAAGGTATGAAACGGTATCTTTTACGTATTAAGGAAAATGCCTGACACATAACAACAAATAAAAACGGAAGTATATACTTCTCTTGCCATTTTCGAATTATATAACTTTCATTAGCCTAATATTTGAAATGGAACTACAATTGGTCGTATATTTATACAACGCCAAAACATAAGGTTATTTCGATACTGCGATATTCAGAATTCCAGAGCTGACAAAATGTCGACTTCGTAGTTCCACCCGTGCACCGCTACATGCCTCTCCCGGCGCATCATCATTTATATCGGCATTCATATGAAAACATCCATTTCCTTTAACCACTCTTAATCACTGCGAAAATGAAGCATTTTAACGGTACAAAAAAGTGAGTTGGGAGCACTCCATATTTCGATATTCACTTATTTTAATACGTTATTTTAATACTGAAGATGCGCTGCATTACAGCGGTCGAGGCGAATAGCCAATGAGTGAGCTGACTGTTGGAGAATGTAGAACTTGATCCAATCTGTAGATAGGAAAATTTCTACTTCCTTTTACCACTTTTAATGGCTAAATACAGACGTAATATTTATATTCGACAAACGATGTTTCGAATTATGTAACTTTCATTGCCCTTCTTGTACGAATAAATTAGTAACTACCTAATACTAAAGACAGCTCAAACATCCATGCCCGAGGGAGGATTCGAACCCCAGACGGGGAGCAGTCTCGCGCATTGAAGCATAGCCCCTCAATGCTCCTGCCCACTCCGCCGCGGCAATATGGGCAGAGAGAGAGAGAGAGAGAGAGAGAGAGAGGAGCGAGGGAGGAAATGGACAAAGAGAAGGGAAAATAAGTGCATAGAAAGAGGAAGGAAAGAATAGAGATTGGCAAAAGAGCGATGGTTAGCGGGAGTTGGGAGGAAGGCCCATAAGTGTCATTTGCAGAGTAAATTTGTAGATGGTGCAGATAAGATGAACAGAGCGGTTTATCAGAGGGACAGGATTTAGTAAAAAAAACTATTACTATCTCACGTCACATGCTCGACCGTTGGAAAAACCGTCTTATCTTTACGTTTATGCAGAAATCGCACGAACATAAAATGTTATCAATCCATTGCCTTTACAGTAATTTTTTTCACACAACATATTTTTCCTTCTGTTTCTTTTATTAAGTATAGCCTCAATGCTTGCAAGAACATTTCTATTTATTTTGATTTTGTCCCTTAGAAAATGGGTTATTTGAAAGCCTGCGACTGTGAGATAATTGGATTTGTTTATAAATAACAATACTGCTACCAGTCACGATTTTCTTTATTTATTTAGCACGACGCGTTTCGAGAAATAATTCCCATCTTCAAGTGCCTTTTTTGTGCTGTTCCATATTACTTATGATGTTTTGAGTGTGTGAGTGCCTGCTTCATTCTGCTGTCGTTGCTGTAGTATATAAATACGCCCGATTTTACTTTTTGGTTATCTTTATATGGAGTTAATGGCGGAATTTTTTGAAACGCTATTTACTTACAGTTTTCGTCTGGTCCATCTGTGGCAGCTCTCACACATGTCAAACATCACGCACAATATTTTTGCACATAAGTGCATCAGTTGTTACAAAAATAAACATACAAGTAAATAAACAGTTACACAGATGTTCTATGCTTAAGTTTACCAAAGATACATTTTTACAGAGTATCCTACAAAGGAATCCTTAGCTGGATTTTATCAATTCAATATTTCTGTAGAGTATGCTGCGTTTTTATAGACGATATTTTACTTTGTTCATTGTCCTAATTTATGCATACTTACAATACTTACACTTATTGACATTTTTATTTGAGTATGCTATCGAAACATCTGAAAAAATTTACTGATTCACTTTCCACTTTTTCACTTAGTATTTTGTCCTCATATTTTCTATAATATGAATACACTTCCAGTTCTTCCTATAGGTCCAGTTTATGACCTTTGTCTAGTCGTTGCAGAACTTTGAAATTCTGCTCAATTTCTTTAAATGGGTGTCCTGTGTTGCTATTGCTGATGTTGTGTGTTTGTTGTTTGTGTAGCCTTTGATGTGTTCTGTGTATAGGGTGTTTATATTTCGGCCTGTTTGTCCTATGTAGAATTTGGAGCATTCTTGGCATGTCATTTTATATATTCCAGAGTCTGAATATGGGTCATGCTTGCACTTGATGTTATGTACTAGCTTTTGTTGTAATTTGTTGTTTGTAGAAAAGCTAATTTTGATTTTGTGATTTTTGAAGGTGTTTGCAATCTTCTGTGAAACAATGCCTTTATATGGGATGCTGGATATGCATTTGTTATTGTCTTGTTCATCTGTGGTGTGGCTGGTGTGTAGATTTTTCTTTATTTTCTTTCAGTATGGTGTCAACTATGGCTGGGTTATAATCATTGGCAACTGCAATTTCTTTCACTATGGCTATTTCTTGTCTCATGTTTTCTTGGTGTAAAGGAATTTTTGTTGTCTTGTGTAGCATTGATCTGTATGCTGCCTGGTTGTGGATGTTTGGAGGACACGAGGTTGCAGGGATTGTGGAATTTGTCATTGTATCTTTCCTGTAATTTTTAAATGTGCATGTGTTGTTGTGTCTTGTAATATTTAGGTCCAGAAAATTGATGCTTTTTTTTCAAATTCCAGTGTGAAATTGATTTTTTGGTGTAGACTGTTGAAACAATTTAGTATGTCTGTTATGTCATTGGGTTCTCCTTTCACTAACAGCAGAGCGACATCGACATATCTCCTGTACAGTTCAATCTTCTGCAGGCAAGGTTCTTGGCTTGTAAATATTTTTTGTTCCAGATGGTTTATGTAGCACCATTGTAAGTATGCATAAATTACGACAATGAACAAAAGTAAAATATCCTCTATAAAAACGAAGTATAATCTACAGAAATATTGATTTGATGAAATCCAGCTAAGGATTCCTTTGTAGCATACTCCGTAGGTATCTTTGGTCAACTTAAGCTTAGAACATTTCTGTAACTGTTTATTTACATGCATGTTTATTTTTGTGACAACTGAGTACTTATGTGCAAAAATATTGGGTGTGATGTTTGACATGTGTGAGAGCTGCCACATATGGACAGGACGAAAACTGTAAGAAACTTTTCAAAAAATTCCGCCATTAACTCCATATAAAGAAAACCAAAAAGTAAAATCGGGCATATTTATATATTGCAGCTACAACAGCAGAATGAAGCAGGCACTGACACACTCAAAACATCATAAGTAATATGAAACAGCACAAAAAACGCACTTGAAGATGGGAATTATTTCTCGAAACGCGTTGTGCTAAATAAATAAAAAAATCGTGACTGGTAGCAGTATTGTTATTTATAAACAAATCCATTTATCTCACATTCGTAGGCTTTCAAAAAACCCATTTTCTAATGGATAAAATCAAAATAAATAGGAGTATTCTTGCTAACACTGAGGCTATCCTTAATAGAAGAAACAGAAAGAAAAATATGTTCTGTGAAAAAGAAATGACTGTAAAGGCAATGGATTCATAACATTCTATGTTCGTGCGTTTTCTGCATAAACATAAAGATAAGACTGTTTTTAGAACGGCCGACATGAGACGTGACATTGTTGATTAGTGAAATGGAGGAAGCAATAGTTTATTTTTATTAAATCCTTCTATTTACTTCTTCCCTTATTCAGTGTCAGACTGAGCCACACAAGGTGTCGCTGGCTTTAGCCAGCGATACACATATAATGAACGCAGTCGTGGTGAATGAACCCAGTCTCTGTGATTGCTACGAAAAAAAAAATGTTTTCAAAGAGATTTCGCCATCATTTCTTCTGAATGAAGGTACCACACAGTACTACCTGCCTCTACGCGACTGCTGCCAGCGACGCTTATTGCTGTGAAGTGCTGCTGAACAGATGCGCGCGGTGGACGTCGTTTTTACTAAGCTCCCTGTTCGCCCTCCTCTGCAGATTGGCTATGCAAATTTTGTGACCGCCGTTGTGTTTAGCGTCTTCCACGTCGCACTTGTCACGCGCGTACGGGCATATACACGAGAGCGAACGGCGCCACGGCAGGTGGTGTACACATCCCGCGTTCGTCGGAGACCCCGTCTAGCTAACGCTGCTGCCAGCTCCTCGCCTTCGGATTCTTTTTTGTTTTTTGTTTTTTGTTTTACACAGGTGCACCAACTTTATCTGCTGCCCTGTTAGGCCGGGAAACGCCCCAGCGTATAAAGTGCAATCAGCATCACCGCTGATGCTGCACAGAAAAACGTCGCATGCTCCAATCTCGAGACAGCTATGAACTTGGAGCGCTTCCCCCACGGGAGGGAACACAACTGTACCCGTATTTCTCCAGCAATATCTTCTCGCGGAGGGACCATCACGCCAAGAGGTCTTCTCGCAAAGCGGTATAGATGTGGCGGCTGATGGCCTCAAATGTGGCTGCATTCCAGCAGGATCCTGCACGGACCAGGCGCAGGTGGAACGAACGGAGGTGGAGCAGAAACGCTGTGACAACGTAACGCATAAACTTGGATGCGAAGTAAATAATAAATTAATCCAACCTCATTCATTTCATTCCATTCCATGTTGGTGGTGGCGGCGGCTGGTGCAGCATAAGTGTTGAATAATTAAATAATTGTGAGTCTCTGTTGCAATATTTTTATTCTCCAATTACGCGTTTCACGCTGTTAGCGCATCGTCAGATTGGGCGGAGATGGAGCCACAGAACTATCTATAGCTGTGGGGGAGGTGGCTTACCAATTTATGTTGCCACTGGGCCCCATACAACTGCCAGTGGTAAACGTGGACCTCCCGCGACAGCGACTCCTCTGCAGCTATGGGGACCAATGACAACACAAATTGTTCAAAAATGTTCAAATGTTTGTATAGCTTATGGGACTTAACTACGGGGTCATCAAACCACTTATGAACTACCTACAACTAAGGACGACACAAATATCCATGCCCGAGGGGGGATTCGAACCCCCGACCGTAGTGGCCGTGCAGATCGTGACTGAAGCGCCTCAGTCCCCTCGGCTACCGCGGCCGGCTACTATTTTCAATAAAATAAAGAGTTACTTGTGAAAATGAAATATTAGAAAAAGAACATTGTCAAACGATTAAAATTTGCATCACCACAGTGGATCGTTATCTATATTGCACATTTAAAAATGTGTGTGTTCTTCCACACAATTTTTAAATGCCGCCTCTTAACTTTACTTCCGCCAGTACCTAGGAAAGTACCTCTGCCAGTTTGGAAAGTAGAAGGCGAGGTACTGGCGGAAGTAAAGTTGTGAGGCGGCATCGTGAGTCGTGTCGGGATAGCTCAGTCGGTAGAGCGCTTGCCCACGAAAGGCAAAGGTCCAAGGTTCCAGTCCCGGTTCCGGCACACAATTTTAATCTGTCAGGAAGTTCCACTGGAATTGTTCGAAATTGCAATTTTGAACGCTTCGACGGTTATGATCCCAACTCGAAGGAATCTAAAACTTTCTGAAATCCATTCAACAATTTACAGTTGGGCTGTTTTTTTTACAGATTTTAGAAATAATTTTATCCGATACGCTAATAGCGAGTTTGAATTTTAGGCGGTACGACGTACCGCCCTGCACTGGCCTAACTAATGTAAAGATTTCACACAGTCAATATGCACAGTAAATCTTGAGTGTAAAACTGGTATGTTGTTGGTGGAATATAGGTGAGGCTGTTCTACTGATTGGAAAAATAGGGTCGCTACAAGGATTGGCAATAGTGAGCCAGTTAAAGGTGGTCTCTTTCAAAGGCTACTCATTCAAAACTAATCTGGTGTTAAATGCAGCATTAATAATTGTCATCAGCTGGTAATTAACACTCACAATAACTAACTTTCCAATCAAGCTGATTGAAGCTTAGCTGAACACATTTTTTATTCATTAACACTATAATTCTGTTTAGTTATGGCCCTAATATTAATACCTGCACAGTTAATTAGGAAACAGAGGGTTTAAACTGATTGAAAGCGCAACGGATATTTTGAACACAGCAAGAACAATAGTCTGGATAGGGCTCGTTGACCACAGCATAAATTTGACTGCGAAAGAAATCTGAAAAACACAAACCACTTTCTAATAATGCAACTGCAAGAATTTATTTCGCTAACTGACTGATGGCATAAACTTAGTATCTTGTTCATCTGTGTAGTATTGCACAACAATCACTATTATTATTAAACGTCACACCAATAAAGAAATATGTTAATCAAACTCAGCTTAATCAATATTATGGTTTGATTTTAATAGCCAATAACTTTCTATGATTGGAAGAGGATTAGCTTTCTAACTACAAAAGTGAAACAGGTAAAGAGGTTCAACTTTCTCAATTATTATTAACAATAATGATTACATTACTTTATGATTGAAGAACAACAAAATCTTCTCAGACTGATACATATATGAATGATACAAAATATTATAAAGACAGAACTGTGTCCATGAAAATCAGATTTCAAAATTATTCCATCAGCTCGTACAAAAGCAGCTAACCAAAGCACGTCCGATCAATACCAGAGCTACACACCGACTCTCTCTTTCTGTTCAACTACTACTCACACACATAGTCTTTGACAGTGATGTTACACAACAGAGTAAACCATAGACGTAGTTACTGAAAGAAGTTCATATAACATTTTATATCCAAATATCGATACAAGACAGGCGAAACAATATTATTGATTTGTACAGACATGTTTCAAGTGAATTGGAGAACTCCTTGGGGGTGTACTAAATTTTATTTCCAGTATTGTATACTGTTTTTCCAGATGACTGTACTGTATTACCACAGATTAGTTTCTTCAAAGTGCTAGGCTTTCAAGACGTACTGCCGAAAACTTTGATGTGACAACATTACCTTATAAATAATTTGTTTTGTTGCTACTAAGCCAAGGAGTCGAACTTTAAGGTGGAGCTGGTCTGCTGTGCTGCTTGGGCACAGCGCCAAGTTTGTCCGCAAGCGTAGCGGGCTGGGAGATAAGAGGACGCCGAGACTTGGCTGTTAGCTGAACCGCGTGTCATGTGTCACAGTGGAGGATAGCAGCATGACGTGCTCACGAAAAGGCAGCGATGCAGACTGACCGGTCTACAGGGTACAACTAGCAACGCATCTCTATCCGTTCAGCTACCGTGCCATTACGAATAAAACCCGTTTTAAACGATGAACGAACTTTTAATAGCTTGGTAACAAGTTGCGTTAATGGCGGCCGTCTGTCGTCTGAACGGCTGCACTAGTATGATCGCGCCAGTATCGACGCGCGATAATCGTAGCGATAACTAAATAGGGCCAGTTCTAGATTCGGCACTAGTGGGTACACTGCGCATGCGCGAGCTAGTGGCTGTCAGCTGCAGTCACCGCTCCAGTTAGTCCGCCATTTTCCTTCGTATTTACGTATATTTTGCCTTTTGTCGAAGTTTATGATCAGAATGTATTTCACGATGTATTTCTAATGGCGGCATCCACACTGTCCGTCACCTCATGTTAAGATCACGTTAAGCTTTCTCGAGAAGATTGTCTTGATTGAACGGTCGTCTGCTGATATCGGAAGTTAACCTATTTTCGTCACGCGATTTTCATATTATAGTCGACGATTACACGGTTTGCACGCAAATTTGTCTTATTAATCTTTATTTTATGATTATCCTTTGGTTTAACGGTAAATTTCAAATGTTTCATAACGACTTAAATATCTGTCTCAATTGAGTTACGCCGGCCGCGATGGCCGAGAGGACTGAGGCGCTACAGTCACGGTCTGCACGGCCACTACGATCGGGGGTTCGAATCCCCCCTCGGGCATGGATATTTGTTCCGTCCTAGTTCGTAAGTAGTTCATAAGTAGTTTGTAAGTTTAGGGACTGATGACCCCGTAGTTAAGTCCCGTAAGCTTAACAAACATTTGAACATTTTTTTTTTTTTTTTTTTTTTTTTTTTTTTTAGGTGTTACAAACAGTACACTGGCAGGGCGGGATTAAAATAGGTCAAAACAAAATAAGCAGTCTCGCATATGCGGAAGACTTGGTCGTATTGGCAGATACGATTGAAAGGTTGCAAACTAATATTTCAGAGCTCTATCAGAGGTGCAAGGATATGAAGATAAGCATCTCCAAAACGAAAGTAATATCAGTGTGAAAGAGATTTAAACAGACTGAGTGCCAAATAGGGGGAACAAAGTTAGAACAGGTAGACAGTTTCAAGAACCTGGGATGTATTTTCTCACAGGATGCCAACATAGTGAAAGAACTGGAATCGAGGTGCATCAAAGCTAATGCAGTGAGTGCTCAGCTAAGATCTACTCTCTTCTGCATGAATGAAGTACGCACCGCTCTATCTTTCGACCAACTTTGTTGTATGGAAGTGAAAGTTGGGTGGATACAGGTTACCTTATTCATAGGGTAGAGGTTACAGATGTGAAAGTGGCAAGAGTGATTGCAGGTACTAATAGATGGTAACAATGGCTGGAGGATGTCCATAATGAGGAAATCAAAGATAAACTTGGAATGAACACCATAGATGAAGCAGTTAGAGCGAACAGACTGAGATGGTGGGGTCAAGTTACACGCATGGGAGAAGCAAGGTTACCTAAGAGACACATGAGCTCGGCAGCGGAGGGTAAGAGGAGTCGAGGTACACCAAGAAGAAAGTACTTAGATTCGGTGCAGAATGGTTTTGAAGTAAAACGCATAACATCTGACGAAGCATCAATATTAGCATTGCATAGGGGATCATGGAGGAATTTTATTAGAGGTACTATGCTCCAGACTGAACGCATAATCAGTCTTTAATGATGATGATGATGATGATGATGATGATGATGATGATGATGAGTGTCCACCTAAAAGCGAGGTCGTATATCTAAAACGGAAAAAAATTGGTTTTGTTTTGCAATATTGTAACAGAAAAGACTGAAGCCAATTGTTTATTTGAATATTGTAATTTGATTACGCAATTTTTCATTAAATTGCATTTTAAATGAATAAATCAGTCCAAATGAAGGACCAAAATTCAGTTGTACATGACGTTATGAACAATGTCAGTGGGCAAATCGTAGTAGATAAACAAGGTCTATTTATGGCCGGCCGCGGTGGCCGAGGCGACTGAGCCGCTCCAGTCACGGTCTGCACGGCCACTACGGTCGGGGGTTCGAATCCCTCCTCCGGCATGGATGTTTGTGCCGTCCTTAGTTGTAGGTAGTTCATAAGTAGTTTGTAAGTTTAGAGACTGATGACCCCGTGGTTAAGTCCCATAGACTCTACAAACATTTGAACATTTTGTCTATTTATGCTCATAATATTGTTTGATGTGTTTATATGTTTATTTTTTTTTCGCTTGAAAATAGATGTCAATCTTTTGAAGTGTTGTTTCACTTCCCAGCACTTTACCACACTAAGTTGACCAAAAACATACATTGCAAAGTTTTCTTTGGCCGTCAATAACATTTAGCGTTGTTTCCTCAATTCCAGTAGTAAACTATGACTTCCTACATAACAGATCGCCAGTCATAACCTCACTTTCAATATCGGGTATTACTGCCTGATTACGTTTATTGTCTAAACACGCTGCCACAAGATCTTGCATGAGTTTGTAGCACGCTAGGAGCGCTTCAGTAAACTCTTTATCTATCTTATTCACTTTCGTTCATCGTTTAAAAAGGGCTTAATGCCAATACCCTGCATACCTTAAAACGTCACAATCGGCGGACCCTGCTGCGACTACACCTACGAAGGTTGTATGGAATGTATTCGCACTTGCGAACATGAACTGGCATCACTTGTAGAATTTATTGCTGACATGTAAGCACGTGTCGGACCAGAATTCGAACCCGTATTTCTCATGTTTTTCGAGCGGTCACGTTGACCAATACGCTATCCTAGGACTGACTAACTTCCATATGCCACACATTGGCTAATACAAATGAGTGACCGTACATTGCTCTATGTAATTTCTTCGGCCATACAGAAGTTTGGGTGCGCCTGGGCGGTGTGCGTGGATAGGTTGTGTAGTGGTTAACGTGACCGCTCACGCGAAGCTGGAAATGTGGTATTGAAGTATGCAGGAATGATTGGTGGGTAGTAATTAAGTAAAACAATAATCACAAATGAAGAAAAAATAAAAGGAAAGGGAAACTAACTACGAATTGGGCATCTTATCTTATTCGAGACACGTAGATGATATCTTAATTATTTACAATGACACTAATGAAGGAATTGATCGGCTGTTCAACAAATTTAACAACCTCCATGAAAAAGTTAGTTTCACGCGTGAGTTTCAAAATGAAAAGGCGCGAATTCAATTACTTGGATTTAAAATTGATGGAATCAGATGGAAAAATAAATTTCGACATCTGTCGTAAACCTAAGAGTACTGACCGTGCTATACCTTCAGACTCAACAGACCCTCAGTCCAATAAAAGTGCTTTCGTTCATTCGGCTATTGACTGTGCCCTAACCACCCATTTGTCACCCGAAAAACTACTGGAAGAAATCGATTTGATTAAAACTGTAGCACACAGTAACGGCTATGAATCTTCTCTAGTAAATAAAGATTTGTGAACAGAAAACTAATAAAAGAATCACCACTTTAGGTTTCAGTCAAATCTCTATGGCGAAAAAGTTCTTTTCAATAACGTTTTTATGTATAGGATTCAGCGTCTGTTTCTCCACACACAATAATTTACAAAAATCTTCATGAATCCTTACGTAGCTCAGGAGTGTACAAAATTGGCTGTGACACATACTCAGCATTTTATATTGGACAAATAGCAAGAGCCTTCAACATAAGACACAAAAAACGTTGGATAGAAAACGTACTAATTTCCATAATTCAACCTTTGCGGAACATTTGTTGATCACAGGACATGAATCTAAAGGTTTAAATGAAATGATGATTCTGCTTAAAGAAAAAAAGGGTGGAAATGTGCCGTCTTAGGACAATTAGAAATATTTAGGCAGTTGCCTAATAAAGCTATCTATGTTGAATGAACAATTGCAATTGAAACACAAAAATTTCTTTAACGCTTTCAAGCCGTTGCACACGTTAGGTTGATAGTTGTATTCCGTTTTTTTTTTTCAATCAATCAATCGTTCAATCGTTTGTTAGGCTTATGGGACTTAACTGCGGGGCCATCAGTCCCTAAACTAAGCACAGCACAAATATCCATGCCCGAGAGTGCATTCCAACTCCCGACGGGGACAGTTCCCCCCCCCCCCCCCCCCTCCTCCATTCCAGTAACATTGGTTTGTCTTATAATTGGTTACACTTCATTCACTTTAGTACGTTATTTCCGCTGTACCGTGATCTTGCAAAAAATTTGTACGTACAATTGCTTATACTACATCGCTACTAGTGTATATAATTTGCAAGTAGTATGCTTCTGCATTCTTCTGACGATCTTCTGTCTTATTTTCTCCTATTTGGAGCTTTCATTAAAAAAAAAGTCTAACCTTTCTCAACACCTCCCACATCTCCTAGAAGTTTGTTGGTATATTAGTGTAATTCTGAAACACACTGACGTATGGGACACGCACCCATCCCAAACTTCCACGTCCATTTCAAATGTTTGTAAATCTATCGGACCAAACTGCGTGGTCATCAGTCCGAAGCTTACAAACTACTTAAACCTAGGTAAACTAACCTAAGGAGAAACACAAACACCCATGCCCCAGGGAGGACTCGAACCTCCACGGCGAGTAACCGCGCGGTCCGCAGTGAGACGCTTTAGACCGCTCGGCTACAGACATTTTTTTTTATTGCTAGCATGTGAGGAATCGCACTGCGAAGCATGAGTGCGCAAATTTAGATTCTCCCTGTATATCTGTGGCCGGTTCACAAAATTCACTACATAAATAACTCACATACAATGCAGAATGACGAACAGTATTAATAATAATCAAAATATCCACGGGTGTACTGCCGGTCTATAGTGTCCAACGGGCACAATATTTCGGCGATCATACATGTCGCCATCATCAGGTGAACTGACGGACTGAGCTCCTGGAAACGCGCCGGCACAGAGATCCACACGCTACGGCGGCTCGAAGGGAACTGGGTTCTCGCCCGGTAGCAGGCGATTTAAATACACTCCGCCCACTGGGCGCGGACCACGGAGGGCGCGCTCCGCGCCGGGAGAAACTCAAGAATCACAGTATTAATAACAATTAATAACCTTATAAGTATTGTGAGCACTATTGTGGCTCAAATAATATAGAAAACCAATTATGTCGGGGCCATAGGGACCTTACAGTCTGACGTTCACCACGAAGGAGAAGACGTCCCGTGTGAGGACGGCTTGAGGCGCGACTGGCGACCTGTGGTACAGTGATTGTTCCTGCATTCACGTGGTTACAAAAATTCATGTGTGATGGCTGGCATTGGGCCACAGCTCTGTACCCATCATATCACTCTGTCCCACATACTTCGGTTGTCAAAAAGTCTGGTGACTTGGCCGGCCAGGGCAGAAGGCTGAGTCCGTGTGAGACCAAAGAGGCACGTGATCGGCCGCGGTGGCCGAGGGGACTGAGGCACTCCAGTCACGGTCAGCAAGGCCACTACGGTCGGGGGTTCGAATCCCCCCTCGGGCATGGATATTTGTGCCGTCCTAGTTCGTAAGTAGTTCATAAGTAGTTTGTAAGTTTAGGGACTGATGACCTCGTAGTTAAGTCCCATAAGCTTAACAAACATTTGAACATTTTTTTTTTTAGGCACATGTTCCTGCAGCAACGCGTGGACGTACGAGTCGTGAGAAAGGGGTGCACCTAAGGGCCGAAGGATGTCATTCGCAAGGCTGTACTGGTCTCCCTGTACCCAATAGCAGCCCACACCATCTGGCCTTGAGTCAGCGCCGTAAGTCTTCGTGCGTGTGCAGTGACGTATGCTGGTCTCCGACTCTGCGCCAAACCAAAATAGGACCATCACACTGAAACAAGCAGCTCCTAGATTCGGCGGAAAACACTGTATTATGTCATTACTGACTAGCAAGATTATTCTATAAAGGTTGGGCCCGAAGCGAAACGAGCTGCTATTGGCCGTCGAAATGACGTCAGTGGTGAAGCAGAAATACTAGCGGGGGGGGGGGGGGGGGCGAAGCGGCGCTGCGCCGTCTCATAGAACACCACTAAGCACGCAGAAGTTAACTGTCCACGCATTGCTTATTGCAGTTACATACCTCGATAAACTCTTCCGGCAAATCGAAGAATGCCGCTGACGTGATTTTCGCCTCATTGATGCCGCTGCTTTCTCCTTCTTCAGCTTCATGTTGAGGTAGCGCACGCGAATAAAACTTCTGGTCAGTGAGAATATATTCATGACCTCCGGCACCACGTGACGATATTTCTGCGAAATTACGTCGGCTAATCTCTTAGAAATATTTTTTTCTTTTGAAAGTTTGTCACTTCTCTTAATCTCGCTGAACAGTAGCTCAAACTCTGAGATCTGTCGCATCCACTCGTCAGACAGCACTAACAAACCTCCTCGTGGTAGAAATTCTATCCACCCGTATTCTGCGAGGTGTTTTGGAGGAGGACAAAGTAGTTAATTACACGACACCCCCAGTCAGGTGTCATATTTCGCAGCACGGCCAGCAATGTAGCCTGCCAGATATCTGTATCCTTCAGCTGGCCATTCAACATCTGTCAGAGCAGATGGTGCAGCAGCCTCAAAGCTGAAACTTGTGCTTTGGCTCTCTGCTTCTAACTGCATCTAACATGGCCATTGCTTCAGACTTATCCGGCAAAATTACACACTGCACACTAGATGACAGGATTTGTTGAGAGTGTTTTTCCTGTCTCACAGACCAAGTATTAGACAGTGGAATATCTTGGGCATTCTTTCCCAGAAGCAGCAAACGCAGACGATGTTTTACTTCTTTAGGGGGAGGATGCTGATAGAAATGACCAATACCTATAATCTGTGAAAACAAATTTTCAAGACAGTCCTGGTTCAGCCGTGCTGTTAATATATACTTAGTGCTTAGTGACAAAAGGTCAGAATGAAGGCCAAATAAAGAATTAATTGACATTAACAGTTCTTCGGTTTGTAATCTGCATTGTTTCACAGCACCAATAAAATATGGTGAGAAATGTTTTTGGAGGTTTGTTCCATAGGCACTTGCTCATGTCTTTTTGTCAACGATTCTGGGAGAATTTAAAGTGTCAAACGAATCATTAACATAATAAAATGAATCAGAGACATCGAATTTTCTCTTGTAAAACACAAGAACAAACGAAACAAAACGAAGACGTTCCCGCCGGCCGCGGTGGCCGAGTGGACTGAGGCTCTCCAGTCACGGTCTGCACGGCCACTACGGTCGGGGGCTCGAATCCCCACTCGGGCACGGATATTTGTGCCGTCCTTAGTATTAGTTAGTTCATAAGTAGTTTGTAAGTATAGGAACTGATGACTCTGTAGTTTCATAAGCTATACAAACATTTGAACATTCGAAGACGTTCCCGCTCATACACAGTAAACAAGCTATTACGGGGCTACCGCTACGAGTGCCGCCACGTGATTCGGCGGTGACGTCATGCGCAATACGATGAATTTCTACTTCGGACTGCGCAGTCCATTAGGGCCCACTCTGCTGACTACTAAAGCACTAGATATATCTAGCTGAACAATCAGCCATTTTGAATCCAAATCCGACGACAGTGTTGTATGCTTTGTGTGTCGTAGCGAAGTGAATAAGCTATATTTCGTGATTGTTATTGTTTCACAGTGTGAAATCCTTGGTTGTGCTGCCCGGAACTGCTCAAATAATACCAAATATGGTCACTAAAAGTTTTATCGATTTACTTCAAACATTGATCGGCGTAAAAGGTAACTTGTTAATCCCAGATGCCAAGTAATCCTATAAGCAATGGTTTAATTTTACTACAGACTCTAAACATAACACGACATACAGTCTGTTTAAAGTAAGCTACTTTTTTATTTCATTTAGATGAACTAAGGATCTATTGTAAGGGCTGTTAATTGTATTTTAAGTGATGTACGAGTGCAACTGGCTTTACCCAGCTAGTAGTTTTTAAATTATATTATTTTGCATTAGTCCAGTGTTTAAATGTGACTCTCAACATGGGAATAAGTAGGCCTAAGTTAAGTTCTTTACAGGATGCCTGAGAAGACAAAAAATTGAACTTCCCAAAAAATGCGAACAATACAAATGTCTTACACGAAAGGCATTACATTCAAAACAGCATGCAACAATCACTTTATCTCAAAGTGCATGCTACCAGAGAGACTTCAGTCGTTATCTATCGAAACCAGACGTTGAAAGTTAAACAAATTGACGTAAAATATTCTCTGAAATATAGTGTGTGTGTAAAATACGCGAGGCATTAGAGGGGAGAATACGGGATGAACAATATCGCAATTAAACATTATTCCGTAAATGTTTTCGAATGCGACTCTTAGTTACCGTAAACTTATGTGGACGTACCATTTATAAACCAGAAATTAAGATAATTGTAACGTATTTTAACTGTATGTGGTAAATATTTAGAGCGGTATCATATGCCTGACTTTGGAATGTAAGTGAATGTAACATTTCTCTAAATACCCATCTAATCACTAACTTCAAGTCGCTTGCCCCTTATAGTCGCGCTATGCTCCGATGGGCGAGACCGTTCCCCGTCGGGTGTTCGAATCGTCCCTCGGGCATGGATGTGTTGTCCTTAGTATAATGTAGTTCATAGTTAGTTTGTAAGTTTTAGGACTGATGGCCCCTCAGTTAAGTCCCATAAGCTTAACACACATTTGAACATTTTTCTTAGTCAAATGTAAGCAAATAAATTTTCTATGCTGTAATATTTTCTGCGTTCGGAAAGTATATTATAATGACACGGTTTCCCTTCCCCGATATTATTAAAAGAA
Organism: Locusta migratoria; assembly: GCA_026315105.1. Lineage (NCBI taxonomy): Eukaryota > Metazoa > Arthropoda > Insecta > Orthoptera > Acrididae > Locusta > Locusta migratoria. The sequence goes on from CM048745.1 coordinate 97,855,059, forward strand.
AATTTTGTATTTTTATATAACTTTGGTATGTGAAACGATTATCTATGATTTCATTTCATTTGGGCCTGCAGCATTGTGTATGTCTTTTAAGGACATATTGTTAATCTAAGAAATGCGATGCTCTATAGTTACAGATCCCACTATATGCAGTAATAAACAAACTGTAACCATAGAGCATCTCTGGAGGATATGTCAAACTGACAGAAGTAATGAATTAATACCTGAAAAGAATAAAATAAAATACATATACCATCTAAAGAGCATTTATACTGGAATTATATGCAGTTATTATAATAAATTATACCTCCACGATGCCGTATGGATGTAAGTCTGGAATAATATGTTACGAAAAATGTATCAAAATTGTAAGTATCTTTATTTTACTCAATTTAACCTTAAATATTTGTCCGCAGATAGCCTGATGATGGCCACATTGCCGAGATAGGCCAATTGCTATATTAATAAACAGTTTTTAACATATATTAAGTGAAGCAGCATTTTCGCATTACTTATATTAACGATTATCTATGAATATCAGTAACTACTCTTGGCTTGTACCCCGTAGCGATAGCATCTTGCAGAAGAGAGCTGTATTTTATCATTTTATTAGGCCGCCATTATGTGGATTTTGTATTATCTTCAAAATTGCCTAAATAGCAACTTATTTTCAAGAAACGTTTCACCCCCTATTTCACCCTCTTATGGACACAATATCGAAAAAATCTCTTCTTAACCCCTTAATGGCCAATGTCGCGAATCGCATCTTACCGTTGTGATGCTTATAAATGGAAGGATAAGTGGTTTTCAATGCCAGTTCTGATAGATGCCGAATCTACAAAAAGCTGATAATGTTTATAACACGTGTTGCCACCTCTCTGGATGGTGCAGGGACTGCTACAGCAGTTTGATGTTCGCGCATTTGGTTATGAGACAGACATACGAAATTATCGTCTTGTTTTGGAGAATTGCGGTAGAATAAAGAGCTAGTTTTGGTTCTGAAATTATTAATGTATTCTTTAGTATCTGTGGCGTTACGTAAATCACATTTTAATGTAATAATGGTGTTGAAAGTACAAGTAAATTTTAAAATACGGCTTGTGTAAAATATGCATCATTGGGCATTTGCGTACTTTTGTGTGCCCATGTAACAAAGTGTAAATGGATAGTTCTTTCGATGTACAGTACCAAAATTCTTCAGATGCAAATTATGGATCTTTTAATTGTCAATTGCTGGTTGTTATAAGGCGGGTCAGTGAAAGCCTCCAAATTCCCCATAATGAACAAAATGTCCTTCTGGAATTCAATTCTAGACTGGCAGAGGCACTCTGCAAACAGGGAAACGATATAACAAAGAAAAAGAGAGGTAGGCCTTCAACCAGTATACAGACTGAACTGCAACGTAAGAAGCATCGGGGTCCAGCAAAATCTTTTCCAGATAGGACTACCCGCACTGATGCAGTAGGTCATTGGCCTAAAGATTCAGGAACAAGACAAAGATGTAAAAAGCAAACTGTAGAAGGAAGGCAGCGTTTATTTGTTGCAAATGTAACGTTAATCTCTGTTTTAACAAGTGGAAAAACTGTTTCCGCGAATTTCATTAATAGGGTTACATGCAATATGTATAGTCAAATTGAAATCAGCAATGTAATTTCGATTTTTAGTTATAGACGTTCAATTTGTAGTAACCTAATGTCACACATTGTACCATTAAAATGATAAATGAAATGTTGTACCAGATGAAGTCTTATAAGTGTTTACTTTCTCAAATGCCCGTTGTAGCAAATACACGACCTACCTAATTACACCAGTTCAGTACACATCACATATTTGACATTATATAATTTCTAGCATATGTTCACTGGTAACAAAATATGATTTTTTGATTTTCTGTGTCATGTAAAAATTAATTCGGGTAATAAGGGGTTAAATTACACCCACAAAGTAATATCAACGCCCTCTACAAATTTGAAGTGGTTTGGGCTGGGCGATGATGAGTCAGTCAGTCAGTAGTTAGTCGGGACATTGCCTTTTATATACAGAGATTACTTTATGAAGTAAAACTTACCAGGCGTTGAATTAAACTGCGTCGGCAAATGTGACCATAGGGCCTGCTTTTCTTTCACGCTGCAGCCGACAGTTTTCTTGTTTTCGATTACTGCAGCATTGGCCCCGACCAATTCCAAAAGTATACCTATTTCGAACTTGGGAAAATTCAGTGTCCTTACAACGCCCGTATCGGTAGGCAAACTTCACGGAATCATAAAGCAAAAAGCACGCAACATTCAAGCCATTCACCAAAGATTAAAAATAATAAGACTTGTACGAATGTTTCAATTAACACCTTTGCATCTCTTGGGTGCTTTCCATTGCATTACACGGACTTGACCGCCTTCACCTGTATGATTGGTTGACTACGGTTTGCTGACCGACGGTTAACGCTGGTGCACTGCAGAGACGTTGTAACCGCCGTTTACTTTTAACTGTGTTCTCGAAACCTCTGATGAGCTTGCCTTTTGACCGAGATTGGTGCAATCGGTCATAAGTGGTTGTAACGATACAATAGAATTTTTACTTTTTTGTTTCTCTTTTTTTGACCATCGATGCTTATCGCCTCCGGTTCCCTCTGGCTCGCAATATGACTGACTTAATTTCGTTCGTCATTTTTTTACTTCCGGACAAGCGAGAAGACGGAACCGATCGTAGTTTTGTATCACTCTGTTGTCTGAGTTCTTTATGTTCAGACGTCTTCCATTCAAGTATACATTCAATGTAAGTAATTGTAATGCAAGTTGTTGCTAAAAATATATTACTTAAATTTAAAATCATCCCCTCGCTTTGGCTTTTATTCAAATTAATCCCTCCAAGTCAAGTATTTATTTTCTAATGTTATCAGCTCCTCGACGTCCGTAATAGTTTAATGTTCAGACGCCTTTACGATCGCTTTGCATGTCTTTAAAATTTCACTCACTATTAGTCATTCTTATATAATACCTTGCTTGATTTCAGAACCTGCAATCACTTCTTTTGTAATATCCATCTTGGGTGTGCAGCCGGATACCGTCGTTTACTTGACGACGGTATCCGGCTGCACACCCGAGATGAATATTATCAGTTACTATGCCGGGAAGGTCTACGCAACCACACTTCTTTTGTAATTTTACGAAGTCCGATCATTTTTTTTATCTTTCTATCATTACCATTAACTTCATGTTTCATCCACGGTAATACAACAATGAAAAGCGAAGTGAACTGTCTGAGCATTAGTCTAGTACGGAAAGAAAGTATCTCGAACATTCTCATATTAAATAAGAAAAGATTAAAATTTTCAGCTTCTGCAGTAGGAAGCAGAGGATCCAGCTAGATGCTTTCCGCCGTTGCTTCGTGTGGTGCCCTACTTTAACATTCAATCCGCGGTGTATTTGGCTTAATGTTTATAAATGTTAAATTGTGCTATGTTTTAACTAAATTTTTCCAAAAGTCAGAATTTCGATACAACCAATACTTTGTCCAAATTAAATAGCGGAATCAATTTAACAACTTATGGCATCTTACGAAAGCAAGATTGGGTTCAGATGGATGTAGGTTGCAGAATTGATGAGGCTTGAAAGCATTGGGTAGCGAGGATAGTTACATTAATTGGATTGAAGACCACGGCACAGAGATAATACATGAATAACACGAGAGTAATTAAACGTTTAATTTTTTTTCCTGTCTGTTTTACAGCTGGAATGAGACCACATTTTCCAGTGCAAATAAAATTTGATATTTGCTTCAAGCTATGTTTACAATACCTGACTTGAGCAGAGTGGTCGCTAAGATCCCGTACCTGAAAAGAGAAAATTTAGTCGTAAATGTTGTATTTAGAATATTGCAGATGAATGTTTTACATGAGCAAACTTATTATTTTACATGAAGTTAAATTCCATTATCCTACGATTGAAAATATGTCGGGCTTCGAAACTACTTACAAATATCATTCACCTTCATGCTGTATTTATCATTCTTTTCAGTTGAATCAATACATCTTAATAAATATATTTTCGTGGATAACTGCCATATCCAAGCCTTATTAGTCGATTTCAGTTTGCCACCTTATGTTTATGACATTGTGAATGTTACTTTGCCGTTTGTGCCTGTGACTGATACGGAAACAGTGACCGGTGAAAATAAATTATCTGGATTAAACTGGGGTGGTACGTTGTGGGGTCAAAGAAAATACTCTTTTTTTGTTTTAGTTTTTGCATATTTCACCCGAGAAAATATATAACATAGTAGCTTTAGAAGGAATAAATTTGAAACAATTGAATATAAAAAAGTTTAATCAAGATTATTGAAAAATACATAAACTATTGTGATACCCTGAAATTTTTCAAATTACCCACCTTCAGTAATTCAATTTCAAAAATGAAAATCGTGTTACACCATTAAGTGAAGTAGCTTAACCCTGCCTGCGCCATTTAATGTGTGGATTGTGTAGCTCGTCATCTGTTGTAGGTACCAAGCCCAGATGAAGTCACGCCAAAACCAGAATGATGACATACTTCTCAAAGCAAGTATTTCGAAGTAATAGTCTCCCAGTCGGATCTCTGGGGGAAGACGTTTTGAGAAGAAGGTGAGAAAGAAGGAGTGAAGCGCAGAATCAGAGTCGGAACTTGAAACATAAGGACAATGAAAGAAAAACGGTCTTATCTCCAAGAAAAAGTTGAATTAACGTACAAAACAAAATTATTAGTAAAATGCCTAAAACATTTTTGTGTATCTAGAAACATCACAAACACTTTAGATATTTAGCTAATTCAATATTTTTAGTGGTCGTAAATGGAAAAACTTATACTGGAAGCAAAGGAAAGATGTTTTAACATTTTTACTGAGCGAATTACTTCGACAATCTGTATTACCTTGCCCATTTAATCGAAGAATTCTGTTACGGCGTAATGTTAAATTTGCAAAAATTATTACCAGAAATGACAAATATCAGCGTATACGAAATTAAATTTCTAACGGTTTCTATTAAATGAAATTACATGTATTTAAATTTTTATTTTTCATTTGGAGTACCCGTTTTTTAGTTTCAGACGTTGAAGCCAACATTTCAGCCAATTTCATAAAAATGAACATTCTTTGAAAACTGGTTTCGGCCAAATGGCTGTACCGATTTTGACATGTGAATAGATAATTCGTCTTAATATTTACTGCTCTTCTTTTGGTAAGGTTAACATCTTCAGTAGGTTGCGTAATTTATGGGTAATAGGCAAAAATGTATAGAAAATGGATTCGAACCCAGGACGTTGTACCTACCAGGCAAGTGTTATAACCACTAAGGCACCACGACCTGGCGGATATGACAATTGCACGGACTGTCTTGGAGCACGTCTCTTTCACAATACAACAATTCTGTCTTATTTTCCCCTATATGAATATGTATCAACATTGCTGCGGGTCTGCAGTAGCGAAATAATAGCACAGCAATAAACATTAATGGGAACGATCAAGCCCCGTATCTCAGACACAGATGAATGAATATCAAATAATAAAGCAGTGATCAGAATCATTTTTGACGGTATATTTAACAAAGATATTGAATTGAAGGAGACGCATTGAATTAAAATTTGTGCGCCAGCAAGGATTCGAACCCAGGACCTTGTGCTTAGTAGGCAATTGATATAGCCACTAAGCAAAAAAAATGTTTGTCAAGCTTACGGGACTTAACTGCGGGGTTATCAGTCCCTAAACTTACAAACTACTTATGAACTACTTACAAACTAGGACGGCACAAATATCCATGCCCGAGGGGGGATTCGAACCCCCGACCGTAGTGGCCGTGCTGACTATGACTAGCCACTAAGCCACCGCTACCTAATAGATACGAAGTTGAAGTTTGTGTTGCAGAGGAAAACGTGCCGTAAGATCGTCCGTGTCTCGCTGTATGCATTATGTCGTGGTGGCTTACTGATTATATCAGTTGTCTACCGAACAGGAGAATCTGGGTTTGAATCCTGCCCACGTCACAAATTGTAATTAAAGGCCTCTTCTTCACACAACATCTTTGATATATATGTCCCTGGACACTGATTTATTATTTTATATAGGGCCTATACACTATATATAAAGGGTGAGTCACCTGAAATTACCGCTGGATATATTTCGTATTCGTAAACCACATCAAATACTGACGAACCGATTCCACAGACCGAACGTGAGGAGAGGAGCTAGTGTAATTAGTTACTACAAAACATAAAAAAATGAACGGAAATATGATTTTAAACACAAACCTACGTTTTTTTAAAAAAATGGAACCCCGTTAGTTTTGTTAGCACATCTGAACATATAAACAAATACGTAATCAGTGCCGTTAGTTGTATTGTAAAATGTTAATTACATCCGGAGATATTGCAACCTAAAGTTGACGCTTGAGTACCAATCCTCCGCTGTTCGATCGTGTGTATCGGAGAGCCGCGAATTAAGTAGGGATCCAAAGGGAACGGTGATGTACCTTACAATTAAATGTCCAGCTGGAAACACGTCGACGTATGTGGTATCTACATCTACATCTACATCGATACTCTGCAAATCACATTTAAGTGCCTGGCAGAGGGTTCATTAACCACCTTCATAACTTTTCTCTACCGTTCCATTCTCTAATAGCGCGCGGGAAGAAAGAACACCTAAATCGTTCCGTTTTCGATCTGATTTCTCTTATTTTATTGGGATGGTCATGTCTCCCTAAGTAGGTGGGTGCTAGCAAAATATTTTCACATTCAGAACTAAAAGTCGGTGATTGAAACTTCGCAAACAGATCACGCCGCAATGAATAACGTCTTTCTTTTAATGATTTCCACCCCAATTCGTGCAACATTTCCGTGACGCTTTCCCCCCCGTAACGTGATAAAACAAAACGAGCTGCCCTTCTCTGAACCTTCTCAATATCTTCCGTCAGTCCCACCTGGTGAGGTTCCCACAAGGGGCAACAGTACTCCAAGAGGGGACGCACAAGTGTGATGTAGGCAGTCTCTTTGGTGGAGCTGGTGCATCGTCTAAGCGTTCTGCCAATGAAACGTAACCTTTGGTTCGCCTTCCCCACAATATTTTCTGTGTGTTCTCTCCAGTCAAAGTTGTTCGTAATTGTAACTCCTAGGTATTTGGTAGAATTTACGACCTTAAGGTTTGACTGATTTATCGCGTAATTGACGTTCAGCGGATTTCTTTTAGTGGTCATGTGTATTACTTCACTCTTTTCTTTATTTAGTGTCAATTGACAATTTTCGCACCAAGTAGAAATTTTGTCTAAATCGCTTTGCAGTTGCTTTTGATCCTCTGTTGACTTCACTAACCGATAAACGACAGCATCATCCGCGAACAGTCTAAGGGAGCTCTTCAGATTGTCTCCTAAGTCGTTTATAAACACGAGGAAGAGTAGGGGGCCAATAACGCTTCCCTGTGGAACGCCAGATATCACTTCTGTTTTACTCGATGACTTACCGTCAATTACAACGAACTGTGTCCTTTCTGATAGGAAATCGTGAATCCAATCGCACAATTGGGGAGATATTCCATAAGCACGCAATTTCATTAGAAGCCGCTTGTGGGGTACAGTATCAAAAGCCTTCCGGAAATCCAGAAATATGGAATCGATTTGAGATCCCTTTCGATGGCACTTAACACTTCATGTGAATAAAGGGCAAGCTGTGTTTCGCAAGAGCGATACTTTCTGAATCCGTGCTGACTATTGGTTAATAGGTCGTTCTCTTCGAGGTAGTTCATAATATTCGAACAAAGTATATGTTCCAAAATCCTACTGCAAATCGACGTCAATGAGATAGGCCTGTAATTTTGGGGATCACTCCTATTGCCTTTCTTGAATATTGGAGTAATTTGGGCAACTTTCCAGTCTTTGGGTACGGATCTTTCGCTGAGTGATCGGTTGTAAATTATAGCTAAGTACGGAGCTATTTCATCAGCATACTCTGAGAGGAATCTAGTTGGTATACAATCTGGCCCGGAAGATTTATTTTTGTTTAGTGACTTAAGTTGTTTTACTACTCCAGGAACATCTACTTCTAAGTTTCGCATGCTGGCAGCTGTTCTTGGATTGAATACTGGAGTGTTCACTTCGTCTTCTTTGGTGAAAGAATTTCGGAAAGCTGTGTTTAGTAATTCTGCCTTAGCAGTACTGTTGTCGGTAGTATTACCATTGCTATCGCGTAGTGAAGGTATTGTTTGTGTTTTGCCGCTAGTGTACTTCACATATGACCAGAATCAGCATGATGGTACACCTGCACATTCCGCAATTAACACTAGGCTGACCCTTGACAGGAGGTTCGACGGGCGTTTCATAGGACGTGGAGGACGCATACATTGACCAGCCCGTTCTCCTGCTCTTACACCTTTGGACTTCTTTCTGTGGGGTACGTTAAAGGAGAATGTGTACCGTGATGTGCCGACAACCCCAGAGATATGAAACAATGTATTTTGGCAGCCTGCGGCGACATTAAAACAGATGTACTAAGGCGTGTACGATATTCATTACGTCATAGATTGCAATTGTTTGCAGCAAATGATGGCCACCACTTTGAACATCTATTGGTCTGATATGTCGGGACACACTCTATTCCACTCCGTAAACGGAAACCACGTGTGTACGTGTACCTCACCCCTCATGGTAATGTGCATGTGCGTCAGTGAAAAAGACCAATAAAGGTGTTAGCATGTGGACGTAATGTCCTGTTCTAGTCTTTTCTGTACCTAAGGTACATCACCGTTCCCTTTGGATCCCTACTTAATTCGGAGCTCTCCGATACACACGATCGAACAGCGGAGGAGTAGTAGTCAAGCGTCAACTTTAGGTTACAATATCTCCGGATGTAATTAACATTTTACAATGCAACAAACGGCACTGATTACCTATTTGTTTATATGTTCAGATGTGCTAACAAAACTAACGGGGTTCCATTTAAAAGAAACGTAGGTTTGTGTTAAAAAACATACTTCTGTGCTTTTTTATGGTTTGTATAAACCATTTACACTAGCCCCTCTCCTCACGTTCGGTCTGTGGAATCGGTTCGTCAGTATTTGATGTGGTTTACGAAATATATCCAGCGCTAATGTTAGGTGACTCACCCTGTATATCGCCTGTGTCTGAGGTTCCCATAACATTCATTGTTGGGCTGCTATTCCGCTGTTGGAAAACCTCGGCAATGTAGATACATATTCATATGGGGGAACATGAGGCAAAACTGAAGTTTGTGTTGTGGAGAGAGATGTGCTTTAAGACAGTCCGTTCAATCGTCGAATACATTAGGACGCGGTGGCTTGGAAGTTACGCGCTTACCTGGTCAGCAGGAGATCCCGGGTTCGAATCGCACCCGCAGCTCAAATTTTAATTCAATTCAATATTTCCGGACGATAATATTGAGGAACTGAGTAATGACAAATGATCGTCGATTGACTGTGGGCTTGATAGCGGATGAACTACAGCTTAAGTGTGAATCCGTGCGACAGATCCTTGAGCCGTCGGCACACGGAGCGTGTATCTGAACGAGTGTGGCCAACGTGGCGAGTTTCTGACGTCACAGCGTGCGAACCGCACATTGGCGAGGCTTTCCCAACGTGTGGGGCAGTTTCAAGCATGTCAGATATTCTCAACGAGCGTCTGAACGATCACCAATAAGGTAGGAGAACGCCCCCGACGTTACACCACGTGGCTATCCGGGGAGGGGGGCAGATCTTTTCGGTAGAGAGACGAAGACGCCATGTTGGCCGTCGTAGTTCGTGCTTTTTAAGTATATAACTTAGGTCTTATGAATGTATGACATTTCAAGGCAAGTAAAAGTAAATGAGTAAATTGAGAATCTCTCGGAAACCGACAATTAAGATACTATTTGTTGAAATAAATGACTGGAAACAACAGATGCGTGGTTAAAAACATTCCGTATTATAGTAATCTGCCGTTTTAAGGCAAGGCGGACTGAAGATCTATCAACACGAATAGTTCTTTGTATCATTTTTGTAATTACATGTCAACAACCGACATATCAACCAGTAGCATATACGACACGTCTAATACTGTAGGCGAGGATAGATTGGTAATGTAACTGGCTGTAGCGTAGGGGGTGCGGTGTTGGTTCAAGGCTCCACATAAGCAAATATTTTTTTCTTATTTTATTCGGTTTTCTGATAGACTCAAAAGAGTACCCTATAAAGTTCTTAGAAGAATACTGCATAATATTCGATGCTACGTAAAAATAAGTGCGCACCCTCTGAGGTGTGAGTTTGTTGGATTCGTTTTATGAACAAGACAGTTTGCACCTCACTTAGAGTAAAATACTCACTTATTGTTTCACGTATTGCATTTTACAAGTTTTGTGTCCCAGCCTCGTCGCAGCTTTTGTGTCTCGTCCGCAGCTTGTCGTAGGTGTATGTGGCCGAGTAGAAAGAAACCGACACAGGAATAAAGGTAGCACGCTTGTGCAAGTACGGAGATGAGCAGCCAGTGGGACAGCAGAAACTAGAAACACCAGAGTAAATTAGAACGAGATATATATTTCATGGAGTCTTGGTAATACTTAACTTTTACATAGTTCTTGACTGCAGAATGCTGACACATAGTTTAGATAGAGGCCCGCCTACTAATTCCTAGTGCCTATCCGATAGCCAAGTCTTTACTGGTGCCTATCTGATTCCGAAGTGTTAACTGGTTCCTATCTCAGTCCCAAGTGAACGATGTCGTTCAGTGGTGGCCACGAGCGGAGTTGTAGCAGAGGGCGATCGTGGCTGACGTCGTAAGAACGCCGCGCCGTGCGTGCATGGCGGCGCGCGGCGAAAGTACGTGGCGCGCACTTCATACTTGTGCGACACCACAACAAGTTCTTAACATTCTTCTACTGAATAGTAACATTGACCGTGGAAGCATCATCTTTTAAGATGTACTAAAAGGCGAGACTCCTGGAATAATCTTTGTGTTGTGAAGGCCTATTCTAATTTTATATCGCACAGTTTGTCATGAAACTTGTATTAATCGCTTCACTTATTGACATAAAATGCAATTTTTATAAGTGTCTTTTGTTCATAGATGTTCCGTTGTTATTTATTTGGGACTATCATAGAACGAATATAAGTACAAGCGCGGAAATAGGCGGTTCATTAGACGTATAGCAGGAATTCCACTCTTTTGATTTGGCAAACAGTGTGATTCCAGCAACTGATACCGCCGACAACTGTCGCTGGAGCGCGCTGCGGTCGCGTGTAGCTCGTTGAGGCACACGCCTCGTATGCTCAAGTTGCGCCGTCTCCGAGCGTTCAGCCGCAAGTTGGACTCGGCACGTTGACCACACACGTTCAGACACACGCTCCGTGTGCCGACGGCTTTACCAAGAAGTTAGGGGGGAATGTGTTTTCCTGTGCCCCATCACATGACTGACCATGAAAAGCAGGTACGTTCAGAGGCTTCAGATGTGCAGAATCATAGAGTAAGTCGTTATTCGTTCAGAGGAACGCACCCGCTGCACAAGCAGTTTCGAGAGTGATCAGAATCGACGCCGCGCAAGTGATCATGTCCTCAGGGCTGGACAGAAATTTGGCGCCCACTCGCGTGGCTATTGCGGCTGTGCCGTCTGGACCGCAGTGTCCGTCGAGTGTGTGAAGGTCGGCAGCTGCGGCCGCTTCCCACAGCCACTGTGCCAAAGTGGGCGGCGTGGCCGTCATTTGGCGGCGTGCCGGCTGCCGGCGCTCTTGTCCGCCAGAATAGCGCGCCGTAGGGGACACCAGCAGCTGCCTTCCGCGTATTACGCTCTCCTCCAGGCAGGAGCGTTTACACAGGCCGCAACACTCCATTCTAGACTTGCGCATAATAGTTCGCGATCGGGAGCGCTCACTTTAGTTCGCAGCTCGGCCTCGATATAGTTTTCTCTTTTAGTTCGTCCGCTTCCAGTGACGGCTGAGCGGCGTGGTCTGCGCATGCAGGTGGAGGGAAAGTTCCCCCACCTAGCTCCTTCATGCGCTTGCCACTTGAGCCGCTGACGATATCACGCAAACCAAAAGAAACAGTTTGTGGATAATTTCTCGCGTTTAAGTTTGGAGTTATCTCTATATCTTGGCATTATGGAATTTATTAGTCAGATATTGCAGAGTGCAGAACACATCAAAACAGAAATTTTGTAGCACTGAACTACGTGATCTAGCAGGAAGACGCTAATCTCGAAATCAGCAAAAGCAAACACGTGATTTTTAATTCTGTTCGAGAGCTATCGCGCATATTTTAGTTCGCGACCTATCGCGCATGTTTTAGTTCGCGACCTATCGCGCATGTTTTAGTTCGCGACCTATCGCGCATGTTTTAGTTCACGACCGGTAGCTCTCCTTTTAGTTCGCAGCTCGGCCGCGAAGTAAGTTGCTCTTTTTAGTTCGTCCGCTCGTTTTGGCTTTTGCTACCGCTACTACAACTACAGCTGAGCTGCATCTCAGCTCGAAATGACGGCAACTGACAGAAGGGCATCACGCGCCCTCTCGCTGTTACCCATCAGTCTTCGTAAAATGAGCGGACGAACTAAGAGGAGAGGGATCTGCGAACTAGTTCGCGTAGTTCGCCTGTGGGAGCGCTCTTCCGAACTTGTTCGTTCGCGAAATACACAAGACTAGTGCATTCCTACAAGGCGGAAATAAATCTACCGTGCTTTGCTCAAAGTGGGAGCAGACCGATCTACTTCGACACGATATGATACTTCGACAAAATTGCAACATGGCAACAGCCGACAGTAAAAATTATTACGTCTCTTAGGTTTTCCATATTCACTAAATATTTACCATCAAGCAATGCACATGGAATACACCGAAGAGCCAAATGCCGCGAAACCACGCGACATGGAGTAATGTCTGAAGTATTGCAGGTACGTCCATGAATCAGTAGAGTACTAGGAAGTGAAGATCTAATCTGATTGGCACTTTACAAGTCATCCCAGAATTGCTCAGTAGTCTTGGGTAGTTCGCGAACGAACTATTTCGGAAGAGCTCTCCCACAGGCGAACTACGCGAACGAGTTCGCAGATCCCTCGCCACTTAGTTCGTCCACTTCTTTTCCGAAGACTGACGGGAAACAGCGAGAGGACGCGAGAGCGCGCAGAATGGCGTGATTCCCCCTTGCCAGTTGCCGTCATTTCGAGCTGAGATATAGCTCAGCTGTAGTTTAATAGTAGTAGCAAAAGCCAAAATGAGCGGACGAACTAAAAAGAGCGACCTACTATGCGGCCGAGCTGCGAACACTAAGGAGAGCTACCGGTCGCGAACTGAAATATGCGCCATAGGTCGCGAACTGAAATATGCGCCATAGGTCGCGAACTGAAATATGCGCCATAGGTCGCGAACTGAAATATGCGCCATAGGTCGCGAACTGAAATATGCGCCATAGGTCGCGAACTGAAATATGCGCCATAGGTCGCGAACTGAAATATGCGCCATAGGTCGCGAACTGAAATATGCGCCATAGGTCGCGAACTGAAATGTGCGCCATAGGTCGCGAACTGAAATGTGCGCCATAGGTCGGGAACTGAAATGTGCGCGATAGGTCGGGAACTGAAATGTGCGCGATAGGTCGGGAACTGAAATGTGCGCCATAGGTCGCGAACTGAAATGTGCGCCATAGGTCGCGAACTAAAATGTGCGCGATAGGTCGGGAACTAAAATGTGCGCGATAGGTCGGGAACTAAATTATGGGTCGCGAAGAGAGCCATTTCAAGGTTAGCGTCTGCCTGCTAGATTACATAGTTCAGTGCTACAAAATTTCTGTGTTGAAGTATTCTGCACTCTGCAATATCTCACTAATAAATTCCATAATGCCAAGATATAGAGATAACTCTAAACTTCGCCAGAAACTATCCACAAACTGTTTCTTTTGGTTTTCGTGATATCGTTAGCGGCTCAAGTATCAAGCGCATGAAGCAGCTAGGTGAGGAACTTCCCCCTCCACCTGCATGCGCGGACCACGCCGCTCAACCGTCACAGAACCGCGAACTAAAGTGAGCGCTCCCGATCGCGAACTGTTATGCGCTAGTCTATTGCTTGTAATGTTCTGCTGTGGTATAGCTATACGCCACAACGACGGCGGTCTGTGCAAGTCTCCGCACAAGTAGAAGACGAGCGATAACTCGCTCCGCAGTACTTCGGCCGCCGGTGGCGGCCGCAGTCTCGTTACCCCCCCCCCCCCCCCGCCTGTTTCGCTCGCGTCGGCCAATAGGAGAAGAGGGCTCACTAAGGCCCAATTCACACAGAACTGGCGCGGCGCGGACGCCTGGCTAGGACGTGGCAGTGTCACGCGCCACCTCCACGTTAATAAATGCAGCAGTTCAGTTCACACAGACGGACGTGGCGGGACGCGCCGCGGCCGTTTGCCGCCACCAGTGGCGCAGCGAAAGGGCGCGTACAGGTGGCGCGCCGCAGTTTCTCTAATTCAGGTTAAAAGTGGTGTGTGTGTGTGTGTGTGTGTGTGTGTGTGTGTGTGTGTTTTGTAATGAATAGTAGTATGTGTTTGTGGGGCGAGCGTGTCGCTGTTTTTGTTAAGAGACCGTCCCCGCTAAAATTCCCAAATAAATGCCCCGTTGTGGTTTTGGTTAAAAAATAATTTGACTAAGCAATGAGACTTAGTACCTTCCTTTGCCCTGTTAGAATAAATTGCAACTGACACGGGACGCAATGATCTTACGTAAATGTGGTTTAGTTTGATGCGCAACGGATAACACTTTAAATTGTACAGTTGTTAATAAGTCAACAGTAATTAAACTCGTAATTGGTCTACACATTAATCTCGTGTGTGATAAACAATGTGAGCAAATGAAATGTTGAGATCTGTTAGCGTGCACCATATACCAGCAACAAGACTATAGCTGTATAATTCGACTGCGGGAGCGAACAGAAAGTGCTACTACAGTGATAATTTTGCTACTTGAATTAACAGGATGCCAAACAAGGATATTTGATATTAATTGGATATCAAGATCACTGCACTTGATAATGTGTCTATTTGTACAACAATTACCATACAAATTCAATGTAATAAAAATGTTCTACAAATCTGATAAAGATTTCAAGTATCACACACTGCAAATATGTCTCATCTCTTTACGTGATCTACTTCTCTTCTAATCAAACAAATCACTTTAACTGTTACTAACATTAACTATCTTAACAATCTGAACTTTCATTGAGACTGAGGAAATCTTTAACTATGATCTTTACTGCAATTATGAACAAACTACTTCCTGCTCTCATTAATAGACCAACTGATCATCACAAAATGCCTACACTGAACTGTTCTAATTAGCATACAAATTTACAAACACAATAACTATGCAACTCTATCATAAGAAACAATGATCAGAACGGATAGCAATTCAAATTGGTGAAAGGAACGAGGAACTGGTAAAATGACACAGGGATAAATGATAAATGCGAGCTGAATTAAACAGTATTCATTACCCAAAAGACAAACAGCTACAATATAGGCTACATACAGGCTACCATACATAACAATAGAAAAGTACAAGTTTACCTTATTTGAGACAAATTTCCATAGAAAATTTTGAATCTGCAGACTTGGCTGCGACTCTTCGAAACTGAATTTTTACTCTTCGAGTCTAACACACACAGACTAACCCGACATTATCCTGCACGAAGGTCACACACCTACTCCTCTCTACACGAAGGTCACATCTCGACCCTTTAAACGCAACAACTTTGAGTGCAAGACACACTCCAAAGATAAAACAAAGTCTTTGGTTGACAGCAAAGATATGAAAATGAGTACAGTATGTTATATCGATTAGTGAAATGGTACAAAATATACATAAATTTGTTTTCTGCAGAATTATAGCTTTGGTTTTTGTAACAAAACATGCTCAATGCTCAATGCTCTGACAGGCGAAAATTATGTGAAAATTATATTGCGTACTCCTTTCAAAGTTTCAAAATGCGAGACGATTTCGAGTGTAACGTCAAGTTTTGTGATATAATACAAAGGTATCCGCAAATGAACGATCATAATCGTTCAGACTACTGCAATCGTAGTGTGCAGGACAAAGCCTGGCAGAACATCGCTGGAGAACTAAATGAAACAGGTTAGTCACTGCATCCGAATATTAATATTATTGTACTGATGATACATAAGTGACTCGTTCGTCCGAACAACGCTGTAATTAATGAGAGCATAATTTTCAGGCGAAAAAAATGTTTTCTTTTTATCTATTTAGGGTTTCTTGATGCAAACACTATATACGAGTTAAAACGTCATTCTGCCTATTTTTTAACAGTTCTTACGTTGTTTTTGTTATCTTTGTGAGAAAATACTCTTTTTTCCTAGATGAACAATTTGCATTGCTGTAATTCATATAGGCTACACCATGTGAATTATATCACCACCAAATGTGTATACCGCATATTTGTTATAAACTTAAGACTTTAGGCAAAATTCTCGTATGTTTTCAAACAATATTCACTTTTGCCTCTTACCTCGTACAAACGATGAAATTCTCGAATGCGTACGAGAATTCTCGCATGCGTACGAGAATTCTTGTGCATATCAGAGCCCTGTTGTATAATAATGTTCTTGCGCTTCGCTTTATTGTTCGTCTTCACAAAAAATGTATTTGGAGCGACAGTGGTGCTAAAATAACATGAGTGTAACACAATGTAGAAACACTTTTGAGACATTCTGTAAAAATTCTGGAAACGGTCAGGATAAATATTCAGCTCCATGACATAGAATATGCCGTGTTTCCTCCCTGTTTCAACCATAATGGATGTACCCAATCTTCTGCGCTGATGAAAATTTTGTGTCCCAGCCTCGTCGCCGCTTTTGTGTCTCGTTTCCGCTGTAGGTGTCGGTGACAAAGTAGAAAAGTACCGACACAGGAATAAAGGGTGCACGCTTGTGCAGGTACGAAGGTGAGCAGCCAGTGGGACAGCAGAAACTAGAAACACTAGAGTAAATTAGAACGAGATATATATATTGCACAGAATTTATACAGTACTTAACTTTTACATAGCTCAGTACTGCTGAGTGCTGATACATAGTTGAGCTAGAGGCCTGCCTAGTGCCTATCTCATTCCGAAGTGTTAACTGGTTCCTATCTCAGTCCTAAGTGAACGATGTCGTTCAGTCGTGGACACGAGCGGAGTTGTAGCAGAGGGCGCTCGTGGCTGACGTAGTAAGAACGCCGCGCCGTGCGTGCATGGCGGCGCGCGGCGAAAGTAGGTGGCGCGCACTTTGGTCTTGTGCGACACCACAGAAAATTCAGTAACTGCAAAAGATCCAGCGCGTCGCTTTTGAGACAGTCAGCGCCCTGCACCTGCAGTGTGCACTGCTCACGTCCCGCCCGTGCGGCGTCGCTGCCTCTCCACCGGCGTCCGCGTCACGCCAACTCTGTGTGAATTGGGCCTAAGATATGCCGGCGCAGCATACAACCACAGTCAGTAGATTATGTGTATCCATTCTTGTGGGTAGAAGTGGGACGTCGGTTGGTCAGTTCAGTTCTTTCAAAAAATCTTCCAACAGCCGTTCACGTTATAATTTCATTTAGGCGACTAGTTTCAGAACATCAGTTGTACCATCTTCAGGTCCCAATAGTGAAATTTGGATAACCTCCTCCAATTCATAAGGTGGGGCCTCAACTAGCATCCGTTTTACCAACCTCCAGTATGTGTCAACACTGCATCCATGAACTGTTGCAGTGTTGACACATACTGGAGGTAGGTAAAATGGATGCTAGTTGAGGTCCAACCTTATGAATTGGGGGAGCTTATCCAAATATTCACTATTGAGGCCTGAAGATGGTACAATTGATGTACCGAAACTAGTCGCCTAAATAAAATTATAACGTAAATGGCTGTTGGAAATTGTTTTGCAAGAACAGTCAGTAGACGAGTATAGCCGTCAGTATGAAGCAGATCTATAGTCGTTGTCACGTACGAAGGCGGCCCGGTTTTCAGCCATTCTGCGCATCCCCCTCCATTACCACACTGGTAACCAATAATATTCATTCTGCATTCTGCATGTGCGTGGCTGGCCGAGAGTTTCGCAATGTTTCTCCGGCAGGCTCAACTGTTGTCGCTCAGCCGTAGCTCCTCCTTCCCCTATAGCTCCGCCTCTATGTGCAGAAGTGCCTTCTTACATGACGCGAACTACATGAGTGCTACAGTTCCAGCAGAATCTTCTACAGCGAGCCAGCAGTCGACGTTAGCACAAGCCGGAGCACTACTGTTGACTAATGAGGAGATAATGGCAGAACTGTTTTGTAGCCAGGAAGAAAGTGTACCACAAGCACAACATAAAATTTGAGTACTGTATTCTTTTCATCTAAAAAATGAAAATAAAGAAATTTAAAAAAATGGAACAGTGGGAACGGGAGGGTTCACCTACCGTGTACGTAATACTGTGAGAAACGAATCTAAGTTTTTCATTTTTACGTTTCTTTTTCTCACTACATATTTCATCAGCTCATTTACAGATTATACAAAATGTGAATATATAGCCAAATAAGGAATAAACGAGAAAACATTGTTTAGTGAGTTCAGTTTCAACTTTACTTTGTATGAAACTGCGCATAACAATTTGCATTTTGTTGTGTTTTTCTTGCACTGGCCACATCTTCGTTGTCTCAAAATATGTCATCTTTGTTGTTATCACAGGCATGTATTGTTCACAATTCTTTCAAATCTTCCCCTTGACATTGCTTTTGACACAGCTAGATTATGTCAATGTTCGTTTATTTCCCAATACATTCTATATCTTAGTAAAAGGTTGTAACCTGTCAGAAGAAATATGGTCAACAATACTGTTATTTCTTCACTTGACACATTGAATGTTGTATCTTCCTGCTGATGAGCGTAAATATTTGTGTAATTGGCTAGCAAGTCCACAATAATGTCATCATAAAACAGTTCATATAGCTGTACTGGTAACACTGCTTCCGTCAAATATTGTGGAAGCATTCTTTCTTTATCTGCACTTCATTTATATCATTCTGAGTTCATCTCCTATCAGCCCTCTTTCTTCCGCCGGTAACAGGAATACTATTTGATAGTTAGATGATCTGTACCACTTTCACACTCGTTACCTGAATCTTCATCTGACCACCATGGGCCATCAGGGGGGACTTATGTACAAACCAGCATCAGAAACAAATCAGTATCCTCCTCCAATAATGCTATAATTTCATCGGCAATCAACCTAAAATGCTAGTGCACCCATTAAGTCCCACTGTTTCAAAAACGGAACACTCAACTCTAATGCATATGAACAAATAACTCACGCACTATTGATCCTGTATATATACGTCATATTTAGGAACTGCAATATCGTTATCCACTGCCAAATATATTAGAACTTGCTTCCCCTTTCCTTGTAGTCATTTTTCCATAAACAGCAATTACTACTGCACCAACAATGTTGCTACGCAGATGCTCGCAGCACAACTGCAGTTTTGTGTAAAAGCAAGGAGCATGTAGAAGGCCAGCAGTGTGACAAACTTACCAAAAACTAAAATCCCTATGCGTACAAAAGAAAATTACAAACTTTCGTTCCAAAAATGTGTTAAGCCCTTTCTATACGAGACGTGTAACACGCAAAAGGAAGTCGTTGTCAGTTGTAGCGCCCCTTGCGATAGACAGTCGAACTATAAAGAATCGTTCTAACGGTACGCATCTGTTGTCAACTTACAGCAAATGAATCGCTGCGTTAACATCACTTTTCGAAACTGTATGATATATTGTGATGATTAAAACATTTGTGTTTTAGACTGCCACTGTGAAACTGTATTTAATTGTATTCGTGTAGTTCATGCGTAACTACGTCGTTCACACATGTTAACTTCCTCATTATAAAATGCGATTACATACTTCCAGCACCTGAGGTTTGTGGCGCCTATGTATATGATGAACAAGCTCAGGTGTCTTTACAGAGACCTTTTACTTTGATAAAGCTTAAAGTAATGCTCACCACAAACAAATATTTCATCTGTTAACTACAGCGTGTTTCAGGAAAATAGCAAATATTTTATAAGCTGGGAATAAAGACGATTTGTAGTTAAAATTTCATATAACGTGTGTCCAATTTTTATTGGGTATAGAGATACAGCTCTTGGTATGTACTACAAACTGATTTGGATATTTTGACTGATATTTTCGTCGGTTCTTGGCAAATCACCATATTGACTTATTTAAATAACCGGTTTTCGACGTAGTTTAAAGTCTGAATATGTCCTAGTAAACCGAAAACCGGGTAACTAAGTGGAAATGAAGATACACAAAATTCTACTTTTAAGTAAGTATGATGTACTACCAAGAACCGACGGATAAATCAGTGAAAATTTATTGATTCACATTTGCTCTAAGTTTGTTTAGATTTCATATTAACAGCTATATCTCTGTATTCAATAAAAAGTGTACACAGGTTATATTAAATGTTTAATGCAATTCCTCTGTAGTATCACCTCCTAAAATACTTACGACTGAGTCGAAAAACTACGTTCCTGTGAACGGGAGACAAGTACACATTCTCAAACAAATTCCCGACTTGGCTTCGTTTGTCAGCTGGGTTCCACATTCGGTCGTCTGCGCATGCGCGGAGCACTTCCATACGCGTGAGAATGGGCTCCCTCCTATTAATCCAGTCATCTTGTGCTCAATAGGGCCCCTAGCCGGAAAGTTTTGGGGTAGTTTTGATTTCTTCGATTCCGCATGTTTTTTGGGGTGCTGAATCCAAATCTGCCATTTCCTAACAAAATTTCGTGACGCAACATTGAAAAAAATGCAAAAATTCGAAAAAATAGCATTTTTCGGCGGTTTTCTGCTTATAACTCGGAAACTATCAACTCCGAGTACCAAATTGAAGTCCATAAAATTTCCTACAGATTTCACTATTTATGTTTTGCTGTCAAACGAGGCGTTCCGGCTCAAGCGCTAATTGAAAATTGGCGTATTTTGGCTGTCTCCGCTAAAATCCACTTTTTCCACTCGAGAAGTCTAATTCATTATTAAAAGCTGACATTTAGTGAATTCCTACAAGTTCGAAGTCGTATAGAATGTAGACTGGTATCCACTGCTTCTCCCAGTTCTCTATGCACACCTTCTTTAGATCATATATGTAAAGTTATACGAAATTAAAAAAAGAAATTACATGAAGTTCAAAATTATTAATAAAATCAGAAATTGTACAAATTGTCACAGAAAGTTGAAATTCCGAACAAAATTTTGAAAATTTTATACATATTACTTCATTGTATTACACAGAATACATTATTATGTGCATCAATTATATATGCCGCTGTCGTTTCCAAGAGGGTCCTGCCTGAGGTCCTTCGAAGGCGGTGGGTCCTGGCATAGGTGCAGGTTGTTCTGTCGCCAGTGTTCGGGCTACTTCATCTGGAAAATGAAGGACGTGGGTGAGAAATCAATGACCAGTGAACATATCTCAAGGAGAATTGTTACGAAATAGATATTCCGTCTACTAGCGATCGTATGCGTGCATCTTGTGCAAGTGGACGCGTCTACACTGTACGCGGACGGCTTGACCGGTGCATCATGGGTAATCTCGTAAGCTCTCACTTGCCGTGTAGAAAGGGCTTTAAGTTGAATGGGTCGTTTGAGTACGCGTAAGCGAAAGATCTGTGTGCTTCGCTTATCACAAATAGTGACGGAAAGAACGCGTGTACAAGTGTTCGACGAGGGTGGGATGTATATGTCGCTTGTGTGGAAAGAGGTTCTCGAAACGGCTCGCGCAAACAATGAAGTTGCGCTCTCACCGCCCTTGTACGAGAGCTGCAGTTTCCGAGTGGTTCATTTATCGTCTTCTGTTTCACGGATAATAAACATGCCAACTGTGTTTTACTCGGCGACTGCGACACGCACAGGTCTTGTTCTGCGTCTCTCGCGATCGCTTAGGTTCATAGATTACCTAGCAACCCGTCCCGGCTTCGCACGGGTAGCAAGCCAACATTTTTTCCAGTCGTAATTTTCTATTACCCTAATGCATCGTGCGTGTTTGTAAGATTAAAATGTACCCCATGTTCAGCCTACGCGCTATGGAACAATACCCATATTGTCACATCTGCGGTAATGTTCGTAAGTCACTGAATATGTACAAGAGTTGAACTTAAATAGTGTCAACTATTTATTCACAACCGACACGAAAGCGTTACATGTTTGCCCCTGTCACTGTCCTTCAAAGTAGTCACCACGTTGTGTAGAACCCGTTGCCAGCGATGTAGAAGACGTAGTATATCTTTAGCAGAGCCTTTTCTGTTGAAGGTTCAATTGGAACAATCTACTGCCTGTCGAATCACTGGAACAGTTCTGAAGCTAGGGCTACCATATGTTCATCACCAAGAAAGAGGACAGTTCATATAAAATGACACTTTATCTTTAACATAATGTAATTAACGACTTTATTCATGAACCTCATAAAACTACTACAAACTAAAACAGTAACCCAGTGTGGTTGTTGGGAAACGAAATATTATGAACCTTGATAGTTTATTCCTCATTACTACTCTCGATTGTCTCATTCTTGTCTTATTCACCTTTGCAGCAACCATATTTGGCGGACGACGGAATCTCTCTCAAGAGCTTTTTTAACAAGGCATTTCAAATGTTTGAAATTATACTGTACACATACAGTGTAATTACGTTATATTTTAAATCTATGCCTGTCTTTTGTACACTGTGTGTTCACAAGAGAAAACACAGGTTCTGTGTCGGCATTATGTCTAGTTATAGAAAAAAAGAAGTCTACAATTTTTAACAGTTCAGAGTAACTAACAACA
Organism: Locusta migratoria; assembly: GCA_026315105.1. Lineage (NCBI taxonomy): Eukaryota > Metazoa > Arthropoda > Insecta > Orthoptera > Acrididae > Locusta > Locusta migratoria. Next base: position 97,877,861 of record CM048745.1, read on the forward strand.
CTAGATGACTGATTTAAATATGCACACCACACTTCAGCTGCGGGTGTGTTCTGTTTCCTTTGATAACCTTTAAAAAATTTGTAAAATTAAAAGCTGATCGGAGTACAATGTATTATTAATTCTTACATTCGTTTGATAATTCTCTTGAATGATTTGTATTTCTCCAGGAGCACATATTTAACACTGACTTTCTCTTCGGTATTATGTTATATTTAAGTTCGTAATTTATTTTGAAGCAAAAGGCTACCTAGGATCTCGAACACATAATACAGCCTTAACCTAAGCCACAAAGTATATCAAAAGCAACGCCATAGAACGTAATGCAGAAGACAGAATGCACTGGTTGAATATAGGACAGACAGCCGGGTTCCTTCGCAGAGAAGATCCGAATCGTTTGCGACTGTCAGACCCATGCGGAGAGCGAAATTGTGAACGGAATTTCACTCTGTGTATGCGCGTAATAGTTGCGAACAGTTTGGAACTGCAGTGCGAATGAACATGTTGTCACCAATGACACAAAAATAAATTTTCTTTCTCGGAACCCAAAAAGTGAGAATTTTTTGTAGAATTTTATAAATTCCGGCCGGACACATTTTCTTGCCTCAAAAAGAGGACATGTCCGGGAGAAAGAGGACGTATGGTAACCCTATCTGAAGCGACTGACATTGATTCCTTCATCTTCGGAATCAATTCAAAGTCACAAAGACTTAAGTCCGGGGAGTATGGTGGATGGTACAGTATTTCCCGGCTCCATCGACTGAACAGAGCAGCCACAGCTTGCTCTATATGCGTCCGCGCATTGTAGTAAAATATGATGAGTGGGTTGCGCAGAAGGTGTTGCCGCTTTTTTCGCAGGCGATACTCCAAAAACGAACAGTAATATTGTGCATTGACGGTCTGCCGTGGAGGAACGTATTGCGTTAAGATAACACCATCACAGTCGTATACGAGGAACGCCATAACTTTCACCATACTGGGGCTCTGACGCACTTTTGACATTCGCGGCGAACCATAATGACGCCATTCGTTCGATTGTTGTTTCAGTTTTGGCTCGTACGATGAGGCCCATGTCTCATCCAGTGTTCAGCTACCCAGAGTAATGAGTAACGTAGAAGTAGATATCATCGGAGTAGTGCAGCAACTAAAATCACTTAACAAAAACAAGTCTTCTGGTCCGGATTGTATACCCATTATATTTCTATCTGATTATGCTGAATCGATAGCTCCTTACTTAACAGTCATATACAACCGCTCTCTCATAGAAGGATCTGTACCAAAAGATTGGAAAGTAGCCCAGGTCACACCTATATTCAAAACAGGCAGTAGGAGTAACCCACTAAACTACAGGCCTATTTCACTGACGTCAATTTGCAGCAGGGTTATGGAACATATCCTGTATTCAAATATTATGAATTATCTCGAACAGAACGATCTATTGACCCAAGGTCAACACGGATTTAGAAAATATCGTTCATGCGAAACACAACTAGCTCTTTATTCACACGAAGTGATGGGTGCTATCGACAGAGGTTCACAAATCGATTCCGTAGTCCTTGATTTCCAGAAGGCTTTTAACACCGTACCTCACAAACGGCTTTTAATGAAATTGCGTGGTTATGGTATATCGCCCTAAATTTGCGATTGGATAGAGAGGACACAGTTCGTAGTAATCTATGGTAAGGCATCGACTAAAACAGAGGTGATATCGGGCGTTCCACAGGGTAGTGTTATTGGTCCTCTGCTGTTCCTTATTTACATAAACGAATTAGGGGAAAATCTAAGTAGCTCTCTTAGGTTGTTTGCAGATTACGCCGTAATTTACCGTCTAGTAAAATCATCCATTGATCGAAACCAACTGCAGAACGATCTGAATAAGATATCAGTATGGTGTAAAAATTGGCAATTGACTCTAAATAATGAGAAGTGTGAAGTCGTCCACATGAGTACGAAAAGAAATCCGTTAAACTTTGTTTACAAGATACATCAATCAAAAGTGAAGGCCGTAAACTCCATGAAATACCTAGTAGTTAATATTACTTCAGACTTAAATTGGGAAGAACAGATAGATAATGTCGTTGGAAAGGCGAACCAGAGACTGCGTTTTATTGTCAGAATCCTTAAAACATGCAACAGAACTACAAAAGAAACTGCATACACTACGCTTGTCCGTTCATTTTTGGAGTATTGCAGCCCAGTGTGGGATCCTTATCAGGTGGGTTTGACGGAGGACATCGAAAGAGTCCAAAGAAGGGCAGCTCGTTTCGTATTGTCACGATACAGGGGAGACAGCGTTACGGAAATGATACAACAACGGCGCTTATCGCTGCGGCGTGGGCTACTTGCGAAACTCCAATCGCCAACATTCTCCTCGGAATGCGAAAATATATTGTTGGCTCCCACTTACATAGGTAGAAATGATCATCAGAATAAAATACGAGAAATCAGAGCTCGAACAGAGAGATTCAGGTGTTCATTCTTCCCACGCGCTAATCGAGAATGGAATGGAAGATACACAGTATAATTGTGGTTTGATGAGCCCTCTGCCAGGCACTTAAATGTGATTTGCAGAGTATCCCATGTAGATGTAGATGTATAGAAGTCAGCTTTAGTAGAAAATGCGTTGGAAAACGGCCACCGAATCTAGTTTGGTAATACCTCGGTCGTGGTTCGCACGAACGGTATCTGGTATTGCTTAATTAACCCTCGAGCAGGCCCACCGTTTTTCGTAACACGAGTGGGCGCGCGGCGCACTTTGTACCCATGCAGTCCAAAGCTGTCAGTACGCTACCAAGGGAAACGTGTACGAGCTACACATTTTAGTTTATTTAAACAGCAATACAATACACTTATATTACATCGCTAATTTTCTTATTTGTTTAATGAAACAGTAAACTGTCGTATCATTTTATTGCCGTAGCTGACAGAGCAATAGTTTCCAACACTTTGCGTTATATCGTCCTGAAAACTAAATAGGAGTGAATAGCCCTGCATTTCGCAGGTAATTTTTTTTTTTTTTTTGGTGTAATATCGAGTTTGTCTTTTCTCAACGTCCCGGTGTATGTTAGTCGATTATTCAACAGGGAGTTGCCTAAAGTTTAGTCTACACGACGACACTAGGTTGCGAAACTCGTTGTATGAAATGAATTGCGCGCAACTGGTTTCGTGTATGTCTGTAGACACGGTGGCAATACTATACACTACAGTTTTGTTGTTTTGTGAGTGCAGTAGCTGTAACAGTTGTGGAGAATCTATGGCTTGTCTGTGTGAAGTCGCTGCATAAGACTAAGCATAAAAAGAATAAGAAACGTGTTTGGGTTCGTGAATGGATTAAAAAAAGACGTCAGCTCTGTTGCTCAGCGACCTTACTGAAAGAAATTGTAATTGAAGACCTTAGAGGCTATTTTAATCAACTTAGAATGACACCAGAGCAGCTCACGTTCCCTTTAAACAGAGTTAGTAATGCAATAAACGAACAAGTTACCGTTATGCGTGAAGAATTGTTACCAGAACTGTAATTACAAATTGCATTAAGTTTCTTGTCGAGTAGATATTCGTCTCCGCAGTACTTGTACCGTGTTCCGAAATCCACAATTGCCATACTTCGTTTGTATAGGTATTTCGAATTGGATGTATTTTAATCTGCAATTCACTTATCGTCAACTCATCAATATATAATTTCACAAATAATTGCTAGAAGAGCACTAACTCGCCGTTAAAATCGCACAAACACCTACGCAACGCATATACGTTCAAAAACCGAATTATTTATTCCGTCCCCCCCCCCCCCCCCTGTATATTATATTTTGTTCTGTATTGGTCATAACCTAACCTAAAACGCGGGAAATCAGTTTCGACAAAGTTGGAAGGTGCCCAAACTGTTTCGTTTCGCCAACGAGTTGCGCGGACGCCTGCCGCGCATGCGCATTGGCCAGTAGCTCAGTTTCATGAATTCTGGTGTCGTCGTATAAACTAGCCTTAAGGAATAGCAGGTATACGTAACGTTTCTTCCTGTGCCTTCATTGTGACCAATAAGTCCTCCTACAATATTCCAGGGAGAACTAGAAACATCGTGTGGTCCTCTAGGTTGTTTTCCACAATATACTTCCATATTACTAGTCAAGAGTATGTTAGCTTTCACTAGTTTGTTTGGAATATACTGAACAAAAGAACAGCGACCCCAGAAAGTTTGCAACGTTTCATCTACTGTCACAAATTGTCCTAAACTGTAAACGTTGTTGCAGTTCGCCACAAAGTCATCAAATATTTGCCTTATTGCAGCAAGATTATCATTTAATCTACTTTCTTGTCTTGTACTCTTATTGTAAAAACGAATACATCATAAAAAAGGAACAAAATTCTTCTGCAGCTCATCACAGCTCTCTTAATCTCAATAACAGTACCATATGATGTCCACAGTTCAATCACATTTGTGTGGTTTACTTTCTGAGTGCCGATGAGATATAGCAACCCCACAAAGCCACTATTTCACACCTGCACTTTCCTTAGCGCCCCTGTCTCTGGAATATTTTATACATTATTTGATAGACTGAATATATATGTTCGTGAATTTTACAGTTTCATCCATCAGTTCCAGGGTAAGTATTGTACATAAGCCTCTTTTTCGATTGTGACCCCTCTAACAACACTTGTAGGCCCGGGGAATGTTTTCACAATATTCTTCTTTGTTTTCGAAATCACATTAGCACACTTTTATTCCGTTTACACGTTTTGTTCCTCCCAATAAAAGTGCCAGTGGAGAGTACCTCTTCGCATCTGAATCGTGGACTTTATCAGAATCTGAATAGTGGTCGCTTAGTGTGATAAGTTCCTCTTCTTCCTCAGAGTCGTCATCGTTACAGTGTTGAAATCTGGATTCTCGTTGAGTAGCCGATCAAGCTCGTTGTCTGTCAGCTTGTATCTCGCCCTGCCCAGTAATATATCCACTTGTTACGTGTTATCATTCCATTTGCACAGAAAGAAGCGAAATAAAATTGGAGGAAAAATTACTTACATGACCGGGCGCGTGGCGTACTTTGTACACCAAGATGACGAACTCGCAATTTATTTTAAATTACTGTAGCTCATGCGAACCTATGACAACTCAACTTCTCACAGTGCTTTTTTTAGTTATAATATATTATAATATCAAACAATACAACCCATTACCTAAGACTAAAATGGGCAATGGTATAATACATAAATTTCTTATGGCTAAATGGTGACATTACATTTCATTACATTACATGTTTCTGCAGAAGCCACTGGACATCTTGCTGGTTGTTGATGTTTATACTGGGTGATGTGTATGATTTGTGTCTTATGCTACTGCTGTGGTGTTACATGTGTGCCAGCATTACAAACCTGCTTGTGGTGGCCAGCTCACCTAGCGAATCCCAGCATGCCTCTGGTACTGGGCGGCCAATTTCTTTTGTCAGCACAACCCCCCCCCCCCCCCCCCGCAAAAATTTTCCCCTGTGTGTCTTATTCTACTATTTAAGAAAAACCTACATCTAACTTACGCCTATGGTCTAATTCGGTGTTTTGTGTCCCAGCCTCGTCGCCGCTTTTGTGTCTCGTTTCCGTCGTAGGTGTCGGTGGCCGAGTGGAATGAGACCGACACAGGAATAAAGATAGCACGCTGGTGCAGGTACGGAGAGGAGCAGCCAGAAACTAGAAACACTAGAGTAAATTAGAACGAGATATATATTGCACAGAATTTATACAATACTTAACTTTTACATAGTACTGCAGAATGTTGATACATAGTTGAGCTAGAGTCCTGCCTAGTGCCTAACTGATAGCCAAGTCTTCACTGGTGCCTATCGGATTCCGAAGTCTTTACTGATTCCTAACTGAGTCCCAAGTGCACGATGTCGTTCAGTGGTGGCCACGAGCGGAGTTGCAGCTGAGGGCGCTCGTGGCTGTCGTCGTAAGAACGCCGCGCCGTGCGTGCATGGCGGCGCGCGGCGAAAGTAGGTGGCGCGCACTTTGTACTTGTGCGACACCACACGGTGTTTGCCACATCTAACCCCCGAATCCAGGGGATGGCGGATTCTTCCATTGCTGGAGACCAGTCCATCCCCCGGCGGCATGGCATATGTGGCTGTCTCAATCGGGTATTGGGTCAGATCCGGTTATTGATTCAGGATAAAGTCCCGAAGCACTTTGCGCGAGACATTATTGGCGATTTCGTCGAGTACTCGGAACGTGTTTGGGGTTCTTATGAGCTCAAAGGTGTTATTACTAGGCAGAGCCCTTCTGAGATCCGCAGCCACGTCGTCATACGTAGGACACTCATAAATGATGTGTTCTGGCATGCCTATCTCGGCACCACATGCACAAGCTGGCGTAGCCTGTCTCCTAAACCGACATAGATATGTCGGATAGGGTCCATGCCCGGTGAGGAAGTGCAGCATCCCCCTAGATGGTTTGAAATGTTTCATACCCAATCTTTCCTTGATATCTGGCAGGAGAGCGTGAGTTCTCCCAGATTTCTCTTCGTCCCAAGATTGCTGCCAAAGTTGGAGCCCTTTCTGTCTGATCTCTGTTTTACTTAGTGCTTCCCGAAAGTATGATGCAGGAATAGGTAGGGGCTTGGTCTTATCAAACAGCAATAAATAGGTGCAAAACAATGTTATTTGCCGTTGGCGTACTTTATAGACAGGCGAGCCCGCTCGAGTGTTAAGGAAGCTATTGAAATTAATATCAGCGACAACACTCAATAGAGACGGCGGCCTGCAATGAACGCGGCGTGGAATCCGGTGATCGCGAAGCCGAGCGGGCACACCGGCCACCGAGCCAAAACATTACCATATATGGAAATGTAACGGACACCAGTGACGTCACGGCTGACAGTTGTTGTTGCTGCTGTTGTTGTTGTTGTTTAAAGGGGACCAAACTACTGGGTCATCAGTCCCCTGTTCCTAACAAAGAATGTTTATTTAATTGGAAACAATAACCGTATGAATACTCAAGATTAGTACATGTCACTGATGAAATTTCACTAACAGCACAAATAGAGAAACCAACAGCACAGATATAAAAAATAAAACAATTTAGTCAATCATGCTAAAATTTGAAATGAGAATCCATGGCTGGCTGGTCACTGAGATAATAATGGACGGGCCAGTCACGAATGTCACAGCAGACACGAATGTCTGTTAGTCAGAAGACACAAAACTTTAAAATACGGTTAAAAGTCAGGAGTAATCACCCTACATTAAATAGATATGTAAAAACCGGCTGCACGGATAAAACGTAGCACAGACTCAGCCATGGAGGCATCGTGCACTAGCACTAAGGATAGGGTAGTTGGAAGATTAAAAGACTGCCGCAATGGGGCTAAAACAGTACAGTCCATCAGGAGATGAACTACTGTCAAGGCACCAACACAGCGAAACATGGGCGGTGGTTCACGGCGAAGTAAATAGCCGTGACTCAGCCAAGTGTGCCCGATACGGAGGCGGCATAGCACGATGGATTCTTGACGATGGAGCCTCAGTGAGGTTTTCCATGTGGCTGTGGATCCTTTGATTGTGCGAAGCTTGTTTGGCACACTCAGTGCAGACCATTCCAAGCCCCAAGCGTCTCGCACCTTCCGGTGTAGCATCCACCTAAGGTCCGTTTCCACGAGACCAATGTCAAGAGGGTGTGAGGAGGTGGCCTGCTTGGCCAACTGGTCCACACGTACATTACCAGGTATGCCGATTTGCCCTGGGGTTCATACAAAGACCACTGAGCGACCAGACCTATTGAAAGCGACAACAGTGTCTTGGATACTCTGCACTAGAGGGAGTTTGCTGAAGCACTGCTCGAGCGCTCGCAAACCACTCAGGGAGTCGCTACAGATGACAAACAACTCCCCATGGCAGGCTCGGAGATGTTCCAGAGCTCTAGAGATAGCGACCAGCTCTGCAGTGAAGACACCACTCCCACTTGGCAAAGACCGCTGTTCAAAAAGGTCACCATTGAGATAGGCGTACCCAGCATGGCCATCTACCAGGGAACCATCGGTTACCTCCGCGTCGTGGAATGAGTCAAGGAGTTCCTGAAACTGGCGACGAAGAACCGATGGTGAAATGGAGGTTTTCGAGTCCCAGGACAAGTCCAACCGTAGCTGCGGACGAGGAATACACCAAGGAGGTGTATGGGAAGAGTAGTGGAAAGTAGGAGGGAAGGGAAGAGATTCAAGGGAGGAGAGAAGGGAATGGACACGGACTTCAATCGGGAGACCCGACCGAGGCCGTCTTTGAGGGGATGGGAGTGCAGCAGTTGGGAAGAGAAGCCTGCGATGCGGATGATGGTCTGAGGTGTGGACACGAGCGACATATGAGGACAACAATTGTTGCTGTCGGTAACGCAGTGGGGGAACGCCAGCCTCAACGAGGAGGCTCATTACCGGTCTTGTACGAAAGGCTCCCGTTGCCAAGCGAACACAAGCATTTAGGATGGGGTCTAAGACCTGAAGCGCAGAAGGGGCTGCCGAGTCGTATACCTGGCTCCCATAGTCCAGGCGGGACTGGATGAGAGCCTTATAAAGTCGTAAGAGAGTTGGACGGGCGGCTCCCCAAGCAGTGTGGCTGAGGCAGCGCAGTATGTTTAAGTGTCGCCAGCACTTTTGTCGAAGCTGTTGTAGGTGGGGGACCAACGTGAGCCGGGCATCAAACAACATGCCCAAGAAGCGATGCGTATCTTCAACACGCAGAAGGTCGTCACCTACGTACAGTTCTGGGTCTGGGTGCACCGCCCGACGGCGGCAAAAGTGTATAACCCGAGTTTTGGAGGCAGAGAACCGGAACACATGGGCTAAAGCCCAGGAATGCGCCCTTTGAATGGCTCCCTGCACGGCTGACAGCTACCAGCAACCACCAGGCAGTCATACCACTTGACAGTCGCCAAGGAGCTCATGTAATTTTAACCACTTGACGCGGTCGAAAGCCCGAGAACTTTTCAAAGTTGTGCATTCCTACACAAACAGTTTATTCGTTTTAAACCGAAATACGGAATTCTACCAATAAGTGACGGTAGAATTCCTACAAAATATTAAGTTTTTCGTTATTATAATTAATGTATAAGCTGTGTGAACCTGAATATCAACGATTTGAATTCATGACTGGAATTTATTAAAGCATGAAGCTTTCTGGCAGATTATAATTGTGTGCCGGAACCGGGACTCGAACCTGGGACCTTTGCCTTTCGCGGACAAGCGCTCTACCACTGAGCTACCCCGACACGACTCACGATGCCGCCTCACAACTTTACTCCCGCCAGTACCTCCGCTCAGGGGTAGAGCGCTTGCCCGCGAAAGGCAAAGGTCCCAGGTTCGAGTCCCGGTTCCGGTACACAATTTTAATCTGACAGGACGTTTCATATCAGCGCACAGTCCGCTGCAGAGTGAAAGTTTCATTATTAAAGCATGTTTGTGGGTGCATTATTTTATAATGCCTATTTCATGGAAGCAGCGTAAGGAGTATTTATTAAGAAATGTATAGCGAATTTTTCCATTATTTTTTAAAAAAAATCAAAAAGTCTTTGTAGAAGCCAGATTATGTCCGTTTACTTATGCCCGCCGAGTTCCGGCGTGCGTGACGTCAGCTTTCCCCAGCATTGCAGCTGCTAGCGCACGTGTGCTCCTGCTGTTGAAATAGCCTGCACTAGCGGGTCGCAGCATCTGTTGAAATAGCTAAGGAAAATACTTTGCCGACTAAAAGAAACATGGATGCGTAAGTCGTATCGTTCTCATGACATTTTTCAGCGAATACAGGAAGGTAGCGAATTTCGTCGCTCCTTTATTTTTATCTAGTCGGCCGCGGTGGCCGAGGTGACTGAGGCGCTCCAGTCACGGTCAGCACGGTCACTACGGTCGGGGGTTCGAATCCCCCCTCGGGCATGGATATTTGTGCCGTCCTAGTTCGTAAGTAGTTCATAAGTAGTTTGTAAGTTTAGGGACTGATGACCCCGTAGTTAAGTCCCATAAGCTTAACAAACATTTGAACATTTTTTTATTTTTATCTAGCTGTAACACGCATAGCTGAGGCTTGTTACACATTAACCCAGATATCGCGGAATTATTTTTGGTTTAATTTTTTTTCTCAGAAGCTACTAATTACCTTTATATGACAGCAAAAGATCTTTATAAGTGAAATTTTTTTTTTCACAATCACGCCATTAGTTTTACAGTACTGCCCTTCTCTCTGGAATGACGTCATAATGAATGTTTTATAATTTTAATCCAATGAGTCATTATTATTAAAACCACATTTAAGGTGAAATATATACATATAAATTTCTCAAAAATTGAAGGAAGTTCAAGAAACAGAAACCCAACTACGGGGAAGTCTTCAGTATCTTCTGTGTGAACCTCAACTTTGCAGCTGTATCCAACCATTTCACAATCGACAATACATGCTAATATTGATCTTCAATGGGAGCAGGCAATTCAAAGAAATAAAATATGACACTGTGCACGAATTCTTAGACAAGAATAAAAAATTAAGCTGTCGATCTCGTCAACACTATCTGGGTAAATAGAAAAGAGAAAGGACCCATTTTTAATTCTGTCATTTTTAATGCTTTGTGAATACAGAATTGATGTACTTCCACCACTCCCCACTCATCTTGTGTCGTGTACTGAATATTCACTTAGTATGCCTCAATTAGCCTAATACGTTTTGAATCCAGCAAAGGCACTCCAAGGTGACAAATCGCAGAGAGAACGCCCAGGCTAGACATAACAGAGAGTGTTAAAATTACATGTGTTACACCGAAACTGGAGCAGCCTGCAAATTTGCAGACGCTCTGCCGAGCGGTCCCACGGTTAGAATTACGGTTGACAGAATTAGCAGGTAATTCCATCCAGTGTCTACAAGCTGTTGTAATGCTCAACAGTAGACAAGAGCGCAGAGAAGGCACGTTTATGCAAGTTCGATAAGAGCTCCTGGGAACCGTACTGTCATCGGTCTCGAATGTGAGAGAGACGGAAAAGGCACAAAACTGCTTTAAGAGCGCTCTCCACCTACAAGAGCCTCGAAGGCGGCACCGAGTGGCACAAAACATAAATGTTACTAACCATATTAACCTGACTTGGAATTTTTTAAACTAGTATTGCCTGTAGTCGAATATCGATCAAATGTGTTTACAATGGTCACTGGGGGTAAAATTTTACGTATCATGTCGGCGCCTCGCGTGATTATGTTGGCAACATCAACAACACGATAGAAAATCTTTGCCCATTTGTTCGAACCACATAGAATGACTCGATTAGTGTATCGTACAGACCATGAAGTAAACAAATAATGTTCTTCCTGCTTTATGGTTGACAGGTTTTTGTATGTACCCGTCCACCGCTACATGCCTCTCCCGGTGCATCGTCATTTATATCGGCATTCTCGACCTCGTAGTTCCACCCGAGTACCGCTAAATGCCTCTCCCGGCGCATCATACTTTATATCGGCATTCGTATGAAAACATCCATTTCCTTTAACCACTCTTAAATCACTGCAAAAATGAAGCAATTGAACGGCACAAGGAAGTGAGTTGGGAGCACTCCATGTTTCGATATTCATTTATTTTAATACGTTATTTTAATACTGCAGATGCGCTGCATTACAGCGTCTTTGGTCGAGACTTATAGCCAATCAGTGAGCTGATTGTTGGAGAAAGTAGAAATGTAGATAGGAAAATGTCTACTTCCTTTTACCACTTTTAATGGCTAAATGCACACATAATATTTATATTCGTAAAATCTACGACAAACAATCTTTCGAATTATGTAACTTTCATTGGCCTTCTTGTACGAATAAATTAATAATCTGTACAACAATTTTCGTGTTAGCGTCTTTCTATAATGATGTTAAATACCAAAGCACGTCTTCCTACAGCGCAAGAGAGGGGACAGTACAAGAATCTGGTTGGCCAGTAGCACCTTGGAAGGTGCAGAGTCTCATGTCGGATTGACCCATGTAAAAAAATGTGCAGGTCGGATGTGCGTTGCCTGTCTTTTGAAATTCCAAGAGATTCTCAGTCAGACTTTGAAGAGGACGACTCCTCTTTACCAATCGGAGGCTCAGGAAGTCTGTTTTATCACTTGGAGTGCCATTGTTTACTGTGTTGCTGAAATGGTTGTTGTATATACAGCCCTATTCCTAAGCGATGCTCCTGTCAGTTTCTCTCCCCATGGTATCTGCTGTAGCTTCGTAGCCTTTTCTGCTACAAGCACGTATGAATAATTGTTTTAATGTACTAGTCAGTCTGACTTAAAAGTGTTATCTAGCTCAGTGGCGCAGCAATGGCAGGGGGTGGCGGCGGCTAATGGGGCTGAAGGCCCCCCGACCACCCTCCCCCGAACACCCTCAAAGATTTTTTTATATAATTTTTTGTTTTATTTTTTAACTTTTTTAAACAAGTCGGCACTGGAAATTTCAAATAGTACACATGTGATATATCACAACGTAACTATAATTTTCCAAGCACAAGTGAACGTGACACCGGATCACCCAGGTGATGCCGCCTCTGAGAATGTGTGCTGCTGTTACTGTCAGCGGTTATATTGCCGCCGCGACCAGCTTTGATGCTGCCGCTATTGCTACTGCTGTGCTGAAGTTACGAGCCGGTTGTCCATATGTGGCGACCCCCTGCTTAGCTGGTCAGCGGCGCCACCGAGTGGAATCTTATGAAGAACAGTAGTGTTATATTAGTTCAGTTTTTATATGTAGAGTCTCATGTTAATTAAACTGTTTCTCGTTGGCTAGTAACATAGAAGCTGCTTAATTATTTTACGAGCTGATTATGTACACTCCATTTCCACCACGTTGCTCCTCTTCCATTTTGGAATTAATGCCAGCCTAATCATTTTATTTCTCGTGCAATTGTTTTCATAGTATAATTGTAAAAAGTGTAAAAATACGAGGTATGTCCACAATGTTATGTTTGGTTATATAAACCAAACGTGAATAGATACAGAAAAAATATTTATTGTATAAAAATCTGCAACTGTTCACCTCCTTTTCTACATAACTTTCGAAATTTTGTAGGCACTTGTCATAGTGTGGGACAAGTTTTTGTGTGCCTTCTTCATAGAAGGTTGCCGCCTGTGTATTCAACCATGTGGCAAACATGTTCTTACAGCTCATTGTGTTGACCACCAAGGACAGATTTTAGGTGTAACCTCACAAGTCGAATGTGACCAAACAACTCTTACGGGAATTTCACTGGGACGTGTTTGATCATCCTCCGTACAGTCTCGCTCCTAGCGACTTTCTTCTTACTCCTAAAACCTGTCCATGATGGTCAACACTTCAGCGATGATGACGAGCTGAAAGAACATGTTACAACATGGTCGAATACACAGGCGGCAACCTACTATGAAGAAGGCATACAAAGACTTCTGTCGCGCTATGACAAATGCCTAAGAAATTTCGGAAGCTATGTAGAAAAGTAGTTTAATAGATGTATATTTTTGTACAATAAATATTTTTTCTATATCTGTACACGTTTGTTTTACATAACCAAACGGAACTTACTTTGTGGACATACCTCGTAAGTGTGAGATTAATAAATTCAATAGGCTTTATTTTTAAAAATGAGCCCCCCCCCCCCCCCCCCAAATCCTACCTGCGACAATGGGCCAGCTTTATGTCTACTCCGCAAGAACCATCTGAGTACCGAAAATCAGCGCCTCTAGCAGGTGCCTAGTGATAGTGGTTGGCTCTGCACATACCATTGCCTTTACTGGACCCTTGCCACCTGCAGTTGATTCTACCGATCGGAGACTGCAAGTTGACCTGAAACCTGTACGTCCCTCTTTCCAATGTCTGGATACAACACTGTCCCACTGTCTCTGTCCCCTCATCTTGTTTGCATCTCCTCCTCAATATCCTGCATTTTCTCCTCTCTGTGCTCTTCCTCTTCCACCGCCACATCTACTCTCTCTGTTCATCTTGACAATACACCACTGCCCATTAAAATTGCTACATCAAGAAGAAATGCAGACGATAAACGGATATTCATTGGACAAATATATTATACTATAACTGATAACATTTTTACGCAATTTGAGTGTATAGATCACGAGAAATCAGCACCCAGAACTACCGCCTCTGTCCGTAATAACGGCCTTGATACACTTGAGCACTGAGTCAAATAGAGCTTGGATGGCGTGTACAGGTGTAGATGCCCATGCAGCTTCAACACGATACCAGACACACACATTGATGAAAAGAAACCACACTCAGGACCATAACAGAACAAAATGACTTTGTGTTCAATAAAGAATTCTATTCTCAATAGGAAGGACTACCAATGGGATCACCCATTAGTGGTTTTCTAGCTAACATCTTCATGAAAAACCTGGAAAACAAAATGTTCAGGTACATAATACAACCTAAGAAATACAAAGTCATATACTGGGGCCCCTTCATCGATGACATAGTATGTCTCAACGAGCCACACACACACATAAAACAGCTTCACAATAAAATAAACAATGTACACCGAAAAATTCATTTCACATTGGAAACAGAAACTGAAAACACACTGAATTTTCTGGATCTCACCATAAAAAGAACAAACAACACACATTAATTCACAATATTCAGAAAATCCAGAACTACGAGTACCACCATCCACCGTCTTTCCAATCACCCGGTGACACACAAACAGGCAAGCTTCAGATTCTTGCTCAACAGACTAAACAGAACACCCATCAGCAAACACAATTACACACAGGAACTGAACACAATAAAACAAATAACATTGGAGAATGGTTACGACACCCATATAATACACAGACTAATCCAACATATATACAAAAAGAAAAATAATGAACAAGTCACACAAATACGGGACCACACACAATATAGAACAACACAACACACGGACAATGGCCACAAACCAGACACAACAGCACAACACACTAAAGGAAACAAATGGCACATACTAACCTACAACAGCAAAATAGTTCACAAGATAGGCAACATTAAAAAAACAGGGACTCCAAATAGGATACAGGACAGACAACACAGTACTGAAGAAACTCAGAACACAGACAACACCAATAGACAAATTCAACAGATCAGGCATATATGAACTGACATGCAATACTTTTTTTTTTTTTTTTAAATCTACGGACCAAACTGCGTGGACATCAGTCCGTAGCTTACAAACTACTAGGTAAACTAACCTAAGGACAATATACACACCCATGCCCCAGGGAGGACTCGAACCTCCACGGCGAGCAACCGCGCGCTCCGCAGCGAGACGCTTTAGACCGCTCGACTACTCCACTGCGGCTGACATGCAATACATGTCAATCAGTATACATTGGACAAACTTGCAAGAATTTCAATACCAGATATTCAGAACATCTCAGGGCACTAAAAAGTAACAGTTCCCATAGCACATTTGCAGACCTCCTAATAGCTCACAATCATTAGCCAACCAAAATAGAAGCAGACTTAAAGATACTAAAATCAAGCCATAACCCAAACCATAAACTAACAATAGAAGAGAACTATCACATACAAAAAGCAATTGCAGAAGGAAAGTCAAAAATACATTATTTAACCCATTAAATGAGCTGTACAGAAAAGATGATACAGACAGCTAACACACACACACACACACACACACACACACACACACACACACACACACACACACACACACACACACACACACACACACACGCGCGCGCGCGCGCGCGCGCGCGCGCGCGCGCGCGCGCGCGCGCGCACAGAGAGAGAGAGAGAGAGAGAGAGAGAGAGAGAGAGAGAGAGAGAGAGAGAGAGAGAGAGAGAGAGAGAAAACAAACACTATTCAAATCCACCGCCATTCAACTGGATAACAACTGAAACTAAACCAAAACGTACGCATATCAACACAGTATACACACTCGAATTTCTAAAGTGAGATATGATTGTGACGAAAAAAATCCACAGATTATATTTATTACACGTGCATGTGTGCTATCTACAAAAACGCGGAAGAGAAAATACACGCCTAAAGAAACAGTAGGCAGACGATCAAAATTTTACGTTTTAACATTATAAGTAGCGTTTTAAAATCCTCACAAGGTTCAAAGATATAATTCTGGTTGCAGATGACAACGCTACCAATACATAAACATGTAGAAAGGGTCCCACATGACCACAGAATGTAAAATAAGGTAAAAACCAAAATACGACTGACTACTTTTTAGGCTTAAATTTACGCAATGTACAATAGAAAAATCAATGTACTTTGTTTTCACACCACTAAATAAATGGAAAACCCACTGATGATGGCACAGAGTTGCTGAAACTAGTTCGGGTGTGTAATAAATCAGTATTTTGCATATGAGGCGGACCTCATACCCAGAAAATTAATGTACATTGTTTCATCATTCCATAATTCCTGTCGCACTTGTTGCATTTGTGTATCTCCACATATCTAGACAGCGCTGCTTCACGCCCGTCTCGCCACACACACACACTCTGACTCATACTCTCAACGCAGTTTGCATCAGAATCTCTCCTTGCGCACCAAAACTTTGCATGTGAGCAACGGGAAAACTCTTCTTACCAAAGTCCATATAAATCCTACCTTTGGGCCAGTATTAACATTTTTAGCTTTATACATACATAAGGACCAATATCATTACAAATTCGTCAAACAGTTAATAACAAAAATCATGTTTCAGTGAACGAATTTCATAAAATTACAAAAACATATCAGAGATTATACTTCATAACAGGAGTACGTAGCACACTGAATTCCAGTAACGCTAAAAGACACGTGGCAGAGCCACAGAATCTGTCAGGCCACTCCTCAGACAATGGAAGAGTAGTGTGCCGGAACCGGGACTCGAACCTGCGACCTTTACGTTTCGCGGGCAAGCGCTCTACCGACTGTGCTATCCCCACACGACTCACGATGCCGCCTCACAACTTTACTTCCGCCACTACCTCGCCTCCTACTTTCCAAACTACACAGAAGCTCTTCTGCAAACCTTGCAAGACTAGCACTCCTGGAACAAAGGATATGGTAGAGAGATTTTAGCCACAGCCTAGGGAAACATTCTGGAAACATCCCTAGGCTGTGGTTAAGCCATGTCTGCACCATATTCTTTCTTCCAGGAGTGCTAGTCTTGCATGTTTCGCAGGAGAGCTTCTGTGAAGTTTGAAAAGTAGGAGGCGAGATACTGGCAGGAAGTAAAAGTTGTGAGGCGGCATCGTGAGTCGTGTCGGGAAAGTACAGTCGGTAGAGTGCTTGCCCACGAAAGGCAAAGGTCCCAGGTTCGAGTCACGGTTCCGGCACACAATTTTAATCTGCCAGGAAGTTTCATAACAACGCACACTCCGCCTCAGAGTGAAAAGTTTCATTAATGGAAGATTAATTTTAAAAAAAGGCAATTTTAATGCAAATTCTGAATCCTGACGAAATCCCGAGTTTATTGATTACATATTCAGGTCGGTTAATTTGTTAATAAATAATCATTAAAATTTCATCGCACGATTAAAGGCATAAAACGAATTTTCCCAGGTCCACAGACACTACCGATGTTTTTTGTGCATAGAGGAGCATCGGTTGGAGGGAACAGCATAATTTTGGCATTGTCCATTTAATTATTACAGAGAAATAGCCCAGGTGGCGAAATCTTGTTTAGTTTACCTTCGGCCGTTATTTCAAACCCTCGTTGTAGCACGTCGTGGAGGAGGAAGACGAGTTATCGCGTTCTGCGAATCCGCGTCAGTTCAGGCCACCCAACATGACGGTTGGAACTTCACCACTGCCGGCGGTCACTGTATAGGTAACGGCGATTCCTCCCTCCTCTATTAGGTTGGCTACAGGCAGTGTCTCCGGTTGTTTTTTTTCCCATTTTGGGGGAAAAAATTTTGTGGGGAACTTTCGGGGAAACAAAAAACGTGGGGAAATTGTTGGGAAAAGAAATCTGTACTGGGGAAATTTGGGGTGACATTTTTATTTTCGGCAGTGGCAGTGTTGTTTGGTCATGTTGGCAACGAAATGTTCCATTTACGAGAGTAATTAATTTATTGAGCAAAACCGGGTAGATACAAGAATCTGTCAACCACAGAGCAGGGAATGCATTAATTATTTAATTATATCCATTATTGATTTGAGGTCATGGTTGTATGCTTAATTATTTTGTCAAGTAGGCTCAACCACATAGTGGTTGAGCCTACTTGACAAAATCATTAATTATTTACTTCATGGTCAACACGAAAGATTATTCCCCACATTCTACTGCGTTTTCAAAGAGTAATCAATGGTCGTTAAAACATTAACACACTGCCACTGCCATAAGTAAGATTTCACTTGTATTTGGTGGCAACTGTATATTAACCGCTGCAAGATGTCAAGCCTAACTTTGCTAGCTGAGACTGGCGTACTATGAAATTCCTAATACAAATTAAAAAAAAAAAAAAAAAAAAAAAAAAATGTTCAATTGTTTGTAGAGCTTAAGGGACTTAACTACGGGGTCATCAGTCCCTAAACTTACAAACTACTTATGAACTAGCTACAACAAAGGACGGCATTCGGGATTCGAACCCCCGACCGTAGTGGCCGTGCAGACCGTGACTGAAGCGCCTCAGTCCCCTCGGCCTCCGCGGCCGGCACAAATTTTTACTTATTGCTTATGGAGTAAACAGAGAAGTATGTTCATATGACAGTAAGCAGTGATTTCTGCGAACAGTTGACAACTGGTTGTTATTTCCCCAAACTAGTACAATAATGCAGAAACCTTCATTGTTGGCCCTTCACAAAGATGTAATTTACTACGAATACAGCATCTGAGTGAGGGAGTAGGCACCAAAAAATTATCATGCGAAGATATCGACTTGCATGGGAATCCGGACCACAATTTTCTGGTAAGTTAATAAATTTCTACATTTTCTACGTACTTCATCTTGTCTGAAGTAAAGCAACGAAGCTGGAATAAATTACTTTAATTTTAATTTTATAATTAATACAGTTACAGCGAAATTAGACCGTACAAAATTATCTAATACCTACTTATTGAGATCCTTGAGAAACGTGACGAAATATGTAAGACTGGTTTCATTCCTGGTTTGCTCTGTGGGTTTTTGTACCATTAATATAAAAAGCATATGCAATAATATTAACATTGTTGCCGTTATACTAATAATTTTGTTTTATGTACTATAATCTCTGATACATACGATAGCCGGCCGCGGTGGCCGAGGGGACTGAGGCGCTTCAGTCATGGTCTGCACGGCCACTACGGTCGGGGGTTCGAATCCTCCCTCGGGCATGGATATTTGTGCCGTCCTAGTTCTTAAGTAGTTCATAAGTAGTTTGTAAGTTTAGGGACTGATGACCCCGTAGTTAAGTCCCATAAGATTTACAAACATTTGAACATTTTTGGTACATACGATAATTTTATGGCCCTGAACACGTAGCTACATCCCTGCAAGTTGCCATTACTGACAATAAATGTTGATTTGAAGAAAAAGGTAGTTTTAATCTATTTGGGGAAAAGTTGCCAAAATAGTGTCATTTTAGGGAATTTTTTTGTCTGGCATGGGGAAAATTCGAAAACTTAATCTGGAGACACTGGATACAGGGACCTCTTCGCCATCCGCGGAGGTGCACACGAATGCATTGGTCACTTCTTTAAATAGCCTGGAGAGCAGTTCCCGAGCCCCATACCGTTGCAGTGTCTGGACGTATCGACATCAGAAGATCAGCGTGCGGCAGTTACCGCCGTTTAACTTGGGAGCAAGCAGTTTGTCCCAGACTTCCGCGTCGGACTCGACATGATCACCGATACGACATACTTCACATCTTCCGTGGATGCGATTGCCATATTTTCCCATTTGCGCCGACTTTTCGGGAACTGCAATTCCGGTATGTGACATGTTCGATGCCTAGGTCCGACCTCTATTCTTGTAATCGTCCGAGAACTGATGGCTTATGTCTTACCTTCTGTCTCAAACTCTGAGGACTGGTTCTTATTCATATTCTTTCTTCTTCTACTTCCGGCAACGTTTTCGCTTTTATGCAGGACGTTGACAGAGCCTCTTCCAAGTTTCTCTGTTCTCCCACAATCTGTCATTTAACACCTCCCATTGCAATCCTCTTCGGTTCACATCATCTTTCACTTTGGTTCGCGATCTTCCAACTGGTCTTCGTCCGGATTGCGTCCAATCTAGGGCTATCCTTGGAAGTCTTTCAGCTCCCACTCTCTTAATGTGGCCAAACTACTTAAGTCTATTTCACTCTACAATTTCTTTCAGGGGCTTGACGCGTAGCGTGCTTCGTACTATTTCATTTCTTATCTTGTACCTTCTTGTCTTGCAAAGGATTGCTCGTAAAAATCTCATTTCTGTTGTTTGTATCCTGATCAGATCTTTCTTTGTCCAAGTCCAACCTTCCGATCCGTGAGCCAAAATTGGCAGATAATATGACTTGTACATCATAATATTTAATTTTGAAGGTATTTTCCAGTTTCTTTTTATGTCGTATACATAATAATAAAATTTTGAAGAGTTTTGTATTCTCTCTGAAATTTCATCCTTTATGTCCCCTTTTACAGTTATTTTACTTCCTAGGTACTTGAAGGCATCTACTTCTTTAATAACTTCTCCTTTGCAAGTTACATCATATTTTTTTTCATTTTTGCTGCTGATTTTCATAACTTCACTTTTTGTTAAACTTATCTCCATACCTGCTTCTTGAATTACTTTCTGCGAGGTGTTAAGTTGGTCTTCCAATTTCTGTTCATTTTCCTCCCAAATTATCACGTCATAAGAATATGCTGTAATTTTTATAGCATCTGCCATTGCTCTTTGGCGAACTTATGATTTTGTCCGTCACTATATTAAAAAGCACTGGTGAGAGAACACTTCTCTACCGAAACCCCCTGTCTTATGAACTATTCTGATTTTATGCCATCAATCGTAATACAGTTAAGGCACTTTTAGTACATGATTCTGATTCTCTGTTGCATTTCTTTTGACAATTCTATTCAGACCTTGTCATATCTCTTCCCGCCGGCCGCGGTGGCCGAGGGGACTAAGGCACTTCAGTCACGGTCTGCACGGCCACTACGGTCGGGGGTTCGAATCCCCCCTCGGGCATGGATATTTGTGCCGTCCTAGTTCGTAAGTACTTCATAAGTAGTTTGTATGTTTAGGGACTGATGACCCCGTAGTTAAGTCCCATAAGCTTTACAAACATTTGAACATTTTTTTTATCTCTTCCCTTGTATGTATTTTGCGATTTGGCTCTCACTTAGTCTATTCCACGCCCAATGGCTGCATTCAGTGTGTGACGTTTTATGGAAATCTGTGACAGACCTCTATGTCCTTCGATTTTAACATATTTTTCGACTGGCTATACCGGCTTCCAAATTTCTGTACCTTCCCTTACTGTCCATTTTTGTAAACCTTTTACCAAGTGCTGAAACCCCTGCTGTAGGAGACGAAGTCCGAAGGCCTGGGACAGAAGATCGGCGGATGAGTTGCCTGTCAGGGAACAATGATAATCGGAGACTTTTTTCCCCCCGTCTTTTCTTTATTCAGTCATAGCTACAGTTTCACCCAACATGTCCTACTCTACAAGTCTAAAAGGATCAGATACATCGATTACTTGTGACATTACTAATTAAAATTAAAAAAAAGTATGAATTTGTATATTAATGTAACAACCCCGGAGAAGTCGCGACAGCCAGTTTGGAAGGCCCCGCCCTAAGAGTTTGTACACAACAGGGGGAAAAAATCGGTCTGAACAGGCTCTCTACATGACAAATGTTCAAATGTTTGTGAAGCTTAAACTTACAAACTACTTATGAACTACCTTACACTAAAGACAGCACAAACATCAATGCTCGAGGGGGATTAGCATCCCCGACGGGGAACGGCATAGTGCATTGCAGTATAGCGCGTCATAGCGCTCGGCCGCTCCGCCGCGGCTATCTACTAGTCTTGTGTAGTTCACGAACGAACTAGTTCAGAAGAGCGCTCCCACAGGCGAACTACGCGAACTAGTTCGCAGATCCCTCGCCTCTTAGTTCGTCCGCTCCTTTTCCGAAGACTGACGAGGAACAGCGAGAGGACGCGAGAGCGCGCAGAATCGCGTGATTCCCTTCTGCCAGTTACCTTCATTTCGAGCTGAGATGCAGCTCAGCTGTAGTTTCATAGTTCACTGCCACAAGAAATCTATTTTAAAAAACTAAGTACTACGAGTACTCTATTTCCAAAGTAGTTGAATACCATTGTATCACACGTTCGTGTAAATAACTGGTTTATTTGCGTAAGTATTTGATGTCAAATTGCCCAAAAATACGGGTAATAGCACACGCTTTGGCAGCACTGGTTCATTATATAAAAAAAGCTGTCATAAAAAAAGAGCTCTTTTAATAGCGGTAGCAAAAGCGAAAAGGAGCGGACGAACTAGGAGCAGCGGACGAACTAGGAGCAGCGGAAGATTATGCCAAACGTATCTCGCTTCATCATTCCTTGGATTCTTTTTCGAAGACCGACGGGCAATATCGAGAGGGCGCGTAGCAGAATTAAAAATCACGTGTTTTCCTTCTGCTGATGATTCATTTCGAGGTGAGCGTCTACCTGCTAGATTACATAGTTCAGTGCAATAAAATTTCTGTTTTGATGTGTTCTGCACTCTGCAATATCTGACTAATAAATTCCATAATGCCAGGATAAACTTAAACGCGAGAACTTATCCCCAAACTGTTTCTTTTGGTTTGCGTGATATCGTTAGAGGCTCAAGCAGCAAGCGCATGAAGCAGCTAGGTGGGGGAACTTCCCCCTCCACCTGCACACGCAGACCACGCCGCTCAGCGGTCAATGGGAGCGGACGAACTAAAAGAGCGAAGTAGTTCACGGCAGCCGCGAACTAAAGTGAGCGCTCCCGATCGCGAACTATTATGCGCAAGTCTACCTCAAAGAGTTCGGCCGCTCCGCGGCGGCTATCTACATGACCCCTGCTCAAATAGGAACAGAGCCAAACATCAGCCAGTATCACTGTTCTGCACTAGGCGTTCGCGTACGCAGTTATTACAGCGCTGGGCTATAACGTTCGCCACAGAGGTGTGCTATTACGGGCGGACTGCCAGTGCCCGCGACTGCCACCAGTTTGGCACGCGCGGCGAGCGGAGCTTGCTGTGTGGAGCGCGGCCGGCGCATGCGCAGTGGTGTCTCGGCCAAGGTCTCGCGCTGGCCCAGCTGCAGCCGATCAGCTGACTGGCCGCCTCTTGCGTCACGCGGTGCGGCCGCAGCCGGTGCGAGTTGAGCCGAGCCTGTCAAAAGTCAGCTGGGCAGCCCGGCCACGGTCTACCACAGATTAGGGATGGCGGTTATCGCTGAAACAACCGGTTTTCGGTTACACCGGTTCTTTTCATCTCCAGTTTAACGGCACCGTAAAAATTGCTCAAAATAACCGTTTTTTTTAAATAACCGGTTTTCGGTTTTCATTGCTATTATTTCCAGTAGAGTTCGAACCGAACATATTTTGCGGCCGAAACAGAAACCGTAATCGTCGGTTCTTCTAGATTCGGCCGAAACCGAAACTTACGAAATTTAGTTAAAATATAGCTAAATTTACGTTATACGACAAACCACCAGTCTTTCCATATTTTGCAAGATCCTCTCCCAATACTACGCCTTCTTGAGTGTGTGTAAGCCTAGCCAGGAGACCGTAGAAGACGATATACGAAGCATACAGATTTACTGGCCTAGTATTTCCATCCGACAGTTGCGAATATTGAGCATACCACTCTGTAAGTTGGACTTGTGAGCCAGCGCATACGAATATCTCGTTATACACGCAACATATATAAGTTACAGTCAGTAAATAAAGTTCAGTCAGTGCTCCAGAAGTATTTCGAAGAATAAAGTCACAGTTTCGACTAACAGTATGATTGTTGTCAGTGTAAATTTACGCAAATTGAACTAGGAAAGCTCTGTACCACATGATCAAAGAATGTTCAAATGGGGTTCTTATGAGACCTAAATGCTTAGGTTATTGGTCCCTAGACTTACAAACTACTTAATCTAACTTAAACTAACTTACGCTAAGGACAACATATACATCCATGGCCGAGGGAGGACTCTAACCTCCGACTGGAGCAGCCGCACAGTCTGTGACATGGAGCCTCAGACCGCCCGGCTACCTCGCGACGCACCACATGATCAATGTTACCTAAACCCATATTGGTTATTAAAAAAGCCCCTCGCTTTCAAGGAATCACATTAATAAAAGTTGTTAGCATAACAATATGATAATACATTAAAAGTTATTATTCCAAGCTAACAGTACATCACTTACATAATAGGTATATGAATCGAATTTACCTTCTCTTCCAAGGAAGATTTTGGATGCTTTCTCCTTAAATGACATAGCATGTTTGTAGTACCCCCCCCCCCCCCCCGTTTTCAGCTTTTTAAAGCAAATGGAACATTGTACCTCACTGCTACCGTACTTCGTGAAGTACTTCCATACTCGGGATGGTGCCATTTAAGATGCAACCGACGTCTGGCGACGACAGCAAGCAACTGTCGCATGACCACACGGAGACAAGTGTTGTACACTGCCGGTGCACGCGCGTCGTCTAATAGGCCACGCCACACGGCATCAGGTGCATCGATGCCTCAGTAGCTGCACCAGTTCCTAAATTCTTATGCCACGCGCCGGCCGCGGTGGCCGAGGTGACTGAGGCGCTCCAGTCACGGTCAGCACGGCCACTACGGTCGGGGGTTCGAATCCTCCCTCGGGCATGGATATTTGTGCCGTCTTTAGTCTTAGCTAGTTCATAAGTAGTTTGTAAGCTTAGGGACCGATGACCCCGTAGTTAAGTCCCATAAGTTCTACAAACATTTGAACATTTTTATGCCACGCGTGTGTTGCGCGTTTCTGACTGCCGGGATTGTTCTTAAATTATCACTGATCGCTTTTCTTAGTTTCTGCGATGACCTAATATTTAACAGCAGTGGAAATTTTAGGAATAGCCCTAAATATTAGGGTCTACTAGTTTTAATTTTTTTTAAATTATTTACAAAAAAACACATTTTGAACCACTACTACAGGAAGTAGTCGTACCGGTTTTTTACCCGGTTCTTGGTAATAACTAAAATAAACCTGTTACAACCGACACCAAATAAACACCGAAAAAACCGGTTATTCAAAACTAAAATACCGGTATCGGTTTTAACCAGTCGGTTTTTCCCATCCCTACCACAGACAGTCGCGAAACTCTCTAGAATAAAAAATTGCAGCTGAAGCGATACTAGCGCTCCAAGCGGCCAGTAGGGAATAACAGTGGAATGGCATGATGCAAACTGAGAAGATGCCGTTTTTAATGCTGTTACATTCAGATTTCCTGGTCACTGAACGTTGCTGTGAACTTTCCAATACAAATACGAAACCATCTTTAAAGTAATATCACTGCTTCTGTTAAGGTCAGTCTATGATTCAACAAACTGTCAGTGCAATGTAATTCATACTGTTCACAATACCCGAATCATATTAACATCGTCTGAAACTTTTTGAAAGCAGAAAAGAAATTACAGCCTGATGTGCTAAAGTATATAAAATGAACTGATTATGATTATGTTCGCTTTCTCGGTGCGTACGGACATGTTGCACGAGTTTTGTTTTGGCGAATTTCGGACAATGTAATGTTTTCAAAAATACACACGATTTTTACATCGTAGGGGACTAGATTCGCCGGCCGCGGTGGCCGAGGGGACTGAGGCGCTCCAGTCACGGTCTGCACGGCCACTGCGGTCGGGGATTCGAATCCCCCTCGGGCATGGATATTTGTGCCGTCCTTAGTCTTAGCTAGATCATAAGCAGTTTGTAAGCTTAGGGACTGATGACCCCGTAGTTAAGTCCCATAAGTTCTACAAACTTTTGAACATTTTTTTAACTAAATTCTACATCGTCGTTTAATCCATCTTTTCACCTCCTCCTTGCTTCTGTGCCTTTCGTCTACCTATCACAATTTTTTATCTACTTGGCAGGTATCAAACTGAATATCTTCGAGAATGTGACGTGTTAACATTAACAAATGTTCAAATGTTTGTATAGCTTATGGGACTTAACTACGGGGTCATCAGTCCCTAAACTTACAAACTACTTATGAACTAACTAATACTAACGATGGCACAAATATCCATGTCCGAGGGGGGGATTCGAACCCCCGACCGTAGTGGCCATGCAGACCGTGACAGGAGCGCCTCAGTCCCCTCGGTCACCGCGGCCGGCTAACATTAACAGGTTATATATGGACATATTGTTTATTTGTAGCTACGTATTCACTTCATCAAACAACTAGGTAACCGACAAAATATGTTAGTATACAGGGTTATCATTTTCGTGAATCTGAAAAAAAAAATGTTCAAATGTTTGTTAAGTCTATGGGACTTAACTACGGGGCTATCAGTCCCTAAACTTACAAACTACTTATGAACTACTTACGAACTAGGACGGCACAAATATCCATGCCCGGGGGGGGGGGGGGATTCGAACCCCCGACCGTAGTGGCCGTGCGGACTGTGACTGGAGCGCCTTAGTCCCCTCGGCCACCGCGGCCGGCCGTGAATCTGAGGTACTTACTTTTATTCAGCAGTAATATTATGAAATAGTGGTCAAGTATTTGCGATTCTCATTAAGAGCAGACGTTTGGACGTGAATGAATTGTTAAAGAATTACTTCTATGCCTAAAAGTATAACTAACCACTCTAAACGAACACCTATTATTCATAACATTATTCCCTTATTTCTGAGCACCCTTTGCAAATGAGAGATTTCCCAATTATATTTTTGACAGTTGCTACAATTTATAGCGCCATAAAATCTCGTAAATACGAAGTTATTTTTAAAATGCTGCTTCAGTCCAAATACACATTCATTACTCAATCGGTTTGTAGTGTGTTTTTACGACCCGACCGCTTGGCAGCGCTGCAGTCGCGAAGTTGCAGAAAATCACTGGGAGTTTCGCGATTCTTTATGTTAGACCCTGGCCCGGCCCGCTAGCACAGCAGAATCCCATCACCACGTCACCATACGGGCAGGCGCACAAATCGCTAGAGCTGCGAGAATAACGAAAAGGAGTGGATCCGTATGTATCCGTTACTAAAAGAAACAGTACTCTTTCCGAACGTGTCGTTACTCGCTAGCTCTCGTTGGCAGTGCCACCTACAAATACGGCCGCTACCCTGTCTTTGGAATTTCTCGTGACGTAAGCTCTACGAATCATAACAAAGCGTGGTGCTAAGTTTTTGCTGTTACTCCTCTGTCGCGGTTGGAAGATTATGAAGAAATTTAGACTTATTTTTAATACTACTTTAACAGCAGCCGCCGACATGTAAACTGTATTTTAAGAACCCTCTGGCCGTTATGGCAATGTAGGGAGCAATGCACTTTCTAGGTGAATCTGAAAGCTATACTTAATTTTAACATTTCAAAGAATAGAAAATTTATATACAGGGTGTCCCAGCTATATTGATCACCCAAAATATCTCTGGAACAATAACAGCTATTGGAAAACGACTTTCACCGGTATCAATGTACGGCTGGGGCCCATGAATGTACATATTTGGAAACATTCTAAAACGAAATGAAATGTGTTTTTTAACACAAACTTATGTCTTTTTAAATGGACACACTAAATTTTTTCTTCAGCAATCCATAGCCTGACAAATCACATAAACAATGGCGTTGATTGCATCGCAATATTCACGCTTGAAATACGCGAAACGGGCGGCTAGCGCACGTCCTGAGACTCAGGCGAGAACACAATGCTGCTCAGGATGTCCGCTAGCCGCGCGTTTCGCGTATTTCAAGCGTCAACCTCGCGTGGCAATATCTTGGGATGTAATTGGAATAATGCGATGCAATCAACGCCATTGTTTGTGATTTGTCAGGCTATGGATTGCTGAAGAAAAAAATTTAGTGTGTTCATTTAAAAAGACATAAGTTTGTGTTAAAAAACACATTTGATTTCGTTTTAGAATGTTTCCAAATATGTACATTCATGGGCCCCAGCCGTACATTGATACCGGTGAAAGTCGTTTTCCAATAGCTATTATTATTCCAGAGATATTTTGGGTGGACAAGATAGCTGGGACACCATTATATATATATATATATATATATATATATATATATATATATATATATATATAAATAGGGTGTTACAAAAAGGTACGGCCAAACTTTCAGGAAACATTCTTAACGCACAAAGAAAGAAAATATGTCATGTGGACATGTGTACGGAAACGCTAAATTTCCATGTTAGAACTCATTTTAGTATTTACGGATGTGGCTTCATTCCAACGTGATCAAATTGTAAATTTTCACAATCAACATGTGTGGGCTGACGAGAATCTGTACGCAATTGTGCAATCACGTCATCAACACAGATTTTCTGTGAACGTTTGGGCAGGAATTGTTGCTCGGGTAGTTCTGTCTGTAGAGCGCTACGCCACGAAAAGCGAAAGTCCTGGGTACGAATCCCGGACTGTGAAAAATAATCTTAATATACATAAAAATTGAGGTGTTTGAGCTTATATTTCACTCTGTAGCCAAAACTACACATCACTGCGCGAGGTCTTTCCCCGTCGGGGGTTCAAATCCGCCCCCCCCCCCTCGGACATGGATTTTTGTGCCATCCTTAGTATAAGCTAGTTCATAAGTAGTTTGTAAGTTTAGGGATTGATGACCCCGCAGTAAAGTCCCGTAAGCTTTACAAACAACAACAATTACACAGCACAAACGAATAGTGTTTGTATGTGGTAGTAGCTATTTCTCCCATTGTGCACTATGTTGGTAGAGGGTTGATAACGATAAGGGAGTGGAAGATACGGGAGTTCAAAGTTACCGACTTATATAAAATTCTAGTGTGGGTGTCAATATTTTGCTCTTCACAAATCACAATGGAGACGAACGATCTCTGTATTGTTGTACTATAAACTCTCCCGTTGTACACCATAACCCTTCGATGTCCATAGCTGTAAGAGGGTGGAAGACATAGTGCTTGAAAGTCGTCAGCTTGTATAAAACTCGGACTGAAAACCAGCGAGGGTTTTTGACACTATAATAGCAAAGAGGTTATATACAACGAAAGGTGATGCACATTCTTCATCTGTTTTTCTGCAACAAGCTTACGAATACAAATAAAATATGAGCATATTGCAGTTTGAAAAGTAGAACTACCAAGAAAGATGCAAAGCGTAAGAAAGAAATTTCGCGTTCTCGATCCGTTTCTAAAAGACAGAAAACGGCGCTAAAAAGTGAATGTACAGAAGATAGAAATTTGAAATTTGTAAACGTTGTTTCAAAATGTTCAAATGTTTGTTAAGTTTATGGGACTTAACTACGAGGTCATCAGTCCCTAAACTTACAAACTACTTATCAACTACCTTGTACTAAGGACGGCAGAAATATCCATGCCCGAGGGGGGGATTCGAACCCCCGACCGTAGTGGCCGTGCAGACCGTGACTGGAGCGCCTCAGTCCCCTCGGCCACCGCGGCCGGCAGACGTTGTTTATTTTACACTCCAAACATCAGCGAATTTTCGATATTTCCATCCCTAAGGGGGTGAAACAGGGGATGAACAGTTTTCTCAAAATACGTTGCTATTCAGGCAATTTTGAAGCAAGAAATACAAAACTTCGTATTTAGATTTTTGAGCCGCGGTGGAGCAACCGAGCGCATTGAGGCGCTTTGCTTAGATGCGCGAGGCCGTTCCCCGTCGTGGGTTCGAATCGCCCCCCCTCCCCTCGGGCATGGATGTTTGTGCCTTCTTTAGTATAACTTAGTTCACACATAGTTTGTACGTTTAGATGACGCTATAGTTAAGTCCCATAAGCTCTACAAACATATGAACTTTTTTTTTTTATAGATTTTTGATTGGAATTTTAAAAACATGTGTTTCGATATTTTTGGAAATTCTACCATTAAACGGGAGAAATAAGGGAAAATCTTTAAGGGTGCTACTAAGACTACGTTGATGCTGGAAATGCGAAAATATAAATTTGGAACCATGGTTAGAGTAAAAAAATGGCCTTTTTGGAATTCTGCTAACGAAGGTGCAATAGGAGGTGGCAAGTTGTATCAAAATACTTTATTAGGAAAGCATTTTAAAGCTAAATCTATGAAAAATTATGTTCAACACGATAAATCGTTAAGGATTGTCATTCGTGGCCAATTGATGCAGTTGCTGATGTCTCTTCAGGTCTGACAACACAGGATTCCATGATTTACTAAGCGAATGAACACTGTAACGATTAAATGCATTCTGTATTATTCTGATTTCAATGGATTATTTCAAAACACAATCCCAGATGATTTAGGCCCAAGGAAGCCTGGATGTTATTGCAACAACCCACTGTCCATATACAGGGAGTTACAAGAAGGTACGGCCAAACTTTCAGGAAACATTCCTCACACACAAAGAAAGAAAATGTTATGTGGACATGTGTCCGGAAACGCTTAATTTCCATGTTAGAGCTCATTTTATTACTTCTGTTCACATCACATTAATCATGGAATAAAAACACACAGCAACAGAAAGTACCAGCGTGACTTCAAACACTTTGTTACAGGAAATGTTCAAAATGTCCTCCTTTAGCGAGGATACATGCATCCACCCTCCGTCGCATGGAATCCCTGATGCGCTGATGCAGCCCTGGAGAATGGCGAATGGTATCACAGCCGTCCACAATACAAGCACGAAGAGTCTCTACATTTGGTACCGGGGTTGCGTAGATAAGAGCTTTCAAATGCCCCCATAAATGAAAAATGTTCAAATGTTTGTAAATCTATCGGACCAAACTGCGTGGTCATCAGTCCGTAGCTTACAAACTACTTAAACCTATGTAAACTAACCTAAGGACAAACACACACACCCATGCCCCAGGGAGGACTCGAACCTCCACGGCGAGCAACCGCGCGCTCCGCATAAATGAAAGTCAAGACGGTTGAGGTCAGGAGAGCGTGGAGGCCATGGAATTGGTCCGCCTCTACCAATCCATCGGTCACCGAATCTGTTGTTGAGAAGCGTACGAACACGTAGACTGAAATGTGCAGGAGCTCAATCGTGCATGAACCACATGTTGTGTCGTACTTGTAAAGGCACATGTTGTAGCAAAAATGTTCAAATGTTTGTAGAACTTAAGGGACTTAATTACGGGGTCAACAGTCCCTAAGCTTATGAACTACTTATGAACTACCTAAGACTAAGGACGGCACAAATATCCATGCCCGAGGGGGGGGGGATTCGAACCCCCGACCGTAGTGGCCGTGTAGACCGTGACTGGAGCGCCTCAGTCCCCTCGGCCACCGCGGCCGGCCATGTTCTAGCGGCACAAATATCCATGCCCGAGGGGGGGGGGGATTCGAACCCCCGACCGTAGTGGCCGTGCAGACCGTGACTGGAGCGCCTCAGTCCCCTCGGCCATATTCTAGCAGCACAGGTAGAGTATCCCGTATGAAATAATGATAACGTGCTACAGTGAGCGTAGGTGGAAGAACATGAGGACCAATCAAGACACCGACAATTCCTGCCCAAACTTTCACAGAAAATCTGTGATGATGACGTGATTGCACAATTGCAAAACACGTTCGTGATGAACACTAACCGGTTGATGTTACGTAACGATGTGCTTGATGCTAGTACTGTACAGCAATGAGTCGCATGTCAACACAAGCACGGAAGTCAACATTACCTTCCTTCAATTGGGCCAACTGGCGGTGAATCGAGGAAGTACAGTACATACTAACGAAACAATTGGGTATTTTGACAATTGTTTGCACGAATTATTATAATTTAATTTAAAGAGAAATACTAAAATGAGCTCTAACATGGAAATTAGGCGTTTCCAGACGCATGTGCACATAACATATATTCTTTCTTTGTATTTGAGGAATGTTTCCTGAAAGTACATTTTTTGTGACACCCTGTATACCCTTATTATTTTATTTTTGGGTGGTTGTCACCATAAAACGAAGGTAAAGGCAGCGGTTCTTGGACTGTTATTGCTGTCCACAGTTTCCGTGTTCTGTGGGCGACTTTTATAGTTCCAGCGATAGCCAGTGTGACTTTATGACGGCTGGTTCTATTTGGCGTAGCAATAATTTATGGCCACTTGCGGCTTTCGAAATCGCGTGTTCAGTGATTTAACTCAGTTTGGTATTGGTACTGAGGAGCAAATTTGTGTTCGAGAGATTTCAGAAACTACTGCAACTAGTTGTATATTTCTCTGATGGAGTATTTATTACACCACAACCGGTTTGTAACTGCCTAGCAGCTCATCATTAGGTGGTACATATTGCAATTAATGCATTGTGGGTGTGACTTTTGAGGGTTGCTATCTATCTGAGGCATGATAGGAAAGAAGAGACAGTAAGCACGACACGAAGTATTTACAAAATGAAATGTTTGGAAACTGGCCGAGGTGACTGAGGCGCTCCAGTCACGGTCAGTACGGTCGCTACGGTCGGGGGTTCGAATCCCCCCTCGGGCATGGATATTTGTGCCGTCGTAGTTTGTAAGTAGTTCATAAGTAGTTTGTAAGTTTAGGGACTGATGACCCCGTAGTTAAGTCCCATAAGCTTAACAAACATTTGAACATTTTTTTTTGTTTGGAAACCTAAGTGAGCAAACGGATGAGGTCAACGATCCCTAGACTTACAAAAAAATTAAAAGTAGCTTATGATAACGACAGCCCACCACCCTCCCAAACCTGCCTGAAACAGAACAGCCGCGGCGGAGTGGCCGAGGGTACTGAGGCGGTATGCTCCGATGCGCGAGGCCGTTCTTCGTTGTTGGTTCGAATCCTCCATCGAGCATGAATGTTTGTGTCATCTTTAGTATCAGGTAGTTCATAAGTAGTTTCTAAGTTTAGGGACTAATGACTCTGCATTTAAGTCCCTTAAGCTTTACTAACATTTGAAAGAGGGCAACAACCTCCGAAAGGAACGACCGCGCAATCTGTCACATCGTGCCTCAGACATTGTGCCGATTCCGGCGTCGGAAAATATTTTCAATAGAATTACTTCTTCGAGGAATTTCTTACTGTTAGGAGATTCATTAGAAGGATATCCGTTACATTCATCCTTTTGGAAAACACTCCACATATTTTTGTTACTTTCGGATTGTAATAGCTTACTACAAAAGTAGATGGTCTGCACAACCTCTTAGTTTCCGTTGAAAGTGCAATGTTTGTCTGGCGAAGCTGTGTATCTTAGATTTCAGCTCTCACTTCTCCGTGTTGTTGTTGTGGTCTTCAGTCCGCAGACCGGTTTGATGCAGCTCTCCACGTCACCCTGTCCTGTGCAAGTCTCTTCATCTGAGAATACGTTCGGCAACCTACATCCTTTTGAATCTGCTTACTGTATTCGTCACTCTGTTTCCCTCTACGACTTTTACCCCACACACTTCCTTCTAATGCTAAGTTGACGATTCCTTTATGTCTCAGAATGTGTCCAACCAATCTATCCCTTCTTTTAGGTTAAGCACCTCATTAGTTACGTGATCTACCCATCTAATTTTCATCATTCGTCTGTAGCACCACGTTTTGAAAACTATCAACTTGATGTTAACAAGTTTCTATTCTTTAGAAACGCTTTTCTTGCCATAGCCACTCTGTATTTTATACCTTCTTTACTTCGGCCATCAGAAATTACCTTGCTACCCAAATAACAAAATTCATCTACTACTTTTATTGTCTCATTACCTAATATAATTCCTTCAGCATCGCCTGATTTTCTGAGATTGCATTCCATTACCTTCGTTTTACTCTTGTTAATATTGATCTTATATCTTCAAGACACTCTTCACCCCATTCAATTGCTCTTCCAGTTCTTCTGCGGTCCCTGGCAGAATTACTATGTCTTCGGCAAACCGCAATGTTGTTATTTATTCTCAAAATGTTCACATATTTTTTAAGCTTAAGGGACTCAACTACGGGGTCATCAGTCCCTAAACTTACAAACTACTTATGAACTACCTACAACTAAGGACGGCACAAATATCCATCCTCGAGGCGGGATTCGAACCCCCGACCGTAGTGGCCGTGCAGACCGTGACTGAAGCGCCTCAGTCCCCTCGGCTACCGCGGCCGGCTTATTTCTTCTCCCTGCACTTTAATGGCCTCTCCAAATTTCTCCTTCCATTCCTTCACTGCAGCTCAATGTACAGCTTGAACAACATTGGGGAAAGGTTTCAATCTTTACTCTCTTCCCAACCTCTGCTTCCCTTTCTTGTCCTCCGACTCTAATAACAGCTGTTTGGTTTTTGTGTAGGTTGAATATAACTCTATATTTTACCTCTGATACCTTCAGAATTTGGAATAGTGTATCCCAGACGACATTGTCAAAAGCTTTCTCCAAATCGACAAACGCTAAAAACTTAGGTTTCCCTTTCCTTAGCCTATAAGATAAGTCGTAATGTGAGTATTGCCTCCCGTGTTCCTATATTTTTCCTAAATCCAAACTGATCTTCCCCGAGGTCAGATTCCACAAGTTTTTCTATTCGTCTGTAAATAATTCGTGTTAGTATTTTGCATCCATGACTTATTAAACTGATAGTTCTGTATATTTCACTTGGAATTGGAATTACAACATTCTTCTTGAAGTCAGAGGGTATTTCCCCGGTCTCGTACATCTTGCATACAAGGTGATACAATTTTTTCATGATTGGCTCTCCTAACGACGTCAGTAGTTCAGACGGAATATCGTCTACTCCAGGGGCCTTGTTTCGACTCAAGTCCTTCAGCGCTCTGTGAAATTCTTCTATCAGTATCATATCTCCTATCTCATATTCCTCCACTTCGTCTTCCATTTCTAGAATACTGGCTTCAAGTTTATTTCCTTTGTATATTGCTTCTATATATTCCTTCTGCAGTTCAGCTTTCTCCTCTTCGGTTAGTACTGGTTTTCCGTCTGAGTTCTTGATATTCATACAGCTGCTTCTCTTGTCTCCAAATATCTCTTTTATTTTCCTGTAGGCGGTATCTATCTTTCCCCTAGTTACACAGTCTTCTACGGTTCTGCTTTTGTCCTCTAGCCACTCCTGCTTAGCCAGTCTGCACTTCCTGTCAATCTAATTTTTGTGCAAATGTTCAAATGTTTGTACAGCTTATGGGACTTAACTACGGGGTCATCAGTCCCTAAACTTACAAACTACTTATCAACTACTTACGAACTAGGAAGGCACAAATATCCATGCCCGAGGGGTGATTCGAACCCCCGACCGTAGTGGCCGATAAGACCGTGACTGGAGCGCGTTAGTCCCCTCGGTCTCCGAGGCCGGCAATCTAATTTTTCAGACGTTTGTACTTCTCCATAACTTTGTAATTTCCAAGCACGAGAGTAAGTCTCCAATTCTTTACATCTGATATCCGTAATGGGCAGGTATTGTGTGTCATGGATATTACTTGGTTGACTTTCCAGATCCGCTGAGACGAACTACAAGCTTCTTCCGCTAACAATTTACATACGATATGCGAAGTAGCACCTTATAATATGACACGATAGCGATTTATGCCAAACTGAAATTAGTTTAATGTACTTCATAAAAATACAAATCTCCTGTATTCGTTCACTGTAAGCTACAGTTATCAGTTATATACACTTCCGTGTATGATTTAAGGAGTCAAGGTTTACTGACTTCCTTCCATGACACTTTCGTGCAAAGAATCATATTCTACTCGTCATTCCGATTCATGTGATACCTCACACGTCATATTTGTATTGGTCATGAGTGTAATGAGTAATTCACTTAGTCAATTTGTAGACAAGGGACACTTCATGACTTAGCCGGAGCAAGGCAACGACGGTGAGGCAGCAGGTGGAAAAACACACACAAGCCTTTTAAACAGCAGGGGGGGGGGGGCGAGCCTTTTAAACAGCAGGCAGGCCGCATCTAAAGAGATTTCAAGCGGACAAAAGAGTGAAAGGAAGGAGGGTTGGCGCTGCATAACTTTACGAGAGTGACGCGTTCCAGAGCAAAACAAAAACTTTACTGTATGTAACATGCGCTGTTATTGGCAAATGCTGGCGGAAGGCGTGTTGTTAAGAGGACGCTGATTGGCTGCTGAGGACAGAGACATGGTAGGAGAGATCTGGTAGCTGCTGCCAAAGTAAATTGTTGACGGACACTTAGGCGTCTTCTCCCGCCTTGTGTAGGGCGAAGGGAACACGCGTTCTGTGAATTTGAAAGCGACTTTCTGTGGTTACGCCTGATTGCGTGTACAGCGGAGTTTGCGGTACCAAGTGTTGAGTTACATGCGTAACATGTAACTACGGTACGATTACAGAGCAGTGGACATTTTGCCAGTCCATAATTGTGATATTTAATGTCTGCGGACGATTTTGAGTGGCATTTTCTGGTGGGCTAATTTGCTGAATTAGCGTACCCAGCCAATATTAGTTTGACTAGGGGGAAATAGGGAGTCCTGGCTTCACCATGTGCAGTAGGAAGTTTCTGGCTGATTTATCCCAGACATCGATTTATTCAGCTAGATTTCTAAAGGTTTTAGAGATGCAGCCACTGTCAGCATTGACGCAGCATACGGTATTTGTGGGCATACGCAACACGAGCGAACGATGATATTTGAGTAGTGAAGGTTCCATGCAACGCCACAGACACCACTACAATATTATTCCTGACATTATGGTGACATCCTCTCGTCCGGTACTTCAGCTTATTAACGAAAGAATTACGCGTAATTGCAACACCTCAGGCATTCTTAAAAAATATATTTCAGTGATATTGTTTATGGCAGGACCTTATCTTGATTTATTTCTTCTGCTAACTTATTAAATTTATTTGATTATTTGATAATTTTATTAGCATTTCAAGTTTAATTGTTTTAAATAATATTACCTTTTTACCTCTCAGTAATTAGTTAATTTTTTCAGAATGAAATTTTCACTCTGCAGCGGAGTGTGCGCTGATATGAAACTTCCTGGCAGATTTAAATTGTGTGCCAGAACCAGGACTTGAACCTTGGACCTTTGCCTTTCGCGGGCAAGCGCACTACCGACTGAGCTAACCCGACACGACTCACGAAGAAAATTAGGAGGCGAGATACTGGCGGAAGTAAAGTTGTGACGCGCCATCGTGAGTCGTGTCGGGATAGCACAATCGGTAGTGCGCTTGCCCGCGAAAGGCAAAGGTCCCAGGTTTGAGTCCCGGTTCCGGCACACAATTTTTATCTGCCAGGAAGTTTCATTTAATTTTTTATTTACTGAGAAACTGCCAATACCACATTCCCGTATCCGGTGCGGTCACTTAGCAGTAATGATTTATATTTTTCAACTTAGAGGAGGGGTAGTTCGGATCTTTTTGAGTATGGTTAAGGACCACTTATCTGTCTCGAACTAAAATGAGCACTACTTTCTGATGTCTAAGCCTAGGAGTCACGTCAGATTTGTTCCACTTGCAGAGCCAAACGTTTAAAGGTACAAAAATGTTACAGATCAGTCCTTGTGCGAATTACAAGGTGGAATAAGTCGTCTGTCCAAATGAAGAGACGGAACGTGATGAGCAGAGCTGTAGAATGTTACATCAACAATGTGCGTATTAGAAAATCGCTTTTTCTGGAGTGTGTGATAAATGCAGATTTTTAAAATAATACTTGAAATGCTTATTCCTTTCATAAAGAACTGTATTGTATATCACAATATTACATACTTCCGCAATGACCGAAGACAGAAATAAATCTATGTACAAATGAACTTTAACAGGGAGCGCATAGTTTGCAAATTTAAGTTTTTACCAATAAGCTATGAAGTAACTTCGTGGATTTTGCATATTTTAGTAATGAGGACGAGAAATTATTCAGTGGCGACAAGTGCAAATGTGAGCCAGCAGTAGCCTTAGCCTGGTCGTCCGACTCATGACGCCCGAATGGTGGTACGACTACGGCAACCGAGTTTACACCCAAACATGGCCAGCAGGTTATTCGTGAGGCAGCTGCGCTGCTCGACTGGACAATGGACAGTGATTTGTACTTTATACAAAATTCATACCTCACGAGACAAAGGTCCAGGATGAAGCGAAGGGAATTCTGAATCAGTCCTATACTAAGCAAACGTGGAGAAACATAAGGATAGGCATGAATTACAATTTGTGCTGTGGCTGGGATTCGAACCTGGGACCTCCTACTTACTAGGTAGGCGCTTTAGATCACTCGGCTAACACAGCGATGCAGCCAAACCAACTACATGGACTGTCTTAAAGCACATCTCTCTCCACAACACATACTTTAAATCTGCCTCATGTTCCCTGTGAAATTCGTTTGAAAGTGCCAGGGCTCTTCTATATTGGAATAGCACCCCAGCAAAGAACGCGAATGGGAACAATCCCGCATTATTCCTCAGGCCGAGGTGATATAAATATCCTTGCGACGATATTGTCTCTTTATACCAAAGGTATTAAACATAAGGACAAACATTGAATTAAAATTTGTCCATGTAGTCGCTTTGGCTGCAACGCTGTGTTAGTTGAGTGGTCTAAAGCGCCTACCTAATAAGTAGGAGGTCCCTGGTTCGAATACCGGCCACAGATTAATTTAAATTCAATGCCTCATCTTATGTTCAAATGTTCAAATGTTTGTAAAGCTTATGGGACTTAACTACGGGGTCATCAGTCCCTAAACTTACAAACTACTTATGAACTAGCTAACACTAAGGACGGCACAAATATCCATGCCTGGGGGGGGGGGGGGAGGGGTTCGAACCCCCGACCGTAGTGGCCGTGCAGACCGTGACTGGCGCGCCGCACTCCCCTCGGGCACCGCGGCCAGCTACATCATTTACATGAAGATCCGAAGAGGGACACGCAAAAATTTTTCAACTACAAACATGAAATCGTTTCATTATATCCCTACCACTATTCAAAACAACATCTCGAAATGGTTTTTTTTCTGTTTATCGCGGTGGTGGTATCTTGTCTTTCATGTCCCATAGTGTTCTGTTCTCGTTCAGAAGACCAATAAACCTCTCTTTATCCATTCTTGTTAATTAGCACGATAAACACGCAGACGAGTAGTACCAGGCACTCGTTTCCACAGGCTACGTCCGACCAATCCCATCTCCCTGCGATCCATCCGTCAGCCGTACGTATACGGTCGTATGCGGCCGACCTGGTCGGGTGCAGTGGACTCGACACAGAGTATATTTGTCTGTGACGCGGGCCAGCTGAGCGGCATAGCACTGGATTAGTCGGACGAATACGGTCCCAGTGGACGCTCAACCTTAGGCTGTGTTCACAAAGGTACCGACAGACCGTCGTCAGACGCCGTCGATGAGTTCCACTGAAAACATCTACCGATGGTGTAGTCACACTGCATCCGATATAGCATGTCACTTGGTCCGGTTAAAGAAGACGTTTAGGTTAGGTTAGAATATATATCCTGTGTGAAATATATTAGATTTCAATTCCCTGGGGTGCAATGGATTCCACCTACGTTTTTTTGCTTCAAAATTAGAGCTACAATGTGGCTTTTGTTATCAATAAAGACAACGAATGTATACGAACGAGCTACACCTGTCTGGAAAGAAGAAAGTAGCAAAGATTGTGTACTGACCTTAGTTATTGCTACTCCCTGACAATCTCTACGAATAGCTGAGGTACTGGTAAAAGGAAAAATTTCTATGACATACTTGTGCTGCTTTGTGGTCTCATTGACAAGTAATATTACAGTTTTGATAAATTTATTTAACGATGTGCAGACATGCACCAAATAATGAAAAACTACACCAGTTACGGAAGTTTACTGCTTATCACAACGAGTTTCGAGGATTTATTCGCATCTTCTAGTGCATTTGTTTACATAAGTACGTTTCTGTGTGTGATCTTCTGACACTCATGGACTGATTTTGTCTCTTTTAGGTTACTGAAGTTCGGAAAATCGGACAGAATAAATACTGATGTGTGTTTTTTTTTATCCTAATGTTAGAAACCATAACTTTTTCTGTTGCTTAAAGGTATTGTGCCTCTTCCATTACTCAGAATATCAAACATACGTGTGTACAAAAACCAGTGTAAGTGACGATTTTTATGTTGTGATATCCACTGTAATGGAGGAGACTCAATACCTGCAAGTAAAGACAGACGAACTATTTAGCATGTAAAAAGTTGCCAAGATCTTATGTAGGCTACGATTTCCCTCATTGCAGTAACCTCAAGCAGACTACATCTGTGCAAGAGCTGCATAAAATCGCACATGGAAACATCACGATGTTCAAATGTTCAAATGTTTGTAGAGTCTATGGGACTTAACTACGGGGTCATCAGTCCCTAAACTTACAAACTACTTAAGGACGGCGCAAATATCCATGCCCGAGGGGGGATTCGCACCCCCGACCGTAGTGGCCGTGCAGACCGTGACTGGCGCGCCTCAGTCCCCTCGGCCACCGCGGCCGGCTTAATACTATCAATACGTCATTTACAACATTCATTGTAACAGTATCTTTCCAGTTTATGTACATGTGTTAAAGAAGTCTATGTTTACAGTTCGTTGCTATGTATTTCATGGCATGTTCTCTAAACAGAACAAATGCGCTTTCCAGACAAAGTTCTGTTGCGTTTGAACAACTCAGAATCTTGCAGAATACAGTTGCGTTCAGTTAACAAGAGTGTTCCAATTTTTTTTAGGAATAAAGAGGAAAAATGAAGTGGAACAAAAAAATTGACAGTGGTGGTTGCGCCCTTTCGAACCATCGTGTAACATGTTCGTGCATCACAAATTAATTCCTCGCTTATTACGCTATGGCGAACAGTTGCGACAGTAATCCGTGATTCTCGAACTATCGATGGCAGGTCTTAACCAACTAACCAACATTAGATTATAATTCATTGTCCAAATAACGACGTGTTTTTGATAATTTTCAGTGCGCCATTGCTTTGAAATGACAAAGCCTGAGTTATAATAACAAAATCATCAAGTAGAGAAAGCAAGATGGGGTATGCAAAAGAGATTTTGGGACGAGCGATGTC
Organism: Locusta migratoria; assembly: GCA_026315105.1. NCBI lineage: Eukaryota > Metazoa > Arthropoda > Insecta > Orthoptera > Acrididae > Locusta > Locusta migratoria. The sequence goes on from CM048745.1 coordinate 97,918,852, forward strand.
ACGTGACTGATTTACGAACGCCAAATGCACGCTGTGTTCCATCCTATAGTCATTCAGTAAATACTGTCAGAATATTACGTGTTGGGTGCATAGATATTACCACAATAGTAGAGTCGTAATCGTAGCACCATAATTTTTTATTATTTAGATTATTATTTTGATCAAATATGTTTGCAAAAACTACAAATCTAAAGTGCGCCGTAAAACACGTCAGTGCGATTTTTTTCTTCTGCACTGGCAGGAGTTCCGGGTTCAATTTACTGTCGGTTCAGATTTACTCCGCTCGGGTACTGGATATGGTGTCGTCAGCTAAAGAGATTTGCAGCAGGCAAGCCGGACACGACTCCCGTTAGGGAATAATGCCATTAACGCCACACGATCATCAGTTCCTGTTTCCCACCCGGATGCAATTCTCCTGCATGTGAGGTATATTGTTCTCCCGAACCGCGTGTTTGTTTCGCCACTTTTTATCCACTTATCAGGCATTTTACATTTTTTTACCACAAACTTGGGAATCATCACTTTTAACGACCTCCATATTAGGCTGAAGTATATCAACTTTCACAGAGGATTCATTCTCTGCACAGGCTTAATGGAAACTGAGTGGGCAGTAAAATATATAAAATACTACATGACCCGGTAAATTTCGTATCAATTACCTCGTGATATAAACCATATTAATTTAAATCATATGTATTTTAGACCCAGTAGCTTTATAAAAGCATCGGCTCGATAGTGGGCGGAAAGAGTGACCAAATCACGCACACATGTCCAGGATAATGTTCATGTCACATTCGTGAGAGTTCAGGGAAGGTTTAAACGGTGATAAAAATGGAAAAATTTCGAGGAAAATTTAGATTTAAAACATGTAAAATAATAACTTGGTTGTTGTTTTGGGAACGTTCAGAAATATAGTTGAAAGAGTAAAGTTCGCTTTATACGATCTGAACCCTATATGAACTGTAAAAGATAAAAATGAATTGCTGTTCGTTAGTCTCACTAAAACTCGAGAACGGCTGAACCTTCCTCTCGCTTTGAACGTCGCGTGTGGATAATTTTATCGGAATCAGATGAATGTTATTGCTATTTTATAGGAAAATCTCTTTCTATCTTTTCTGAATTTTCCAATTTTCCGGGAAGCTTTTTCAAATTTTTATTTCATAAGAACGTTACTATTGCTTTGAACGAGAAATATGCAAAATTTTATCGCAATCAGACGAATGATATTCATATCCCGTTGAAAGACGCACTTTCAGTTTTTCTCAAATTTTCCAATTTTCCAAGAAATTTATTTCATACAAATCTTGTCCTGTCAAGCCGTACTCAAGTGATACTTTTACAAACATATGGAAATTGAGTTTTATTAATAGAGAAAAATGGATTTAGCTTTTTTCTAAATTTTCCTACTTTCCAGGCGACTTTACCAAATTTTTATTTGATGCGAACCTTCCCCTTGCTTTCAATATGAAATGTACAAAATTTTATCGCAATTGGACGAACGGTATTGAGAGCTCACTGGAAAAAGCTGTTTCAGTTTTTCCCGGTTTTCCTCTTTTCCGGACAACTTTTCCACCTTTTATCACCGCTTAAACCTTACCTGGTCTTACACGAATATTTCAAGACTAAAATTAGCCAAATCGGTTCAGCCGTTCTAGAGTTTTAGCGAGACTAACGAACAGCAATTCATTTTTATATATATAGATAAACAATGCAGTGTGCAGTAAGTCGGTCCATTGCTGAGAAAAAATATATTTTTATTTTTGTGCTGTCATGAAGTACTGAAAATTGAATGTTACTTCAAAGGTTTTACTTAATGGAAAAACTGACCACATGGACTTGGGATGTTATTTAATTCATTTGAAAATATATTGTGCCATGTAGGGGTGAAAGAAACTGAACTTGGAAAATTCTACTGAGCAGGAACATAGCTCTAGGCATGTGCATTTAATTTCACATTAAAAGTGATAATTGACCAAAGGTGGACTTGGGATGTTTTTTTCCATTCAGGTCTTCAACTGGAGGGGATGCGGCGGAGTGGTTAAGGCAACCGCTGGTTCTAAGAGGGAGATCCGGGTTCGTATCCCGACCCGGCTCACAATTGCACTTGTCGCCATTTAGTTATTTCAATGCCCCAGTGCAGCTAAGGTCATTACTTTCGTTCCTCTTCCCTCCTCATTCAATAAAAAATAAATAAAAAACTAAAGAGCAATGTGGCTGCGAACCAGGAGTAGTGTCTGTTCTTATTTCCTTGTATGCTGCACGATAAGAAATAGCCACTTCTAATCTGAGACCGTCAATTTTCTCGGGTATTTTTTCGTGTTGGCACCTCAGCCAAAAAAGTTGTCTTCTTATTTTCAGCCTTCTTTCAACCTGCCAAGTTTCGATTTAACTTCACAAATTTCTCAGCCACCATAAAGCACAAAATGTCCGTTTTAATTTGTGAAGAGTGACAATAGTGCAAGATTCAATTACATATACACACGAATTAACCTAAATACCAACCACATCTGCATAGCTAATCACATGAAAGTGTTGATTTAGAAACGAAATGAATTTGCTAGAAAAACGTATCCAATATACAATCCTTATTTACACACAACCTTATGGCATGTAATACTTGGTAGTGATTTTCGTCACTATGTTGACACCAAGGAGCGACGATTAAATTTAAAATGTAGGTTACCTTGCTGTGGACTTTTCACATTTATTATTTATGTACCATCATCTGGATTGCTGTTCAGAAACGGAGAGACCGTAAGTGTCAACTCTCAGAATGTTCCCTCTATCAGCCTAAACAAAATTGCTTTTTATCGTTACTTAAATGTTGTAAAAGGGTTTGCATCAACATACAACTGAAGTGTTCATAGAAAATAAACGAAAAATACTACTGATTTCGGGAACATTACTTCAACTTACTCCTGCGCTGTAACGTCACCAGAGCTCCAGTGAACATATACTGAAATGTAATTATTTTAAGCTTTAAATAAATATGACAAAACATTAAGAATAACACACTTGTTTGTCAAAATATTCACGAGTAATACTATTTCAATGTTATGATTCAGAATAAAAACAATCCGAATCATATTTCTCGCATAGGAAAGAAGCCATTTTTCATTTTGACAACCTGTTGCACTGATTTCAATCCCCCCTCCGAATTTTTATTTTATTTTCTTCATCCTTCTTCGATGGTTGAATATTAGAAGAAAAGGTTGCTTCTTTGTGTTCCGCACTGTTTAATCCAAGCATTTGTCTATTGGTGCTAGCTGTTTCGTGTATTTTCCAACTTTCCCATTAGATAACATTTTATTGTTTCCAAAAGGAAAAACCGTCAAGATCACAGTTCGATTAATTTATAGAATACAAGTTTCAATGGGCCATGGCATCATCTTCTGGTCGTATATATTCTGCAATTCTAGAAGACAGCACAGACCATCGACACCGGTCGTCAATGAATTAATCAATCATACTCAGAATTAATTATTTACGGACGAATCGAAAACACTTGTGGAATCCGACCTCGAGGAAGATCAGTTTGGATTTAGGAGAAATGTAGGAACACGGGAGACAATACTCACATTACGACTTATCGTAGAAAATAGGCCAAGAAAAGGGAAATCTACGTTTTTAGCGTTTGTCGATTTGGAGAAAGCTTTTGACAATGTCGACTGGAATACACTCTTTCAAATTCTGAAGGTAGCAGGGGTAAAATACAGGGAGCTAAGAGATATTCAACCTATACAAAAACCAGACAGCGTTTATTAGAGGCGAAGGGCAGAAAAGGGACGTAGAGGTTGGGAAGGGAGTAAGACAGGGTTGTAGCCTCTCCCCAATGTTGTTCAATCTGTATATTGAGCAGGCAGTGAAGGAAGGGAAGGAGAAATTTGGAGAGGGCATTAAAGTGGAGTGAGAAGAAATAAAAACATTGCGGTTTGCTGATGATACAGTAATTCTGACAGAAACCGCAAAGGATCTGGAAGAACAATTGAATGGAATTGACAGTAACTTGAAAAGAGGGTATTAGATGAACATTAACAAGAGTAAAACAAGGATGAGGGAATGTAGCGTCAGAAAGTCAGGCAATGCAGAAGGAATTACATTAGGTAGTGAGACAATAAAAGTCGTAGATGAGTTTTCGGTCACTACGGTAGGGGTTTCGAATCTCCCTTCGGGCATGGATATTTGTGCCGTCCTTAGTATCACCTAGTTCATAAGTACGGTTAGGGACTGATGACCCAGTAGTTAAGTCCCATAAGCTCTACAAACATTTGAACATTTGAAGATAAGTTTCGTTATTTGGGTAGCAAAATAATTTCTGATGGCCGAAGTAGGGAAGATATGAAATGCAGAATGGCTATGGGAAGGAAAGCGTTTCTAAAGAAGCGAAACTTGTTAACATCGCATATTAATTTAAATGTTAGGAAGTCCTTTCTGAAAGAATTTGTCTGGATAGAAGCTTTCGAAATGTGGTGCTACAGACGAATGATGAAAATTTGATAGGTATATCAAATAACTAATTAGGAAGTGCTGAACCGAGTTGGGGAGAGAAGTAGTTTCTGGCATATCCTGACTAGGAGAAGGGATAGATTGGTGGGACACATTCTGAGACATCAAGCAACTGTCAGCATTAGAAGGAAGTGTATGGGTAAAACTCGTGGAGGTAGACCGAGGGACGAATACAGTAAGTAGATTCAAAAGGATGTAGGTTGCCGAACGTATTCTCAGGTGAAGAGACTGGCACAGGACAGGGTAGCGACGAGAGCTGCATCAAAACAGTCTGCGGACTGAAGACCACAACAACAACAACAACTCCGAGCTTGGCTTTTTCCTTTTGAGATAGTCAATACCAATAGCCTCCAACCTGCGATGTCACGTAATGTCAAGATGATAATTTACATCAAGGTACAAGAGTCATTTTTAAAGTAAGAAACGATTTGTCGTGGAGTATGAGAGTTTATTTCTGACTGTAAATTGTATCCCAAACTAAATACGTACCTCTTCGCTTTTCAGAATAGTCACGATGAAAATTTTAACACCTTTTCGATTACAGAATCAAAGAACCGCTTGACTGTCATTTTTGGTAGTGAAACTTTTCGGTAACAATGTGATAAACCATTGATCTTGAAGCTTCTGTAAATTTCCGATGTAGCTCATCAATAGTAAAACGCCTGTTTCGAGCTGTTATGAATGAATACGTAACACGAGGTGATGAAACAATTCGTCAGAACACGCGCTTAACTATTGATGATCAGCATCAGGAATTCCCACAAGTTTCAAGAATAGTAATTTATCACATTGCACACCACCTAAAGGCGCTTGGCGAAGGATATCTTGTTCTTCTGTTGGTTACTGGCACTCGTAAATTTCTTTCCCTTTGGCCTCACATGTAGGGTCGGCCTTGTTAATTCGGTTTTTGCGTGTGTTTACGGATGGCCGGTTGCGCTTATTTGTCGCCACCCCATGCCCCCCGCGAGGAAATGTGTAATCCAAACGTCTGCGTATTAGTGTCATAGGTGTAAAAGTGTAAAGTGATGATTCTCCTGTGAGATTACTTTACTTGCCCAGATCGCTTATTTACATAATTACTTGATGACTAGTTTCAACTCATTAAAGAGCCATCTGTAATATTTAAACAACAACTACAGTGACTTCATGATATTTTCAATAGATGTTATAAAAGGCAACTAAACATGCAATACACGAGTAAATGTTATCAATGTACAGTAATATAATGTAAAATCCTTTTTCTTTTAGAACTATCGATTCTTATAAGTGACTGAAATGTAAATAAAGCATTGTATTATATCATATTTTGATTTGATTTGATTTTTTCAGGGAAGCCAAAACAGTTTTGGTCCAACCCGCCATTGCCCGCACCGAAACTAGTTTATTGTGCGGTATCGCTCCCTGTATATCTAGTAAAGCCAACCAACGCCCTTGAACAGTGCAAGGAGTCTCTTTACGAGTTCTTTATTAGACACAATTTCTTCGGGTCTGGTTGTACCAAATGTTCTGTGCCTTTTACTGTCCAATGGAATGCATTCGAAGATTAGATGTGATGCAGTTTCATCACTGTTATCACAGATCCTACATTTACGGTCCTCTTCTGTTATTTCCATTGTATGTAGGTGTTTTTTAAATTCCCATGGCCTGTCAGCAATCCAACCATGAGTCTAATCTCTCTCCTGTTCAGACCCTGGATTGCAGAGCTTCTTTTAAAACATGGCTTTGGTCATTACCTTGTCATGTTTTTGTTGATAGACTTTGGTCCAATATTCTACGTGCTGTCTTCTGAGCCAGTTACGTAGCTCCAATTTGATCATTGCCTTGCTGATTGTCAGGACAGGTTCCGGTCCAATAAATGGAGTCTCTGCCTCCATCCTGGCTAATCTGTCGGCATGTTCGTTGCCACTGACCCCCGAATGGCCAGGGACCCACTACAGGTTTACTCTATTGCTTTCCCCTAGCTGCACCAGAACCCTGTGACATTCGGCAACAATTTTAGACCTTGTTGAAGGAGCTGCCAGTGATCTCAGAACTGCCTGGCTGTCTGAATAGATATAGATGCTACGATCTTTGTAGCACCTACGCAAATACTCCTCCACACACGCCCTGATGGCAGTGATTTCTGCCTAGAATACTGAGGCCAGTTTCCCTAGAGAGATGACGCCCTCCCGTCTTGGCTGCGCCCCGTATACCCCGGCCCCAACACCTTGGTCTGATTTTGACCCGTAAGTGAACCAGACAATATCCCCCGTACGGTGTCGAACTATTTTCTCCCACTGCTCCCTACTTCCAATTGTTATATTGAAAGGCTTGTTGAAGCAGTATGGGGTTGTAATATAGTCGGCTGGCATTTCCCCAACCTTTCCTATATTTACCTCACTCACTATTTTAGTGTGTGATTCTGGATATCCCAAAAAGTCCAAGTTGTTGCCAGTTTTGAGTCTGTATGCACCAGCCGCTGCCTCCATCTTGACCCAAAGGTGTAATGGGAGCATATCCAGCATGGTTTCCATCCCAGCTGCTAATTCCGCAGTTTGTAAGTAGTTTGTAAGTTTAGGGACTGATGACCCCGTAGTTAAGTCCCATAGACTATACAAACATTTGAACATTTCCATTCCAGTTGCTAATTCCGCCTGTTATGGCTAAGCAGGCTAATCTCTGCACCTTACCAAGCTCCTTAGCAGCAAACTGCTGTTCTACCTTCTTCCACCACACGACCGCCCCATATCTGATCCTGGGTCTAATCACCGTGGTGTATATCCAATGCATACCCTTGGGGCTCAGGCCCCAATTTTTGCCACAAGCTCTCCTGGTACTTACAAGAGTATTATATCATATTACAAATTATCCTAATGGTTTATAAACTCAAATTTACTGTAAATTACACAAAAAATGACTATTGAGGCAGAATAGTATATAGTTTATGTTTTTGAATAACAGTGGCAGATATAAATGAGGCACCATATCATAAATATATCCGACTGAACACTAGACATATCGATTCTTAACCCTATCCTACTGCCACCTGGTGGCAGATAGGTCCACATAAGTGTTTACAACTGGAGCCATTAGTCTGTCAGCGGCATAACACGCTGCTTAGTGATGTGGGGAAGTGAACTATATGTAGATAAGCACACGCAAGTGTTCAAAACTTAATCTATCAGTCTTTCAGCGACGTTTGCAGTCATGACAAGCTGCCTATTGATGTGGGAAAGCGAACTGTATGCAAGAATAGAAAGTGACACCAAGGCACATTGGATGGATGAATATGTGCATACCATTTATACCATGACGCAGTGTTGCATCTTTTAAACATTTTATTAGGCTTGGATAATTAAGGTATGACTATGACAAATATGTTATTTTACATTTGTAATCTAGATTTATAATAGTATTCAATTACTGTACATTGACAACATTTACTCGTGTATAGCATGTTTAGTTGCCTTTTATAACATCTATTGTAGATATCAGGAAGTCACTGTAGTTGTTGTTTCAATATCACAGATTCGAAAATGGCTCTTTAATGAGTTGAAACTAGTTCAAATGTTCCAATGTTTGTATAGGTTATGGGACTTAACTACGGGGTAATCAGTGCCTAAACTTAAAAACTACTTATAAACTAGCTAATACTAATGACGGCACAAATATCCATGCCCGAGGGGGGACTCGAACCCCTGACCGTAGTGGCCGTGCAGACCGTGACTGGACCACCTCAGATCCCTCGGCCACCGCGGCCAGCTGAAACTAATCATCAAGCAATTATGTAAATAAGCGATCTGAGCAAATAAAGAAATCTCACAGGAGAATAATCACCAATTTTTAGTCCGCCTCCTAAACCTGAATAATAATGTCAAGTAACTATGATATATATAAAAGTGTAAAGTGTTACGAAATGTTTGCGAATCGTGTAACTGAGGCGGGACTTGGGTACCAGCCCGGTATTCACCTAGGGGGACGTGGAAAACAGCCAAACAGCCAAAAAACCACATCCTGGTTGGACGACACTCTGATCCACTTCGTTAAACCGCCGGACGGATTCCAACTGGGGCTGTTACGCCTCCCCGTCTCGGAACAGAGCGGGTTAGTGACACTCGTAAATGGAGCGAGGGAAATCTGATGTCTGCCTGTTTGCTTCCACTCGGGCCCTGGTTTCAGTTATACTCCTGGTCCTTTCCCGACGGCAGCAAGATCGTTCTGCAATGTCACGCATACGCCGGTTCTCTTAACTTTCTCATCAGTGTTTCGAGGAAAGGAACTTTTCTTTCATGTAGGGGTTTCACGTTGCAGTTCTGTGATCCGACCATGTTGACCGAAACTTTCGCTAACAGCCGGCCGCGGTGGCCGAGGAGACTGAGGCGTTCCAGTCACGGTCTGCACGGTCACTACGGTCGGGGGTTCGAATCCCCCCTCGGTCATGGATATTTGTGCCGTCCTAGTTCGTAAGTAGTTCATAAGTAGTTTGTAAGTTTAGGGACTGATGACCCCGTAGTTAAGTCATAGACTATACAAACATTTGAACATTGTATTTCGCTAACAAATTTTAACAGCACTCCATTGAATTACCAAGACGTTTTCTTGTATTTAGGCCCTAACGTTGAAGCACTACTCAACAACGGGCCGCTGTAATGTTAAATGCACTGCCAACTACATTGATGTGCCAGCCTTTCCTAGAATATTCAATAAGCGGGCAGCTAACCTTGCGTGTGTGACACTTCATCGCAATCGTCGCATAAACTATCCATTGTCAGTCAATTTTAGTCTTAATAATTTTGTAAGAGGCAGAATTTTAACATTTTTATTCAAAATGTCCAGTAAAATCAGAATATCTTTGAAGTTTTGGAATAGTAAAGTCACAGAATAACCGCTTCTAAACACCACAATTCAAAGTAATCTTTTGTTGCAAATAGTTTCGCAGAATAGCTACTCGCTCTCTGTCTTTGTTTCTCGTTGCATTAAAATCTGTCTGTCTTGTCTCAGTCGTTGTGGTCGTGTTTGCGAAATAGTCAGGTGTGGAAATATTCCGGACTCTTTCAATTGCGATGAAATCATTTTTTTAAAACATTTAAAAGACTTCATTATTTATCATGAAGGGGTCGAACTGTTACGCGAGTGAGTAAAAATTATCTGTGGACTTTAATTCGGGTTAGGCTACGGACTTAAATTCTGCCTCCCAATAGGACCGCGAATATTCAAGGGAATATCAAATATTGTTAAAGGATTTTGTTTCCATTGAGAAAGTTTTGAGTTAAATTACTTTAACTCAAACTGGGAAGAATATCCCGAATATTAGCTTTGTCAAAGATATTGAACTGTTATTCTATGATATGTACTGTCAACAACAGTGTACTAGAAATAAAACTTGTGACTTGGACATTGTATGTTACAATTCTGTATCTAAGGTGAAATCTAGGTAAAATGGTGATTAAAATTTGTATCGACTATGTGTTTCAAGTTAGCACCTGTCCTTAAATATTGAAATTTGAGGAACATTTCAAAAATATCTTTGACTTGGTTCTGAAATAAAGTGAATGAAAGTTATTAGAGGACGTAATATCCAGTAAAAATATTTAAAGTCAAACAAATCAGTAATAAGATTTTTAAATGCAAAGATGAAAAAAGGGTTTATGTGACGTGCTCCTTGGAAAGGAACTGCCGGGAAAAAAAATATATTATTCTAAAAGGACTTGGTAATTTAAATGAGCCCCTGAGAAATAAAGAGCTCATGTTTAAACAGTAAGGAAAATATCCAAGAAACTGTGTTAGGCTCTGGAAGGTTTAATCCAGAGGTATTAGGAAACTGAATATGTGAACAATAATTAGGTGTACCAACTTAAATACTCAACGTATGCCTCAGATAAAATTTTACGAGCCTATTGAACCCTAGCATTGAAGACGACAAAAGCTTACACGCCCGCTGACGTCGTCTCTATCATACAGAAGCAATACATACAAACTATAAATTAATACCAACCAAATATAGGGCGTCACACGTACTGTCTTCAATCCCTGTCCCTTTGCTACGATAAGCATGTTTACGTAGTCTCTTAAAAAATTCACACAATCTTTTTCTAAGCTTACCATTTTATTTATTGTGCATCTTTTCTACAAAATTTTCTCCACAATTGATAGACTGCCCCCTACGCCGTTTTCATTTCCGGAAGCAGTCTTGCTATGGCACTTGCTAGATCTAGAGACGCATCGTCTGCGAATTTTCTTTCATCTCGTCTATCGTCATTCTTCAATGCAGTTTAGAACTCTGAAAATTAGTAGCCATCCTCAGGGGGCAAGGTAGCTCTCCACAGATTGCTAGGCGATGATCTACTTTGTCTCGACCCATGAGCCGTACGACGAACTTAGCAGCATCAGGATGCACTCCCAGATGCTGTATCAGGATTTTAGGACATTTTTAACTTGTTTTCCATTTTCTTCGACTGGTGCGTACAATTTAGTAGATTTTCCTGACATGAGCGTTGTCGGTAGAAGTCAAAAAGCGTCCTGAACGAGAATAACTTCCGTCCAGCCATTTTTACAGCACGTCAACCATTCGTAAAAGAATAGGTTCGGCTTAAGCATTCATCACTGTAGGCTTCGTGCGTCATTCCTGTGTTCTTGTAACGCTTTTCTTGAGTTTCACACGAAAGGTAATGTAGGCGCGTCGCTCCTTTAACTGTGCGACACAACGTTTCAATCAACGCAGTACTGAAAAATAACCGACTGACATCCAATAATGATACTTCGGTAGTTGCACATCAACGCAGGTGTATTCATGGATGCCAACCGTATTTCGCCTCAACATTCCATTGTCGCGAAATTACGAATGTTACGGAATTTTTTTAAAGAACCTCATATTGACGCCACACAGCGTTAACCTCGTTATACAGAAGGCATTTTCTAGTCAAAATAGACAACTAGTTTGAAAGTAGGCAGCCATAGGCTGAAGTTCATTATTTATCGATTTATTGGTAATTTTTTTGGTGAATCTGAACGTGTATCCGCCTTATAGCTTTATTTTGTATGTGAAAGTCATCCATGATCCATAATCTCCGTCGATGTTTGTAACTGCTGCACATTATAATGTCTTTGCAACTGCGATGCAGCATCTGCGCTATAGCAGCTTCTTTGACCGCTGAGGCGAGTAGTAGAGAGTGAGCTGGTGAGCAGAGGAGTCGATTGTGGGCTAGGCTAGCTGACAGACGTATGACAACTGTGTTGTGTACTAAGGCTGAATTGGTCAGCAATGATTGTATTGAGTTTGATTTATTTCACTCTATTTTTATGAATACAAACGTATTATATTGGACAGTGGATTCTGTGTCAAGAGGAAGAGAATATTTGTATGGAACGGAATTGTATAAAACCGTTGTACTATAGTGAAAACTCAACAAAGGTATGTTTATTTAATTCAATAAATAACTTAATGATTACTAATTTTTCTTATTTCAGCTCAACCTCGTCCCTCATTTTCCTGATTGTGGCATTTTTTATTTTGTTGTGTGGTGCGTGTTGAGTTTTTTTGAGAAAAAGATTTGCTTTTAAATGTAAATGTACACGTACTAGTAAAGTAATCACTACTTACAAGCCACCTAATTTGTCAGAAATAATGTTCACATAAGTACAGATTATTTTACTTACAGGGACTACTTTTGTTTGTTAAATCCGTTGCACACATATGACTAGAGAAACTCCTTGATTTAAATAGAAAGACTTAATAACAATAGGAAACTTTCAATAACAAACTTTCATCAATCTTTCACTTTCACTTAATAAACATACAACAAGAACCTTTCAAGTTGTTGCTGCGCGTTGTTTGATTACCAGCAGCCAACCACCTCGCGAGTTGAACAGTGACGTCAGTGATGATTTGGAGAGTATGGAGTTTCCAAATTCTGAGTATAATGCAGATAGCGCATGTGCAGAAACAGGGAATTGTGACACCGCCTGCTAAAATTTTCAGTCAAACTACTCTCTCTGAGCTCATAAAGAGATGAACATACAGTAGTCCGCTTTTAACCCGCCCATGCGTGCCTGGGGGCCAAGCGGGCAATCTGCCGCTTGTTGTCAACAGAACGGGCAGGCTGATGTAGCCACAGCCAAGCCAAGCAAAGCCCATCCCAAGTTGGATACGAAGAAAACTTTGTTAACTGTTCGTCTTACCGCTGTGCTTCTCTACGGCTGCAAAGCAGCTTATTCTTAATGTCTTCATTGTAGCGTTGCGTGTAGGGCTCGGAAATTGAAGAAAAGTTCTATATTACCCGACTCTCAAAAGCCGGAGGCCAAATATTATAGTTATTCGTTTTGGGTCTTTTAGGTGGATTTCACTTTTAATCTTCCGTGTTTCATGGCTTTTTATTTACGTTTGTTCACATACGAACGGTTTTATCTGCTTATTAGCTTTCTTTCAATTAGGACAGGCCATTTTCCATTAGATTGTACAACTACAGCTACATGAATACTCTCAAAGTCACACTGAAGTTCATAGCAGAGGGATCATCAAACCACTTTTATTATTATTATTTTCGATTATTCCCTTTAAAGAGAGCGATTGAACTTGAGTAATTATGACTTCTTCTTCTTCCTTCGTTCTTCCCAAATTCTCTTCATGCGTTCACTGTGTTCTCTCTTGCGTTCTTCTGACCTCTTTTTTCCTGTTCTGTTCTCCGTGTGTTCTTGTTTAAGTTTATGATTTTTTAATGTTCCTGAACTGTTATCTATTGTTTATGTTGTCTTTTGTGATTCCCAGTTCTTTAATATCCTCTTCTGTTTCAGTGATCCACTTCGTCTTCTTTTTGCTCTTGTTTGCTATCTCAAATATTTGCCTTGTGAGCCTGTTTCATTCATCCTACTGATATGTCCATAAATTTTCATCCTTCTCTTCCTGAAGGTGTCCGTTATTGTTTCCATGTCTTTGTAAATCTCTCTAGTTGGCCGCTTGATCCAAATTCCTTCCCGAAACACTGAGCCATTATATTTCCTCAAAATTTTTCTTTACTGTTTTTTATGATAATCAAAATATCCAGGGGTGTACTTCCCGTCTACAGTGTCCAACGGGCAAGTAGACTGGCAGTACACCCGTGGATATTTTGATTATCAAATACGGCGGGAGAAACTCAAAAATAACACTTTTATGATATTTCTCTATAGTTCCATTCTCTAACAGATCGCGAGAAAAACGAACATCTAAATCTTTCAGTTTTCGATCTGATTTATTTTATCATGATGATCATGTCTCCCTGTGTAGATGGGTGCTAACAACATATATTCGCATTCTGAAGAGAAAGTCGGTGATAGAAATAGTTCTCGTCGCAACAAATTAACGCCTTTGTTACTAAATTCCCAACTCGTGCATCATTTTCGTAACACTCTCTCCTCTATCTCGAAGATACAAAACGAGCTGCCCTTCTCTGTACTTTCTCTAAATCGTCCGTTTGTCGCCACGCGTGTAGCTCTGCCAATGCACAGCAGTACTACAAAATAGGTCGCGCGAGTGTAGTGTAGGTAGTTTCTTTAGTACAACTGTTGCATCTTCTAAGTATTCTGCCAATGAAACGCAGTCTTTTGTTCGCCTTCCCTAAAATATAGCTATGTGTTCTTCCCAATTTAAGTTGTTCGTAATTATTACTCCTAGGTATCTAGTAGAATTGACGGCCTGTAGGTTTCACTGATTTTATCGTGTAACTGAAGTTTAACGGGCTTCTTTTAGTGGTCACATGGATGACATCAGACTTATTATTAAGGGTCAATAGAGAAGTTTTGTACAGTGCAGATACCTTATATAAATCATTTTGCAGTTGTTTTTGATCTTCTGGTGACTTTACTAACCAATAAATGACAGCACCATCCGCGAACTGGTTCGCGTAGTTCGCCTATGGGAGCGCTCGTCCGAACTAGTTCGTTCACGAACTATACAAGGCTACAAAAGAATCCTTATTAATTCAATTCATATTCTTTCTGAGGACAAGTGTTGTAATTTGTTATATTTAACGTGTTACAAATTTCAGTAATTTTCAGTAGTTTTAAGCAGCAATTTCAGCGGAATAATCCCTTTCAGTTTAGTTCAAAGCTTTAACAGTTAGCGTCTTTAAAAGGAACAGAGTTACGTCGTATGCACCGGCTTAACATCTTTGGACCTTAAACTTTCAAACCCACGTGTTTATATCTCTGTAGGCAGCACGCCTACGGAGATAAAGCCGGCGTAAAAGCCGGAAACCGGTTCCTCACATAATAAATATTGTAGAACATTGAACAACTATCACGTGCTTCATAAAAAATTCAATAAAATATACAGGGTGTTACAAGAAGGTACGGCCAAACTTTAAGGAAACATTCCTCACACATAAAGAAAGAAAATAAAATCAAATGTTTGTATAGTCTATGGGAATTAACTACAGGGTCATCAGTCCCTAAACTTACAAACTACTTATGAACTGCTTACGAACTAGGACGGCACAAATATCCATGCTCGAGGGGGATTCGAACCCCCGACCGTAGTGGCCGTGCAGACCGTGACTGGAACGCCTCAGTCCCCTGGGCCACCGCGGCCGGCAATACACAATTCTTTCGTTAGTATGTACTGTACTTCCTCGATTCACCGCCAGTTGGCCCAATTGAAAGAAGGTAATGTTGACTTCAGTGCTTGTGTTGACATGCGACTCATTGCTCTACAGTAATAGCATCAAGCACATCAGTACATAGCATCAGCTGGTTAGTGTTCATCACGAACGTGGTTTTGCAGTCAGTCCATTGTTTATAAATGCGGAGTTGGCAGTTGCCCATTTGATGTATGGATTAGCACGGGGCAATAGCCGTGGCGCGGTACATTTGTATCGAGACAGATTTCCAGAACGAAGGTGTCCCGACAGGAAGACGTTCGAAGCAATCGATCGGCGTCTCAAGGAGCACGGAACATTCCAGCCTATGACTCGCAACTGGGGAAGACCTAGAACTACGAGGACACCTGCAATGGACGAGGCAATTCTTCGTGCTGTTGACGATAACCCTAATGTCAGCGTCAGAGATCATACATCACTGTATGGAGAGTGCTACATGAGAACCAGTTGCTTCCGTACCATGTACAGCGTGTGCAGGCTCTATCAGCTGCTGATTGGCCTCCACGGGTACACTTCTGCGAATGGTTCATCCAACAATGTGTCACTCCTCATTTCATTCGAAAGTGATCAAATTGTAAATTTTCACAATCAACATGTGTAGGCAGACGAGAATCCGCACGCAATTGTGCAATCACGTCATCAACACAGATTTTCTGTGAACGTTTCGGCAGGAATGTCTTGGTTGGGCCTCATGTTCTTCCACCTACGCTCACTGGAGCACGTTATCATGATTTCATACGGGATACTCTACCTGTGCTGCTAGAACATGTGCCTTTACAAGTACGACACATGTGGTTCATGCACGATGGAGCTACTGCACATTTCAGAACAGATTCGGTGACGGATGTGGTGTCGCACAAGTACAAAGTGCGCGCCACCTACTTTCGCCGCGCGCCGTCATGCACGCACGGCGCGGCGTTCTTACGACGACACCACGAGCGCCCTCTGCGGCAACTCCGCTCGTGGCCACCAGTGAACGACATCGTCCACTTGGGACTGAGATAGCAACCAGTTAGGACCTTCGTAATCAGATAGGCACCAGTGAAGTCTCTGCTATCGTACAGGCACTAGGCAGGCCTCTAACAACTATGTATCAACATTCTGCAGTACTATGTAAAAGTTAAGTATTGTTACATTCTGTGCAATATATATCTCTTTCTAATTTACTCTAGTGTTCATAGTTTCTGGCTGCTCCCCTCCGTACCTGCACCAGCGTGCTATTTTTGTTCCTGTGTCGGTATCATTCCACTCGGCCACCGACACCTACGACGAGGCTGGGACACAAAAGCGGCGACGAAGTTGGGACACAAAAGTGGCGACGAGGAGTGATAGACGAACCTTGGACCAGCCCGCTAGCAGCAGCCAGACAGCAGCAGTCGGAGCACGCAGAAATTGCTCCCGCCCACCCACCCTTATTATAAGATTTTTGGGGGAATATATTCAGTTACGTGTTTTGTGGACTTTTTTGTTGCAGAGCGTCCTCTTTCATATTGCATTTGTGTTTTGTTATAATTTACTTGTATGCGCGGCGCCTAATCGGTCAGCATGGCCACTACCCCGAACCCAAACTTAATGGAAATTATTCAGTTACAGACGGCGCAAATCACATAACTTCTCCAAGCAGTGGCGCAGTTGACGGCAACTCAACAACGGCCGTCGCATCAGCAGCCCACACCTGCCGCTGTACCGCTCCCTACGTTCCACCAGTACAACGAACGTGAGGAAGAATGGAGCGACTACTAAACACAGTTTCAAGAACTCGTCGCGGCTCATCAACTTACAGGTCAGACTGTTAAGCATCTTTTATTGTCCGTGGTGGGCCCTCAAACCTTCGTCTTACTGCAGAAACTATTCCCGCAAGCATCTCCGCGTGATGTAGACTTTGAATAAATAGTAGAGGCACTAAATGCTCATTATGAGAGGAAAGTTCTTGTAGCCGCTGCACGGTACCGATTTTTCAGACTTAAAAAATTACCGCAGCAGTCACACCAAGAATGGATTACGGAATTGAAGGGCTTAACCCGCAAATGTAAATTTACTTGCTCTTGTGGACATTCTTATAGTGACGTGATGTTGAGGGATGCGATTACGCAGAATATTCAGGACCCCAGAATTAGAGCAGCAATTCTGAAACAGTCTGACCCCTCCTTAGACAGTGTACTGCAGCTTATAGAAGCGCATGATACTTTTGACTTAGCTGATGTAGAAATGCAAAGCCACAGTGTTAATTCAGTGGCCGTAACGGACGCTTTCCTAGCCGTAGTTCTCAGTATAGCACTAGTGATTCTTATTTTTCTACCGGCCGTGCTGAACAGACAGTGAACAGTAGCCAGTGTAAAAGTGCGACACAAAGGTCGCATCGTCGTGTTCGAAACAGTAATTTGAATAACGGGCGCCAACACTCATTTCAGAAATATGTACGTAAATCTTGCCCCCAGTGTGTGTCTCGCCACAAGCGTGCTAATTGCCCTAGTCGCAACGCAACCTGTTATCAATATGGCAAATCAGGACATGTACAGTCGGTGTGTGTGCAAATTAAAAACTCAAAGAACGGTACCGTTAGAAACAGTGCTTCGCATAGTGCGAGAACAGTTCATTCTGTAAATTTTATACGGGCTGTGGAATTGAACACTGTTTTCCTTGGATCTCAATTGCAAGAAAGTAGTTCTGCGCCTATGGCAAAACTATATAGTGCACCACGTAGCAAGCGCCGACGAGCGCGTAAAACAGTGCAACGGAAAAGGGTTCGGGACAAGCAAAATGACTATGTACAGTGCAATCCTGTAGTGAACCACGTGCCTTCTACAACTTCTCCTTGTGATAGTGCCCAGTACTGTGTAGATAGAGACAGTAGACTTGTTGTAGCTACTCAAAAGTTTAGTGCAGTAGTTAGTAAATCTGTAGTAGCTTCGCAAGCTTGCGAGGACGCCGATCCGGCGGTAGTGCCATCTAGTGGCAGTGTTGTTAATCCGCCGCGTGCCGAGTCTGCGCCGCTACCTTCACTACGCAGCCCGCGCAAGTGCAGCAAACAAACTGTAGCAGACGTTGCCCACATTCGCGCACCTGTCGTGCGCCAGAAGCACAAACTTTATCTAAATCTCTCCCTAGAAAATAAGACGGTGCAATTTCAGCTTGATACTGGTTCCGCTGTCACATTAATAAAGATACTTGTGAACTTCTGGGTTCGCCAAAATTGTCGCCGTCACAGCAAGTGTTAACAGCTTATACAGGAGAAAATATTCCCGTACTAGGAACGTGTAGCCTGCCCGCCTCTTTTCAAGGTGTAACAAAAACAGTTGCTTTTGTAGTTCCAGGCCAAATCGACACAGAAAATTTTTGGACTAGATGCTTTTGACTTGTTTGGTTTATCAATTCAAAGAGATGTGCTTCAAATTTCGTCAATAGTGCCTTAGGATAAAATCAATGCATTGTGTGACAAATATAGTGACTTGTTTTCGCCAGAACTAGGTTGTGCAAAAGACTTCGTGGCACATGTAACTTTAAAAGAATCTGCAGTTCCAAAATTTCGTAAAGCTAGACCAGTGCCTATCGCCTTGCGTGATACAGTTGCCGAAGAACTTAAACGTTGGCAAGATAGTGGGGTTATTTCTCCTGTTTCTCCTGTTTCTGCGAGTCAGTGGGCCTCGCCTATAGTAATTATACCCAAGCCGTCAGGAAAACTTCGTCTCTGTGCGGACTTGAAATCAACAGTGAACAGTCAAACAATTGTAGACAATTATCCCCTGCCCAGACCTGACGAACTAATGGACAACTTAGGACAGTCTCGCTTCTTTTCCAAGATTGATTTAGCAGAGGCATACTTGCAGATTCCACTTGATGACGAGTCCAAAAAGTTTTTCGTCATTAATACTCACATGGGCCTTTTTCAATTTCAACGCCTACCATTTGGCCGTTCTTCCGCCCCCGCTATTTTTCAGCGTTTTTTGGAACAGCTGACAGTTTCTTTACCGTGTTGTTCGAACTATTTAGATGATATTGTGGTATCCGGACGTACAGTTGAACATTTAGCAAACCTGGAGTGCCTTTTCAAAGTTTTGACTGCAGCAGGTCTACGTTGCAATAAAGCAAAGTGTTCGTTTTTTCAAACTGAAATAGAGTACCTAGGCCATGTGATTAATGCCCAAGGAATTCATCCCTTACAGTCACATCTTCCAGCAATCAAAGACTTGCCTCCTCCTAAGAATGTGCATGAATTGCAAGCAGTGATGGGAAAGCTTAACTATTATTTCAGGTTTATTCCCAATGCCTCTCAGATTGCAGCTCCACTGCATCACTTACGTAGGAAGAATGTTCCTTTTGTATGGTCCAAAGATTGCCAGGTTGCCTTTGACAAACTAAAGTCTGCACTACTCAGTGATGCATGTTTGATTCCCTTTGACCCACAGAAGCCTGTAGTGTTAGCAGTTGACGCCTCGTCGTACAGTCTGGGTGCCGTTCTGTCGCATCGTATTGGATGTCTCGATCGTCCTATTGCCTTTGCATCCAAGCTACTGACGCCGACGCTACAGAATTACAGTCAGATAGAAAAGGAGGCCTTAGCAATCATTTACGGCGTCACAAAGTTTTATCATTATCTCTATGGCAGAAAATTCTATTTGTTGACAGACCACAAGCCTCTCACGTCGTTGTTCTCACCCACAAAGCCGATTCCGCCACGAACGGCACAAAAGCTGTCTAATTATCAGTATGAGATTTTGTACCGACCTACCACTAAACACGCCAACGCGGACACACTTTTCCGACTTCCGGTGGGCCAGGATGTGTCGTTTGATTCTTCGGAAATGGCATGTTGTCAGATAGACTCCAGAGATGCTACCACTGTCGCAGATTTCCCTTTGAACTCACGTCGGGTTGCACAGGAAACAGCTGCGGATGCAGACCTAAGTGTGGTAGCACGTTTTGTTCGCTCAGGGTGGCCTGCCAGAGCCAAAGACATTGATCGGCCTCTGGTTCGACGTTATTTTGCACAACGTCATGCACTATCTTTAAGTCAGGGTGTACTGTTGTTGCATACCGACAACGACCAAGCAAGAGTGATTGTTCCTCGTTCCCTGCAACGAGAAGTGTTACGCCTCCTGCATCAAGGACATTGGGGTATTGTTAGGACAAAGCAACTGGCCAGACGTCATTGTACCTGGGTTTGTAGGGACGCTCAGATAGAGAGCATGACATCACAGTGTACAGTTTGTGCGGAGCATCAGGCGGCTCCTCCACAGCGTTTCTCAGACTGGCCACGCCCCAAGGGACCATGGCAACGTTTACATATTGACTTTGCCGGACCTTTCTGGAATACACGCTGGTTAATTGTTGTAGACGCTTTCAGCAAGTTTCCTTTTGTGATTGCCATGAACTCAACGACAGCTTCTATTACAATCACTGCCTTAACATAAGTGTTTTGCATCGAAGGCTTGCCTGAAACTATCGTCAGTGAAAATGGACCTCAGTTTGTTAGTGCGGAATTTCAACAGTTTTGTCGTGTGAATGGCATTCAGCATATAACCACCGCACCTTTTCACCCTCAGTCCAATGGTAAAGCAGAACGTTTCGTTCGAACATTCAAGTCTCACATGGAGAAGATGAAAGGTCAGCACTCCAGGCAGCAAGCTCTTCAAATTTTCCTGTCTACGTATCGATGCATGCCACGTGACGGCCCGTCTCCTGCCGAGCTGCTACAAGGCCGCCGTCACCGCACTCTCCTTCACCTGCTGCAGCCTCCCACGCACAGAGTCGGTTCGTATGGCGCTTCGCGTTTTCAGGTTTCCACGCCGGTGCTGTACAGGGTGTTCGCTGGCAACAAGACGTGGTTACCAGGCATCATTCGGCGTGTGCTCAGTCGCAATATGTATGTTGTACGTTCTTCCACAGGGTCGGAGCTGCGGCGCCACGCAAACCAATTGCGCTTGCACAGGCTGCGCGATCCTGTCTCGGGTTTCTTGATTCCAGACCCAGTTCACCGCCAGGGAGCACAGCCACATCGTTCGTCCCCGGACTACGAGATCCCTATGGTCGTCAACGTACCGCCGACGCAGTCGTCGCCGCCGCTGTCGCCGCCGCAGATGACAGCGTCACCGAGAGGGACTCCGGGAAAGTGCGCCCCCCCCCCCCCCCCGCTTGGGCCACGCACCTCAGAAGAAGATGACCTGCTCCCTCTGGGCGGAGGCGGGCGCCCTTCCCCAGGTTTCGGCGGGTTCCCTGGAGGATCGCAAGGCGGGTGCCGGGGCGCGGACGGCGTCTCGATCCCAGCCTCAGCTACGACGCCCGTCCCACCAGTAACGCCCCCGCTCAGGCCCTCCTCCCAGTGCCGTCGCCGTGGCCCTCAGCCCTACGCCACGACGGCGCGGCGGTTTGGGGGGGAGGGGTGTGGTGTCGCACAAGTACAAAGTGCGCGCCACCTACTTTCGCCGCGCGCCGTCATGCACGCACGGCGCGGCGTTCTTACGACGACACCACGAGCGCCCTCTGCGGCAACTCCGCTCGTGGCCACCAGTGAACGACATCGTCCACTTGGGACTGAGATAGCAACCAGTTAGGACCTTCGTAATCAGATAGGCACCAGTGAAGTCTCTGCTATCGTACAGGCACTAGGCAGGCCTCTAACAACTATGTATCAACATTCTGCAGTACTATGTAAAAGTTAAGTATTGTTACATTCTGTGCAATATATATCTCTTTCTAATTTACTCTAGTGTTCATAGTTTCCGGCTGCTCCCCTCCGTACCTGCACCAGCGTGCTATTTTTGTTCCTGTGTCGGTCTCATTCCACTCGGCCACCGACACCTACGACGAGGCTGGGACACAAAAGCGCCGACGAAGTTGGGACACAAAAATGGATGGATTGGTAAAGGTGGGCCAATGCCATGGCCTCCACGCTCTCCTGACCTCAACCCTCTCGACTTTCATTTATGGGGGCATTTGAAAGCTCTTGTCTACGCAACCCCCGTACCAAATATAGAGACTCTTCGTGCTCGTATTGTGGACGGCTGTGATACAATACGCCATCCTACAGGGCTGCATCAGCGCATCAGGGATTCCATGCGACGGAGGGTGGATGCATGTATCCTCACTAATGGAGGACATTTAGAACATTTAGAACATTTCCTGTAACAAAGTGTTTGAGGTCAAGCTGGTACGTTCTGTTGCTGTGTGTTTCCATTCCATGATTAATGCGATTTGAAGAGAAGTAATAAAATGAGCTCAACATGGAAATTAAGCGTTTCCGGACACATGTCCACATAACATGTATTCTTTCTTTGTGTGTGAGGAATGTTTCTTGAAAGTTTTGCCGAACCTTTCTGTAAGACCCTGTAAGAACCAACGTAACAGTTAATTTAACTAAAACTGTTGCGAAACAAGTTTTCTGAGTCTACAGGATTTAGTTAAATACAACTGCAGTGGTTTAACGGTCTTTCATTCATTTACTTTTAAGATTGTTATTTTTAATATCTTTTTTCCTACTGCTTCTACGTTCGGAAACTATGTACAGGCTACAATACTAACAAGGGGGATTCAACAGTTAAAAATGTTGAAGTAAATTCCCTCAGCTGCGAATATAAGTGAAAATACAGGGAAATATATTTAACACCAATTTTCACAGCAAAAAATCGATACCAGTTAAAGTTTAGATGCAACGGAACACGCATAAGCCACAAAAAAAAAAAAAAAAAAAAAAAACCATGTAAATGGTGCCGATGATAAGAAATTTGTTTCCAACCATACTGCTATCTGTTGGATGAAGATACGAGTAGCTGTAATTCACTATGCAAACATTTATAAGTAAACTAGCTTAAACACGCGGCTCCCCTTGATTGTGATAAATAAGCTGTCTTTCAGTAGTGTGCTATGAGACTGGTTTTGAAGGATGAAATGAAATACAATATCTTTTTTAGAAACAAACATTTTTAAACAAAATTCAAATAAAAAATAAAATTAAGTGAAGTGCTTAATGATTTACAATAAATAATACATACATTATTCCTTATAGCCTGTGTTGCAATATGTCAACACGTATGGTGAGAGTAAAGTCCAAATTCATTTTAATTTTATTTTATGGCATTCTAGTAAACTACGTTATTTGTAGTATTGTTTGGAGCGTAAATGTATGGATTTTTCGGGTTGCCCACCCTTGAGCAAGTGACGTATAATTGACCATGTGAAAAACATGAGGGCTGTAAATTGATTCCTGCGATGTTTAATGATACTCCTTGAGCTTTGTTAATTGTCACGGCAAAATCTAGACGAACTGGAAACTGGAGTCATTTGAACTGAAATGACATATCTGAAGAGATTAAAGAAAATTCAACAATAATGATTAATGATGTAATGTGCGAAACGTCAAATCGATTTTTTTAAAGAGATGTATTAAAAGAAATTTCTTTATTACTGCTTTATTTATTCTTATATTTCCTTACAGAGAAAGAGCTGAAGACATTGTAGCACGTATAGACCAAAGATATGGTCTGTAGCATCACGTTTCGCTGTATGTAACCTCCTTGCTATAGAGTCGCAGACATTATCGCTGGACTTCAGTAAGATTTTTTAAGATTTGACGACCTTCAACCACGATATCTTTTACCCCCTTATAGCTATCGGCATGGAACTGCTATGGTGTACAACGGGAGACTTCGGACAACAATTACACACAGACCATTCGTTTGCGTTCTGTAGTTTTCGCTGCGGAGCGAAAGATGAACACACACACGTAGAATTTCATATACACCGATAACTTTCCATCCCAACATACTCCAATCTTTTATCATTATCAACCCTCAAGCAACAATGCAACCAATAAAACCATTTTCAAAGAGTAAATATAATTTTCAAACAGTAATTACTGTTCCGCATTTCGCGTTATATTCTTGAAATTACTAAATATCTATCAGATCGCTATAAAACTGTGCCTAAAACCTTCCTCAGGTATACATTAGTAACTGTAAAAATATTCAAGTCTCTGCGTTTTGTGGTTCAGACTTGATAAACGTACACCGAACAGACATTCACATTTATAGATATATATTAATATGAACTCCTTTGATCGGGTACAGGGAAGGAGGAAGGAAGATTGGAGTTCAACGTCCCGTCGACAGCGATGTCATTGTAGACGGAGCTTAAGCTCTGAGTGTTTGGGTATGGATGTGGAAGATAATCAGCCATGCTCTTTCGAAGGAACCATCCCGACATTTGTCTGGAGTGATTTAATCACGGAAACCCTAAATCTGGATGGTCGGAGTGGATGGGAACCACCATTCTTCCGAATGCGAGTCCAGACTGGGTAGGGCGAAAGCGTCAAGTGCGATTAGGTCGTTCTCAACAAGGCGTGAAATACCCCCCCACAATCTGAAGAAGAGCAAATAGACGGTGAAAAACAACAAAATCTCTGACCCCGAGATAACCTTTAACGTCAGATTGCTGTCAGATATCGGCGAATGTAACGAAGACGAAATAAATAACTTCGGCTAGAACCGATGCACGACAACTCCACATTGCAAGTGAAGCAAGAGATGCGATAATCTTACTAACGGTAACGTAGAATTACTTCTTCAGATGAACTGTTAAATGCCTTGAAACTGTAGTGTAAACGGTTAGAATAGTGTAATACAATATACAACAAATACAAAAAAAGTCCAAGACATAATTAAATAAAAGACTGAGCGGTTACCTGTTTTCAGCTACTTCTTCTCCTTCTAGTACTACTACTACTATACTACTACTAATATGTAAAGTGAACTCTTCGCTCCTTTTTTTTTTATTTCTGTTCGTTCTTTCCAGTAATGAGTGAATTGAATGAGAAATATTTGATGTGTATCAGTCGTCTAGGTTCGGTATCTGTAGGGTATTTGTGCATCTAACAAATCATTAATGATCCAAAGTTTATTGTAAGTTTCCAGATCAACCTCTACACCAACATGACCGTATTTATTTCGAATTGTGCAACGAATAACGTCTTCGAACCAGAACCCAGGCGCCTATCAGATACTTTATTTACTGCTACTTTAATGATAATTGAAATTGAATTACAAAATTCCTATTTTAACCTTCGTTGCTTGGGTAATTATTCTTTCGTTTACCATTCGTTGCATATGCTATGGATGGGATAATTTGGTTGTTAAATTAAGAAATGTGGAGTGCTTTTGGAACATACCTGAACAATTATTATTACTAGTAGATTGGTTTAGCATCTCAAAAACAGAAACTGACAAAATTCTTTGAGTACTTCTAATCCTATCTGGTCTCAAATTATCCCCTTAATTTCTCCACTCTTACATACTTACCAAAGAAGACGAAGTGAAGACTCCATAATTCAAACAAAGAACAGCAGCCAGCATACGGAATTTAGAAGTAAATGTTCCTGGAGTAGTAAAACAAATTAAGTCACTAAACAAAAACAAATCTTCCGGGCCAGATTGTATACCAACTAGATTCCTCTCAGAGTATGTTGATGTAATAACTCCATACTTAGCTATTATATACAACCGATCACAGCGAAAGATCCGTACCCAAAGACCGGAAAGTTGCCCAAGATCACAGCGAAAGATCCGTACCCAAAGACCGGAAAGTTGCCAAGTCACTCCAATAATCAAGAAAGGCAATAAGAGTGATCCCCAAAATTACAGGCAAGTCTCATCGACGTCGATTTGCAGTTGGATTTTGAAACATATAATTTGTTCGAACATTATGAACTTCCGCGAAGAGAACGACCTATTAACTGATAGTCTTGCGAAACACAGCTTGCTCTTTATACACATGAAGTCATAAGTGCCATTGACAAGGGATCTCAAATCGATTCCATATATCTGGATTTCCGGAAGGCTTTTGACACTGTACCCCACAAACGGCTTCTAATGAAATTGCGTGCTTATGGAATATCTCCCCAGTTGTGCGGTTGGATACACAATTTTCTATCAGAAAGGACACAGTTCGTTGTAAATGACAGTAAGTCATCGAGTAAAACAGAAGTGATATCTGGCGTTCCCCAGGGAAGCGTTATAGGTCCCTTACTCTTCCTTGTGTTTATAAACGATTTGGGAGACAATCTGAATAGCTCCCCTAGACTGTTCGCGGATGATACTGTCCTTTATCGGTTAGTGAAGTCAACAGAGGATCATAAGCAACTGGAAAACGATTTAGACAAAATTTCTGCATGGTGCGAAAATTGGCAATTGACTCTAAATAAAGAAAAGTGTGAAATAATACACATGACCACTAAAAGAATTCCACAGAACTTCAATAACGCGATAAATAAGTCAAACCTTAAGGTCGTAAATTCTACCAAATACCTAGGAGTTAAAATTACGAACAACTTAGACTGGAGAGAACACATAGAAAATACTGTGAGGAAAGCGAACCAAATGTTACATTTCATTGGCAGAACGCTTCGAAGATGCAACAGCTCCACCTGAGAGACTGCCTACATCACACTTGTGCGTCCTCTCCTGGAGTACTGTTGCCCAATGTGGGACCCTCACCAGATGGGACTGACGGAAGATATCGAGAAGGTCCAGAGAAAGGCAGCTCGTTTTGTTTTATCACGTTACAGGGGGGGGGGGCGGCGTCACGGAAATGTTTCACGATTTGATGTGGAAGTCATTAAAAGAACGACGTTATTCGTTGCAGCGAGATCTACTTGCAAAATTTCAATCACCGACTTTTACTTCTGAATGTGAAAATATTTTGTTAGCACCCGCCTGCAAAGGGAGAGATAATCATCCCAATAAAATAAGAGAAATCAGATTGAAAACTGAACGATTCAGGTGTTCTTTCTTCTCGCGCTATTAGAGAATGCAACGATCGAGAAAGGTTATGAAAGTGGTTAATGAATCCTCTACCAGGCACTTAAATGTAATTTGAAGAGTATCTGTGTAGATGTAGATATTGGATAGAATGAATACGGGCAAGGGGCAAAATGAACACTGATCGTACACACACACACACACACACACACACACACACACACACACACACACACACACACACACACACAAAATCCTGTTTCATTCTCGTTCCGTTGGGTTTACTTCTCCATGCATATATTATTGCGGAACAAATACATAGTATATACAGTTATTTAATGTTATTATTATTAATCTATGATAAACTTCCATTTGTTATTAAATTCGTTTCAATTGTAACACCTACCTGGGGCATGGGTGTGTGTGTTTGTCCTTAGGTTAGTTTACCTAGGTTTGAGTAGTTTGTAAGCTACGGACTGATGACCAAGCAGTTTGGTCTGATAGATTTACAAACATTTGAACATTTTTGAATTGTAACAGAATCCACAAGTTTATATTTGAACCGTCTCTTCAGGGCACTGATGCCATGACTGCAATTGAAATCAAACTCATCTTAAAATATTACTGCCTCTCTAAGCCTTTTTGTTGGGTGCTAACCATGAGATCTACACACTACAGAAATAATTAACATTAGTTTTTTTCTTAATTCGAATATTTGTTTGAGATTTTAAAAGAATGATAGACTCTACGACATAATAGACTCGCTTCTACTCTCGTAACAAGCTTATTTCCGACCAGGAAAGAGCTGCACAGCACAACTGCTGGGACTGACAACACACAAAAGACGGTTTTGAGAACAAGCTGATTACGAGAGCAGTCTTCATATACCTACCAGCAGCCTACGACACAGTCAACCACGGACTTCTGGTAGCCATACTATGACATATGCAAGGACTAAAAAAATGTTCAAATGTTTGTTAAGCTTAAGGGACTTAACTACAGGTTCATCAGTCCCTACACTTACAAACTACTTATGAACTACCTACAATAAGGACGGCACAAATATCTATGCCCGAGGGGGGATTCGAACCCCCGACCGTAGTGACCGTGCAGACCGTGACTGAAGCGCCTCAGTCCCCTCGGCCACTGCGGCCGGCTATGCAAGGACTACAACCTCACATGTATAACAGGCAATCTTCTCCAAAACAGGAAATTTTTCGTGGAGTTTCAGGGGCAGAAAAGCCGATGGAGAAATCAAAGACAAGGTCTTCCGCAGGATAGCGTTCTGGCCCCTGTGCTCTTCAATATATACACTTCATATATGCAGCAGACACTTTTCAGATTGCAGAATAAAAACTATCTCGAGCATTTTAAGAGCTTACAACACATTTCAGGAAAAACCAACTCAAACCCAATCCTTCAAAAACTCAAACCTGTGCTTTCCATCTAAAGAACGAGGCGTCAAGGCCCCTACAAATAATCTGGGAAGGCATTTCACTAAAACACAACGCCACCCCTAAAGATCTGGGTGTTACTTGACCGAACGCTTACCTACAGAGAATACCAAATGCGAAGTAGCTGCTAGAAATAATATTGTTCGCAAGCTTGCATGCTCAAACTGGGATGCACAACCCAATAAATTAAGAACTATAGCTCGGTCTCTATGTTGCTCAGCTGAAGAATACTTGTGTCCAGTATGGTATAAATTATACCACGCTAAATAAGTGGGTGCGGCTCTAATGGGTTGCCCAAGGGCAACACTGCCT
Source organism: Locusta migratoria (assembly GCA_026315105.1). Classification (NCBI taxonomy): domain Eukaryota; kingdom Metazoa; phylum Arthropoda; class Insecta; order Orthoptera; family Acrididae; genus Locusta; species Locusta migratoria. Next base: position 97,947,481 of record CM048745.1, read on the forward strand.
TGCTGGTATAGCGCCGCCTGAGAGTAGAAGGGAAGTCACAGCCAGAATGGAACGAGCAAAGACACTGACATCATCAACACACCCCTTTCTGGGTTACCAGCCTGCCCATAGCGGACTCAAATCAAGGAAAGGCTTCCTACGTGCAACGGCGGAGCTCGACAAATCACTCTAACTGACCAGGCTGGAGATGTGGAGAGCAAAGAGCGGGGACCTTGGTGGCTGGATGACCCCACAGGAAGCGCTCTCACCTGGCTACGAGGACGACTGGATGACGTGGATGTCCCTCAATAGACTGCGGACCAACGTAGCAAGAGCCAAAGTCAACATGAGAAGGCGGAGCCACTCTGACACATCTGTCAGGTGCGAGTGTGGACAATAACAAATCGCCGAGCATATGCCACGGTGTGAGCTTTGTCCAGCCTTTTGTACCATGGAGCATCTGACTGGTGCTACCCGTGATGCGTGTGATGTAGACAGATTTTGGCCTAGCACAGTTTAATCCTGTGGAAAGAAATTTTGTGCTGTTAAAACTAGACTTGAAAATATGTGTACTATTATTGATTAATTGTTGTTCTCATGTTCTTCATTCCGGAGATTGGTTTGATACAGCTCTCCACCCTACTCTATCCTGAGCAAGCCTTTTCATCTCCTCACAAGAATAACAACCCATATCCATTTGAATCTGCTTACTATAGGCGTCTCTTGGTCTCCCTCTGCGATTTTTACACCACAGTCTTTCCTCCACGGCTATTTACAATTCCTCGATATCTAAGAATGTGTCCTAGCAAGTGATTCCTTCTCTTAGTCAAGGTATGCCAAAAATTCCTTTTCTCACCAATTCTGTTCAGTACCTCTTCATTAGTTACGCGATCTGTCCATCTAATCTTCAGCATTCTTCTATAGCACCACATTTCAAAAGCTTCTATTCTCTTCCTGTCCGCACTATTTATCGTCCATGTTTCACTCCCGTACAAGGCAACAGTCCACACAAATGCCTTCAGAAATACTTCCTTACACTTGAATTAATATTAGATGTTGGCAAATTTCTCTTTTTCAAAAACGCTTTTCTTCCCATTGCAATTCTGCATTTTATATCCTCGGTACTGCGACCGTCATATATTATTTTAATATCCATGTAACGAAACTCATTTACCACCTTTATTCATTCGTTACCTAATCTAATTTCTTCAGCATCGCCTGAATTTCTAAGACTGCGTTCCATTATCTTTATTTTGCTCTTCTTAATGTTCATTTTGTACGCTCTCTTCAACACACTGTCCACTGCATTCAAATGCTCTTCCAGGTCCTTTGCTGTTCCTGACAGAATTACAATGTCTTCAGCAAAACGCAATGTTTTTATTTCTTCACCCTGAACTTTAATCCCTAATCCAAATTTTTCCTTGCTTTCCTTGCTCGATGTACAAATTGAATAACATCGAAGAAAGGCTACAACCTTGTCTTTCATCCTTCCCAAGCTCTACATGCCTTTCATGCCCTTCAACTCTGATAACTGCTGTCTGGTTTCTGTACAAGTTGTAAATAACCTTCCGTTCCCTATAATTTACTCCTGCTGATTTTTAAAATTTGAAAGAGTTAATTCCAATCAACAATGTCAAAAGCTTTCTTCAAATCTACAAAAGATAAAAATGTAGGTTTGCGTCTCCTTGATCTATCTTCTAAGATAAGTCGTAAAGTGAGTATTGCCTCCCGTGATCCTACGTTTCTCCTGAATCCAAACTGATCTTCCCCGACGTCAGCTTCTACCAGCTTTTCCATTCTCCTGCAGATAATTCGTGTTCCAATTTTGAGACCATGAATTATCAAACTGATGGTTCTGTAATTTTCACACCTGTCTGCACCTGATTTCTTTGTAATGGGGATTATTACAGTTTTTCTTAAAGTCTGACGATATTTCGCCATTCTCATACATCTTTATCAGGGTCAATATATATTTATATTTCTTGGTTTTCATTTTTGTATTTGTGATCAAGCTATGTTGTGTGTCACATGTATATGTTATAAGATGCTTCTGACGCGAATAAATAAAATACGAATATTAGTGGAAGATGCATTTTAATAATAATGTTTGATTAAAAACATGATTCGAACCACAGTTTGAAGATAAATGTATATTATTTGTTGGAGATGATAGCGTAATTCATACAGTCTTCGTAGGTACACCTACATATCCGCTTTTCTTAAAAAACGGTAGCTTACTCGAGACATTTGGAAAGATACACTGCTAGACGCCCTTTGACAGCATGTGATTTATTTCCCCTGTCTCGCTCGGTTTGTTGTCACAGGTAGAGTAGTTCAGTCGTGCTGCTGTTACAAGGCCGTCTGTAAAGGGCGAAGCGCTGTGTGTTGTGCGGTTTCTCGGAACACTGCCTTCTGCTACAGTTCAGCGAAGACGCCGTGTTCGAGACGCACTAGATCTGGAGACCTTGGAAGGATCACTCAGCGTCGTAGGTGACGGGGCGACGAGCGACAGACTCGGGTGAGTGATGACACGGTTGTCGTTGCGTGTACAGCATTCCAGCGGCGTCCGCAGAAACTACGCGTCGTTTTTCCAGCGAAACAGGAATATCCGAAGGCACTGTGGTGAAGGATTTACGCAATCGTCTTCATTTCCAAGCTAGGAAGTAAAACAATTGAGAACTCTGCAGCCATGCTATAGTCGAGACATACTGAGAGTGGTAGGGACGACATGGGACGAATTTATAGAGTTAGTGGTTATTTTAACAACGCAATTTTCCCCCAACGAAGTGATAATCCAAGAAAAGTAAACAGGCATAATATTCGGAACGGTGGGTCGAGGATCCAATATGGCGAAGCACAGAAGGCAAATGTGTTGTTCAAACAACTGACGGGTATGCTGCTGGGTGACGTCGTCGACAACCGCCGATATTTCGGCAGGAGGACACCCTGCCATTCTCAAGGCACAACTGCACTTAAGGAAGCAATGTGCAAGAGTATTTAATACTTCGGTTTGCAAAGGGTAAACAAGAAAGAAAACACACACAGTACAAGACACTGTAGAGTCAACACAACCAAAGATGACCAAACATCAAAAATGTCGACAGTGACTGTTAATCAACAGGTGAGGCAGCATTAATTTTGTCCCTCTGTTTTTTGACGAGAGACAGTGCAAGATTCAAAGCAGAATTTAAGCAAAAACCGTCATCTCTGTTTATAAGATTTGTCGTATTTTGCGGAAATATGATGTGAAATGTGTTTTTCGATCACCTTCTAAGATAAAGGCCTTGTTGGGATCCGTAAAGGATGATCTTGGTGTGCGTAAGGCAGCTGTATATCATATTCCTTGCAATTGTGGCATGTCATATATTGGTCAGACAATCAGGACTGTGGAAGACCGGTGTATTGAACATAAACCTTACACGCTCTCACAACAGCCAAACAAATCCGCTGTTGCAGAACACTGTCTTGGCACCGGTAATCCTATGGTATACAACAACACGTAGATTCTGGCATGCACTTCCACCTATTGGGATAGTGTTATTAAGGAAGCTGTTGAAATTAAACTAACAGCAACCTGATAAACAGAGATTACTATTTTTGTTTAAATTCTCCTTGGAATCCGGCACTGTCTCACCAGTTGATTAAGTCACTATCGATATTTTTGATGTTTGGTCATATTTGGTTGTGTTGACTCTGCAGTCACTGGTACTGTGTGTGTTATCTTCCTTGTTTACCCTTTACAAACAGAGATATTAAATACTCTTGCACATTGCTTCCTTAAGTGCAGTTGTGCCTTGAGAATGGCAGGGTGTCCTCCTGCCGAAATGTCGACGGCTGTCGACGACGTCACCCGGCAGGATACCCGTCAGTTGTTTGAACATTCATTACGCCGGGAAAAATTAAGGTTTCGACAAATGTATTACGTAAGACCTAGAACAACCAGCTAAAAATGCTCTTGTCTGAGCACAAAAATGTCGAATATACTTCTGTTTAAAAAACTTAAAGAAATTGGGGAGAATTTGTCTGAGTTCCTTTGGCATGCGAAATAATCGCGCTATTTGAAAATAGAGCATACTAAATGCTTGGGTCCGGTCTCTCATTCTAATGAAGGTATCATACACAATATCCCTCATTACCACGAGAGAATTTGATTCTTCAGTGGTCCATACCTCCGTTTGAATTGGTCACACAGATAAGGCATATAGTGCTTTCAAAGTCCTTGTCTGAGTTTGTATACGCATCAGAAGAATGTCATTAGTGTAGATTACAGTAAAGGGTCAAAATTTAAAGATCCCAGAATTAATGAACGCCATCCAAAATCTGCAAAACTGTTGGTTTTTCTGAATTACGTGTGTTCTAGGTTCGACATTTCGTGACTTACAAAAACATCATAGACGGTTTCTTAGAAAACTATGAAAAACATCGATTTTTGGGAACGAAATCAACGAATTGTGGGATTAGCCAATCACATGCTGAACATCCTGCACTACTGGCCATTAAAATTGCTATACCAAGTCGAAATGCAGATAATAAAGGGGTAGTCATTGGACAAATATATTATACTAGGACTGACATGTGATTACATTTTCACGCAATTTGGGTACATAGATCCTGAGAAATCAGTACCCTGAACAACCACCTCTGGCCGTAATAACGGCCTTGATACGCCTGGCATTTAGTCAAACAAAGCTTGGATGTCGTGTACAGGTACAGATGCCCATGCAGCTTCAAGACGATACCACAGTTCATTAAGAGTAGTCACTGGCGTATTGTGACCAGCCAGTTGCTCGGCCACCATTGACCAGACGTTTTTAATTGGTGAGAGATGTGGAGAATGTGCGGGCCAGAGCAGCAGTCGAACATTTTCCGTATCCAGAAAGGCCCGTACAGGACCTGCAACGTGTCGTGCATTATCGTGCTGAAATGTATCGCAGGGGTCTAAAGAAGCGCAGAACCACGGGTCTTAACACAACTGAAATGTAACGGCCACTGTTCAAAGTGCCATCGATGCGAACAAGAGGTAATCGAGACGTATAAACCATGGCACCCCATACTATCATGACGAGTAATACGCCAGTATGTCGATGACGAATACACGCATCCAATGTGCGTTCTTCGCGATGTCGCCAAACACGGATGCGACCATCATGATGCTGTAAACAGAACTTGGATTCATCCGAAAGAATGACTTTTTGCCATTCATGCAGCCAGGTCTCCTGTCTGTGATGCAGCGTCAAGGGTAACCGCAGCAATGGTCTCCGAGCTGATAGTCCATGGCGCTGCGAACGTCGTCGAACTGTTCGTGCAGATGGTTGTTGTCTTATAAAGTCCCAATCTGTTGACTCAGGGATCGAGACGTGGCTGCACGATCCGTTACAGCCATGCGGATAGGATGTCTGTCATCTCGACTGCTATTGATAAGAGGTCGTTGCGATCCAGAACGGCGTTCCGTATTGCCCCCCTGAACCCACAGATTCCACATTCTGCTAACAGTCATAGGTTCGCGACCAACGCGAGCATTTTTATAAGACCTAACACATTTTTGTAGCCATGTATTTCACATTTTCTATGACTGCACACAGTATAGTGTGCCCAAGGTGTTTTATGTGTAGTTTTATTCACGTAACTTTCAATGCCAACCCTGCGCCATCTGGTGGCGAATGGGGCCTAGGTTACCTGTTACGGTGTTTCCCCCCTCTCACCACAGTTGGGCATGTGAGTCTGGTTCAACACTGTCACTAGACGTCCATGATGATATTTTCAGTTGTAATCAGGCAAAAAAAAATGTTTGTTAAGCTTATGGGACTTGACTACGGGGTCATCAGTCCCTAAACTTACAAACTACTTATGAACTACTTACGAACTAGGACGGCACAAATATCCATGCCCGAGGGGGGGATTCGAACCCCCGACCGTAGTAGCCGTGCAGACCGTGACTGGAGCGCCTCAGTCCCCTCGGCCACCGCGGCCGGCTGTAATCAGGCATCTATACCAAGATGGTTGTATTTCCCATCGTTTTTAAAATCTTTTGTAAGTATATATGTATTAATATGGTTTATACTCCTTATAGATATCATAATTACGTGCTATAAATGTCTAAAATGTAATTTTCTTCTTTTGTACCACAGTCTGATGATGATGTTCTCGAAACGCGTCATATGAAATAAAGCTAATTGCGACCAAGACTTTTCAAAACTTTTTTTCCTGCGAGCAGTAATGTCGCGATGTGATAAACCGCAATCGCGATAGGCTACAATCCTACCTTTATCAAAGTCGGAAACGTGATGGTACGCATTTCTCGTCCTTGCACGAGGTATAACAACGTTTCACCAGGCAACACCGGTCAACTGCTGTTTTTGTATGAGATATCGGTTGGAAACTTTCCTGATGTCAGCACGTTGTAGGTGTGTAAATGCTCTGAAAAGCTAATCATTTGCATATCACAGCATCTTCTTCCTTTGGTTAAATTTCGCGTGTGTAGCACGTCATATTCGTGCTGTAGCAATTTTGATGACCATAAGTGCAAATCGTCGACATTTTAAAATATATTCAGAAAAAAATTATCTTGAAAACTCAATTTTTCCGTATTTTTATCCGAATAGAGCTACAGAGGGTCAAAGTAAACCTACAGATCTACAAAAACAACAAAAAGTACAAATTTAATCCTGAAATCTGTCATTTCGATTTGCAAAGTCTGCAGAGAAGTAAGAGAATAATGTTATGAAGAGCAAGTGTTCATTTAAGCACGGAACAATGCTTTTTTAAATTATTTATTTATTTAGTTTTCTCACAGTGGCCGTCAGTTACCCCAATACGTAACCATGACTCAAATTATAACAAAATATTTCGTCGTTTTACAGTTTTCTAAAATCTTTGTCCGTTTCTAAAAGTGCCAGTTCTGCTGAGGGAGGTCCGTTATGGAACTGACCGAAGTATTTTAAGAAATTTACTTGTCGAAAATATTTAATTTTTGCACGTCTTACAGTTTGATATCTTCGCCAGAAATGGAATTCAAACGTTCAAAAAGCTATTTGCGCAAACTGTTATGGTTTCTAGACTTACTACTTCAACTTACACTAAGGACAACACACGCCCACGCCAGAGGGAGGACTCTAACTTCCGACGGGAGCCACCGCAAAGTCCGTAATATGATGTCTTAGACCACGCGTCACTCCCGCGCTGCGACAAAGGTTTGATTTTCTTTTGTGACCCACTGCACTTGCTGTGCAGCATCAATTGAAGTACTGCAAGGTATCTGAATGGGGTTGTAGACATAAGAGAACATTAAGGAAACTTTGAAAATTCTTGATTTTAGCTTATAAACATCAGGGTACGAAATTTAAAAGACACATCGAAATTTTATTGAACATGGATAGAAGAATAATAACTCAGATATTGACTTGATACCGAACAAACAAAAACGTGTTATTTCCATGTCCGTGCGATCGCACTTGGCAGCTATTACGGAACACACTTAATTTCATAGAAGTAACTGTGCTCTCTCTCTCTCTGTCTGTCTGTCTGCGTCTCTCTCTCTCTCTCTCTCTCTCTCTCTCTCTCTCTCTCTCTCTCTCTCTACCGCTCATTAATTACAGAACCGTAGGTTCTCTGTGGAATTCCAGGGGAAGCAAAGCAGGTGGAGGGATCAGAAAAATGGCCTTCCTCAAAGCAGCGTACTGGCACCATTACTTTTCAATATATATATACTACCGAACAACCGCTGCCAGCTGATACGAAAAACTACATCTATGCTGATGACCGTGCTATGGCCGTACAGGGTGACTCCTTCGAGTAGGACGAGAAAAGGCTTACGGAAGCGCTAGAGGCGCTCTGTCAGTACTACGCCGACAGCCAACTCAAGCCGAATCCCAGCAAAACACAAGTTTGCGCTTTCCGTTCCGCAAATAGCAAGCAAACCGCAATCTGTGTGTCTCCTGGAAGGACACACCACTCGAACACTATGCCAACCCCAAATACTTGGGTGTAACCTTGGACAGGCTCTGACGTACAAACAGAACTGCATTAACACTAAAATGTAGGTAAGCGGCAGAAACAACATTCTGCGGAAAATTAAAACACTTCTTGGAGTGCAAAGCCAGAGGTAGTGAGGACCACAGCACTAACAGTTTGCTTCTCAGCAGGCGAATACGCAAGCAGCGTCTGGTATAATTCATCCCACGCTAAACAGGTCGACATCGCTCTGAACGAGACCTGCAAACTCGTCACTGGATGTCTGAAACCCACGCCAATCGACAAGCTGTAACCTCCTGCCGTGCGTAGAGAAGCTGCAGACTACAGTGAAAGAGCGAGGGCGAGTTGTCTGAGAGCCACCTCCTCCACAACATGCAGCCAGCCACCAGACGCCTGAAATCCAGACGGAGCTTTCTCAGAGCAACCGACAACCTCAGTAACCCGGATCTAGAGTGGACAGATGGAAGAGATCGAGAGAAAGGCACTGGATAGAACCAAAGGAAAAATTGGCACCAGGCCACAATGAGGACTGGACGGTTTGGAAGTCACTAAATAGGTACGTACCAACACAGCACCGTCAAGAGATAATCTTATGAAGTGGGGATATTCTACCGTATCTAACCTCTGTGACTGTGGAAGCGTGCAGACGACCCAGCACATGTATAACTGCCCTGAATGTCCTTCACACTGCACCTTAGAGGACCTGATGTTGGCAATCCCAAATACTGTCGACGTAGCCCTCTTTTGGACCAAATGTATATAATATTTCTGTCTATTTGTTTATAGTTCGTAGTTTACATGTATGTATGTAAGTAATCTCTGTGTGTTATAGCCGGCCGCGGTGGCCGAGGTGACTGAGGCGCTCCAGTCACGGTCAGCACGGCCACTACGGTCGGGGGTTCGAATCCCCCCTCGGGCATGGATATTTGTGTCGTCCTAGTTCATAAGTAATTCATAAGTAGTTTGTAAGTTTAGGGACTGATGACCCCGTAGTTAAGTCCCATAAGCTTAACAAACATTTTTTTCTGTATGTTATACCTTTATAAACTTCTGTACACATGATGCTTCTGACACAAATAAAAAAAATTCAATACACCCTGATATTTCAGATTTACATTACAAATCAAACGTTATTTCTTACAAAATATAATTATATTAACTGACACATATATAATGAAATTATTATATTTTACTTTCATCAAAGTATCCTTCTTTGGATTTAATGACTGCCTCACAAACTCGAGGCATGCGGTGAATCAGTTTTTGCATGTATCGTGAATCTATATATTCCACACATCTTTAACAATATTCCAGAGATATTCCTTACTGGATATATTAACTTAGCATGACACGTGTGTCCAGTTCATCCCGCACCATTTCAATGAGATTACATCGGGGCTTTGGGACGGGCGCACCGTATCTTTCACTACTTTGTTTATCCTTTGATGAAATGTAGTTCCTACAGTATACCGACCGATGTTTTGGGTCATTATCCTGTTTTAAAATGAACCCTTTCCCTATCAAGCGCAATCCACTTGGTATTGCATGATTTTGAAGTATGCTTCTGACCCATACATCCTATTTTGACAATGTCGCCAACTATCTCAGGCAAACACCCCCAAACCATAACAGAACCTCCACCGTGTTTAACTGTAGGTAGAACACACTGTTGGGCTACCATTACCCCTACAAATCGGCGAACAAATGTTCTCCTTCTGGTTCCAAAAATCTCGAACTTCGATTCGTCCGTGAATAACACCTTCGTCCACTCTTCCCATGTCCAATTACGATGTTTTCCAGCTGTTTATTTGTGGGTCGTAGAAGGGGTTTCCTTTCTATGACAACCTTTCAAGCAGGCTTCCTGTGGTCTTTTGGCAGCGAAGGGGGTATTGCACTCCCCCTATAGACACACTACACTATTTTGCAATTTGGCGAATACATAAACCTGCTTAGCTAAGAGCTAAAACTGGAGCACGTTTTTCTATGTATATCTCCACTCGTGGCAATGTCTACACTTGAACTGTCACGAAGGTACTGACATGCAGGAGCCAGATGTTATGTATCGTATCAGTGCTTGACGTTCGCTGCAGACACCAAATCACTAAAGGGAACAACAGAGCTGCAGCAAATGCGGTATCCCTCGGCAAATAGGTAAACAGCTTATCAGATAGCTACATAACGTTTATGTTCAAAACATTGTTTGATGGATACTATTGTATCTAGATGACCACAAACAAGTCATGTTCATATTCCTTTGCTACCTCAATGGTACCCACGATATTAGATCTACATAGACCTAGATGTCAATTATTGGGTGTATTGAAATTATCAGCGGTAGTAGTATATATAACCATACTGATACGAAATATTTATTTGATGATCAGCGAAACAAATTTTTTGCGAGGTACCCTTTGCCATGCGCTATACATAAATTGATATAGACAGTGAGTATCCTATTGTTTCCAAGACCGTGAGTGCAAAATTGTATCAAGATTGCAACAAAACTTTGGATCTGTGTGTAATTGAAACACAGAGACACAATGATGAATGCACTTCGAGTATTTTATCAAATTTTTTGTTCAATTTCGCAAAAAAAAAAAAAAAAAAAAAAAAAAAATTATTACATAAAAACCTTCACCTGCGAATTTAGTATACACATAAAGGAAAAAAAGAATAGCGAAATTGGCGGGTCGTTTTCACGTTATAGAGTGATCAAAGGAAATAGTGATTCATGTTTATACAGTGTGTCCCAGCTATCTTGTCCAACCAAAATATCTCTGGAACAATAACAGCTATTGGAAAAAGACTTTCAGCGGTATCAGTGTACGGCTGGGGCCCATGAATGTACATATTTGGAAACATTCTAAAACGAAAGCAAATGTGTTTTTTTAACACAAACTTATGTTTTTTTTTTAATGGACACCCTATATTTTTTCTTCAGCAATCCATAGCATGACAAATCACAAACAATCGCGTTGATTGCATCGCAATATTCCAATTACATCCCGAGATAATGCGACGCGAAGTTGACGCTTGAAAAACCCGAAATGCGCTGCTAGCGCACGTCCTGAGGCTCAGACGTGAACCCCATGCTGCCCGTAATCGCGATGTGATTGACATGCGTAATCGCACTTTCATACTTACCAAGAGGTCCGAAACGAATAATACGGTCTGCTGCCATCCTGCATTAAAGTCGTACATTCCAGCAGGTATTTATCCCATAGGCTAGGGGTGATGCGGTTCTGTAATATATCTGAGTATCGCAACGTTAGTCACAAAGTTAATTTTGCTTATCGTTAATCCGTTACTAAAAAGGTAATTCCATTTAAAGTTAAAACTTTACTGTCGATCTAGCGCAAGTGACAGTGAATCATTCACTCAAAACAGTAAAATACATGTTGATGGTTTTAGTGAAACGAGCAAGTGGACTAAAGGTTTTACCGTTGTTTAGGTAAAAATGTTTTGATTTGGGAAGTTCAGGTAAGACATAGAAGATGAATGTAACCATGTTTAACCAAATAGTTTTATTATCACATAATTATCAATGTTATGTTTATCTAATGCGTTACATGACAAATTGTTTCAAACAAATGTTTCTGAACATCACTGGGTAAAATGGCCCTCTGTAAAAACTTGCACTGATACCAGCACTACATACTAAAGATAGCGTTCACATATCATGCTAAAATTGATAACCATTGGCTTGCATACATAGGGTCACTCTGCAGATGAAGGATGCCCTACTTCGTGCTACTGTTTCCTCTTTGATGGCTGTACAAGCATCAATAATGCGTTGCTTCATGTCCTCTGGTGTTGTTGGTTCATGTTGGTAAACAGCATCCTTCACTGCTCCCCAAAGAAAAAAATCCAGAGGTGTAAGGTCCGGAGATCGGGCAGGCCACCTAACTGGGCCACCACATCGAATCCACCTACCAGGGAACTTACGGTCCAGAAGTCGTCGTGCTCTTAAGTCGTTATGTGCAGGGCATCCGTCATGCTGATACCACATGACCATTCTCCTGTTCAGAGGTACGGTGTCCAAGAGAACAGGAAGATTGTGTCGTATAAATCTTGAGTACTGTCTGCCATTTTGGACGCCATTTACAAAGAAAGGTCCGATAATGGTAACTTCAATAATCCCACACCAAACATTTACTTTCCACGGACGTTGATACTCTTCCTGACGGAGCCATTTTGGATTGTCTGCGGACCAATAATGCATATTCCTCATATTGACAATTCCTTTCTTGTAGAATGATGCCTAGTCGGTAAAGAGAACGTCTGCGAAAAAAATTGGATTAGTCAGAAGCCCACCGACAAAATGATACCCTGTTGCTGAAGTCATTTCCATGAAGATCCTGGTGTAAATGAACATGAAATTTATGACGTTGAGGAATATGTTGTGCACTTGTTTTCGACACACCAATTTCACGTTTAATTTGACGTGTGCTGGTGTGAGGATTCACAGCTACGGTAGCGAGCACAGCAACTTCAGCACGTTCATCTGTGCGTGTTCTAGGACAATGCCTAGGTTTTGAATTTAAACTTCCCGACTCACGTAGACGAGATGTGAGACGACAAAACACCCGGCGCGAAGGCGATGGCTTGTCAGGGAATCGTCTTCTGTACAATCGTTCTGCCTGAACAGAATTTCGCCCGCCTACAACAGGGTACAGTACAGGTATGTAGAGTAGGGTAGAAAACAGACATATTAACGTAATAATCATAATGTTCTCTAACAGTACTATAAACAAACAAGCAATCTAATAACGTATTTCCCGTCAACGTACATTCTCCATAGATCAGCAGAATTTCTACCATATCTTCATGTGTGTACATAATACAGTATAAGTTCCACAACAGAACGTTTATTCAATGTGTACTACCTCAGTGCCGTCACTAGATTACTCTGATGCACGACTACACTGGCAAGCGGTGTAACGCACGCCAAAGCAACAACAAATGGGATGTTCGAAGGTTGGTGGAGTACAGGAGTTTGAATGGGTCGCAAATCACAAACAAGGCGAAGTGGTAACTGTGGCTCTAGTGGGAACTACGTTGGACACGTGTGTAGGTAGAGCTACGCCCTGGATTAACGAGTGCGCGAAAGGCACAATGAGCCATTTAACGCATTCGGTAAACCTTATTTTGGGTGTGCAGGATAAATAAGACAACCTGACTGGTGTATACCGATCGGTACTGGTTCATATTGTGTACGTAGACACATAAAACGTGCAAGAGGGAAACCATTATGTGCTTATGAGAGTTGATGGCAGCAGAGCGTATTATTCGTTTTGGACCTCTTGATAAGTATGGAAATGCGATTACGCATGTCAATCACATCGCGATTACGGGCAGCATGGGGTTCACGCCTGAGCCTCAGGACGTGCGCTAGCAGCGCATTTCGGGTTTTTCAAGCGTCAACTTCTCGTCGCAATATCTCGGGATGTAACTGGAATATTGCGATGCAATCAACGCCATTGTTTATGTGATTTTTCATGCTATGGATTGCTAAAGAAAAAATATAGGGTGTCCATTTAAAAAAAAAAAAAAAAAAATCAGTTTGTGTTAAAAAAACACATTTGCTTTCGTTTTAGAATGTTTCCAAATATGTACATTCATGGGCCCCAGCCGTACATTGATACCGCTGAAAGTCTTTTTCCAATAGTTGTTATTGTTCCAGAGATGTTTTGGGTGGACAAGATAGCTGAGACACCCTGTTTATAAAGATAAGCTTCCATTGTACGATGGCTCCAAAATTCTATAGGAAACTGATGTCAACGATATTGGCCTGTAATTTTATGAGTCAATTATTTTACTTATAAACGGGAGTCACCTGCGCTTTCTTCCAATCACTAGGAATTTTACGCTGAATTAAAGCTTCGCGATAAATGCAAGCTAAGTAGGGGGCCAATGCCGCAGAATACTCTTTGTAAAACCGAACTGGTTTTCCATCCGGTCCAGGAGACTTTTTCTGTATTTAGCTCTCTCAGTTGCTTCTCTACACCGGAAATACCTTTTACTATATCCTCCATTTCGGAGTTCGTGCGTTGGTCAAATGATGGTACCTTTATGCAGTCCTCCTCCGTGAAAGATTTCTTAAATGTTAAATGTAGAACTTCAACTTTCCGTTTGATTTCTTCTATTACTGCGCCGGAATGATCAACGAGTGACTGGATAGTGGGCTTTGACCCGCTTTTCGATTTTACATAGGAGGTCACTGCAAACGGCCCACTTTTATTTAATCCGAATTGTCCGCCTCCGTAGTCTAGTGCAGTGTTTGTAATGTGCGACCCCCTTGCAAGAAAAAAAGTATTGTGGCGACCTCCTCTTCTCCTCCTGAACCGTAACAAAGCAATATTATCTTAAAAGCAACGAATTTAATTTTCTTTCTTGTGATTAAGATTTCCTGTAAATTACTGGATGAAGTTCTTTGTGTACTTTCTGAACGGAGTAAATTGTATTCTTACGCTATTCCAGACAGAAATATGTATTTGGTAAGAAGAGTATTTCGCACTTCTGACAGGACTAAGAAGCGAATTCTTATTAAAAACGTTCTCACCGTAAGGAAGTATTTTATTTTAAATTCTCACAATTACTTACTGTGTCTTTTTCATTCACCGGCCCTTTTGTTTCGAAGAACGGTTTTCAAGTTTTGCGCTTATTAATCTTTAACACGAAGCATTATAATACATCTACATTCTATTCAATACACCCCCAGGGGGCTCACGGTTCTCTCTTGAGTACGTGTATGGCAAGCACAGGTCCTAGAGCGAATGCAGTCTTTCTTCCTTCTTTCCTCACAGGGCTGCATTTCCTCTCTCCACCGGGAGACCGATAACCTAAGCAGTTTGACACCACTATCCCAACCAACTAACCAACGTATTCAATAGAATTAATGCCAAACAACTATTTACAACATTTTAATATAAACTAAATTTCAGTTTTTTAAGGCCTATGTCTCTCCATTACGAAACCCCTAATACTCGGGCAAGCACTAGGCGCTTGTTCTATGGTGCAACTACTTCCTTCCATGACGGCGACACCCTCAGCAAGACTTTGCGACCCTCCAGGGCGTAGCGACCCACAGGTTGAAAAACCATTGGTCTAGTGGACACCGTCGAGGGACCATGTATGGGGGCCCGAGTTCGATACCTGGCTGGTCTGGACATTTTCTCCGCCCGGAGACTAGTGTTGTCGTCGTTATCACTGACACAAAAGTAGTCGAAGGGTCGTCAGATTAAAAGACTCGCACCGGGCAGGCTGAATACGACCTCATTTGGGTTCCAACGGCCATAAATGCCACACGATGAACATCAATCCGAAGTGGTATAGTTGTTTGTTGGGATGTCCTGTGACTAAGAGCACCACGTACAGGACGCGGTAGTTTGGCCACTGCTACAGTAGCGCTAGACCGTGTGTACAGTATAGGCAATTAAAATTTCTACACCACGAAAATGATGTACTACAGACGCGAAATTTGACCGACAGGAAGAAGATGGTGTGATATGCAAATGATTAGCTTTTCAGAGCATTCACACAAGGTTGGCGCCGGTGGCGGCACATACAACGTACTGACATGAGGGACGTTTCCACTCGATTTCTCATACATAAACAGCAGTTGACCGGCGTTGGCTGATGAAACGTTGTTATGATGCTTCGTGTAAAGAGAAGAAATGCGTACTATCACGTTTCCGACTTTGATAAATGCCAGATTGTTGCCTACCACGATTGCGGTTTATCGTATTGCGACATTGCTGCTCGCGTCGGTCGCGATCCAATGACTGCTAGCAGAATATGGAATCACTGGGTTCAGGAGAGCAATACGAAACGCCGTACTGCATCCCAACGGCCTCGATTCACTGGCAGTTGAGATGACAGGTATCTTATCCGCATGGCCTGTAACGGATCGTGCAGCCACATCTCGATCCCTGGGTCAACAGATTGGGATGTTTGCAAGACAACAATCATCTGCACGAACAGTTCGATGGCGTTTGCAGCAGGATGGGCTATCAGCTCGGAGACCATGGCTGCGGTTACCCTTGACGCTGCATCACAGACAGGAGCGCCTGCGATGGTATACGCAAGGACGAACTTGGGTGCACGAATGGCAAAACGTCATTTCTTCCGATGAATCCAGATTCTGTTTACAGCACCATGATGGTCGCATCCGACATCGCGGTGAACGCACATTGGATGCGTGTATTCGTCATCGGCATACTGGCTATATTACCCAGCGTGATGGTATCGGGTGCTATTGGTTACAGGTCTCGGTTACCTCTTGTTCGCATCGTCGGCATTTTGAACAGTGACCGTTACATTTCAGATGTGTTACGACCCGTGGCTCTACCCTTCATTCGATCCTTGCAAAACCCTACATTTCAGCAGGATAATGCACGACCGCATATTGCAGGTCCTCTATGGGCCTACCTGGACACGGAAAATGTTCGACTGCTGCCCTGGCCAGATCTCTCACCAATTGAAAATGTCTGGTCAATGGTGGCCGAGCAACTGGCTCGTCACAATACGCCAGTAACTACTCTTGATGAACTTTGGTATCGTGTTGGAGCTGCATCGGCATCTGTACCTGTACACGCCATCCAAGCTCTGTTTGACTCAGTGTCCAGGAGTATCAAGGCCGTTATTACGGCCAGAGGTGGTTGTTCTGGGTACTGATTTCTCAGGGTCTATGCAACCAAATTGCTTGAAAATGTAATCACACGTCAGTTCTAGTCTACATCCATAAATGTGAATGTTTGTTCGGTGTACGCTTATCACGTCCGAACGACAAGACACAGACTTGAATATTTGTACAGTTACTAATTTATACCTGAGGAAGGTTTTAGGCACGGTTTTATAGCGATCTGATGGATATTTAGTAATTTGAAGACCGTAACGCGAAATGCGGAACAATTACTCTTTGAAAATGGCTTTATTGGTTGCATTGTTGTTTGAGGGTTCAAATGGTTGTAGAACTTATGGGACTTAACTACGGGGTCATCAGTCCCTAAGCTTACAAACTGCTTATGAACTAGCTTATACTAAGGACGGCACAAATATCCATGCCCGAGGGGGGAGGGGGGATTCGACCCCCCGACCGTAGTGGCCGTGCAGACTGTGACAGCGCCTCAGTCCCCTCGGCCACCGCGGCCGGCGCTTGAGGGTTGATAATGATAAAAGTGTGGAGTATATTAGGATGGAAAGCTATCGGTGTATATAAAATTCTACGTGTGTGTGTGTGTGTTAATATTTCGCTCTGCAGCGATAACTACAGAACGGAAACATATGGTCTGTGTGTAATTGTTGTCCGAAGTCTCCCGTTTTACGCCATAGCAGTTCCATGCCGATAGCTATAAGGGGGTGGAAGATATGGTAGTTGAAAGTCGTCAAATAAAAAAAAAAATAAAAAAAAATCGGATTGAAGGCCAGCGATGACGTTTGCGACTCTATAGCAAGGAGGTTACATACAGCGAAACGTGATGCCAAAGATCGTATGTTTGGTCTTTGCGTGCTACAATGTCTTCAGCTTTTTCTCTGTAAGGATAAACATACGAGTAGGAAATATAAGAATAAATAAAGTAGTAAAAAAGAAATTTCTTTTAATACATCTCTTTAATGTAATCGATTTGACGTTTCGAGCATTACCTCAAGCGATCGATTTGTGATATTATTACAATCATTATAGTTGAATTTCGTGATTGGATTCTTCGAAGAGAGTGAATTTTTACGTGTGATTTGATCTACACTACTTACTTTCCTGATAAACGGTAAGTGCATAGACTTCTGCAATCTGATGGGAATAGTTTTCAGTTTGTTTCTAGAGAAGGTATTGTATTTCATTTCATCCTTCAAAACCATAGTGTGTCCCATAGCACACTACTCAAAGATAGCTTATCTATCATAATCAACCAACACGCTTGCGGAGCCGCGGGTTTAAGCTGGTATAATATATTTGCCCAATGAATAGCCGTTTACCATCTGAATTTCTACGCGGTGTAGCAATTTTAATCGCCAGTAGTGTATTTCCTTTAAGTGGGCGTGGAAGTGAGCATTACAATGAATACAGAAACGTGCTAACAGGATTATAACAGGGCCCATAGGAAAGAATACTGACTATTAATCGTAAACAGTGGTTTTGGAGGACGGGATGGGTTGCTCTCGGGAAATTCTTCTGGATATTTTGCCTGTCATATAAATTCAGAAATACTTGAGGAAAACCAAGCTTAACTTCTCCTGGCAGAATAGTGTATTTTGTAGAGCTAACAACATAATTAGCTACGAGAAATTACGGTGCTTATTGAGATCTGTAATTCAGTTATCCTTCGCTCTATATAGAAGTGGTATCGGAGATAGAATACGAAAGTCACAACTACAAATGAAACTTCACCAACCGCTTTAAAATAAAAAGCGAGATGACGAAGAAGATTTAGCGATTGTCTAACGTTTTTACTCTTTCATTCTCAAGTGCATCACTGCAAAAACGACTGCGTTCTCTGCATTTGCACGTATCTTATACAGGTGACCAAACTTCGTTTCGAAAGTTTATCTGCGGTCTCTGTGTAACTCCATACTTTCCTCATATCTTAACCGAAAATTTAAGGAAATTTCTATGAAACGGCATAACGTTTACAGTACACTTTAGTACCTAGAGTCAAATATTTTGATATGTCGCGTTTTGCAGCTCTTAAATATTGTAGAAAAGACCAAAGCTGCTTTTATTTGAAATGCTGACGACTAGTTTAGGGCTTTGCCCATTTTCTAAGTCACCTATTACAGAGAACAATGTGTGTTTTACATGAAATTACATTAATATGGTAATGTTATATTGACTGTACAAGTTGTAATTACTTACATTCATATATATATTTATATTTGGTTACTGTTTAGGTCACGCTGTTTGTTGTAACTACTTTGGTGTAATTTATAGAGCTGTTGATCGAAAGATATTTTTATTAAGTATTCTTTGCTTAATTTTGTTTGTAATTATATCGCTGGTTATATGCAGTGTGACATAAACAGTACCATTACAAATATCGTACAATAAATTTTAGATTTCATTCCGAACTATTTTAAGTGTAATAAATTGATTTGTGTCCTATATTGTAATACAGGGATAATATTGCAGTGCTACTATAATTTATCGCGTTTTGTTGCATATTTTGAAGTATATTACGGTAGGATGGATTGTACTTTATATGCTGGCCAAGGTGTTATGGAAATTTTCAATGAAGTTTTTATTGCGCATTTCTGACTGTCAAGTAATACGAATGGCTATAATTTTTCCGGTGCTTTGCAATATGTAAATAATGAAACTTATTAAAAGTAATGCTCAGTACCCTAAGAAGGCCCAGATGTTCATACAGAAACCTGTCAACCATAGAGCAGGTATAGCATGTTTTATTTATTTTATCGTCTGAAACAATAATGAAGTGATTTCGAAAATAAAATAATTGAAACTTCATGTTAACACATTCATTTTCACATCTTGTAAACATTGCGCGGTTTCGTGTACAAAAACATTACCGCAAATTTAATTTCCAATGTCGAAAATTCTTATTTGCATGTTGCGCGGCGGTGTTTGGTTACCATTGGCTGACCACGATGCTCTTCCTTTGTGCTGTGGTTCGCTGACGACATAATCACGTGGTCTACAACAAATAAACATCGCTTTGCGCAGATTCCAATTCCAAAGACGTTGTAAAATTAACTAGACTCCCTGACGGCGCTGCTGTCGCGGGATAATTTGAACCTTCGGTCGGCCGCCATGGTAGTGGCAAGCGTCAGATAAATACGAGTGTTATTAGCAGGTAAATCGTGTATTAAATAGCTGAATGACACATAACCATAGTGGATGCACTTTGTGAAGTTGAACCCTATGACAGAACAGTTGTTGACTTTTGAGCAGTTCACACTACTGTAAGGTATTTGGCTTACAACATTACAAATGCTAATATTCTTGCTAGATACCCTAATGCTAATGTTATATGCATTAGTTAAGAATAATATATGGCATACTTCGTGTACTTAAGGAAATTAGGTAGTAGCTGATTGCTGTATTCACACCGTAAGAAGCTATTTTTCAGTTATGTATCTGATGGCATATTTCACGTTCACAGTCGATTTTTAACATTAGCTGTTTCGGTCAGCCCTGTTTAATTTTTTGATGCTATGAAATATCTAAATATTCGAGAACACAGCATTAAAGCAAAGGCGTAAAGTGTGAAACTCTACGAAATTAATGTTTGTACAAAAGTTTCACAATCGTACAGCTTACTGAGAAATTGCCAAAAATCGTGTCTGACGATAAATTCCGTTCATATGCTGCACTTAAAAAAAAAAAAAAAAAAAATTTCATAGTTCGGTTTCGTTAGGAAGAGGAAACGTTGTTGGCCAATTTCTACACCGTATGTGTAATAAATTTACACACAATCGATATTTGCTGTATATTCAAGGAGTCTGTTTTGTAGATATATATTTCAATTAGACATAGTTTCCGCTACTTAACTCAAATGAATACTCTCTAATCAAAAGAATCTTACGCACATTTAAAATGCGCGCGGAAGTTTGCCACTACAATGGCCGCCGAGGCGCTCTTCAAGTTGTCCGCTGTTCGTAATCGGCCGCTTACGCGATTGTGATTGTCCAAATCAGACGATCGGAAGCAAATGTTCCGTATTTGGCGGATTTTATACTTCAATATTACGAAAGTTGGCGGCTTAAATGTAACGGCGCTTGAAAGACATTTTCAGAACGCGTATTTTAAGGTAAGGTAGGTCGTATAAAACCTTTACCCAAAAAATTCGCAAATGACACGTAGGTACTCACCAGTTCGTTCTCAAACGCGACAGTAGCAGTCTGCGGAAGGCTGGACTGACAGAAAACGCACCGGCGCGCACGGTTTCCAACACACACGAGCGAGCCGCGAACTCGTAAACACGCGACGGCGCGCGACGTAACCGCAGGCGTGGCGTAACGCGACCGTCAGCTGTGACGGCCGGCCGGCGACTGGCGTGGCAACGCCGCCCGCCGCCTTCCCGCGCGCGGGAGAAACAAGTGAGCGGCGCGACGCGACACGCGCGCCGCCTGCGCATGCGCGGCAGCCCCAGCGCCACTATTGTTAAGGCGCGTTCACACGAGTCAAGTTTACTTGAACGAATATACTTGATCAACAAAAGCTGAAAGCGACTTGAACCAGTTTTTGTTCACATGTTTCTACTGAAATCGATCAATTTAGTGAAAATGGCTTTGAAATTAACGGTGCGCGAAATGGTGCATACTCTTAACACTTATGCTACAAGTAGGGTTGAGAAGAAAGCAAAGGGCAAAAGCGTCGTTTCTGGGTGCGTCAGTGGATATTAAGAAGAAACAGACTTGAACCAGTTTTTGTTCACATGTTTCTACTGAAATCGATCAATTTAGTGAAAATGGCTTTGAAATTAACGGTGCGCGAAATGGTGCATACTCTTAACACTTATGCTACAAGTAGGGTTGAGAAGAAAGCAAAGGGCAAAAGCGTCGTTTCTGGGTGCGTCAGTGGATATTAAGAAGAAACAGACTGGCAGCTTCGTAGGCTTTGTTAAAGGGAACTAGCGTTAGAGGACATGGAAGAATACTGAAACCATTTGAGGATGCCAGAAGAAAAATATATAACACCATTCAGAAATATATCTGCTCTTTTATACCAAAACAATTTGGGCACATACAGTTCCTCTATTCCCATTCCACTCTTTTATTTGGATACTAATGAATGTTCTTTTTTGTACATTGTTCTGATGTTTTTTTTTTTTTTTTTTTTTTTTTTTTTTTTTTTTTTTTTTTTTTACGTTGGTGGTGGTTAAACCGCTAATGTCCATTTCTTTCACGATACATCGCAAAGTATTTTCCCGCACATCTTTAATTTCGTAAGTATCCATACGATGATTCCCTGGGCATTCGCGCTTATGGTACAGTTTCTTTTCTTTTTTTAGGAAAAAAAAGTCACCCTTTCTGACCACTTGACACTCATTCTGTGAGATATTTGAAAACGCAGTACTTTAACAATACGGTAAACACCGGCAATCAATCGGCAATGAACTTTTAAAACAGCTTGTGGGTTTACACGTTTAACTACGTGGTTCAACTCAAAGTTGAATCATCACTTGAACGAAAAAGTTTGACTCGGTCAATCTTTTCTTGATCCACTAAAAAGTTGATCAACTCAATTGAAACGAAGGTTCACACAGGGTTTTTCATTCAGCATTTGTTGATCAAGTAAACTCGTTCAACTAAACTTGACCCGTGTAACGCGCCTTTACACTTCCTGATTTATACGGCAATTTTGTAAAATGTTGCCTTTCGACTTATTTAATTTTCAATTCTGCCGACTTGCCCTACATTTGAGCACAGAAAGCGTTCATCTGTTTTCTGAAATAAGAAATGTAACCGCTTCTTTGAGGGATGTTTGAAAAGTGCGTGCAAAAATAAAAACTACTATACCCTGGCCGCTGCAACTTTGCGTTTACAAATAACAAATGAAGTGCTAGAAGCGCGAGGCGCTGGTCGCTAGTTACGATCCAATCACAGCGTGGTAAACATTTCCGGTGGTCACGTGCTGTGACGTCACAGTTCCCGCGTTGCCGGCTTTGTTCAGTGCTACTGTAAACATTGTTGTGTATCGTGTCTACCACAAGTTTACGTCGTGTGTGCTTTTTTCGTTGCGATTTGTTTTACTGTGAGTGATTTAATTTGACTTTCCGAGTCCAATTAATTGAATAATGTTACCGAAAAGATGTTTGTCTTGTGACATTCGCCGAGTAAGTTCTCAATTTCGTATGAATAAAAACTTCCAAGCATATGCTCTGAGCAGGAAGTTCATTCTCGTTTCAAACGATCAGAAAGAAGTTATGGAACAGTGGCTACAAGAAATAAATATTGCTGCAGATATGTCAGTGTCAGGACTTCTTTTATATTCGCTCGTGAGACAAAATAGACCTATTACGCCCACATATGTAGTAGATGAAATCGCAAATGTGCAGGGTCACAATGTAATAAGGCTGCCCCATACCACTGCCATTTGAACACTATTAAATTAGTATGGAGTGACATGAAGACTTACTTAAGGAACAATTTATAAGTCTTTCACAATAACAAAGGTGGAAAGGTTATTGCGTGAAGCTGTTGCTAATGTGGATGCTGCATTTTGGAAAAATATAGGTCGAGCAAATTGAAAAACTGATTCGGGCAGCGCAGACAATGGAAGGGATTATCAGTGATCATGAACAGATAATGATTTGTCATGGTGATGACGACGATGAAAACGATTTTGGCAGTGACGACAGTGGCTAGATGGAATTGCACCATTGTCGCCGTAAATTAGTGAGTGAAAAGCATTGTGATTATAAAATGCAGAGAGAGAAGTTAGTGTCTTGATTATTGTTTCTTTCGTATCTGTCATGATCAAATGCTTATTTTCTAATTTGTTTTTGCTCCGTTATTGAAAGCGTGTGCGTTGTTGTGCTTTTACTTACATTACTATGCCGTTAATTAATTGCTGCTTTGTGGTAGCAGCTCAAGAACAAATTTTATATGCACTTTTATTGCTCAATAGCTTACAATTATGAGAAGCAAAAGAAAACCGTTTCGTTTGCTTTGTGTATAATGGCTATGTTGCAACGTTGCTATAGCAGTGTAGCCAACTTAACTCGCAATAACGAGAAACGTTAAGTGCAACGTTTCAGCGGCCCAGGTATAAAGTGTTTGGGGTAAAACATTTCTATTTTTCGACATAGTCTCCTTTTACACTTTACACTTCGTCCAACGCTGTTCTGATTTGTTGATCCTTTCCGAACAATAGGAATTGTCCAAGCATGCAAAATACTATTAGTTTCTGCAATCTTCACCTCGTTTGAATGAAATCGCCATCCCGCCAGCTATTTCTTAAAATTGGGGAACAAATAGTAATCCGAGGCATCCAAGTCCGGAGAATGGGGAGGATGTGAAACTCTATTTCCAATAACTTTGCGACCACAACTGCTGAGGAGTGTGCTTGTCGTGATGGAAAAGGACTTTTTCTGGGCCAATCACCCGCGTTTTTCTTGTAGCTCGGTTTTCAAACGGTCCAATAACGATGAATAATATGCACCTGTAATAGTGTTACCCTGTTCCGGATACTCTGAGGATTATCCCTTTCAAATCCCAAAAGACCGTCGTCATAACCTTTCCGACCGAAGGACCGGTCTTCGCCTTTTTTGGTGCAAATTCTCTCTTGGTAACCCTTTGTGTAAACTGTTCTGTGGTGTCAGGTGTATAGTAATGTATCCATATTTCATTCACCAGTGACGAAGTGACGCTTAAATTCCTGCGGATTCCTGAACAGCTGCAAATATTTCTTGCAACACTTCACACTGTTCCGTTTTTGGTCAAGCGAGAGCAATAGCGGCACCCATCTTGCTGTTAGCTTTCTCATGTCCAAATGTTTATGCAAAATATTATGTAACTAGTTGATCCGTGCGAATAATTCGCACTCTATCCTGATTAGTCACAGATAGGTAAGATAGTAATGGAGAAAAAGTATATGCAAGTATATAATGTAAAAAATATTATGAACTTTGTATAGTAGTCTTATTGTAAGAAAATTCATACAATTAAATGTAATGTGATTAATTATGAAACATATAAAAATCAGATATTGTCTTTTTCATGTTTATTTTAGTTTTTGAAAACTTGTTTATTTTACAAAACTTCTTTGAAAAAGTTGTTAATAGTTAAAATGTCTTTAGCGCAAACATAAATATCACTGAATGAGCGAACTCCTGAAGAAGCAACGTATAACTGTCCATGCGAAAAACAGGTTCTGGTAAATATAATCCTGTCCTTGAAGCGTCTGACCTTGTGATTTATTTATGGTCATAGCGGAGGCTACTTTTATTGGGAATTGTCTTCTTATCATTTGTATGGATGCGGTTGGATCAGAAGGTGTGAGGTTAATGCGGGGTATTAACACAGTTTTATCGCAGCCAGATGTATTCGTGGAAAATACAACGATTCACACAACTATTCTGCCAACAGTGTTATGTTTTATTTTTACTTCGTTATGTACAGGCATCAGCTGTAATCTCGGCACAAAATGGTATAGGACAGTATTCTTTTATTTTCAATCTTAACTCAAACAACACAAACAATAATATATAATGAAACATGCCAACTATCACAGCCACAAAAGTCCTTCATGCTCCAAAACCTTAGGAAAATTATACAGCGTCCATAGCCTAATAATATCCGTTTCATGCTTCCGATCATTATCTTGGAAGAATTAAGGAATGCAAGGAGAAATTTGGAGAAAGAATTGAAGTACAGACTGATGACAAAGTAATTCTGTCAGAGACAGCCAAGGACCTGGAGGAGCAATGAAATGGAAAGAACAGTGTCTTGAAAGGAAAATAAGATGGAAATGAACAAGAGTAAAAACACGAGTGGCCGAAGTAAAGAAGATATACAATGCAAAATGACTATGGAAAGAAAAGTGCTTCTGGAGAAGCGAAATTTGTTGACATCCAATACTTGTTTAAATGTTAGGAAATCCTTTCTGAAAGCATTTGTCTGAGTTGTTGCACGGTATGGGACTGAAAAGTGGACGATAAGGAGTTCTGACAAAAAGATGAGAGAAACTTTCGAAATGTGAAGCTATAGACGAATTATGAAGATTAGATGGATAGATCACGTAACTTTGAGGAGGTGCTGAACAGAATTGGGGAGAAAAGGAGTTTCTGGCATATCCTGACTAAGAGAAGGGATAGGTTAGCGGGACTCATTCTGAGATATCAAGCTATCGTTAACTCAGCATTAGATGGAAGTGTGTGGGGCAAAAATCATAGAGGGAGACCGATGGATCAATACAGTAAGCAGATCCAAACGTATGTAGGTTGCCGTACGTATTCTCAGATGAAGAGGCTTGCACAGGGCAGGGTAGCGTGGAGAGCTGCATCAAACCAGTGTGCGGAGCGAAGACCACAACAACAACAACATTGTCTTGATAAAATTTGAACGTCTTCGAAAGCTCTAAACTTGTAGCGGTATGTTCTCTTTTAGGATGTTCAAATACTTATGCTTGTCCATTTTACCTTCAGTGAAGGCTACTTCGCCTATCCCATATGATGACATGGAATCCGTAGTGATGACACCTCCAAAAAAAAAAAAAAAAAAAAAAAAAAAAAAAAAAAAAAAAAAAAAAAAAAATTCTAATGTTTGTAGAACTTATGGGACTTAACTATGGGGTCATCAGTCCCTAAACTTACAAACTACTTATGAACTAGCTAATACTAAGGACGGCACAAATATCCATGCCCGAGGGGCATTCGAGCTCCCGACCGTAGTGGCCGTGCAGGTCGTGACTGGAGCGCATTCAGCATATCACAGGATTTCTGCTGACCCTACAAAAAGTGTTGAGAGGAAGAACAATAACCCCCTTAAGAAAAGTTCTTTGTCACAGGAAACTATTAAGAGTCTTAATTCGTAACAGCCAAACAAATCTGCTGTACCCGAACATTGTCTTGACACAGGTCATCTTATGTAATACGACATGCATACGACATACGGCATGCACTTCCAACTACTGGGACTGTTATCAAGGTGAAAACCTTATGAATAGGGATGGAGGCTCCTGCTTAAATTCCGCTTAGGATCCTGCTCTCTCACTTGTCAAAAAACAGAGGGAAAAATCTAATCCGAGCTCATCTGTCGAGAACTAAGGTTTATTATCGATATTCTGACCGGTTTCATCTTTGGTCGTGTCGGCGCTGTGTGCTTGCTTGCTCGGTGTGTGTTGTCTTTCCTGTTTACTCATTGAAAACCGAGGTTTTAAAGATCGTTGCACATTGCTTCCTTACTGCAGTTTCGCCTTGAAAATGGCAGGGTGGTCTCCTGCCGAAATATCAGCCGTCGTCGATTTTGGTACCTGGCAGCATACCCGTTTTTCGAAGTTGTTATTCGGCAGGAGAAATTAAGAAATCACAACTGTTCAAATGTTTTAACACAGCGGACTCGCATTCGGAAGGATGGTGGTTCAAATCCACATCCGCCCATCCAGATTTAGGTTTTCCGTGATTTCCCTAAATCAGTCCAGGCAAATGCCGGGATGGTTCCTTTGAAAGGACACGGCTGATTTCCTTCCACATCCTTATCCGAGCGTAAGCTCCGTCTCTAATGACCACGCTGTACGGGACGTTAAACTCCAAGCTTCCTTCCTCCTTCCTTCAAATGTTTGTTAAGCTTAAGGAACTTAACTGCGGGGTTATCAGTCCCTAAATTGAGAAACTACCTTATACTAAAGACGACACAAACATCCATGCCCGAGGAGGGATTCGAACTCCCGACCGTAGCGGCCGTGCAGACTGTGACTGACGCGCCGCAGACCATTCGGCTACTGCGGCCGGCGACAGTAACTGTAGAAGGGGAGAGACTGACAGATCAGCTGTTACTGAACGTGTTTCTCAACCAGGAGGCCACCTCATACAATCTGATGAGACTCCGAATTTGGCAACCACAAACGGATATCATGGAAGACTGTACAGAGGCTATAGAAATTGTAAAACACCTCAATAAATTCAATAGAACGTGAGAGGGCGTGAAACCGAATGAAATCTGGATTCCGGTGTTGAAGAAGAAATGTAACAGTCCTCCACCATAGGACGATATTAACAACGGCGAATCGCGAGCACCTATCCAAAACATCTACATCTACATGGGATACTCTCCAAATCACATTTAAGTGCCTGGCAGAGGGTTCATAAACCAATTTCATAACTTTTCTCTAATAGCGCGAGGGAAGAAAGAACACACAAATCGTTCCGTTTTCGATCTGATTTCGCTTATTTTATTGGGATGGTCATGTCTCCCTAAGTAGGTGACTGCTAGCAAAATATTTTCACCTTCAGAAGTAAAACTCGGTGATTGAAACTTCGCAAACAGATCACGCCGCAATGAATAAGGTCTTTCTTTTAACGATTTCCACCCCAATCCGTGCAACATTTCCGTGACGCTTTCCCCCGTCCGTAACGTGATAAAATAAAACGAGCTGCACTTCTCCAAACCTTCTCAATGTCTTCCTTCAGTCCCACCTGGTGAGGGTCCCACAATGGGCAACAGTACTCCAGGAGAGGACGACAAGTGTGGTGTAGGCAGTCTCTTTGGTGGAGGTGATGCATCTGCGAAGCATTCTGCCAATGAAACGTAATCCTTGGATAGCTTTCGCCATAATATTTTCTATGTGTTCTCTCCAGTCTAAGTTGTTCGCAGTTGTAACTCCTACGTATTTAGTAGAATTAACGACCTTAAGGTTTGACTGATTTATCGCGTAATTGAAGTTCAGCGGATTTCTTTTAGTGGTCATGTGTATTGAAACTTCCTGGCAGATTAAAATTGTGTGCCGGAACCGGGACTCGAACCTGGGACCTTTGCCTTTCGCGGGCAAGCGCTCTACCGACTGAGCTACCCCGACACGACTCACGATGCCGCCTCACAACTTTACTTCCGCCAGTACCTCGCCTCCTACTTTCCAAACTTCACAGAAGTTCTCCTGCGAAACTTGCAAGACTAGCACTCCTGGAAGAAAGGATATGGTGGAGACATGGCTCAGCCACAGCCTAGGGGATGTTTCCAGAATGAAACTTTCACTCTGCAGCGGAGTGTGCGCTGATATGAAACTTCCTGGCAGATTAAAATTGTGTGCCGGAACCGGGACTCGAACCTGGGACCTTTGCCCTTCGCGGGCAAGCGCTCTACCACTGAGCTACCCCGACACGACTCACGATGCCGCCTCACAACTTTACTTCCGCCAGTACCTCGCCTCCTACTTTCCAAACTTGTCATGTGTATTACTTCACACTTTTCTTTATTTAGTGTCAATTGCCGATTTTCGTGCCATGTAGAAATTTTGTCTAAATCGCTTTGCAATGGCTTTTGATCCTCTGTTGACTTCACTAACCGATAAACGACAGCATCATCCGCGAACAGTCTAAGGGAGCTATTCAGATTGTCTCCTAAATCGTTTATAAACACAAGGAATAGTAGGGGACCTATAACGCTTTCCTGGGGAACGCCAGATATCACTTCTGTTTTACTCGATGACTTACCGTCAATTACTACGAACTGTGTCCTTTCTGATAGGAAATCGTGAATCCAGTCGCACAATTGGGGAGATATTCCATAAGCACGGAATTTCATTAGAAGCCGCTTGTGTGGTACAGTGTCAAAAGCCTTCCGAAAATCCATTGTCGATGGCACTTATCACTTCTTGAGAACAAAGGGCAAGCTGCGTTTCGCAAGGGAGATACTTTCTGAATCCGTGTTGACTATTGGTTAATATGTCGTTCTCTTCGAGGTATTTCATAATGTTCGAACAAAGTATATGTTTCAAAATCCTACTGCAAATTGACGTCAATGAGATGAGCCTGTAGTTTCGACTGACGTCACACCTCAGTGAGCTGCAGTCGGTGACGAGCCACGGTATGTATCGGACGTTCGAATGAGCCACGATCCGCCTTGATAATGTCGACAGCAGATGGGGATGAAACGTTGGGTTTTAATAAGAAATTCATAAGACCGCGGAATAATAGCCCGGTAAATTCTGGCAATAATAGTGCCAAGAAAAGTTATAAATAATTACAAAGATACTTAAACATAATCTCATTGGATATTTTGGTAAATTATTCAAACGGTTTATTAATATTTTTGAGTTTCTAGTGGGTGATGTTTGTTAGACTATAGTCTAGTTGCATTCAAATGAAGAGGAGACTGGTAACATATTGCAGCTACCCATCATACCTATCAACACACTACTGTATTTATTCCTTGCGTCTTGCATCGGTGTCATACATTATATAGCGTGTGAGTTGCTTCGTATGTTCTAATAAATTTTATGGACCATGAAACACAAGTGAACTTAGTAGCTATATTTACGCCACAAACGTCAAACGGATGCAGTAGTAAGAAACATCTTGGCAGATTAAAATTGTGTGACGGAAGCGGGACTCGAACCTGGAATCTTTGCCTTTCACGGACAAGCGCTCTGTCGACTGAGTTATCCCGACACGACTCACGATGCCGACTGACAACCTACTTCCGCCAGTACCTCGCCTCCTACTTTCCAAACTTCACGGAAGCTCTCCTGCGAAACATGCAAGACTAGCACTCCTGGAAGAAAGGATATGGTGGAGACATGGCTTAGCCACAGTCTAAGGGATGTTTCCAGAATGAAACTTTCACTCTGCAGCGGGACTGCTCAGTCGTTAGAGCGCTTGCCCGCGAAAGGCAAAGGTCCCAGGTTCGAGTCTCGGTTCCGGCACGCAATTTCAATCTGGCAGGAAGTTTCATATAAGCGCACACTCCGCTGCAGAGTGAAAGTTTCGTTCTGGAAACGTCCCTTAGGATGTGGCTAAGCCATGTCTCCACCGTATCCTTTCTTGCAGGAGTGCTAGTCTTGCATATTTCGCAGGAGAGCTTCTGTGAAGTTGGAAAGTAGGAGGCGAGGTACTGGCGGAAGTAAAGTTGTGGGGCGGCATCGTGAATCGTGTCGGGATAGCTCAGTCGGTACAGCGCTTGCCCGCAAAAGGCAAAGGTCCCAGGTTCCAGTCGCGGTTCCGGCACGCAATTTTAATCTGCCACGAAGTTTCAGATCAGCGCACAATCCGCTGCAGAGTGAAAGTTTCATTCTAGATGCAGTAGTGGTAGCGCTCTGGGGGAAATCCGAAGAATACCATGTCATACGTGTCAGTTCTATCTGTTAAAGCAAAAAGTAAAAAAAGTTCGCGATTAAAAAAGTTCAATAAAGTTGGGTTTGTAATGGTTTCACAAGATATTAGTTGTGGTTCAGTTCAAAAGCCTCACAAGGCGTTTGTTGTCTTATGTTTATAACAACTCCACTTTCATCTTTTTAGTTTGTCCTGCAGCAGTTACAATTGATACTGATTTGTTTCTATTCATAAGTGCTATTCAGTTTGGATTGGTGTCTTAAATTAAATGTAGTGCTTCTTTTAAAGAAGCTGAAAAAATGTTGAATATGTTTTTGTCTATATCAGGCACACGGAACTTGCTAACTAGCTGACTATACTGTTCAGCAAATTTAGTTTCAAAAGTTCGAACTGTTAATTATATTCGTCATCGTGCTCTGTTATTGGCAAATTATTGTCGAATATAGAAAGCTAGTTACATGACAATAACTGCTATTATGACTAGATAGATATGCATTATGAATAAATTCAAGACGTAACGCTGTAATTTCATTTACATTCCATTTAACATTATTATTACTAGAGAGATGGGTATCATGAATAAATACAGCGTATAACGTATTGCAGCCTCGCTGACATAAATGTAAATATTTCCATATAACAATCTCTCTGTTTGGTTGTACTACAGTACTTGTAGTATAGTAAAAATCAGAATAAAGGTCACGCACTGAAACAGTAATGATTTATGTAAATGAAACAAGTTCCATTCCTGGCGATGGAGAAAATTTCAGTCAACTGTTTTTACCCGTCAAAGGTGTTTCCGGTCAGAGCACTTATATTCAGCAAGTCACCCAGTTTGGTGGATGGAACTTCTCGTACTAAATCATTTAGATTCCTCCGTACTCTTTTCCAAAAGCGAGAAGAGTAAGTATCGGTGAGCTTAACATTTAATTTTTAATATTTTTCCTGAGGTGATTGTTTTACGCGATGCATGTAGGAAATGTGCCGTACGTACGTTCTACAATCTTTCGTGCTACACAATTTTTTTTAAATTTTTTAATTTTTTTAAATTTATTTTATTTTATTTATTTATTCATTTTTTGATTCAGACTATGGTCTCCTGCTTATAAGGCATGTGTTTCAACTGTACGATTTGAGTGAAAGTCATATATGTAGCTCATTTGGATTCTGTTTCCAAGCAAATTTCGGGATGGTTCCTTCTAAACGACACGGCAGATTTCTGTCCCCATTCTTAACTATACAATCAGAACCTCTTGACCGTCCTAACAACCTCGCTGTGAAATTTAGCTACGCATAGGTAGGTATTAATAAAAACAAGAGTCATATTAAACGTATCCATATTGGACGTTTTTAGAACCCGTGAATGTTTATTAAATAGAAATGACAATTCCACAACCAGTCACTCGTTTTAAATCCTTTTACTCCTTAAACTAGTTTTAGAACCTCTTAAGGTTCATTAACAGATAGATGGTGTGGCACAAACAGAATTACATATGCATGTGGTTAGCAGTATACTTGGTACTGGCTCTGTGACAAAACACATAAATGTGTTTTGGAGTAACGAAGAGACCATTGAACTTACACATTTCACTCTTTTCTCACTGTAAATGCTAGCATTGCCGAGGTGGCGTGGCTTGCGCGCCTCAACGATACAGATAGACGCACAATAAGTACAACCACAGTGGAGGAGTATATGTGGATAGGTCACGCAAACATGTGCTTCCTGAAAAGGGGCAGCGGCCTTTTCAATAGTTACGGGGGCAACGGTCTGGATAATTGACTGAACGAGTCTTGTAATACTAGCTAACATGGCTTTGCCATGCCTACCGTGAACGGCTGAAAGCATGGGGAAACTACAGTCGTTAATTTTGCCGAGGACATGCAGCTCTACTCTATGAATATATGATGATGGAATCCTTTCGGGTATAATATTCCGGAGGTAAAATAGTCCCCCATTCGGATCTCCTGTCGGGGAATATTCAGGAGTATGTAGTCATCAAGAAAAACAAAACAGCTTTTCAACGAATCGGAGCGTGGAATGTTCTAACCCTTAATAGGGTAGGTAAGTTAGAAAGTCTGAAAAGAGAATAGGAGAAGTTAGATATGATGGAGATTAGTGAAGTTCGGTGGCAGGATAAACAGGATTTTTGGTCAGGTGAGTACAAGGATATAAATACAAAATCAGTTGGTGGTAACGCAGGAGTAGGTCTGATAACGAATAAGAAAATAGGAATGCGGGTAAGTTACTATGAACAGCATAGTGAACGCATATTGAAGCAAAGATAGACACGTAGCCAACACCGACCACAGTAGTACAGGTTTATATTCCAACTAGCTCTCCCGACGATGAGGAGATCAAAGAAATGGAAGAGGGGATAGAAGAAATTATTCAGACCATTAAAGGAGAAGAAAATTTAATTGTGATGGGGGACTGGAACTCGAAGTAGGAAAGGGAAGAGAAGGAAATGTAGTAGGTGAATATGGACTGGGAAAAAAAAAGAGAGAGAGAGAGAGAGAGATCGCCTGGACGAATTTTGTGCAGAGCACAATTTAATCATCACCATCAACTGGTTTAGTCATCATGAAAGAAGGTTATATACGTGGAAGAGACCAGTAGACATAGGGAGGTTCCAGATGGACTTTATAATGGTAAGGTGAAGGTTCAGAAACCAGTTTTAAACTGCAAGACATATCCAGGGGCAGATGTAGACTCTGACCATTACTTATTGGTTAGGAACTGTAGATTTAAACTTAAGAGACTGCAAAAAGGTAGAAAATTAAGGAGATGGAATATGAACAGATTGAAGGAACCAGAGGTGGTTGATCGTTTCAAAGGGAGCATTAGGCAAGGATTGCCTGAAACGGAGAAAAGTAATACAGTAGAAGAAAAATAGGTAGCTCTGAGAGATAGAGTACTGAAAGCCGCAGAGGATCATAAAGGCATAAGGACAAGGTCTAAAAGAAATCCTCGGTTTGCAAAGGAGAACTTAATTGATGAAAGGAGAAAATATGAAAATACATCAAGTGAATCAGGTAAAAGGAAGTACAAAAGTCTGAAAAATGAGGTTGACAGGAATTGCAGTCTGGCTAAACAGGAGTGGCTTGAGAATAAATGCAAGACCGTAGAGGAATGTATAACTAGGGGAAGGATAGATACCGCCTACAGGGAAACAGACATTTATAAACAAGAAAAGCAGCTGTATGAATATGAAGAACTGAGATGGAAAACTTGTAGTAAGCAAAGAAGGGAAATCTGAAAGATGGAAGGACTAATTATAAGGCCTGTACAAAGGAAATAAACTTGAAGGCAGTATTCTAGAAGTGGAAGACGAAGTAGAGGAAGATGAGGTAGGAAATACTAGACAGCGAGAGGAATGTGACAGAGCGCTAAAAGATTTGAGTAGAAACAAGGCCGCTGGAGTAGATAAAGTCCCGTCTCAACTGCTATATCGTTAAGAGGGCCAGTCATGAACAAATTGTGTCACCTGGTATGCAAGATGTATGAGACAGATTTCAAGAATAATATAGTGATTTCAATGTGAAAATTACAAAACTATTAGTTTAATAAGTCATGGTTGCAAAATACTAACACGAATTATTGACAGACTAATGGAAAAAGCTGGTGGAATCCGACCTTGAAGATCAATTTGGATTTAGGAGAAATGTAGGAACATGCGAGGCAATGCCTAAATTACGATTTAACTTAGATTAAGGAAAGGGAAACCAACGTTTTTCGCATTTATGTATCTGGAGAAAGCTTTTGACCGGAATACCCTTTTCCACATTGCGATGGTAGCAGGGGTGAAATACAGGGAGCGGAGAGTTACATTCATCTTGAACGAAAACCAGATAGCTATTATTAGAGTCGAAGGTCATGAAAGGCTTGCAGTGGTTTGCAAGGGAGTAGGACAGGGTTGTAGACGTTCCCCAATGTTGTTCAATCTGTACCTTGAGCAAGCAATGAAGGAATGCAAGGAGAAATTTGAAGAGGAAATTAAAGTCCAGGGAGAGGGAATAAAGACCTAGCTGTTTGCTGACGACATAGTAATTCTTTCAGAGACAAGAAAAGACCTGGAAGAGCAATTAATCGGAATGCACAGTGCCCTGAAAGGAAGCTGTAAGATTAACAAGAGGTAATGGAATGTAGTGTTAGAAAGTC
This sequence comes from Locusta migratoria, assembly GCA_026315105.1. Lineage (NCBI taxonomy): Eukaryota > Metazoa > Arthropoda > Insecta > Orthoptera > Acrididae > Locusta > Locusta migratoria. The sequence continues at coordinate 97,982,314 of CM048745.1, forward strand.
AGGCGATGTTCAAGGTAATGAGACAATACAGGTAGTAGATGAGTTTTGTTATTTAGGTAGGAAGATAATTTCCGATGGCCGAAGTAAACAAGATATAAAATGCAGAATGGATATGGGAAGAAAAGCGTTTCTGAAGAAGCGAAATTTGTTGACATGCAATGTTAGTTTAAATGTTAGGACGTGCTTTCTGAAAGCATTTGTCTGGAATGTAGCATTGTACCGGAGTGAAACGTGAACGATAAGGAGTTCTGACAAAAAGATGATGTTGTTGTTGTTGTGGTCTTCAGTCCGGAGACTGGTTTGATGCAGCTCTCCACAATACCCTATCCTGAGCAAGCCTCTTCATCTCCACATAAGAACGGCAACCTACATCTGTCTGAATCTGCTTACTGTATCCATCTCTTGGTCTTCCTCTGCGATTTTTACCCCACACACTTCCCTCCAATGCTAAATTCACAATTCCTTGATGTCTAAGAATGTGTCCTACCAATCTATTCCTTCTTTTAGTCAAGGTATGCCAGAAATTTCTTTTCTCTCCAATTCTGTTCAATACCTCATTAGTTACGCGATCCACCCACCTAATCTTCAGCATTCTTCTGTAGCACCATATTTCAAAAGCCTCAATCCTCTTCCTGTCCGCACTGTTTATCGTCCATGTCTCACTCCCATACAAGGCAACACTCCATACAAATGCCTTCAGAAAAGACTTCCTTAGGCTTAAATCAATATTCGATGTTAACAAATTTCTCTTTTTCAAGAACGCTTTTCTACCCATTGCCATTCTGCATTTTGTATCCTCTGTACTGCGACAATCATTTGTTATTTTACTGCCCAAATAACAAAACTCATCTACCTCCTTTATTGCTTCGTTTCCCAATCTAATTCCTTCAGCATCACCTGATTTCCTTACACTGCACTCCATTACCCTAGTTTTGCTCTTGTTAATGTTCATCTTATATGCACCTTTCAGCACACTATCCATTCCCTTCAACTGCTCTTCCAGGTCTTTTGCTGTCTCTGAGATTATTACAATGTCATCGGCAAAACGCAATGTTTTTAATTCTTCACCCTGAACTTTAATTCCTTCTCCAAATTTCTCCTTGCTTTCCTTTATAGCTTGCTCAATGTACAAATTGAATAACAATGGAGAAAGACTACAACCCTGTCTTACTCCCTTTCCAACCACTGCATCCCTTTCATGCCCTTCAACTCTGATAACCGCTGTCTGGTTTCTGTACAAGTTGTAAATAACCTTACGCTCCCTATATTTACTCCTGCTTGCTTCAGAACTTTAAAGAGTTTATTCCAATCAACATTGTCAAAAGCCTTCTCCAAATCTACAAAAGCTAGAAATGTAGGTTTGCCTTTTCTTAATCTATCTTCTAGGATAAGCCGTAACGTGAGTATTGCCTCCCGTGTTCCTACATTTCTCCTGAACCCAAACTGATCATCCCCGAGGTCGGCTTCTACCACCTTTTCTATCCTTCTGTATATAATTCGTGTTAATATTTTGCAACCATGACTTATTAGACTGATGGTTCTGTAGTTTTCACACCTGTCTGCACCTGCTTTCTTTGGAATGGGGATTATAACATTTTTCTTAAAGTCTGAGGGTACTTCTCCTATCTCATACATCTTACGCACCAGGTGAAAGAGGTTTGTCATGGCTGGTTTTCCCAGAGACTTCAGGAGCTCTGAGGGAATATCATCTACTCCAGGGGCCTTGTTTCGACTTAGGTCTTTCAGGGCTCTGTCAAATTCTTCTCTCAATACAGTATCTCCTATTTCATCTTCATCTACATCCTCCGTCCTTCCTACAATATTGTCTCGGAGTTCATTTCCTTTGTAGAGGCCTTCTATATACTCTTTCCACCTTTCAGCTTTCCCTTCTTTGCTGAGAACTGGTTTTCCATTAGTGTCCTTGATATTCATAGATCTGTTTTTCTTATCTCCAAATGTTTCTTTTATTTTCCTGTAGGCTGTATCTATTTTTCCCCTATTTATACATTCTTCTATATCCTTGCATTTGCCTTCTAGCCACTCCTGCTTAGCCATTTTGCACTTCCTGTCAATCTCATTTCTTAGTCGTCTGTACTCCATTTTGCCTGTTTCATTTACTGCATTTTTATATTTTCTCCGTTCATCGATTAAATTTAGTATCTCCTGTGATATCCAAGGATTTTTTGTAGGTCTTGCCTTCCTACCTATTTTGTCCTCTGCTACCTTCACTATTTCATCTCTCAATTTTACCCATTCCTCTTCTACTGTTTTATTTTCCCCTGTATCTGTCAATTGTTGCCTAAAGCTCCCTCTGAAATTCTTGAGAACCTCACGTTCCTTCAATTTATCCAGGTCCCATCTCCTTATTTTCCTACCTTTTTGTAGTTTCTTTAGTTTCAGCCTACAGTTCATAACCAACAAATTATGGTCAGAGTCTATATCTGCCCCTGGGTATGTTTTACAGTTTAAAACCTGGTTCCGGAATCTATGTCTTACCATTATAAAATCTATCTGGTATCTCCCGGTGTCTCCTGGTCTCTTCCACGTATACAACCTTCTTTTGTGATTCTTAAACCAGGTGTTTGTTATAACGAAATTATGTTCTGTGCAAAATTCTACCAGGCGGCTTCCTCTTTCATTCCTTTTGCCCAGACCATATTCACCTACTATCTTCCCTTCCCTTCCTTGTCCTACTACCGAATTCCAGTCTCCCATAACAATTAAGTTTTCCTCTCCCTTAATTGTCTGAATAATTTCCTTTAGCTCCTCATATATTTCTTCGATTTCCTCATCATCGGCAGAGCTAGTTGGCATATAAACCTGTACTACTGTTGTCGGTGTTGGCTTCGTATCTATCTTGACAATGATAATGCGATCACTGTGCTGGTCATAGTAGTTTACCCGCATTCCTATTTTCTTATTCATTATCAATCCTACTCCTGTGATACCCCCAATTGATTTTGTATTTATAATCCTGTACTCACCTGACCAGAAATCCTGTTCATCCTGCCGCCGAACTTCACTAATCCCCACTATATCTAACTTCAACCTATCCATTTCCCTTTTTAAATTTTCTAATTTTCCTACTCGATTAAGGGATCTAACATTCCACGCTCCGACCCGTAGAATGCCAGTATTGTCTTTCCTGATGATCACATCCTCCTGAGTAGTCCCCGCCCGGAGATCCGAATGGGGGACTATTTTACCTCCGGAATATTTTACCCGAGAGGATGCCATCATCATATGTTCATACAGTAGAGCTGCATGTCCTCGGGAAAAGTAACGGCTGTAGTTTCCCCTTGCTTTCAGCCGTTCGCAGTAACTGTGTGGCAAAGCCACATTAGCTGATGTTACAAGGCCAGCTCAGTCAATCATCCAGACTGTTGCCCCTGTAACTACTGAAAAGGCTGCTGCCCCTCTTCAGGAACCACACGTTTGTCTGGCCTCTCCACAGATAACCCTCCGCTGTGGTTGCACCTACAGTACGGCTATCTGTATCGTTGAGGCACGCAAGCCACCCCACCTCGGCAATGTCTGTGGTTCATGGGAGTGGAAAAAGATGATAGATGATGAAAATTAGGTGGGTAGATCACGTAACTAATGAGGAGGCGCTTAACCGAACCGGGCACATCCTGTCTAAGAGAAGGAATAGGTTGGTTGGACACATTCTGAGACTTCAAGGAATTGTCAACTTAGCATTAGAAGGAGGCGTGTGGGGTAAAAATCGTGGAGAGAGACCGAGAGACGAATATAGTAAGCAGATTCAAAAGGGTGTAGGTTGTAGAACGTATTCACAGATGAAGAGACTTATGCAGACTATGAGACTATGGGAATGGAAAGGGGGATGAGGGAGGGATGGGGGTTGGTTATATATTTGGAGCTAATATATCTTGGAAATTTTGAAGGAAGAATTTGTTTATCATTTCAGTCTGGTCATTCAAAAAGTTATCTGGAGCTGTATGAATACTATTTCTATTTCTTCAAGGAGGCCATGTCTTATTCCTTTGTTGGCAACGTGGAGTACCTGTAGGTTGTGTTCTGTGGGATTAACAGAAAGTTTTTACTGACAAGAAATATGACATCAGAATAAGCTTCATCACCAACCACAAAGGGCAAATTAAAATCATCCAAAGCACCAAAGCTACCACATACCAGTATCAAAGATCAGGCGTCTACGAACTCATCTGCAACTCATGTCCGAGTTTCTACATTGGACAAACAGAAGTGACCAAACAATGTTCAAAGAACATATGGGCGCACTCCGTCTTAACAACCTGAACAAAACCAGTTTTGCCACACATCTTTCTCACAAAGAAAACATTCTTCTAAACTTTTTATTCCGTTTTTAGTATTTTTTAATTAATTTCCTATTATTTCAAGGTCGGTTTGGTCACAATACCACTATTAATGAAAAATAAGAGTAAGGACTAGTTTTTTTAACAATGAACTCATTTCATCATCATCACTACATATTTATATTTGCCAAAGTACTAAGTTCTTATATAATTCATAGAAAATTTTGAATTTAAAACTTTTTGAAAAAAATAATTAAAATATTAATATGTATTTGAAAAGTTATTAATTAGAAGCTATGTTGCATATCACTGGAAAGAGCATGTAAAATGTTATCTAGCTCAGTTATGGCAGCTGTTTTATTTTGGTTAGTTTTTGAAAAGTTTACGTAGCAATTGTTTAGAAACGCTTTGAGGTAAATGAAATTTGTTGTTTTTCTTAGTCTCAAATAAAATGTTTGTATAGCTTATGGGACTTAACTACGGGGTCATCAGTCCCTAAACTTACAAACTACTTATGAACTAGCTAATCCTAAGGATGGCACAAATATCCATGCCCGAGGGGGGGGGATTCGAACCCCCGACCGTAGTGGCCGTGCAGACCGTGACTGGAAAGCCTCAGTCCCCTCGGCCACCGCGGCCGGCTTTTCTTAGTTTCAGTACTCACTAAGAATATACCAAATTCAAACACAATCTAAACGTAATTTTTTTTTATTTAACGTACGTTTATTTGACATGGAACGACTCAGTGATAGCTTGTTATTGAAACCTCATTTATAGACCAATAAAACACAATTTAAATTCTAGTTTTTTTTTTTTAAATATTAATACGTAAAGCAGAAATCTTTTGCCGGCCGCGGTGGCCGAGGGGACTGCGGCGCTACAGTCACGGTCTGCACGGCCACTACGGTCGGGGGTTCGAATCCCCCCTCGGGCATGGATATTTGTGCCGTCCTTAGTTGTAGTTAGTTCATAAGTAGTTTGTAAGTTTAGGGACTGATGACCCCGTAGTTAAGTCCCATAAGCTGTACAAACATTTGAACATTTTTAGAAATCTTTCTGTGTGTGAGCCAATTAGGTAATTCATTCACTACTCTGGTGGAATCTGTCACGGAATTGTTAATCAGGATATCACCTGCCTTGTCCCCTCACCACCTGTTACGTCATTCCTTTTCTACTATCGTATCTGAACCAACACATGGAATTTTACATAGAGTATGACCTGATGACTCAAAACAGAGAAATGTGATACACTGCACAGGTACAGATAACCGTCTCTTGCACGACGCAGATGCAAGTCTGATTTACTGCTCTAGGATATTGGGTGAACGACATGAATCTTATTGGTATCATTGTGAGTCATGGTACCTATGAAAGACAACATATGACAACATGCTGGTTGTGAGAAAGAGAACTTCCATCAACACATCTGTCACAAATAAAAGATCCCAACAATTTTTTTAGTGCTAAAAAGCTACTATTTCTGGTCAGTTGGGGATAAAATGAGAGCGTTTTACTTATAATAGGCCAAAGATTTGGTCAGTACTCTCTCAGATCGTCGGCGTTCGAGCAGTGGTTCTGACGCCCGAGACGAAGGAAGACGGGCAGAAGTTTGTTTGTTTACGCTTCGAGCACGATCGCAGGAAAGTCGCTAGTCAACATTCGTTCTGTAATGAGTTTTGGAGAAGCAAACTTGTTTGAGTGTAGATATGAGAATAGAAGCAATAGATAGCCACGCCGTGACCGAGTTGTAGCTTAGGGATGCACGTCAGATAATATACGGTTTCCTCCAACTTAAAATCAAACGACGGCAGTTTATTTTTTTGCTACGATTAAATTTTCGGAGTATGAGATCGTGGTACAAGAAAGTCTCCAGTTCCTACCTTTTCATCTAGAACTGCACTGGGCATTTCCGGAGGAATTGCTACTCCCTTGATTATTTCCGTTTGACAGTTCATAAAACTTTGCAGTCGTCCGTTAGAGGCCTTTGCGTGTGGCATGCCGCATTGCACTTTGACCTGTCGGTTCACTAGTAGTGACGGTGCAGTGTGCCTCCGAAGTTACGTTTTGTGATGTTATTTGTGTAGTGAAGCGTCAGATGGGGCGGCGATTGCTAATCAATCCTGCTAATGTATTGCGATTAGTTGAGATGAAGTTACGAAGAACCCTTCTTCGTGAAGATGGTATTAGTGTAGAAGATGAATCATTTGCATGCTTTCTTGTATCTGTTATGGTACAAAAATATGTGCATAAGTTAGATACTGTTGTTACAAACCCATAATAATGATAATAGGGATGATAATGACGAACAACTCATTGCAAAAAAAAAAAAAAAAATGTTCAAATGTTTGTATAGTCTATGGGACTTAACTACGGGGTCATCAGTCCCTAAACTTACAAACTACTTATGAACTAGCTAATCCTAAGGAAGGCACAAATATCCATGACCGAGGGGGGATTCGAACCCCCGACCGTAGTGGCCGTGCAGACCGTGACTGAAGCGCCTTAGTCCCCTCGGCCACCGCGGCCGGCCAACTCATTGCAAGCGGTAGTGCTACGGTAAGTGCGGGAAGAGGCGATGAAAGCAGTGGCAGTGAATACTAACAGTATTTCGGGAAGAAGGTTAAAGTTGCAACTATCATCAGGGATTTTGATGACAATTCGCTAGAGAACATGTACAATGATTATTACATAAGTCCTCTTCAACTGTTGGATGACTGTCAACAGGCGAGATCGGCCTGAAAGCTTTCATGCTGTACATGTCCCACACGTTTCCACTTCAATATCACATTAGAAACCTTTTACCTTGAGATTTTTAGGAGAGTGGAAATTTCGCGTACAGACTTCTGACAGAAGTGACATCCAAACACATGACCACGCCGAAGTCTGTGAGTTTCGCAGAGCGTCCCATTCTGCTATCTCACTATGTCTAATGACTATTGAGGTCGCTGATATGGAAAACCTGACACTAAGTGGCATCACAATGATTCTAAAATGAAAAACATATGTTTTTGCGGGTGTCCCGATACTTTCACTTGTTGTTGTGGTCTTCAATCCGTAGGCTGGTTTGATGCGGCTCCCCACGCTACCCTGTCCTGTGCAAGTCTCTTCATCTAAAAGTACGTTCGGCAACCTACATACTTTTGAATATGCTTCCTATATTCGTCCCTCCGTCTCCCTCTACGTTTTTTACCCCACACGCTTCCTTCTAATGCTAAGTTGACAAATCCTTGATGTCCCAGAATGTGTCCAACCAATCTATCCATTCTCTTAGTCAGGATATGCCAGAAACTCCTTTTCTCCCCGGTTCTGCCAAGCATCTCCTCTTTAGTTACGTGATCTATCCATCTAATTTTCATCATTCGTCTGTAGCACCACATTTCAAAAGCTTCTATCATCATTTTATCTGAACTGTTTATCGTCCACGTTTCACTCCCATACAATGCAACACTCCAGAAAAATGCTTTCAGAAAGGACTTCCTAACATTTAAATTAATATTGGATATTAACAAGTTTCGCTTCTTTAGAAACGCTTTTCTTCCCAAGGCCATTCTGTATTTTATATCAGAAGTTATCTTCCTTACCTAATATAATTCCTTCAGCATCACCTGATTTTATGACATTGCATTCCATTACCTTCGTTTTACTCTTGTTAATGTTCATCTTATATCTTTCTTTCAAGACACTGTACATTCCATTGACTTTCACTTACAGATGCTATGTTGGAATGGCCCTGCAGAGGACACGATCTCTAGGAAGAACCAGAAATCATGCCCGCTCAATCCTACTCCTTTCTGGGCAACCCTCATAGTAAAGAGATTAAGCTGCGGAAGATAAAACAATGTCACTCGTATACTACATAAAAGCAGTGAACCATAACACTCATTTATTAGAATCAGGCCGGCCGAGGAGACTGAGGGGCTCCAGTCACGGCCTGCACGGCCACTACGGTCGGGGATTCGAATCCCCCATTGGGCATGGATATTTCTGCCGTCCTTAGTCTTAGCTAGCTCATAAGTAGTTTGTAAGTTTAGGGACTGGTGACCGCGTAGTTAAGTCCCATAAGCTATACAAACATTTGAATCATCATCCTTCCCTGTTCTAAAGACCCTTCGTCGATCGCGGAAAACGTTCGTCAGCATTTTAGGAGATACTTATCATGCTGGACGATGGTGAGTGAAGTCAGTGTAGAAGTGTTACGTGTTTATTGGAGTAATACACTGCCAATTTACGTACTGAAACATATTAATAATTTCCTATGGAAAAAAATGATCCATCTAGTAGGAGACCTGTTACTGATAATGTCAAAGATATTGAAATTCTGGTTCACACTCCAAAACGAATGTCCTTGCAGAGCCAGTACCTTCGAGGAAGGAAGACCATAGGATTTTCCGGCACTGCCTTTGCAAACAAACCTACGTGTCTCTCTCACTTAACACCCGGGCGCTAAAAAAAGTGACGAAGTGTTGTCTTTTTGAGACGCGGTGGCGGTCACCTGACAGAAATAGAGAACACGGTAGGCGGTGAATGAATGTTGTCGCTTGGTTGACGGCCTTCTAATCACTTTCTCGGTGATTAGCACTGGCGCCTGACTAGAGCAGCTTTGTTTGCTGCTCAGTGTCACAGGCTGTCCGCAGTGCTGAGAGACGCAGTAACTGTGCCATCGTGTTTGTATTTGTTATTGCTCTCTCTAAAGCGCAGGGGTTGTAGTTTTTCCAGGAAATTTTGGAGTGAGAAGTTGTAATTTTTCAAACTCCAGTCGCATTTATAGCCCTTCATTAAATGTTGGAGTAAGCAGCCATAACGATACTCTTGATAATAAACAGAGTGATACGAATTTATTTATTTGTTTCATTTGTCGTATGGCAACAACAGCGGTATTGAGCATTACATATGAGATAGTTATTTAGTTATACATTAGCTATAAATTTAATATATCTGTTCAAATACTAAAAGTTACTAATTTGATAAACACACTACTTTAATACACGTGGGAATTCGGGGTCCTGCTAATTTAACACAGTGACAAGTTTAAGAGATACGATGACAACTTAATTAAATACATCTACAGAGTGTCCCACCTATCTTGTCCACCCAAAAATCTCTGAAACAATAACAGCTATTGGAAAAGGACTTTCACCGGTATCAATGTACGGCTGGGGCCATGAATGTACATAATTGGAAACATTCTAAAACGAAATCAAATATGTTTTTAACACAAACTTATGTTTTTTTTAAATAGACACCCTATATTTTTCTTCAGCAATCCATAGCATGACAAATCACATAAACAATGGCGTTGATTGCATCGCAATATTCCAATTACACCCCGAGAAATTGCGAAGCGAAATTGACGTATGAAATACGCGAAACGCGGGGCTAGCGCACGTCCTGAGCAACATGGGGTTCTCGCCTGGGTCTCAGGACGTTGATACCGGTGAAAGTCGTTTTCCAATAGTTGTTATTGTTCCAGAGATATTTTGGGTGGGCAAGATAGCTGGGACACCCTGTATACAGATGATCATAAATCAATATCAAGTGACTGAACTGAATCCAACTAGTTGCGGAAGGGTTAGCGCTTATAAAGTCACTGAACGGTCCACGATATTTCCTCACGAGACAGTCTGTGATGATATGTTGGGTCGTTTGTTCTTGGGCACCACAATCACAGGCTGGAGAATCTCGGAGTGCCACCTTGTGCATCATAAAATTGCACCTGGCTTGACCAGTTCTAATTCTGTTTAATTTTGTCCACACACTTATCTGCAGATGGAACCCTGGTAGGCCTGCAGTTGGGTGTTCGACGCCATGATGTACAGTTACATCCGCACTCTACTCTTCTTTAATGTTGAAGTCGTTCCTACCTCTATGCCACAGTTGAGTGCGGGACTTTAGGCGATGTGGTGGAGGACTGTTTAAGATCTTATGAATTGGAAGATCTTGTGGGCAGATGGGGTGGTGAAGTTTCCTCCATTCTCTATTCGTTGCTTCCTGGCGTCGCAATTGAGGTGGTGGGATGGTGAGCGGCCAGAGGATCGGTGTGGACTTTAGTGTACCTGTAATGACCCTCATTGACTCGTTCAGATGTACGTCCAACTTGCTCGTATGGGTGCTATGTTGCCAAACTGGAGCACAGTACTCAGCTACAGGGTACACTAGTGTCACTGCTGTAGTGTGCAGTGTCGATGCATCAGCACCGCAGGTTGTAACAGCCAGATTTCTAATGATATTTCGAGTCTTTACCTTTTGCTCGTAAATATTATATTTAGATAGGGAACAGAAGAAACCGTCAAACACTAGCCTCTGCCTATTCATCAATTCGTACGTAATGTGCACTCTCTGAAAGGAAAAAAAAAAAAAAAAAAAAAAGAAAAAGAAAGAAAGAAAAGAAGAAAGTGGACTGGAATTTTACGAAACGGTGTTGAGTGCAAAACTGACTTATTTAGCAAGATGTTGCTGTTGGCTCTTCTAACAAGTAAATGATTGGGAAGAAGATAGCACTGGAGAGTCAGTAGTATGATACAAGTGTAGGAGCTTCGCAGAGCAAAGGTGAAGTGAGTATTAAAAATGTAAGCTAATTGGACCAAACTGCTATGGTTATCAGTCCCTAAAAACTACTTAAACTAACTTACACTAAAGGCAACACACACATACAGCCATCCCGAGAGAAATTAACGAAATTTAAACTAACACCAAATCCCCAGGTTTGGCGATCCTACACAGAAGCTCGAAATTTAGCGAGGATTTCAATGCGAGATGCCTACACCACTTATCACAACGAAACTCTTTCTCGAAATTTGACTGAAAACCCGAAGAGATTTTGGTCATATGTTAAATATACTAGGGGCAAGTCACAAACAATACCCTCACTACGTGATAGTAATGGCGATCCTGCCGATGGCAGCGCTACTAAAGCAGAGTTACTACACATAGCGTTTCGAAACTCGTTCACCAAAGAAGACGAAAGCAATATTCCAGATTTCCAATTACGAACAGAGGCCGTAATGAGTAAAGTAGAAGTAGATATCATTAGAGTAGTGCAGCAACTAAAATCACTTAACAAGAACAACATCTGATTATGCTGAAGCGGTAGCTCCTTACTTAACAGCTATATACAACCGCTCTCTCATAGAAGGATCTGTACCAAAAGATTGGAAAGTTACACAGGTCACAGCTATATTCAAGAAAGGCAATAGGAGTAACCCACTAAACTACAGGCCTATTTTAATGACGTCAATTTGCAGCAGGGTTTTGGAACATATCCAGTATTCAAATATTATGAATTACCTCGAACACAACGATCAATTGACCCAAGGTCAACACGTATTTAGAAAATATCGTTCATGCGAAACACAACTAGCTCTTTATTCACACGAAGTGATGGGTGCTATCGACAAGTGTTCGCAAATCGATTCCGTATTTCTTGATTTCCAGAAGGCTGTACCTCACAAATAGCTTTTAATCAAATAGCGTGCTTATCGTATATCACCCCAAATTTGCGATTGGATAGGGAATTTCCTGTCAGAGAGGACACAGTTCGTAGTAATCGATGGTAAGGCATCGACTACAACCGAGGTGATATCGGGCGTTCCACAGGGTAGTGTTAGTGGTCCTCTGCTATTCCTTATTTACATAAACGATTTTGAGGAAAATCTAAGTAGCTCTCTTAGGTTGTTTGCAGATGACGCCGTAATTTACCGTCTAGTAAATTAATATGAAGATCAAAACCAACTGCAGTACGATCTGAATAAGATATCAGTATGGTGTAAAAATTGGCAATTGACTCTAAATAATGAAGTGTGAAGTCGTCCACATGAGTACGACAGGAAATCCGTTAAACTTTGTTTACAAGATAAATAAATCAAAAGTGAAGGCCGTAAACTGCACAAAATACCTAGGAATTACTATTACTTCAGACTTAAATTGGAAAGAACACGTAGATAATGTCGTGGGAAATGAGAACCAGAGACTGCATTTTATTGGCAGAACCCTTAATATATTCAACAGACCTACTAAAGAAACTGCATATACTACGCTTGTCCGTCCTTTTATGGAGTATTGCTGCTCAGTGTGGGATCCTTATCAGGGTGGGTTTGACGGAGGACATCGAAAGAGTCCAAAGAAGGGCAGCTCGTTTCGTATTGTCACGATACAGGGGAGACAGCGTTACGGAAATGATACAAAATCTTGGATGGGAATCATTACAACAACGGCGCTTATCGGTGCGGCGTGGGCTACTTACGAAACTCCAATCGCCAACATTCTCCTCCGAATGCGAAAATATATTGTTAACTCCCACTTACATAGGAAGAAATGATCATCAGAACAAAATACGAGAAATCAGATCTTGAACAGAGTGATTCAGGCGTTCTTTCTTCCCGCGCGCTTTTCGGGAATGGAATGGGAGATAAATAGTAGAATGGTAGTTCGATGAACCCTCTGACAGGCACTTAAATGTGATTTGAAGAGTATTCCATGTAGATGTAGATGTAACCAGTTGCTCCTTTCCGTCAACTCTCACAAATCCCAGGCAATCATCATAGGTCGTAACACCCGCTCCTTCCGTCACCGTGACCTTTACCTCACTCCACATGGCCGTTCCATACCGCAAACGCCCACCCTCAAATAAGTTGGCTTCACCCTCAACCGTTCCCTTTCCTGGACTCCCCATCTCAAGAGTGTCCGCCAAAAAGCCATTTACCACCTCAATATTAACTCCTTTCCGGCTGACATGAGGTCTCAGCCCCTCCACCATCCTCTACACATATCCGCATCCTTTACATATCCTGAAAGAATCCCGTCATTCTCTGGTTTCTACTCTCCTCTTAAACACCGGTCCTCTGCCACGCTTTTACCAATACATCCCTCCCACACTATACCTGCACACCATATCCTTTCGCCACCTTCCTCTCCCGGATGATGCCCTCCGTCCTGACATCTACCCCTAGTCCCACCCCTCTCTGTATATGAAAGCCCTCTCTCTCCCACCCCTTCCCCATCCCTCCCACACATGGTCTCCCCCTCCAACCTCTTCCCTAGCAGTTCTTCCGCTCTCCCCCCCTTGCCCACCTCTCCTTTCCCCACCCCTCCGCTCATCTTCTCCTTCCCTATCCCCTGCGGGATTCTTACGCCTGTCATTTTAACCTACGCCGTTATTATCAGCTTTACTTGCTTTATCTATCGGACCAAACTATGTGGTCATCAGTAGACTGGCGCATAATAGTTCGCGATCGGGAGTGCTCACTTTAGTTAGCGGCTCTGCTCGAACTAGTTCATTCTTTTCGTTCGTCCGCTGCCAGTGACGGCTGAGCGACGTGGTCTGCGCATGCAGGTCGATGGGGAAGTTCATGCGCTTGCTGCTTGAGCCGCTAACGATATCACGCAAACCAAAACAAACAGTATGTGGATTATTTTTCGTGTTTAAGTTATCTCTATATCTTGGCATTATGGAAATTATTAGTCAAATATTGCAGAGTACAGAAAACTTCGAAACAGAAATTTCGTAGCACTGAACTATGTAATCTAGCAGGCAGACGCTCACCTCAAAATGACTCATCTGCAGAAGGCAAACACGTGATTTTTAATTCTGCTACGCGCCCTCTCGCTATTGCCCGTCGGTATTCGGAAAAAGAATCGAACGAACTATGAAGCGAGATACGTTTGGCATAATAATTCGCGACCGATCGCGCATATTTTAGTTCGCGACCGGTAGCTCTCCTTTTAGTTCGCAGCCCGGCCGCGAAGTAGGTCGCTCTTATTAGTTCGTCCGCTCTTTTTAGTTCGTCCGCTCTTTTTAGTTCGTCCGCTCTTTTTAGTTCGTCCGCTATTATTAGTTCGTCCGCTCTTTTTGGCTTTTGCTACCGCTACTCACAGAGCTCTTTCTTTTGTTATGACAGCTTTTTTATATAATGAATCAGTGTTGCCAAAGCGTTTGCTATTACCCTTATTTTTGGGCAATTTGACATCAAATGCTTACGCAAATAAGCCAGTTATTTACATGAGTGGGTGATACAATAGTATTCAACTACTTTTCATACAGAGTACTTGTAGTAATTTATTTTTAAAATGATTTCTCGTGCCAGTGAACTATGAAACTACAGCTGAGCTGCATCTTAGCTTGAAATGAAGGTAACTGGCAGAAGGGAATCACGCGATTCTGCGCGCTCTCGCGTCCTCTCGCTGTTCCGCGTGTCTTCGGAAAAGGAGCGGACGAACTAAGAGGCGTGGGATCTGCGAACTAGTTCGCGTAGTTCGCCTGCGGGAGCGCTCTCCCGAACTAGTTCGTTCGCGAACTACACAAGACTAGTCATCAGTCCGTAGCTTACAAACGGTAAACTAACCTAAGGACAAACACACACACCCACGCCCCAGGGAGGACTCGAAACTCCGACGACGAGAAACCGCGCTCTCCGCAGCGAAGCGCCTTAGACCTCTCGGCTACTCCATCGCAGCTAGTATTTACAGTCTAATGATTACGAAGAAGAAGTCTCCGCTGTCTGAAGACCGAACACCGTCCAACGCTGACAGAGTGGAGACCGTACTCCAGCAAACCACGACGGACCTTCGAACTAAGCTTTTGATTACAAGAGTTGCGACAACGATTTTTCTCTTTGTAGCGAGAACTACATGCGAAATTTCGCCCGCCAACTTTCTCGTCCGAATATCAAAGAACACCTTTTTACTTAGGGAGAAATGATCATAACAATAAAATTTGTGTCCTTGCCGTATGCGCGCCTATTCGAGAATGGGACGGTACACGAATAGTCTGAAAGTGGAATGAAAATTTCACTCTGCAGCGGAGTGTACGCTGTTATGAAACTTCCTGGCATATTAAAATTGTATGCCGGAGCCGGAGCCTTTCGCGGGCAAGCGCTCTGCCGACTCAGCTATCCCGACACGACTCGCGATGCTGCCTCACCGCTCAGTCGGTACAGCGCTTGCCCACGAAAGGCAAAGGTCCAAGGTTCGAATCCCGGTTCCGCCACAAAATTTTGATTTGCCAGGAAGTTTCATATCAGCGCACTCTCTGTTTCAGAGTGAAAGTTTCATTCTGGAAACATCCCTTAGGCTGTGGCTAACCCATGTCTCCACCATATCCTTTCTTCCAGGAATGCTAGTCTTGCAAGTTTCGCAGGAGAGCGTCTGTGAAGTTTGGAAAGTAGGAGGCCAGGTACTGGCGGAAGTAAAGTTGTGAGGCGGCATCGTGAGTCGTATCGGGCTAGCTCAGTCGGCAGAACGCTTGCCCGTGAAAGGCAAAGAACCCAGGTTCGAGTCCCGGTTCCGGCATACAATTTTAATCTGCCAGGAAGTTTCAGTCTGAAAGTGTTTCCATGGACCCTCGAAGCTGATTTAAATTAAAACAGTCCAAATGTCAGACTTCTTTCTTTATTTCGTTAACGGTTTCGGTCTATAAAGGTCATCTTCGGATGAAGACCACCAAGATGGCGACGTTGGCGCTGGACGCACCAGATCGCACAAACGTGAACTGATCATTACACGTCTTTATAGACCGAAGCCGGCTATCAAATGAAACAAGGAATTTCTGATCGCTGATACTTGCCAATGTGCTTTCAAAAATGACAATGTTATGGGGGAAGAATGGGCTGCCTTTTCTCTACAGACATTCACCCTACTCAATGAAAGAAATTTCTTCAAATTTCAAGCCGTTACAATGGGGAAGAGTAAACAGACCAAGTATCACTGTCCTTCAATAGACGTACGAGTACTTTTGAGCAGCTACTTATGTGGGACTTGTGCGGTGAGTAAAATCATCCACCGAAAGTCGAAAAAATAAATATTATTATGAGTCACGTGTATCTCCAGTCACGGTAACAGAAGAGCGCGTGGTTCATGAATGCATAAAAGTAAGTGCTTTGTGAATGGTAACGAACGTCCCCTTCCGTAAATAACTAGTTTGATTTAGCGCGGAATTTAGACCATGTGTGTGTGTGCCGAAAGAAATCTAAAGTTAGATCTGCCGTGACATTCATTGTAGTATTTAAGTGGATAATGTAGGGGACACGGACCTGGAAGGACGCCAAAAGTTAGACGAGATGAGTGCGGCAGTCACAGTTCATGCCAAATGCACGCTGGCAAAACACACGTTCCGCAGTATGAATGGTTCATGCTTCTCCGAAAAGGAATCGTGAGTTAGGAGAAGGAGTGTCCTATAACAAGTGCGATTAGAGGCAACAGTAATGAGACGTTTCTTTCTTCTGAAATTCGCAAAGGTCTTTAATAGAATAGGCATACTGTAATAAAGATCTTTAATAGTAAATAACGTCTGCAATAGGCTGCATAGGTCGCTGTATTGATTAAAGCCATGAAGTGGTTAAAATATGACTTTACTTGACACGTTTCGGCCTGGGCCATCATCAGAATCTGTGAAAGGGAAATAATAATTGTACAATATAAGAACAGAAATGTTGCAAAAACACTCTACAAATTTTTTATAAAGAAATTCAGCACACATACCCTGCATACATTGATTACGTCAGTACAGATGGTTACATGTTCTTGTCGTAACATTGAGGTGCAGACTGAGGACACGTTGAAGGTAAAATATAGGTTTACAGATTTTAGTCACCAGATGGCGTGCCGTTCTTGAACATAATGTCTAGTGGTGCCGTGACAAGTGAAATTACGCTAGGTAAAATTACAATTTAGCAATACAAAAACAATACAAAAATGTTAATTTTTACAAATGCTTTTTACAATATCTCCTATGGGATAACAAAATGAATAAATGCCACATATTGTGTCATACTACAAATAATGAGTGGTTCAGAATGGTTGATGTGAAGAATAAATCGTAAGGTGGCAGAGCTGGACATTATAATCAAATTAACAGAAATTGATAAACAATATAAATAAAGAATCACAGAAAATAAAGATTGTAATGATGAACGTCATAATGATGCTCTAACATAAACAATGTGTATTTGATGCTTAGATACTACTATAGGGCGCAAAGTTTGATTACATTGTTTAGGTATTAACCAGCTAACAGATGCTCAATACATCGTGTCTAATAAGATAACTAAACGAAAAATGCCATATAATGTGACCTGGTAAGCCAGGAGTGGTTCAAAGTAATTTATCACAGATCAGATGGTGAGAGATATACAATTATTACACTTTAATGGTTATTGTCTACAACCATGTGATAATTGTCAAATTAAAGTTTCAGTAATGAAACAAACAGGGAGAAATTAGAAGGGATGGAATAAAAGGATCTTTAAGGAAAATTAAGTATAATGCTTTTGTAAGGGAGGTGCAGTGTGATTAAAACAACGTTGCACCTGACAGTTCGCCAACCGGTCGTGCTGAGTCGGCAGCTGTCGCTCTGGGCACCCTCCAGCTATCGCGCTAGCACTATAGTGTTTGTAAACATATGAGGGGCGGGGAGGGAGAAAGCTGCGTCTTTACCGTCTCTTAACCTGTTGCATTTCATCTTGTGCCGTTAATTTCGCAACAAGTCGTCAAACTCTCATATATCTAGATAACTACCACCAGAAGGTACACATTATGTTGCAACTTATCACCACTCGACACTGTGTCTGAAAATGTCATATTTGTGTCGGTGGAACTCTCAGATGGCTCCCCGACCTCCGCTACTGAGTGCTAGCGAGTGACCAGTGGCCAGTAGGGCAGCGTTTCTGAACCTTTTCGAATACGCGACCCCTTTCCAACTATAAATGAGTAGCCTAATATCAACATGGACATATGACCTAATGGTCGAAATTTAGTTAGCAGTCGATCCTAAAGAAAGTTTTTCCGCTATTTTCATTGGTGAAGTCACTTTTCTCTAAAAGTTTACGTAAATATGATAAATCATACGTTAAATTTGACTGTTCACATCAAAAGCGGACACCTACATAAGAGCTTGATATCAAATGTTGACACTTGTTCAGTGAAGCAGTGTGCACCAATGGGAACTCAATATATGATCACATGACCTAGAAAATCAGACATGGCGACAGCACGTGCCAGGTACTAAGACGTATTAGCCCGTGCTTTGTTTCTTCAGTAACTTTTTATAGTGTTATTACTAATAGCCATATTAACGCGAGTGAAATAGAACATAATGTATCACCAGCGTCCGTAGGAAAAGCTAGGAAGCGGTTGAGACAATCTGAAAAGTGGAAAATAAACATTGAAAAGAAACAAAGGCAAGACTAGCTTTCAAACTACACTGTTCTATTGTAAGGTGTGTTGTACGAAATGATCACTTGTTGGAAAGAAGTTCGACCTCAGATATAACGTAAGGATGTTTAAGGAAAAATCTGGAGACAGTTTCAACAGACTTTATGCTAATAATTTTAGAGATTCAGCGCCTAACATTTCATTTTGTATATAAAATTAAAAAGATAATTATGATTATTGTAGTTCTTCATTTTTCCAATATGTAATAGAGTTCAGAATTTAATATTTTCCACTTTATGTCGATATTCCTTTAATTTCCCAATTATACTCCTGTAAAAGATTCTCGTCAGCAGTAAGCGAATCTCTTTGTATCAAAAACGGACATCTGAAAGCTTGTTCACATCAAAAGCGGACACCTACGCTTTTTGGTTTCAAAGACGGACATTTGTATTTTCAAACACAATTTGAAGGTGCCTGAGTAATCAAATTGATATTAGCCACTTACAGGTATAAATCCTCCAACATTAAAGTTGATAATACTCAAATCAGCTTATAAATATATTAGCTCTACGTTTCGCAATAAAAAATGACATTTATCTCACTTTCTGGCGAACGACAGATGTCCATCTTTGATAACAGGCTACTCAAATATGCTGGTGAACCCCGCCCCCCTCACGAACCGCAGCGAAACAATGTTATCTCAAAGGAAACAAATTTTGTCTTATTTCTTTTGCTTCATTTTTTTTAATTCTTTGACGAAGTTTTATTTTTAAATATGTACTAGCTTAATTCCCGCTGCATTGGTTGTTTCTACTTCTAAATATAAATTTTCATAGATTTGGCTTTAAAAATGCTCTTCTAATCAAGTATTCTGATACAACTTGCCACCCCCTATTGTACCATAAATGACAGAATTCAAAACATCTCGAAGCACTTTTTTTTTTAATTCTAACCATTGTACCAAATCCAAATTTTCGTATTTCTAGCATCATAATAGTAGGACTATTAAAAGATTTTCCCTTATTTCACCCACGTAATGGTTGAATTTTCGAATACCGGTATATCGAAACATGTGGGTTTTGAAATTCAATTAAAAAATCTAAATCCGAAATTTTGTACTTCTTCAAAATTTCCTGAATAGCACCGTATTTTCAAAAAACCGTTCATCACCTATTTTACCTCCTTATGGCTGGGAATATAAAAAAAATCGCTGATGTCTACAGTGTAAGATTAACAACATTTACAAATTTCTAGTTTCTATCGTCTGTAGATTCACTTTTCAGCACTGTATTCTGTCTTTTTAGAAACGGATCGAGGACACGTAATTTCTTTCTTACGTTTGGCATCTTTTACCTTTCAAACTGCAATGTGCGCTTATTTTTCTTTATTCGTACGCTTGTTGCAGAAAAATAAGTTAAGAATGTGCATCAAGTTTCGCTGTATACAACCTCACTGTTATTATAGTGTCAAAAGTCATCGCTGGTCTTCAGTCCGATTTTTATATAATCTGACGACTTTCAACCACTACATCTTCCACCTTCTTATATCTATCAACACGGAACTGCTATGGAGACTTCGTACTACGACAACACAGAGAGCTCGTACGTCTCCATTGTGTAGGTTTGGCTGAAGAGCAAACTATTGACATTCTCACGTAGAATTTTATATGTCTCTAAATTTTAACTCTCGTGCCTTCCACCCTCTTATCGTTATCAACCATCTACCACCATAGTGCACAATGGGAGAGTGATGCCTACTATCACATACAACACTATTCGTTTGCGATGTGTAGTTATGGCTGCAGAGTGAAATATAGGCACAAACACCACAATTTTTATATATACTGAGATTTCTCTGAATGGAACATATATCTTACTAGCTTAAATGTTAGATATGTTATGTTAGATAATGCGCGAAACGTCAAATCGCTTTTTTAAAAGAGGTGTATTAAAAGAAATTTCTTTTTTACTGTTTTATTTATTTATTCTTATATTTCCTTATTCGTATGCTTATCCTTACAGACAAAAAATTGAAGACATTGTAGCACACATAGACCAAAGATATGGTCTGTGACATGTTTCGCTGTATGTAAGCTCCTTGCCATAGAGTCGCTGGCCTTCAGTGCGAATTTTTTTTTTTATAATTTTCAACCAACATATCTTCCACCCCCTTATAGCTATCGGCATGGAACTGCTATGGTGTACAACGGGAGAGTTCGGACGACAATTACACATAGACCATTCGTTTACGTTCTGTAGTTTTCGCTGCAGAGTGAAATATTAACACACACACGCACACACACACACACACACACACACACACACACACACACACACACACACACACACACACACACACGTAGAATTTTATATACACCCTTAACTTTCCATCCCAATATACTCCACCCTTTTATCATTATCAACCCTCAAGCATGCAACCAATAAAATCATGTTCGAAGAGTAATTATTGTTCTGCATTTCGCGTTATATTCTTCAGATTACTAAATATCTACCAGATCGCTATAAAACCGTGCCTGAAACCTTTCTCAGGTATAAATTAGTAACTGTACAAATATTTAAGTCTCTGCGCCTTGTCGTTTGGACATGATAAGCGTACACCGAACAGACATTCACCCGATCGCCATAAAACCGTGCCTAAAGCCTTCCCCGGGTAGACATTAGGAGCTGTACAAATTTTTAGTTAATTTTTAGCTCTTTACGTCTTGTGGTTCAGATGTGATAAACGTACACCGAACAGAATTTCACATTTATAGATAGAGATTTTTACGTGATATCCGACAAAAAAATATGTTAACGAGTACAACGCATTTCAAGCAAAACTCAGAAGCGAATTATGCTCATTAAGAAAGGTCCCACTGTATACACAATTTGAAAAGAAGTAGGCCTCTTTAGAATTTTAAGAATTACTTATTGTATCAATTTCTTTCCTGAAAACTGTTATCAGACTTTGTGCTTATTCATCATTAACACATTGAATTGTTAAACAATCTATGATCTATTAAATTCATAATAAATATTACACAAATAACTACGTAATTTTAAGATTAAATAAATTTCACTTACGCTTACGTTTTTTTAATACTGGAACTCTAGTTACTTTACCGTGCAAGTTCTTCTTCCTGTGACGGGGACCCTCCAAGCAAGACTTTGCTACACCCCTGGGGGTCACAACGTAAAAGTTGAAAAAAACTATCGTAGGGTGATGGCGAATCTGCCCGGGGAACTGGCCCGCACTTTCTAAAGGACACGCACGTGGTTGTCACGTGCAGGATCTGCTCTTGAGTTATCATGTTTTATACTACAGCTAAATAAAGCATTTGTTAAAACTCTATGGATGTCTAGACAATAGTTGATTTAACGCTTGTTTAGCTCCCAGGCTGTGGATTATATTCATTTAATTTTATAAATAAAAGCAAAAGCTACTTTTTTAAACAACGAATTTATTTCGCTAAACCGCGTTTCGGCTTTTCACCCATCATCAGTTGGCTTCCTTTTTGTACATCATTCTTCAGTTTGTATGCTGCAGCTTGCCTGTGCAAGATCATTAATTCGTTATTTATTTTTATTTCTGCATGTTCTATCCATAAGATTTCATAAACAAGAGTACTTACATTCTGCTGTGTTGGTTGTTTAATTCCGTTTCTTCGTGATTTGGGTGATTCTTACGCTTTTTAATGTTTATCTTGCATACACACACAAACACTCACACACACTCACACACACACACACACACTGTAGCATCAGCCATGTTGTTGACTAACAGTTTTTGTTTAATTTGCGGTCAAAGCTTATTATAACTGAAATATCTGTGGTCAGAGTTATATTTTATTTATAATTAACTAACATCTGTTTTTGGTTAACCTATTGCTTTTTAACATTTTAATTGTGCCAACTTCATATTGAATTACAGTACTCCAACTTGAAAATCATAAATTATAAAGTAACATGTTACTTTATACACACAGGAAGAATGTTACTTATTTTACATATATTGGGAGTGTTTACAAATGGATAGTACATGAAGGAAAACTATATTTACATTTTATTGACTTGTTCTCTGCATTTTGTTTGGCTCACGTTATGTTTTTAATATGGGATTTGGTTAGTAAATTGTGGAAGGTTTTTAGGAATATTCTGTGGGGCAGTTCTGTTTAGTCGTTCAGTAAGTCAGATGGGGATAGATTTCAGTTTCCTCAAAGAGACTCATCCTTTTCCCTTTGTTGGCTAGGTGGAATGGTTTTAGGTTTTGGGATATGTCTGCTACTTGATGCTCTCCCTCGGCTATATGTTGAGCAAATATGATTTTGTTTCAGTTTTTTAAACGAAGAGCATCCGTATTTTCTCGGAAACATATCCTGAAATTTATGCCGGGTTGGAAAATGTAAATTTTTTATCAAGAGTTGCAGTTTAGTTTGTAAATTGCTGATCTATTGTAAGGTTTGCTTTTATTTTTAATGTTATACATGGCTTTCTCATTTATTTTATTTGTGTAATAGCCGATTTTGATATCTGTGCCTCGGAAAAGGTTTGTTATTTTGTATGGCAGTTTTCCTACAAACGGTAAGCTCACGTATTTTTGTGTCTGTTGATTCTGGTATTCTTTAATGTTGTACTGCTATTGTGGTTGTTTATATTATCTTCATGTTGAGCTCATCCATTACTTTTGAGTTGTAGCCATTATTATGAGCTATTGTTTTTATGGGTTCAGTTCTTCAGTCTAGTCAGATGTTGCTAATGGAATTTTGTGCATTCTGTTGAACATTGTTCTGTAGGAAGCCATCTTGTGGTTCTCAGGGTGGCAAGAAGATTTATTTATTGTGATGTCTATATACGTTGGTTTCCTGTAGACTTGAAATTTATGTCTGTAGTCAGAGCTGCTTACAGTGAGATTCAGAAAGATCAGGCCTGCCGGCCGCGGTGGCCGAGGGGACTGCGGCGCGCCAGTCATGGTCTGCACGGACACTACGGTCGGGGGTACGAATCCCCCCTCGGGTTTGGATATTTGTGCCGAACTTAGTGTTAGCTAGTTCATAAGTAGTTTGTAAGTTTTGGGACTGATGACCCCGTAGTTAGTCCCATAAGGTATACAAACATTTGAATTTTTTTGGGTTCAGGCCTTTTTCGGTTTGATGTTCAACGGTGAAGATTATATTTTGATGCATATCATTCATTTCTTCTGTTGCACCATCAAATAAGATTATTCTGTCATTACCATATCTCCTATAGTAAATTATCTTGTTTACTATCTATGGGCTTTCTTTAAAAATTTACATTAAATATTATTGATGAATATATCCGCAAGCAGCCTGGCAAGGCAGCTGCCCATACCTATGCCAACTTTATGCTGGTATATTTTGTTATTAAAAGAAAAATAGTTACGTGTCAGAACTGGTGTTAGCAGGTCAACAAATTCATATATTTCTGGCAATGTAAAATTTTTCAGTTTATGCAAGTTGTTTTTGATTATTTCAATTGACAGGTACGATTGTGTACTGGTTGGTGATGTCAGGTGATGCAAATTTAGCTGTATCAGTGATTTGCCCGTCTTTTATACTATTAATATGTTCATAACTGTTATGTAATGAGTGTTTCTTCAATTTTGAATACAATACTAAAAATATCATTCAGTTTCTTGCTGATTTTAAAGGTTGGGCAGCTTCTAGCGTTGACAATTCGGCGTATTCGGCGTATAGGACAACTGGCTTGATGAGTCTTAGGTTGTGGACGCAGGCGTTGTGCGGATGGTCCATGACGTGCAATCATTTATATCTTTCTTCATCAGTTGTTTTAGTTTATTCTAAAATTTAGGAGTGGGATCTACCTGAATTTCATTTACATTATTCTTGAATGAAACTTTTCACTCTGCAGCGGGGTGTGTGCTGATATAAAACTTCCTGGGAGATTAAAATTGTGTGCCATAACCGGGGCTCGAACCTGGGACCTTTGCCTTTCGCGAGCAAGCGCTCTACCGAATGAGCTATACCGACACGGCTCACGGAGCCCCCTCACAACTTTACTTCCGCCAGTACCTCGCCTCCAACTTTCCAAGTTTCACCTTCAGGCAAAGGTTCCAGGTTCGAGTCCCGGTTCCGGCACATAATTTTAATCTGCCAGGAAGTTTGATATCAGCGCACACTCCGCTGCAGAGTGAAAAGTTTCATTCTGGAAACATTCCTTAGGCTGTGGCTAAGCCATGTCTCCACCATATCCTTTCTTCCAGGAGTGCTAGTCTTGCATGTTTCGCAGGAGAGCTTCTGTGAAGTTTGGAAAGTAGGAGGCGAGGTACTGGCGGAAGTAAAGTTGTGAGGCGGAATCGTTAGTCGTGTCGGGATAGCTCAGTCAGTAGAGCGCTTGTCCGCGAAAGGCAAAGGTCCGAGGTTCAAGTCCCGGTTCCGGCACACAATTTTAATCTGCCAGGAAGTTAAGTTATTCTTGTCAAAGTACTGAATAGTTTTTCTTACGTAGTCACTATCATACATTATAACTAACTAGTTAATTTTTATTGCTTGTCGGGAAACACATTTAACATCATGTTGCCGCTAAATACGACCAGTACTGTAGGAGAACCAACGTAGCTCCACTAACTTGGGTGTCACCTCTATCCTACAATCTCTCAACCGTTGCATAGTTGGTCGACAGACAACTATCATTTAATCTCCCATTCACTATAACCATTCTGAGTAAAATTCAGAAGTCACTTGATATCCACACTAGATAGGATTAACAGGAGACGTCGCTAACTTATAAACAAGAGCAGTTCGTGCAGTATTATCACGTAATAAGAGAGAGAGTGTCATGGATGTGATACGCGAATTGGAAATCATTAGGATAAAGGAGCGTTTCGTTGCTGCGATATCTGTTTACGAAATTTCAATCAATAACTGTTCCCTTAGAACTTAGAAAACGAAATAAACTGTCGCGGTGGAGTTGCAGAGCTGTCTAAGGTGCCTCTCTGTGGAGCGCGTGGTTGCTCTCCGTCGGTGGTTCGAGTCCTCCCTGGTGTGTGTGTGTGTTTGTGTTTTCCTTAGGTTAGTTTACCTTAATTTAAGTAGTTTGTAAGCTACGGACTGATGACCACGCAGTTTGGTCAGATAGATTTACAAACATTTGAACATTTGAATACGAAAATATTTAGCTGACTTTCTCCTGCAAGTACGTAGTAATAAAATAAGTACGAACGGAATGATTTAGGTGTTTGTTTTTCACACGCGTTTATCGATACTGGAATGTTGGAGAGATAAAACCCATTGGAAACGTTTCTCTCACCTTGTTGCAAGAATCCTTGCAATTTTATTTTATAAAAGGAAACTTATATCTACTGATTCCAACAAACTAATGATTGGCTGATGATGGCGCATATATGTACGGGGAAGAGAACTAGGCTGCGAATAATATGAACTTTGTGAGAACAGGAGAAAATCCATGCTATACATCCAAGAACAGCTTGTACTGATCATGGTTTCTACGTATATTCCTTCTCAGAGAGTCACACCTATATTCAAGAAAGACAGTACGAGTAACCCACTAAACTACAGACCTATTTCATTGACGTCAATTTCCAGCAGGGTTTTGGAACATATCGTGTATTCAAATATTATGAATAATCTCGAACAGAAAGATCTATTTACCCAAGGTCAACATGGATTTAGGAAATATCGTTCATGTGAAACGCAACTAGCTCTTTATTCACACGAATCTATCTTTTGACACCGTACCTCACAAACGGCTTTTAATCAAATTGCGTGGTTATGGTATATCGCCCAAAATTTGCGACTGGATAGGGGGTTTCCTGTCAGAGACGACACAGTTCTTAGTAATCGATGGTAAGGCATCGACTAAAACAGTGGTGATATCGGGCGTTCCACAGGGCAGTGTTATTGGTCCTATGCTGTTCCTTATTTACTTAAACGATTTAGGGGAAAAACTAAGTAGCTCTCTTAGGTTGTTTGCAGATGACGCTGTCATTTACCGTCTAGTAAAATCATCTGAAGATCAAAACCAACTGCAGAACGATCTGAATAAGATATCAGTATGGTATAAAAATTGGCGTTTGACTCTAAATAATGAGAACACGAAAAGAAATCCGTTAAACTTTGTGGGAAAGGCAAACCAGAGACTGAGTTTTATTGGCAGAACCCTTAAAACATGAAACAGAACTACAAAAAGATACTGCATACACTACGCCTGTCCGTCCATTTTTGGAGTATTGCTGCCCAGTGTGGGATCCTTATCAGGTGGGTTTGACGGAGGACATCGAAAGAGTCCAGAGAAGGGTAGCTCGTTTCGTATTGTCACGATAAAATGTTCAAATGTTTGTTAAGCTTATGGGACTTAACTACGGGGTCATCAGTCCCTAAACTTACAAACTACTTATGAACTACTTAAGAACTAGGACGGCACAAATATCCATGCCCGAGGGGGGATTCGAACCCCCGACCGTAGTGGCCGTGCTGACCGTGACTGGAGCGCCTCAGTCACCTCGGCCACCGCGGCCGGCATTGTCACGATACAGGGGAGATAGCGTTACGGAAATGATACAGGATCTGGGATGGGAATCATTGCAACAACGGCCTTATCGCTGCGGCGTGGGCTACTTACGAAACTCCAATCGCTAACATTCTCCTCCGAATGTGAAAATATATTGTTTACTCCCACTTAAATAGGCAGAAGTGATCATCAGAACTTACGAAACCCCTATCGCCAACATTCTCCTCCGAATGCGAAATTATATCGTTGACTCCCACTTACATAGGTAGATACGATCATCAGGATAAAATACGGGAAATCAGAGCTCGAACGGAGATATTCAGGTGTTCTTTCTTCGCGCACTATTCGAGAATGGAATGGTAGATGAATGGTATAAAGATGGTTCGATGAACCCTCTGCCAGGCACTTAAATGTGATTTGCAGAGTATCCCATGTAGATGTAGCTGTACAAGTTATGGGTGGAGTGTGAAAACTTTGTGTCGGCCCGGGACCCGAACCCAGATTTCCAGCTTTACGCGCGTGGTCGTGATAACATTAAACTATTAGTGAGCGCTTGCCGCACCCATCCGTGTACCAATACGTCACACATTTCCTGGCACCCAATAGTGCTAATACGGACCACTATGTACTTCGCACGCAGAGAGACGTAATCAAAAATAACGCGTGCCTTTATATGTCGTCATCTCATCCACACTTTAGGTCCCTTACGTGTCAATTACGGTTTTTCGATCTTTACACAGTATTCACGAAAGCACAATGGTTTCTCATGCACTATGCAACCAGATGGCAGAACCAACTGGATGATCAGTATACAGGACAGGCATCTTCTTATCATGCGAATGACAGTTCAGCCAGTCTAGTAGTTATATGAGAGGGTTGGAGACAAAAAAATCGCACTGACAAGTTTTACGGCCAACTTTAGATTTGTAGTTTTATAAGTTTTTGCAAACATTTTCGAACAAAAAAGTAATCTAAATAATAAGAAATTAATTAATGGAAGTTTCTGAAACCCTTTAAGGAAAAAAGAAATTTTGGGTAGTGGCGGGATCTGAACCACCGACCTTGACCGTCACACTGTAACACGTTGCCCACTACGCTTGGCTAACAACTAGAAGTTGCGTTCATTAATCTCATACTATTGACGATCGTTGTTAGCTGACGCTAATATGACATCATTTATCGGACGAAGAACGACGTGTTTTTGTTAATTCTTCAGTGCGCCAATGCTTTGAAATGCCAAAGTGTAAGTTACGATAAGAAAATCATGAAATACGCAACGCATAGTGGCGTATGCCAGAGAGAGTTCTGGGCGAGGAATGTCACGTGACGTGTGCAAACAGCTGCTTTTCATTAATTCAATGGAGGGTGTCAAAACTACGTTATTTCTGCAGATATCTCTCAAACGATACGAGATATGAAAAAAAAAAAAACAAGGGAACAAAGTTGTAGAGAATTTTTCCCTCTACCAATTAGGTTGTTCAACTTTCGTGTCAGATGAACGGTTCGTTTGCAATTACATTACAAACGTCTTATTTTGGAATTTCTACCGTATTTTTTGTCCGAAAAATTTTAAAAAGGGAGGTTCTGGTCTCTGGCGGCCTGCAGTTATTTCTGTAAAATTTGGTGTTGATCGGTTGAACGATTTGTCTTAAAAACAGGGAACACGTTACGGAAAGACAGACAGAGATTCCAAAATAGACGTTATTTTTACAAATATCTCTGAAACGATACGAGATATGAAACCGAGTGAGGTGGCGCAGTGGTAACGCACTGGACTCACATTCGGAAGGATGGTGGTTCAAATCCACCTCCGGCCATCCAGATTTAGGTTTTCCGTGATTTCCCTAAATCGCTCCAGGCATATGCCGGAATGGTTCCTTTCAAAGGGCACGGCCGATTTCATTCTCCATCCTTACCCAAATACTCCGAGCGTAAGCTCCGTCTCTAATGACCACGCTGTCGACGGGACGTTAAACTCCAAGCTTCCTTCCTTCTTCCTTCGAGATACGAAATAATAATAATAATAATAATAATAATAATAATAATAGAGCAAAGTTGCAGAGAATTTTCTCCTCTACAAATTCGGTTATTCAATTGTCGTGTCAGATGAATGGTTAAGCCGTTATTTTCATTTAAATTTCGAGCTGTCAAAAGAAGATCGCAAAGGCCCACTTTTAGTGTTACTACCGTAACGTAAAGTGGGCCAAAAAATAGCTCAATATGGTCGTAGAAACTTTTTGTGCAGTAAAGGAAAAGTAGAAATATTAGATTTGGCATAAAGTTACTTCGAATATTTAATTTCAGAGGCACAATCATATGTCTGAGTTAATCCGAACTTGTAAGAGTTGATTTTTAGAAGTCATTTGTATACAACATCAATCGATGACGATCACGAGAAAATCGATATTTCTCTGGTCTAGCTTAACCACTTCGGGCCCTACCGCTTCGACTCGCCGAGTCGACCGCACGGCGGCCTTGTAGCGACCCCGCGTCGCCACTCACGATTCACACGAGGCGCCGCGTGTGTCGTTGACCGAGACATGCGCGCGCTTAGCATACAGCACGTCAGCAGCACGACAAGTTTACGCTTTCTGTGGCGCAGTCACACTGCGCTTTTTCGAAGAGAGTTACCAGTCTGCACGATGGACGACGGCGCAAGTGCTGCAGATTCTGTATGCTAGTCAAGTGACATTTGCAGATTCGTGACTCGTACCAAAACTACATCTACATCTACAGGTGTTCTCTGCAAATCATATTTAAGTGTCTGGCAGAGGGTTCATCGAGCCACTATTGTACTATTTCACAATCAATTCTCAAATAATGCGCGGGAAGAAAGAACACCTCAATCTCTCCGTTTGAGCTCTGATTTCCTGTATTTTATCCTGATGATAATTTCTACCTATGTAAGTGGGAGTCAACGATATATTTTCGCATTCGGAGGAGAATGTTGGCGATAGGGGTTTCGTAAGTAGCCCACGCCGCAGCAATAAGCGCCGTTGTTGTAATGATTCCCATCCCAGATCCTGTCTCACCTGTATCGAAACAATACGAAACGAGCTACCCTTCTCTGGACTCTTTCGATGTCCTCCGTCAAACCCACCTGATAAGGATCCCACACTGGGCAGCAATACTCCAAAAATAGACGGACAAGCGTAGTGTATACAGTTTCTTTTGTAGTTCTGTTGCATCTTTTAAGTATTCTGCCAATAAAACGCAGTCTCTGGTTCGCCTTTCCCACGACATTATCTAAGTGTTCTTTCCAATTTACGTCTGAATTAATAGTAATTCCTTGGTATTTTGTGGAGTTCACGGCCTTCACATTTGATTGATTTATCATGTAAACGAAGTTTAACAGATATCTTTTCATTATTCAGAGTCATTATTCAGAGTCATTATTTAGAGTCAACTGCCAATTCTTACACCATAGTAATATCTTATTCAAATCGTTCTGCAGTTGGTTATGATCTTCAGATGATTTTACTAGACGGTAAATGACGGCGGCATCTGCAAACAACCTAAGAGAGCTACTTAGATTTTCCCCTAAATCGTTTATGTAAATAAGGAACAGCAGAGGACCAATAACACTATCCTGTGGAACGACCGATATCACCTCTGTTTTAGTCGATGCCTTACCATCGATTACTACGAACTGTGTCCTCTCTGACAGGAAATCCCCTATCCAATCGCAAATTTGGGGCGATATACCATAACCACGCAATTTGATTAAAGGCGTTTGTGAGGTACGGTGTGAAAAGCCTTCTGGAAATCAAGAAATACGGAATCGATTTGCGAACCCTTGTCGATAGCACCCATCACTTCGTGTGTGTAAAGAGCTAGTTGTGTTTGGCATGAACGATATTTTCTAAATCAGTGTTGACCTTGCGGCAATAGATCATTCTGTTCTAGATAATTCATAATATTTGAATGCAGGATATGTTCAAAAACGCTGCTGGAAATTGACGGCAATGAAATAGGACTGCCTTTCTTGAATATAGGTGTGACCTGTGCAACTTTCCAATCTTTTGGTACAGATCCTTCTGTGAGAGAGCGGTTGTATATGGCTGTGAAGTAAGGAGCTATCGCTTCATCATAATCAGATATCTAAGGGGTATACAATGCGGACCAGAAGACTTGTTCTTGTTAAGTGATTTTGTTCAAATGTTCAAATGTTTGTATAGTCTATGTGACTTAACTAGGGGGTCATCAGTCCCTAAACTTACAACTTACTTATGAACTACTTACGAACTAGGACGGCACAAATATCCATGTCCGAGGGGGGGATTCGAACCCCCGACCGTAGTGGCCGTGCAGACCGTGACTGGAGCGCCTCAGTCCCCTCGGCCACCGCGGCCGGCTAAGTGATTTTAGTTGCTGCACTACTCCGATGATATCTACTCCTAGGTTACGGCCTCTGTTAGTAATTCGAAATCTGGAATACTGGTTTCTTTGGTGAATGAGTTTCTAAAAGCTATGTTTAGTAACTCTGCTTTAGTAGCGCTGTCATCGGCAGGATCGCCATTACTATCACGTAGTGAGGGTATTGCTTGTCTTTTGACCCTAGTATATTTAACATATAACCATAATCACTTTGGGTTTTCAGTCAAATTTCGAGAAAGTGTTTCGTTGTGATAAGTATTGTAGGCATCTCACATTGAAATCCTCGCTATGTTTCGAGCTTCTGTGTAGGATCGACAATTCTGGGTATTTTGTGTTCGTTTAAATTTAGCATGCCTTTTCCTTTGCTTTTGCATCAGTGTCCTGACCTGTTATGTGTACCAAGCGGGATCGCCTCCTTCTTTTATTAATTTATTTGGTATAAAACTGTCAATCGTCTGTTAAAGCGAACAAAAAAGGAAACATTTTTTCTGAGTTTTAGCGAAAGCGACGTACATGCTGTAAAGTTTGTTATGAACTGATATTAGGAAGAATGGAAGCTTGGAGGTTAGTGACCTCGCTGTCGACGGGAATTTAGACGGAGCTTACGCTCGGTGTGTTTGGGTAAGGTTGTGGTAAGAAATCGGTCGTGCCCTTTCAAAGGAGCCATCCCGGCATTTTCCTGGATTGATACAAGGAAATCACGGGAAACCTAAATCTGCATGGCCGGAGGTGGATTTGAACCACCGTCCTTCAGAATGCGAGTCCAGTGTGCTACCACTGCGCCACCTCGCTCGGTCTGATATTAGGTCAGAACAAACCAATGTAAAGTGATTCTAAACTTCTAGCTTTTTTATTCGCGAAATATGTGATACTAGCTGAAAACCCGGCGTTGCCCGGGTATTTATTTATTCGTTCGTGAGTTAGTACTTTTCCTATTCACTCTGTCCATCTCCTTTTTTCTAAAAATATGTTACATTTATCAGAGTATATATAAGAAATCACAGGTAAAAATTCATTCGTTTCGAAGAATCCAATCACGAAATTCAAAAATGATTGTAATAATATCACAGATGGATCAGTTGATGTAATGCGCGAAACGTCAGATCGATTTTTAAAGATATGTATTAAAAGAAATTTCTTTTTTACTGCTTTATTTATTTATTCTTATATTTCCTTATTCGTATGCTTATCCTTACAGAGAAAGAGCTGAAGACATTGTAGCGCGCATAGACCAAAGATATGGTCTATGGCATCACGTTCTGCAGTATGTAACCTCCTTGGTATAGAGTAGCAAACGTCATCGCTGGCCTTCAGTCCGAATTATTTTATAATTTGACGAATTTCGACCACCATATCTTCCACCCCGTTATAGCTATCGGCATGGAACTGCTACGGTGTACAACGGGAGACTTCGGACAACAATTACACACAGACCATTCGTTTGCGTTCTGTAATTTTCGCTGCAGAGCGAAATATTTACACACACAAGTAGAAAATATACACCGATAACTTTCCATCCCAATATACTCCACCCTTTTATCATTATCAACCCTCAAGCAACAATGAAACCAATAAAACCATTTTCAAAGAGTAAATATAATTTTCAAAGAGTAATTATTGTTCCGCATTTCGCTTTATATTCTTCAAATTACTAAATATCTACATCTACATCTACATACATACTCCGCAATTCACCGTAAGGTGCGTGGCGGAGGGTACACTGTACCACTACTAGGCATTTCCTTTCCTATTCCACTCCCAAATTGAACGAGGAAAAAAAGATTGCCTATATGCCACCGTACGAGCCCTAATTTCTCTTATCTTGTCTTTGTGATCTTTACGCGAAATGTAAGTAGGCGGCAGCAAGATCGTACTACACTCAGCTTCAAATTCCGGCCCTCTAAATTTACTTAACAGAAATTCACGAAAAGAACGTCGTCTTTCTTCCAGCGATCCCCAATTGAGTTGCCGGAGCATTTCCGTGACACTCGCGCATTGGTCGAACCTACCGGTAACAAATCTAGCTGCTCGCCTCTGAACCGCCTCTATGTCTTCCTTCAAACCGATCTGCTGCGGGTCCCAAATACTTGAGCAATACTCAAGACGTGGTCGTACAAGCGTTTTATACGCGGTCTCCTTTACAGGTGAAGTACATCTTCCCAAAATTCTCCCAATAAACCGAAGTCGGCTGTCCGCCTTACTCACAACTGTCCTTACATGCTCGTTCCATTTCATATCGCTCTGCAATGTTACGCATAGATATTTGAACGACGCGACCGCATCAAGAAGCTCACTACTGATGCTGTATTCGAACATTATAGGATTGTTTTTTCTACTCATGCGCATCACCTTACATTTTTCTACATTGAGAGCTAGCTGCCATTCTTCGCACCAACTAGAAATTTTGTCTAAGTCAACCTGTATGCTATTACAGTCAGTTACAGACGACACCCTTCCATACACCACAGCATCATCAGCAAACAGCCGCAAATTACAACTTACTCTGTCCATCAGATCATTTATATAGATAGAAAATAATAGCGGTCCTATCACACTCCCCTGGGGCACGCCTGACGATACACTCGTCTCTGATGAACACTCGCCGTCGAGAACAACGTACTGCGTTCTATTACTTAGGAAGTCTTCCAGCCAGTCACAAATCTGTGAACCTATTCCATAAGCTCGTATCTTCGTTAGCAGTCTGCAGTGTGGCACCGTGTCGAACGCCTTTTTGAAGTCGAGAAAAACACAATCCGCCTGTTGCCCTACGTCCATGGCTCGCAAGATGTCATGTGAGAAAAGGGCAAGCTGAGTTTCACATGAACGATGTTTCCTAAACCCGTGCTGATTCATGGAAAGAAGCTTTTCCGTTTCAAGGAAATTTACTATATTCGAACTGAGAATATGCTCCAAAATTCTACATGAAACTGATGTCAACGATATTGGCCTGTAATTGTATGGGTCAGTTCTCTTTCCTTTCTTATACACGGGAGTCACCTGCGCTTTTTTCCAATCACTAGGAACTTTGCGCTGAATTAAAGACTCGCTATAAAACCGTGCCTAAAACCCTGCTCAGGTAAAAATTAAGTCTATGCGCCTTGTCGTTCGGACGTGATAAGTGTACACCGAACACACACACACACACACACACACACACACACACACACATACACACACACACACACATATATATATATATATATATATATATATATATATATATATATATATATATATATAAAACCGTGCCTAATACCTTCCACGGGTAGACATTAGTAACTGTACAAATTTTTAGCTCTTTGTCTTGTGGTTTAGACGTGATAAACGTACACCGAACATACATTCACATTTATAGATATAGATGAACTACGAATGGGTAAAGTTGAAAATGTGTACTCAGAAGTGATTCGAACCCGGGTGTCCTGTTTCCTTGGCAGTTGCGCTGACCCCTGCCCCACTGCCGACACAGCGAGCACCACACCTGCATGGGTAACGCAGGTACGCCTCTCATCAGATACAAATTATCAACTTCACCCTGCCCACCATTACTCAAGCTCTTAGTTTCGTAAACTGATTCCCGTGAGACGAAGTGCCTAGAAGTGCCTCCGCACGGATCATTGCCCGGCACAGCATATTGTGTCAGTTACAATTTCATATAAAATTATATATTTCATCGGCAGGATCGCCATTACTATCACGTTGTGAGGGTATTGCTTTTGTTTTGCTCCTATTATATTTAACATATGACCAAAATATCTTTGGGTTTTCAGTCAAATTTCGAGAAAGAGTTTCGTTGTGATAAGTATTGTAGGCATCTCGCATTGAGATCTGCGCTGAATTTCGAGCTTCTGTGTAGGATCGCCGTTGCTGGGGATTCTTACCCACATTCGCAACTGCGAATACGTTTATGCTACACGTGTGTCATGTTCTGACGCTGCTTGCAGTTTGTTTGGTCGGAGAGTAGGGACTAGAGTCCGGCGCGTTTGTCAGGCGGGACAGGAAGCGCTGTTGCCCAAGATGCGAGCCGGAAGCGTCGGGAGATAAGCGACGCGTGCGAGCACACGGCCCTAACTGGCACGCCGCATGTCGCAGTGCTGGCGCGCTGGTGCCCGCATCAGCACGTTGTGTGCGGTTGTGGAGGCAGCTGACCTGCTGGCGCACGTGGGCACCGAGGACTCATTACGGGACTACACGTGCCGCCAGCTGCTACCAGGGCACCTGGGTACAGACCAAGTCCCCACAGTTCCATAAACGGCCGACTGACAACAGCGAGCAAATTGAAGCGCGCCTCGGCGGCCATTATGGTGGCAAACTTGCGCGCGAACCTTAAGGCCGTGTCACACTGCGGTCACACTGTCACAGTGGCGTAAGTAGGACTTGGCTTTGGGGAGAGATAGATCGGCTTGACGAGCAAAATTTTAGTCAGTTTCCAGACAGACTACCATCTACCAGTCCCGTTGAAATAACTAATTCACTCCCTTCCAATGAAAGCTTATGGTAAAACACCTCAAGTTTCCAATCTTTATCTTTACCAGATTGCTGTTATACGATTTCTTTTCCTTTTCTTATTTCTCTGCCTCTCTCTCTCTCACACACACACTAGCTTTTTTTCTTTTTTCTTCTTTTATTCGGGTTCTGGGGGGGTTCTATCCCCCCCCCCCCATAGTTACGCCACTGCTATGTCACGTTACGTAACGTGACAGATTTTTCAAAATATCCGTTTCCGTAGTTTTAAATGGTGCAATTCACACCGCCCTCGCAGATCCTCACAGACGCCAGAGACGTCGACAGACGAATCTGCGGGATCGCTCCGATATTTTCAAAAACTCTGTTAACGTCTGTGACCTAACGCATGCGCACTGGACCGCTACCCCACCTCGCGCAAGACCACACCTGTCGCGCAGTTTCGTGCTGTATCTCGTTACAAGAAGCCATACTGATATTTTTGTTATTTCTCTTGGAGCAGTTAATTGAAGCCGTCGGAAAGCGTCCATTGTTCTGGAATACATATTTGGAGGAGTTTATATCTTTGAAATAAATTTTACAGAAATTATAAACCACCAAACAGCGCAAATCTTTCTCTGCTGGAAAAAGATCTCCGGTAGTTGGTGTCTTTCTTATAATATCATTACTTATCAATGTTAAGATCTCTCCATACTCAGCTTTAGATAGCCGAAAGTATGTTGTGAATCTGTCATCATCTAGCTCCAAGTCCTCCATCAGACGATGATACTGCGTTTTATTGACAGAACCCTTAAAAAAGATGCAACAGAAGTACTAAAGAAACTCCATACACTACGATTGTCCGTCTTTTTATGGACTATTTCTGCCCCGTGTGGGATCCTTATCAGGTGGGTTTGACGGAGGACATCGAAAGAGTTCAAACAAGGGCAGCTTGTTTTGTATTGTCACGATACATGGGAGACAGCGTCACGGAATTGATACAGGTTCTGTGATGGGAATCATTACAACAACGGCGTTTACCGCTGCGGCGTGGGTTACTTACGAAACTCCAATCGCCAACATTCTCCTACGAAGGCGAAAATATATTGTTGACCTTACATAGGTAGAAATGATCATCAGAATAAAATAAAAGGAATCAGAGCTCGAATGGAGAGATTCAGGTGTTCTTTCTTCCCGCGCGCTTCGAGAATTGAATGGGAGATAAATAGAATAAATGTGGTTCGATGAACCCTCTGCCAGACACTTAAATGTGATTTTCAGAGTATCCCGTGTAGATGTAGATGTAGATGTAGATGTAGATACTCGCCGCACTGTTCCCGTCTTTGGTTCATGGTGTGCACTCAGTATGACTTCCTCTTTACTACTGGAACTACTATCGCCATCATCCAACCAAGGCACGTTTTAATAAACGTGCTATCGCACCACGAACCACTTGCATTGTCACTTGCTTAAACTGAACCGACTAAGAAAGCATAAACTACGCCCCAGTATCTGACAGACGTCGGTGGCGGTGTGAACTGCACATCTGTCACGTAACATGACATAGTGCGACCGCGGTGTGACATGGCCTTCAGATGTGCTTATGACTCTTTTGATTAGAATGTGTATTCATTCGAGTTACGTCGCATAAACTGTCTCATTCAAGTATATAACTACAAAACAGCCTCAGACTCTTTGATTACACCGGGCGATCAAAAAGTCAGTATAAATTTGAAAACTTAATAAATCACGGAAAAATGTAGATAGGTAAAACTTAAGAAAAATGCTTGGAATGACTTGGGTTTTTATTAGAACCAAAAGTTAAAAAAAACGATAGACGGCGCTAGACAGTAAAACGTCAGTGACTGCGCATGAAAATCGTGTATAAAAGGAGCTGTAATGAGAATCAGATTCACTAGCAGTCGCAGCATGTTGACGTTACCTGAAAAGAAGCTTTTAGTGAAGCTGTATTATCAGAATGGGGAATGTGCTAGTTCAGCGTTACGATCCTATCGCCATATGAAGGGGATTCCAAAGGGTACAGGTCCGTTGACAAATGCAGCTGTGGCCAGAATGCCACAGGTTGTTTAGACGATAGACCCCGCAGTGGCCGACCGAGGACAAGGCTTAATGCTGCTGAGACAGTTCAGGAAGAAATTGAGACTGTCGCACGTCGCACCTGCATTCCATACACTACTCTTTGGTTGGCTCTTAGGCGTACCCTCCTATGCTATCCTTAAAAATCCAGCGGCATCATGAACTGTTACCTGGCGATTTAGTGAAGCGGAGGGCATTTGCGGTGTGGGCGTTTCAAAAGATGGCGGAAGATGATTGCTTGAGTAACTTGTTGTGGACCGACGAAGCTCATTTTACGCGCCGAAGGTCTGTCAACGGCCACAACTGCAGAATTTGGGCTATCGAAAATCCTATAACTGTCGTGGAAACTTCAGTGCACGACGAGGAAGCCTCTGTATGGGTTGGATTTACCACATCTACCGTTATCGAGCCTTTCTTCTGCGATGAACTGTGTGATTCTGGTTTTGTAACTGCTACCGTGCCGGGTGAGAGGTACGCCGATGTGTTACAGAATCGCATCATCCCCAGCCTGGCTGATAAACACCTGCTGGAACATACGATTTTTTAGCAAGATGGCGCACCACCCCATATTGCTAGACGCGTGAAAGATCTCTTGCGCTCGTCGTTTGGTGATGATCGTGTGCTTAGCCGCCACTTTCGTCATGCTTTGCCTCCCAGGTCTGCAGACCTCAGTCCGTGCGATTATTGGCTTGGGGGTTACCTGAAGTCGCAAGTGTATCATGATCGACCGACATCTCTAGGGATGCTGAAAGACAACATCCGACGACAATGCCTCCGGACATGCTTTACAGCGCTGTTCACAACATTGTTCCTCGACTACCGCTATTGTTGAGGAATGATGGTGAACATATTGAGCATTTCCTGTAAAGAACATCATCTTTGCTATGTCTTAATTTGTTATGCTAATTATTGCTTTTCTGGTCAGATGAAGCGCCGTCTGTCGGACATTTCTTTTGTTCTAATAAAACCCCATGTCATTCCAAGCACGCGTATCAATTTTTACCTCTCTATCTACATTATTCCGTGATTTATTAAGTTTTCAAATTTATTCTGAATTTTTGATCACCCGGTACAACAAGTTTAATGTTATTACCGTACAAGTCAGCCTTTGCCTATTGACGGCTCGAGAGTTAAATGATAACGGCTTAACCGTTCAGCTGACACGAAAGTTGAATAACCGACTTTGTAGAGGAGAAAAATCTCTACAACTTTGCTCTCTTATGTTTTTTGTCATAACTTGCACAGTTTCAGAGATAATTGCAAAAATAACGGTGATTTGACACCGTCACTTTGAAACCTGTCTGCACAACGTTAAAATTCTACTGAGCTATTTGCCGCATCATGATAATGAAATCTTTCCAACTTTTCGGATCCGTTGCAGGATCCTTCCTCAGGGAAAACTTACTTGTTACCTCCTTGTGCTGGTCTTATAAAGCGTGTACTCTCCTAACTGCTGCCAGACAGGGTCAACTACGATGTTCAGCTAAGCATTTGCTCCTCCACAAAAACCTAAAGTTGCACGTATACAAAGTGCAACTGTTACAGAAACCTGAGTCAAATGACCAGCCAAAACGGACAGAGTTTCCACTAAACATGGTGCTACGCATTTCGGAGGAAGAAGCATTCCTCAAGGCAATTTTTGTCAATGACGAGGCACCGTTTCATGTTTCTGGGTCATTAAACAATGTGAGAATCCGGGGATCTGAACACCCCCATGTGACTAGGGAGCTCCACAGGGATAGTCTAAAAGTGAATATGTGGTGTGGAATCATGTGTAACGACCAATTGGTCCTTTTTTTCTTCAACGAGTGAACAATTAGTATAGATGCTTACTTCGAAATTCTTATCGAATATGTGACACCGAAACTGATTGAGGTACAACCATCATTTTCCACCACGATGGTGTACCACCAAATTGTGGGCTGCATGTTCCGCGGTTCCTCAACATTTACAGGCAGATGGATTGGGAGGGATAGAAAAATTCTTCAGCCACAGCGTTTGACGGATATCACTCCATTTGACTTTCTGTTATGGGGGTATGCAAAAGATATTGTCTATCAGTCACAGATGCAGGACATTTCTGACTTAAAGCGAAGGATACGTAATGCCATTGCAATCACCGATAATGGTATGCTACAGCCAACAGCCAACATGGCAAGAAACCGAGTACCGTTTTGAAGTGCTTCGTGCAACTAAACGCGCTCATATAGAGGTCTCTTAAACACCGTGAAAAAGCTTTTATAATCACTGATTACAATAAAGGAAATTTTGTTAAAACAGAAGATTAACGGCTATACACAAGGTAACAGAACGCTTTTATGTATAGACATTATTAAAAATGTTCAAACGTTTGTCAAGCTAGTAGTATTACATTAAAGATTTCATTATTAAAGGTGGGTCATTTGAAATCAGTAAAAGACTTATACGTAATTTTATATATTTTCACCATACTTCATAAGATAAACGATCTCATACACACTGACAATTAATAGTGGAGAAGTCCCTGACGTGCGACTGTTCTCAGTGAGGTAGGAAACATGAAAGACGAAGTTCACAACCGCGTTCTGGGCAGCTCGTAAAAAATATATGAACATCAAAAATATATGAAGAGCGTAATTAGCTGCCAGAGAAAGCTGGCCGGCCGCGGTGGCCGAGGGGACTGAGGCGCTTCCGTCACGGTCTGCACGGCAATTACGGTCGGGGGTTCGAATCCCCCCTCGGGCATGGGTATTTGTGCCGTCCTCGTTCGTAAGGAGTTCATAAGTAGTTTGTAAGTTTAGGGACTGATGAGCGCATAGTTAAGTCCCATAAGCTGTACGAACATTTGAACATTTGATTTGAAAGCTGTGGTCAGCGATAAACATCGTAAATAAATATTTATCGAATAAAAGTTTTAATGTAATACTACAAGCTTATGGGACTTAACTGCGCGGTCATTGGTCCCTAAACTTACAAACTACTTATTAACTACCTTATACTAAAGACAGCACAAACATGCATGCCGTAGCGGGGGGATTCGAACCCCCGTCGGGGGACGG
This sequence comes from Locusta migratoria, assembly GCA_026315105.1. Classification (NCBI taxonomy): domain Eukaryota; kingdom Metazoa; phylum Arthropoda; class Insecta; order Orthoptera; family Acrididae; genus Locusta; species Locusta migratoria. Next base: position 98,023,213 of record CM048745.1, read on the forward strand.
CATAGCGCATCGGAGCATAGCATAGAGATTACTGACAGCGGGGAGAGGGATGGGGAAGAATTACGGATCGGGACAACTTTTGGGCAACTACCCAGTCTTCTGTCAAAGTTGTGAGCGCATACGTTTCTTGAAAAGTGATCAATATATTGCTTCAATTCTCTCCATAATCAATGGGTTGTGACTACAGCTGATAAATTTGAAGGTTGAAGAAAGTACAAGCAGCTGTATAAATATTATTTATTCACTTACGGGACCGGTTTCGTTGTTGCAATCGTCCCATGTTCAAGCCCCGTTGTGCGACTGTCAGTATTAGCACATTTAAAAGGGGCAGACGGTAAAACCGGTAGTTCATTCATCTCAGAAATCCGACAACTGATATCGTTGGGTTCCTGACATGAAGTGACTGAGAAATTTACAGCTACCGGCGTTAACGGCTGCCATTTCTAAATGTGCTAATACTGACAGTTGCACAACGTGGTCTGGCCTCACAGTTGAAAAACTAATATTTATACAGCTGCTGGTATATTCTTATACCTTCATATACAGGGTGATCAAAAAGTCAGAATAAATTTGAAAGGCCGCGGTGGAGTAGCCGAGCGGTCTAAAGCGTCTCGCTGCGGAGCGCGTGGTTGCTCGCCGTGGAGGTTCGAGTCCTCCCTGGGGCATGGGTGTGTGTGTGTGTGTTTGTCCTTAGGTTAGTTTACCTAGGTTTAAGTAGTTTGTAAGCTACGGACTGATGATCACGCAGTTTGGTCCGATAGATTTACAAATATTTGAACATTTTTTTTTTTTTTAAATTTGAAAACTTAATAACTCACGGAATATTGTAGATAGAGAGGTAAGATGGCGCTTCATCTGATCAGAAAAGCAGTAATTAGCAAAACAAATTAAGACAAAGCAAAGATTTACAGGAAATGCTCAATATATTCACCATCATACCTCAACAATAGCTGTAGTCGAGGAATAATGTGAACAGAACTGTAAAGCATGTCCGCAGTTATGGTCAGGCACTAGCAGTTCCGATGGGAAGATTCGCTTGAATGCCAGTCTTGTTTAAACAACAGTATTACAGCACCGGTGCATGCACTGTTACCGAAACATTCAACACCAGATTAATCCAGGATAAAACCTATGACCTAGAAGCATTTTACTAATGAGAGCTTGTCATCTGCTGCAACTCTTTTTTTTTTTTTTTTCTCATAATAAAACCCCACGTCATTCCAAGCATGTGTGCCAATTTTTACCTATCTACATTACTCCGTGATTTATAAAGTTTTAAAATTGATACTGACTTTTTGATCACCCGGTATTGCTTCCTCCTATGTATACCTCTTACATCTTGCTGAAACACCATGAGTACAAAGCGAAAGACATACGAGTCCACACGAAAATTACCAGCATTCTATTTTCCCGCAAGCCATATACGTCTGAAATAGCAGGCAGATGTAACAATGGTACTCGGCGCAACACCTCGTGCGGTGGCGTCCGGTGTATAAACGTAGATGCAGATGCGGCTGCAGATGCAGAAACATAAGCCCAAAGCTATAGATGTGCATTTGGAGTTTTGCGCCTACACCGCGTCCTTTCAGCGCCAACGAGCGATAGTTTTCACAGTGTTCGTGTGAAGAGGAGAGTCAAAACGATGGAAACGACTGTGAGGCGTCGTTTGTCCTGTGGAGAACTGCTGTGGATAGCGAGTGCAGGAATACGAGCGAGACAAAGCGATGCCATTTTTCTTCTGCGCCTTTGTCGCCTGGTGGTTTGGAGGCTGTGAATGAAGACGTCGCAAAATGGTGGTAGGGGGTGGGGGGAGGGGACGCCTCGCGAGACCACAATGCTGAACCTGTGCTGGCCGATCGCTGCTGCCTCCGCAGCCAGCCACGCCGGGGGCGGTGCCTCCCGCAACGCCAGCAAGTGCAGCAGGCGCTGCCAACTAGTCTTGTGTAGTTCGCGAACGAAATAGTTCGGAAGAGCGCGCCCTCAGGCGAACTACGCGAACTAGTTCGCAGATACCTCGCCTCTTAGTTCGCCCGCTCCTTTCCTGAAGACTGACGGGTAACAGCGAGAGGACGCGAGAGCGCGCAGAATTGCGTGATTCCCTTCTGCCAGTTGCCGTCATTTCGAGCTGAGACGTAGCTCAGCTGAAGTTTTAGTAGCGGTAGCAAAAGCCAAAACGAGCGGACGAACTAAAGAGAGCGACCTACTTTGCGGCCGACTGCGAACTAAAAGGAGAGCTGCCGGTCGCGAACTAAAATAAGCGCGATAGGTCGCGAACTAAAATAAGCGCGATAGGTCGCGAACTAAAATATGCGCGATAGGTCGCTAACTAAAATATGCGCGATAGGTCGCGAACTAAAATATGCGCGATAGGTCGCGAACTAAAATATGCGCGATAGGTCGCGAACTAAAATATGCGCGATAGGTCGCGAACTAAAATATGCGCGATTGGTCGCGAACTTAAATATGCGCGATAGGTCGCGAACTAAAATATGCGCGATAGGTCGCGAACTAAAATATGCGCGATAGGTCGCGAACTAAAATATGCGCGATAGGTCGCGAACTAAAATATGCGCGATTGGTCGTGAACTAAAATATGCGCGATTGGTCGTGAACTAAAATATGCGCGATTGGTCGTGAACTAAAATATGCGCGATTGGTCGTGAACTAAAATACGCGTGATAGGTCGTGAACTAAAATACGCGTGATAGGTCGTGAACTAAAATAAGCGCTATAGGTCGCGAACTAAAATATACGCTTTAGGTCGTGAACAGAATTAAAAATCACGTGTTTGCCTTCTGCTGATGAGAGCCATTTCGAGATTAGCCTCTGCCTGCTAGATTACATAGTTCAGTGCTAGAAAGGTTCTGCTTTGAAGTATTCTGCACTCTGCAATATCTGACTAATAAATTCCATAATGTCAAGATATAGAGATAACTCTAAACTCAAACGCGAGAAATTATCCACAAACTGTTTCTTTCGGTTTGATTGATATAGTTAGCGGCTCAAGCAGTAACCGCATGAAGCAGTTAGGTTGGGGAACTTCTCCCTCCACCTGCATGCGCAAACCACGCCGCTCAGCCGTCACTAGGAGCGGACGAACTAAAATAACGAACTAGTTCGCGGCAGAGTCGCGAACTAAAGTGAGCGCAGCCGATCGCGAACTATTATGCGCAAGTCTACAGCCAACGCCGACCGCTCGCTGCCGCCGCGCCTCCAGATCCTGCCACATTCTTGCTGGGCTCACTCACATTCGCAGCACAAATTTCTTTCTCTCATACACTCGTACACACCGATCGGGTTGAATAATGGTTTCAGTATGCCGTGAATCGTTCAGTCTTCCCTCGACAATCACCTGAGAAGAGCGGCCATTGTAGGGTATGGCTCCTGTGATATTCCTGGCCTGTGGCCACTTCATATTTCTGGCCGCTGGCCGTTTCTTTGCTAACATCGTGTCTTAAACGCGGAAGAACCACAGCAGTGCAGCATATGTTGAAATTTGGGGTGGGGAGCAGTAGCATATGGCGCAGTAGGTGCTGGTTCCCGTGGGAAAGCCCGCCTATGTTACTGGTGCTCTACTCGCATTGGCTGCTGCATTTCACGTCACGTGATTTCTTTTCAAATTACTTTTATTATAAACTAAATATTAATTATTCAGAGCTGAGAATTTATTATAAATATCTCTCAAGGACAGGCTAGATTTGGACAGTTTAAAAAGTTTAAGTTGCCTTCTCTTATTGTAACAAGAAAAGAGCGATTTTGCAGAAGGCGCGCGACGGCCCTGTTTTGGCGCGAAATAGAGCGTCAGGTGCCCTCTCGCAACGCGCCGCAGTTTCAGTCTCGAGCTGACCACTATACGCGCCGGACCGCGCCGGTCATGAGTAAAGATTTTTGCGTAAATGTGATAACAGTCGAGGTCTCAACATGAACTATGGGCAGCATAGGCCGTATCATATTAACAATAGTTGCTCATTTTTTTAGTATTTATTTAATAAATGGCATCCCTGACAATTAAAAATCTCGCGAGTCGCTTATTATGCTTCCATCATAAAGAACTTTAGCCTCACTTGTATGGTGTAGAAGAACCAACGACCTGTGTGCTGTCTTCTGCGCTGGGGACACAACTATAGAAAACAACAGGTTAGTCAGAAGTCTAAGCTGTCCATAAAGTCTTGGACAGCAACTACAGCAGCTCGTGCGTACTGTAGGGCGGTACAAACGCACACTGCTACGCAACAGCATCCGCAAGGATGTGGAGGTTTTAGGGGACTTGTGGGAGGAAGCAGTACTAACTTTTCCGTCCGCAATTAAAACCCTAGGAAGCTTGTACTCCGCACACCATGACCCCGAGTGTCGCCCCGTGTGCCTCTGCAGTATACAGTTCAGATTTTCGCGCGTCTCTGCACTAGCCAAACACGCGTTTGATCGCCATTGGCACCGAGTCAGAAGTGACTCTTCGTCACTGAAGACGTCTCGTATCCTTTCGTCCTTTCATAAGCGTCTATCGCGATTCCACTGGAGGCGGGCTGAACGATGTTAGGGCGTGAGAGGTAGACGCTAGACGTGTGCATAGTTCGCGATCTGGAGCATTCACTTTAGTTCGCGGCATAGTTCGTTCTTTTAGTTCATCCGCTCCCAGTGACGGCTGGGCGGCGTGGTCTGCGCATGCAGGTGGAGGGAGAAATTCCCCCACGTAGCTGCTTCATGGGCTTACTGCTTGAGCCGCTTGCTATATCACGCAAACCAAAAGAAACATCATTTTTTTTCGATTTCCGTCGTCCTTAGTTCCGTATGAAATTGGTGGAGTTGTATTACCGTCTTTAGCAACTAAATGAAAGGAGTTTTTTTTGTGCCATACGCGTTTCGCTTCTTTATTTGTGAAGCATCATCGGTGGCCTGTAATACATGTTATTTTTGTATAATATTGTAGTACAGTCATAATATTATATGTATTTTTCACAGTATTTCTTGTTACAATTTCTAAAGTTCGGATCTACTAGGTTAGAAACAACTTCTGTAGCACTAGCTTTTGCAAAGTTAATTTAATTATCCAATTTTTGGCCTTACTTACGGTTTTCTGTGTTATTCCATGTGTGTCTTCATGGAGATGTTTGTGAGGTCTTCAGTTGGGTACGGTATTATCGTTTTTGATGAAAACCTCTGCGTCACCAGTTCACTGTGTACTCGTTTTTGAATGTTTGTTTACAATGTTTAGTGTTTCCAACTCTCTCTTTTCGTCTGTCTCTTGTATCTCTGAGTGTATCGGCTGTTTTTTGTTTGTGTTGGTGTCTGTGTAGACTGTGTGTGTGTGTGTGTGTGTGTGTGTGTGTGTGTTGTTATTTGTGTTAGTTTTTTGTGAATATGGGAGTAGGGGAGGGGAGCGAGAGGGAGAAGGGGTAGGGCATTTCATGTTTCATTATTGTTTTTCACTGTTTTTGTGGCCAGCTTGATCAGTGAGTTGTTACTTATGTTGATCTGATCATTGATCACTTGCTTATTCATTGCCAGGGCTCTCTGTATATGAAAGTTTTCTTGCAGTGTTAGGCTTTTTCTGTCTCGATTATTGGTTCTGATAATTTTCATATCTTGTTCCATGGTGGATGGTTCATGTCCGTGTTCTATCAGGTGTTCTGCAAAGGTGGAGGGGCTATTTTCATACTTCCAGGTTCTTATGTTCTTTATATCTGGTACTGAAGTTTCTGCCTGTCATTCCCAGATATACTGATTTACATTCTTGGCATTCTAACTGGTACATACCTGCCCCTTCATATTTGTCAGGTTTATCTGTTGTTTGCAACTGTGACAGAAGTGTGTTTCTTGTTCTATAGGCAATTTGTAAATCTTGCTTCTTTAGTATCTTTGCTATTTTGTGTGTTGACTTTTGTTTGTATGTAAGGGTGTACCATTTATTTTTGCTGATTGTGTTTTGAGTGTTGGTGTTTTGTGTGTCTGTGTGTGTTGCCTTTTCTGTGTTTGTGAGAGTTTTGAGTGTTTGTACTTTGGGCTTCTTGGAATTTCTCATTAGTTGTGTTTTGATTTTTTGGTTGAGTCTTTCTACTGTTTGGGTGTTATAGCCATTGTTTTTAGCTATAAGTTGTATTGTTTTCAATTCTTACTCATAGTTTTCCTTGCTTAGTGGGGCATTGTTAAGTCTATGTAACATGTGTCTTAGAGCAGCTAATTTTTGATTATGGGGGTGGTTGGAAGTGGCATGTATGATTTTATCTGTTGCTGTTGGTTTTCTGAAGATGTCAAATGTGTGCTTATCATTGTTTCTCTATATTGTTATTTTCAAGAAGTGTATCTGCCTGTTTGTTTTTTCTTCATTGTGAACTGAATGATGCTGTGTATACTGTTTATATCTGTGTGGAGCTGTTGTATTCTCTCTGCTTATTCATCTAACATACAGATTATATCATCTACAAATCTGTACCAGTAGACAATTTTGTATTTTTTCTCTGTAATGATTGTGTTAAATATTATATTCTCTAAGTGGTCGATGAAGATATTTGCCAGTGTTCTTGATATAGGGAATCCCATTGGTAGTCCGTCTTTTTGTAGGTAAAATTCTTTTTCAAATTCAGTTTTGGGATATGACTACCTTAAGAGTTTTGGTTATTTATCTAACATTCTCTGCAGGTAATTTGTTCTGAGCCATTAGGTTATCTTCAATTAGTTTTACTGTATCTGAGGTGGGTATTGAGGTATACATGCTTTCTATGTCAAAAGAGATGAGTGTTGCTGTTTGTGGAATGTGGAAGTTTTTTATTTGTGTTATAATTTCATTTGTGTTTTTTACTGTTCTGTTGTTCTCCATTTTATAGTGTTCCATTAGGATTTTGTTCATTTGTTTTGCCACATAGTATGCTGGTGCATTCCTGTAGTTGATTACAGACCTCATTGGGAGATTTTGTTTATGTACCTTGGGTTGTCTTCTGAGTGTAGGTGCTCTTGGGTTCTTCTGTGTGATGTATTGTTTTTGTTTATCTGTGAATATGTGTTTGGTGGCTTTGAGGTTGTCTTTCATGTGTGTTTGGAAACGTGCTGTTGGATCGGATTTCAGTTTTGTGATGTTGTTGGCAGATATGAATTCTCTACATATAGTTCTTTTCTGATCAGAACTGTGTCATTTACTTTGTCAGTCCTGCTGACTATTATGTTATTGGCCTGCATTTTCTCTTTTAATTTCATGAAATAAACAAACTAATCACTATGTTAAAGAAAGAGGAAAACAGAACAAAATCTGGGCTAGTATCGTTGTTGCGTCACTTCAGAATGATACAGTATTCGATATATTTTCCGTACGCGTAGCCGAGCGGAGTAGCAAAGCGCCTTGGAACGACACGTTGCGGATCGCGCGGCCTCCCGGGTCGGAGATTCGAATCCTCCCTCGGGTGCGGATGTTTGTGTTGTCTTTAGTATAAGTTAGTTCATCAGTAGTTTGTAAGTTTAGGGACTATGACCCCGCAGTTAAGTCCCATAAGCTTTACAAACATTTCAAGTGACGTGCAACTTACTCCAAATTTAAAAAATAATAATAATAAAATAAAAAATGGAAGGCAATGCAGATTAACACGGAAAACAGTATGTGACTAAATGTATTGGCCAGTCATGGTGTAAGAATACTGCACATCAAGTGCAGAGATTTGCCAGGAACTAAGAAAATCGCATTGGCGTGTTTTACGGCCCACTTTAGATTTGTAGTTTTCTAAGTTTCTGCAAACATTTTAGGCCAAAATAATAATCTAAATAATCAAAAAATAATTAATAAGAGTGTCTGAAACCCTTTTAGGAAAAAAAGAAATTCAGGTAATGGCGGGTTCCGAACCGTCGATCTTTAGCTTCATAGTCCAACGCCAAGCCCATTACGCTACGGCTATCAATCAAACGATGAGTCCTTCAATCTGATGCTGACAAGGCATTTGTAGACACTAGATTATCATTTATGGTACGAAGAAGGATGTGTTTTTGTTAATTCTTCAGTGCGCCATTGCTTTGAAATGACTACGTGTAAGTTACAATAAGAAAATCATCAAATACGCAACGCACGATGGCGTATGCCAGAGAGAGTTCTGGGCGAGGAATGTCACGTGACATCTCCGAACGGATGATTTCCGTTAATTCAATGGATGGTGTCAAATCTCCGTTATTTTTGCAAATATGTCTCAAACGATACGAGATATGAAAAAAATCGCACTGACGTGTTTTACGGCCCACTTTAGATTTGTAGTTTTATAAGTTTTTGCAAACATTTTGGAGCAAAATAATAATCTAAATAATGAAAAATTAATTAATAAGAGTGTCTGAAACCCTTTCAGAAAAAAAAAAATTTAGGGGGTGACAGGTTCCGAACCACCAACCTTTGGATAGTCTACCGCCTTGCCCACTACGCTACAGCTATCAATCAGAAGCTTAGTCCTTTAATCTCGTACTATTGATGGCCGTTCTTAACTGATGCTAATATAGCATTTGTAGACACTAGATTATCATTTATAGAACGACGTGTTTTTGTTAATTCTTCAGTGTGTCATTGCTTTGAAATGACAACGTGTAAGTTACAATAAGAAAATCATCAAATACGCGCAAGATGGCGTATGCCAGAGAGAGATCTGCTCGAGGAATGTCAAGTGACATCTCCGAACGGATGATTTCCGTTAATTCAATGGAGGGTGTCAAATCTCCGTCATTTTTGCAAATATGTCTCAAACGATACGAGATATGAAAAAACATAAGAGAGCAAAGTTGCAGAGAAATTTCTTCTCTACAAATTAGGTTATTCAATTTTCGTGTCAGATGAATAGTTAAGACGTTATTTTCATTTAAATTTCGAGCTGTCAAAAGACGATCGCAAAGGCCCACTTTTAGTGTTACTACCGTAGCAATACGGAGATGCTTCAAGTACTGAAATGTTAATTCCTGGAGGAAAGAGAACGTTCCTATCGCGAAATGCAATTTAGGAAAATGCCATAATTGGCATTTGCAGCTGTATGGAGAATGATTCTACTAGTGCCAAAATACATTGCACGACAAAACCATAAATAAGTAATTAGAAAGAAAAACTGTTGTTATTATTGTGAAGGCATATAGGCAGTCATTTCCTTCTGCCCCATATGCAAACGAACTTCTTACGCCAAAGGTCTTCGGACACCATTGCTTATGGTTTTTATTCAAAACTCTCGTAATGGCAGGGTTCAAACGAGGACACCAAGATGCTATGATTAGCGGTCAATGACATTACTTCTAGTACTTCTTGGCTACACGACATCTATAGGATCACACACTATCTCTCTACGCCGGTGAGCAAACGCGTGTCTTCGTAGAGCAACGAAGCTCCGCATCAAAATAACAAGTTATTGGCAGGAGGAGAGGGAGTTTTACTGACAAACACGCCACGAACGGAAAGAAAAAAACAAGTCCCGTGTCGGAAGCTGCCGACTTGGGAAAAATACGTCACTCCGTTTCCTGCGCAAGATTGTACCCGGAGCGGATATGTCTGTTTTCGTGGATTTTATTCACTTCAGCTGTATTTGCGAATATTGGAACCATTCTGTCGAGGTAGGTGAATCATTTTCCGACTAGAAAGAGAATCAAGTCCTAATTATATCCATAATGGATGTGAGGTCGCGGTTGTATACTTAATTATTTTGTCAAGTAGGCTCAACCACAGAGATCGTGTAAAAGCACTAAATTATGACGCGTTTCAAGGGTCAAGCCATTTTGGACAACTCATAATACAATAGTTACATAATTTACAAAGCAACAGAACAATATTAATCTGATCGAACTTTTCTCATCGAATACTTTTGATACGAGCCTGCCGCTAACATGAAAAGGAAAATGTTTCTCGCATGCAGTATTGGAATGCATCAGATTTGGTGAATAAATGCCGACAACACGTCATAATAGTAATAATAATTTTATTAAATTTGCAATTTTATTTTGAAGTCTACAAAATTTTATTATAACAAGTAATATAATATTCATTACTACCGACTAGTAACCGACCAAACGCATAAACTGATACTGACCAAAACCCGAAAACTAATTGAACAAACACTGACAGAAACCAAATCAAAAATTAAAGTCATAGATGAAATTTTGGAACCATTCTTAATTAAAACAGGAGTAAGACAAGGAGATAGGATCTCGCCACTATTATTCAACACAGTTTTAGACAAAATAATGAAATAATGGGAAAACGAACTAAGGAAACAAAACTTCTGGAAGCCAATTGAACTAGGAACAGGTACAGGAAAATTGAACATCCCTTATTTAGCATTTGCAGATGACCTAGCAATTATAACTGACAGTGAAGAAACCGAAATAAAACAAATGGAAATCCCCAAATAATGTGCAGAGAAGGTTGGCCTGCAAATCTCCTTTGAGAAGACTGAATTTATTTGCTCCAAATTAGATATTCCGAAACTCAAAACATATTATGGTGAAATCAAAAGAGTCAAACACTTTAAGTATCTTGGCGAAGTTATTGAACCAACAGGACTCGAGAAAATAGTACAAAATAACCGATTACAGAAAATCAAGAAAGCATTCGGACTTGTTCAAAACATATATAACAAAAACTACCTGTCAAAATGAACTAAAATCAGACACTACAACACAGTTATCAAACCTACAGTCATATATGCAAGTGAAATGCTCTTACTGAATGGAAAACTAGTTTTACAAGAAATTAGGAAAGTAGAGAAAAAAAATATTGGGCAAATTCTGGGACCACGATACACGCAAGGTGGATACAGACTGCACACCATCGAGACAGCCGAAAAACTATCGAATATCGAAACTGACATCAGAAAGAGACGAATGAAATTTTATGGACACCTACACAGATTACCTGGAAACAGGTTAACTAAAGGTCTCCTGGACTATGTGACATCACTTAAAGCAACAATACCCTGGGTAACTGAAGTGAAGAAGGATTTGACAAAAGAAAAAATTGACATAACAAACACATCAGACAGAGATACATTCAGAAGAAAAACTGACAAGTGGAATTTTACTTCAGACATGGCACCAAAACTATACCGACGAAAGTAGACCGAAGAAAGAAACAAGGCCTTTGGGGAGAAAATGAAGTAATATTGGGAAAATAAGAAGAACCTTCAGAAATATTGATAAATCACCTGCTTATCGTTCTCCCATGGGGACATTCCCTAATAATAATAATAATAAACGTTTTGTTTTTAGGTCTGTGGATTACGGAAACCCAAAGGGATACGCCTCCAGCACAGTGGACGGGTAGGCGTCACTGGCGACATTTTCAAAGGTCAGGGGGCCGTCCCAGTAGCACATTCCCCATCGATCAAATGATGCCGAATCCATCAGCTCCTAATCCCCCCCCCCTGTCACTGTTTTTGTTCACATTTTTAATTTAATTAAGAACTGACCTCGGGTCAGGCTGTGAAGGCCGACTGTGACAAAGGCAACGCTCGCTCAGCTGATCATACGTATTTTCATCAAAAGAGATGTGTGCACAGTGGACTCGCCCTTTGTTATCCTGTGACTAGCCATTCGAAGCCTCCTGCTGTAATGTGTAAGTTAACGACCTGCGCTACTCCTCCTTATATGTTTTCACTGCCAATGTAGCGGTCAGTGCCGCTATGCACACCTTCTGGGTGCTGAGCGTTATATTTTTTATCTCGTTAAGCCTTACGCTGTGTCATCTTATAACGGGAAGGCCAAGACGTTTGGAACGCAGATTTTCTGCAAACTTTCTACCATAGTAGTACTCCATGAGGACAACAAAATGTGTACTTCTCAAGCGTTATTGAGAAAATCGCAAGATAATTTCGGTCGGTAGTCAAATATGTACCTGTACCTGCGCGTGGCCGTTTTTGTCACGAAGTGCTGGCAGCCGAGTGGGTAGCGTTCGAGCCACGTACTAGTTTCTTGTTGGTCGCTTTATCGAGTCCCGTTCATTACCTTATCTTTCAACACAGTCATATTCGTTACTATTTATATTACAATTGATATAGCGGGAAAATACGTGTAATCAGACGGACCTTTATTACATTTACAATGTTATTTGGCAGTCTACAAAGTTTTATTATAAAAAATAATATACTATTCATAACTACCGACTAGTAACCGACCAAATGCATAAAGTGATACTGACGTGAAAATGTTTACTTTTCCGTGATTTGAGAAATCCCTTGTTCCTGGAAGGAGCCCGAAACTACTTGTTACCTGCAAGTTTTGACCGCCACAGACGGTTTTCGAAAGATGTACAACTAATCGTGGTTTTCGACATTACAAGTGGCAGGATTGTATTTTTCGTAAAAAAAACATGGAAAACAAAGTTAAACGGCACCAGCCGCAATGAATAAATGCTATGTTTCCTCATACGCAAGGTCTTTTGAGGTTTTCCATGGAAACACAAATCATATCGTACGGCACACATTCATTGAACTAAATATTTTATTAAAAATAGTTTAGTCATCACCTGCACACCTCAAAATAAGTATTCTTCTTAATGAAATGATTCATTCTGAACGTAAGTGCCTAATAACAGCGTTACCAGCTATGTGCAATGCACGCTTTCGACTTATTCGCCATTGCAATTCTCTCACACGTTCCTGTAATAAACAATTTACGAACAATGCTTTGGTAACCACCCAGTGGCGGCTGGTGCTACAGATGACTGGGGGGGTTCACTCCTTTGAGTACCGGGTCTTGATAGTAGCGCCGACCCCCGCTATCCCCCCCCCTCCCCGCTCGGCATCACAAAGAGACAACTTGAAGCACCTCTGCGAGTCGTGCCCCGTTTTGCCCCCCCCCCCCCTAGTCCTAGATATATTTTCGTTAAAAGTTCTGCAGAATATCTTACTTCGGCTTGTTTGCGCTTCTTCAACCCACCAAGCTTCTTTATTTCACACTTTTGTTTCAAGCTTAAAGATGAGAAATTTGTTTCTAAAAGTACTGAACGGTGTTCATTTTGGCCCACTTTAGGTTACTGTATTATAAAAGTGGGCCTTTGCGATCGTCGTTTGACAGCTCGAAATTAAAATGTAAAAAGTAATAATCATTCTACTGTTAATTTGACAGATAATAAACATCCCACTGATGATGCTGCAATGCCAGCGAAACATGTCTGGGAAAAATTAAAAAACATTTGTGTTTGCTCAAGGCGGACAAAACCTGTAAAGCAAATTTAAAATGCAAATAACTGCTTAACCGTCCATCCGCGACGAAAATTGAATAAACCAATTTGTAGAGGAGAAAATTCTCTACAACTTCGCTCTCGCGTGTTTTTTTTTTTTTTTTTTTTTTTTTTTTTTTTTTTTTTTTTTTTTTTTTCATATCTCCTATCGTTTCAGAGATATTCGCAAAAAAAAACGGCGATTTTGGGATGTCTGTCTGTCTGTCTGTCTGTCCGTAGTGTGTCCCCTGTTTTCAAGACGAACCGTTCAACCGATCAGCACCAAATTCTACAGACAAAATTGTAGGCCGCCAGAGACCATAATCTCCCTTTTTCAAATTTTTCGGACCTAAATTATGGTGTAATACTAAAAAAAGCCGGTTGTAATATAATTGTAATTGCAAACGAACCAATCATCTGACACGAAAATTGAACAACCTAATTGGTAGAGGGGAAAATGCTCTACAACTTCGCTCTATTAGGTGTTTTTTTTCATATCTTGCATCGTTGCAGAGATATTTGCAAAAATAACGGTGATTTGACGATGTCTGTCTGGCTGTAAAGTGTTCCCACTTTTTAGGTCGAACCGTTCAACCGATCGCCACCAAATTTTACAGACAATTGTTGGCTACCAGAGATCATAACCTAGCTTTTTGAAATATTTCCGACAAGAAATACATTAGTAATACCAAAAAAAGGCGTTTGTAATGTAATTTTAAATGCAAATAAATCGCTCATGTGACGCGAAAATTGAATAAACGAATTTCTAGAGGAGAAAATTCTCTACAGCTTTGTTGCCTTATGTTTTTTTCATATCTCGTATCGTTTGAGAGATATTTGAAAAAATAACGTAGTTTTGACATCCTCCATTCAATTAACGAAAACAGCCGTTCGCAGGTGTCACGTGACATTCCTCCCGCAGAACTCTCTGGCATACGCTATCTTGCAACGTATTTGATGATTATCTTATTGTAACTTACACGTTGTCATTTCAAAGCAATGGCGCACTGAAGAATTAACAAAACCACGTCGGTCTTCGTACGATAATTGATAATCTAGTGTCTACAAATGCCATATTAGCATCCGTTAACAACGGCTGTCAACAGTTTGAGATTAAAGAACACGATTTATAACTGTTAACCGCAGCGTATTGAGTACTGCGTTGTACTGTGACGCTGACGGTCAGTGTTTCGGAACCTGCCACTAGTTAATTTTTTTTTCATAAAAAGGTTTCAGGCACTTTTATTAATTAATTTTTTATTATTTGGATTATTATTTTGGTCCAAAATTTTTGCAACATCTTATAAAACTACAAATCTTATAAAACTATAAATCTAGAGTGAGCCGTAAAACACGTCAGTGCGATTTTTTCAAACGTAAGCGATGAACGGCGAGGGCGCAGATGCCTTGTCGCGTGTCCACTGGTCGCGTTTTCTACGAGCCCTGTAGGCTGTCCGGCTGGCGCTACTGCGCATGCGTGCAGACAGGAGGCCAGGTGCGCGCCACTGCTATCCGCGGCCGGATCGAGGCTGGGTCCCGCCTTGCTCACTCTGTACTCTCTGTCTGGGTCGCGACTCACTCTGCAGCGGCTAGCTAAAACGCTCTGCAGCTGCCGCCTAAACTACTGTCCGGGCCGGCCGCGGTGGCCGAGGAGACTGAGGCGCTCCAGTCACGGTCTGCACGGCCACTACGGTCGGGGGTTCGAATCCCCCCCCTCGGGCATGGATATTTGTGCCGTCCTAGTTCGTAAGTAGTTCATAAGTAGTTTGTAAGTTTAGGGACTGATGACCACGTAGTTAAGTCCCGTAGACTATACAAACATTTGAACATTTTCTACTGTCCGGCACTGTACAAGCAATACGGCGAGATAAAAGGGGAAAAAATCGCACTGACGTGTTTTACGGCCCACTTAATATTTGTAGTTTTATCGTTTTTTGCAAACACTTCGGACAAAAATAATAACGTAAATAATAAAAATTTTCAGTGATATGATTACGACTCTACTATTGTGATAATACATATGCACCCAACACGTAACCCTTTTAGGAAAAAAGGAGAAAAAAGTATTTGGGAGTAGCGGGTCCCAAAACACGGACCATGTGCATCACAATCCAACACGCTGCCCACTACACTACAGCTAACAATTACGAAATTCGTCCTTTATTTTCGTACTATTGATGTCATTTATCGTACGAAGAACGACGTGTTTTTTGTTAATTCTTCAGTGCGCCGTTGCTTCGAAATAACAACGTGTAAGTTATAATAAGAAAATCTTCAAATACGCAATGCAATATGGCGTATGCCAAGAGATTTCTGGGCGTGGAATTGTCACGTGACATCTGCGAACGGCTGGTTTTCGTAAAATCAATGGGCTGTGTCAAATCGCCGTTATTTCTGCATATACCTCAAAAGATACGAGATATGAAGAAAACATATTCGGTTATTCAATTTTCGTGACAGATGAACCGTTGGTTTGCAATTACAATTATATTACAAACGGCTCCTTTTTCTGTTTTTTGTTTTTGTTTGTTTTTTATTTCTGCCGTACTTTTGTCCGAAAAATTTGAAGGGAGGTTGTGGTCTCTGACGGCCTACAATTATGTCTGCAAAATTTGGCGCTGATCGGTTGAACTGTTCGTCTTAATAAGATGGAACACGTTACGGACAGACAGATATCCCAAAATCACCGTTATTTTTGCAAATATCTCTGAAACGACACGAAATATGAAAAAAAAAAAAAAAAAAAAAAAAAAAAAAAACATATAGGACAGCAAATTTGTAGATAATTTTCTCTTCTACAAATTCGGTTACTCAATTTTCGTGGCAGATGAATGGTTAATCCGTTATTTTAATTGGAATTTGGAGCTGTCAAAAACGATCGCAAAGGCCCAATTTTAGTGTTACTACCGTAACCTATAGCGGGGCAATAAAGAGATGGGATAGTTGTCTTTAAATTTCTAAAAAGTTAATTGCTTAAAAGTGAATACGAAAGTTTCTAACTTTTTTCCCTTTTTTTTCACCCTCGGTCCTGCCGATGTTTCTATTTGTGATAGAAAAACACTGCACGTGAGGGACCGTATTGCTTCTTACCTCGTTAGGCTATGAAGACGAGAGTTTCGTTACGGAGAGTTTCTGTTCACTAGCGTGGTGCCTTCTTTCGCTGGGGTTGTCCCCTGCTCAGAAGCACTCAGGTCGTGGATCCGTTGCTTCATCTACATCTACATGGGATACTCTGCAAATCATATTTAAGTGCCTGGCAGAGAGTTTACCGAACCACCATTATACTATGTATCTCCCATTCCATTCTCGAATACCGCGCGGGAAGAAAGAACACCCGAATCTCTTCGAGCTCTGATTTCTCGTATTTTATTCTGATGATCATTTCTACCTATGTAAGTCTGAGTCAACAATATATTTCCGTATTCGGAGAAGAGTGTTGGCGATTGGAGTTTCGTATGTAGTCCACGCCGCAGCGATAACCGCCATTGTTGTAATGAATCCCATCCCAGATCCTGTATCATTTCCGTAACGTTGTCTCCCCTGTATCGTGACAAGAGCTGTCCTTCTTTGGACTCTTTCGATGTCCTCCGTCAAACCCACCTGATAAGGATCCTACAATGGGCAGCAATACTCCAAAAAATAGACGGACAAGAGTAGTGTATGCTGTTTCTTTTGTCGTGCTCTTGTATCTTTTGAGGGTTCTGGAGTGTATTACCTCCTCTTTTGATTGATTTATCTTGTAAACAAAGTTTAACGGATTTCTTTTCGTACTCATGTGGACGACTTCACACTTCTCATTATTTAGAGTCAATTGCGAATTTTTGCACCATACTGATATCTTGTTCAAATCGATCTGCAGTTGGTTTTGATCTTCAGTTGAATGACGGCGGCATCTGCAAACAAACTAAGAGAGCTACTTATATTTCCCCTAAATCGTTTATGTAAATAAGGAACAGCAGAGGACCAACGCTGTGGAACGCCCGATATCACCTCTGTTTTAGTCGATGCCTTACCATCGACTACTAGAAACTGTGTCCTCTCTCACAGGAAACCCCCTATCCAATCGCAAATTTGATGCAATATACCATAACCACGCTTCTTGATGTGAGGCTGAAATAGTAGTATAATGTGGCTAGGCTTTGATTCTATAATGAAGTATGTCACACGAAATTTCTGGATGCCATTGATTTTTCTTATTTTACTTATAACTAGCTTATATGCCCGTGGTTCGCAACGTTTGTTGAATGAGGGCCTGTGTGTATCAAGACTTTTTAGGGTTCCGGACCTCAGTCAGTAAAAGTAGAATCCTTGTTGGATCGCTATGTCAATAAACTCAGTTGTCCTAGCCAAGATGTCAAACGTAAGTAAAAGTCTTTGTCCGAATCGATGTATCTACATAAAGTTTTTTATACAAAAGGTGAAACGTGCCATAAGATTGCTTAATTCTGTCACATACGTTCGCTTCCTTGTTGTACTACCCCATATTTATTATGCAGCAGCGGTGTTTATTAGTTCTTTGGTGCACTACGGCGCCTCTATCGCTCGTTTGCTGTACTACTCAATCCACACTTCAAGCATCTAAGAGAATTTCTCTGATTCCACTTTCATGAAATCAAATCCGTTAAGTAGTTTAAGAGATTAGGTATTTCTAACAGATGAACAGAAATTTACTGAAAACAGTAATGATTGCGTTGTATTTTTTTTCCGTGATCTGATTTTGATGAAATAATGCCTACATGTTGCCTCAATGTTAGCTCAAATTTCCTGTGAAAACCACATGAAAATGTATCAGTTTCTTTTTAATACGTTTGCGAAACGTGTTAGAAATAGGCATATCTCCATGAATATGATGTAGCTTACATCATATATCTGTTATATTCGCCATTTAAAACATTTATTTCATCATCACAACTCTGGACAATGGGCGTAGACATGGAAAGCTGAAATATAGTAAGTAGTAAGTATTTCCTTAATGAAGTTGAAATATCACTGAAAACAATTATTATTCTTACGGTTGTCTCTCTTTCCGTTAGATTCACCGTTCCTTTACAGCAGTGGTTTTCAAGCTGTGGTTCTTGTTCGTGGGTTCGCGGTCAAAGGAGGAACAACCAGACCAGTGCGCGTCTGGATTCTTGGTGTTCCGCAATACCACAAGTACAAAAGAGAAGTGAAAATTATTTTATACGAAAATTACGTAATTTCTTGTAATCATCAATTCTGATTTGAAAAGAACTTACGTTTTTACAATAAATACGTGTTAATGACGGATAAGTGAAAAGCCTAAAAACGAATTGATAGCTAAATTAAATGCGAGGCAACAAGTAATTGTGAGAAATCTGAAAAAAGCCAACTTAGAAAGTGCATATCCAGTGGGACTTAACGAGCATAATTCACTTCGATTAGTACTTAATCCGCCTTATGCAAGACACCTTGTTTTGCTTTTTTTTGCCCAAACTTTTTTAGGCACTTATTGTGCCGTCTTCTGTGGGTTTTTGCTTTTATTTCATTGTCATTCGCAGTATTTGTATCTGCTTTAGTTGAGGAAAGACAAGTTTTGACAGGATGTCATATTCGAGATGTGGTGTTGCTGTTTACTTGTTTGTGGCGTGTTCTTGATGTTATGTAATATTTAGTGCGTTTTTTACTATGTATTGGCACTGTTTATCTCACCATTTCTCTTGTTGGTGAGATAAGTATTGCCGAGGTGGGGTGGCTTGCGTGCCTTAACGATGCAGATAGCCGTACCGTAGGTGCAACCACAGCGGAGGTGTATCTGTGGAGAGGCCAGACAAACGTGTGGTTCCTGAAGAGGGGCAGCAGCCTTTTCAGTAGTTACAGGGGCAACAGTCTGGATGATTGACTAAGCTGGCCTTGTAACATCAGCTAACATGGCTTTGCCATGCAATTACTGAGAACGGCTGAAAGCAAGGGGAAACTACAGCCGCTACTTTTACCGAGGAAATGCAGCTCTACTGCATGAATATATGATGATGGCGTCTTCTTGGGTAAAATATTCCGGAGGTAAAATAGTCCCCCATTCGGATCTCTGGACGGGGACTACCCAGGAGGATGTCATCAAGAAAAACAAAACAGGCATTCTGTGGGTCGGAGCGCTTAGACAAGCTAGAAAATTTGAAAAGAGAAATGGATAGATTAAAGTTAGTGGGGATTAGTGAAGTTCGGTGGCAGGATGAACAGGATTTCTGGTTAGGTGAATACGTGGTTATCAATACAAAATCAGTTGGTGGTAACGCAGGAGTAGGTCTGATAATGAATAAGAAATTAGGAATGCGGGTAAGTTACTATGAACAGCATAGTAAACGCATTATCGTAGCAAAGATAGACACGAGACCAACACCGACCACAATGGTGCAAGTTTATATGCCAACTAGCATGGCCGATGATGAGGATATCGAAGAAATGTATGAGGAAATAAAAGAAATTATTCACAAAATTAAGGAAGACGAGAACTTGATTGTGATTGGGGACTGGAAATCGGTAGTAGGAAAGGGAAGAGAAAGAAATGTAGTAGGTGAATATGGGCTGGGAAAAAGGAATGAAAGAGGAGATCGCTTGGTGGAATTTTGCGCAGAGCACAATTTAATGATCACCAACACTTGGTTCAAACATCATGAAAGAAGGCTGTATACATGGCAGAGACCAGGAGACACTGGAAGGTACCAGATTGACTTTATAATGGCAAGGAATAGGTTTACAAACCAGGTTTTAAACTGTAAGACATATCCAGGGGCAGATATAGACTCTGAGCATAACTTTGTGATTATGAACTGCAGATTAAAACTTAAGGAAGCAAAGGTGGTTGAGAGTTTCAGAGGGAGCATTAGGTAAGGGTTGGCTGAAACGGGGGAAAGTAATACAGTAGAATAAGAATGGGTAGTGAAGGCAGCAATCATATAGGCAGAATGACAAGGCCTAAGTAAGCGTTTGTTTTCGAATTACGTAAGTTACACGGAACGAGAAACGAAGCTTCGTGAATACACAAAAGCTCTCTGTTGAATGTATATAGGGTGGTCCATTGCTAGAGACCGTTTCAAATATCACACGAAATAAGCATCAAACGAAAAAAAAAACTACAAAGAACAAAACTTTTCTAGCTTGAGGGGGAAAAACAATGACCCTATGGTTGGCCCGCTAGATGGCGCTGCCATAGGTCAAACGGATATCAACTGCAGTATTTTAAATAGGTACCCCCATTTTTATTACATATTCATCTAGTACGTAAGGAAATGTGAATATTTTATTTAGAATACTTTTTTCGCTTTATGATAGATGGCGCTGTGATAGTCACAAACGTATAAGTACGTGGAATCGCGTAAAATTTCGTCAGTGCTACGTGATACGTTACTCGTGTTAAAATGGACCGTTTACCAATTGCAGAAAAGGTCGATATGGTATTTATGTATGGGTATTGGGATCAAAATGCCCACCGGGCCTGTGCTATGTATGTTGATCGTTATCCTGGAAGACATCATCCAAGTGTCTGGACCTTTTGTCGGATAGTTACGTTATTTAAAGAGACTGGAAGTGTTCAGCCACAAGTGAAACGTCAGCCACGAGCTGCAACAATTAATGATGCCCAAGTAAGTGTTTTAGCTGAAGTTGTGGCTAATCCGCACATCAGTAGCTGACAAATTGAGCGAGAATCGGGAATCTCAAAAATGACGTTGTTGAGAACTCTACGTGAACATAAATTTCAACTGCACCATATTTCTATGCACGAGGATTTGCATGGCGAAGACTTTGAACGTCGTGTATAGTTTTGCCACTGGGCACACTGGGCGGGACGATAACACATTTTTTTCGCGCGTTCTCTTTAGTGACGAAACGTCATTCACAAACAGAGGTAATATAAATCGGCATAATATGCAATACGGGGCAACGGAAAATCCACGATGGCTGCGACAAGTAGAACATTGGCGGGTTAATGTATCGTAGGAGAGGAAGGATAATGGCAATCGAAATGGTGCAATGTATGCTGGTTTCTTACGTAATGTTCTACCGATTTTCTTACAAGATGTTTTACTGCACGACAGAATGGTGATGTACTTTCAACATTATGGATGTCCGGCCCATGGCTCGCGTGCAGTTGAAGCGGCCTTAAATGGAATATTTAATGACAGGTGGATTGATCGTAGAAGCAGCATACCATGGCCCGCACATTCACGGGATCTTACATCCTCGTATTTCTTTCTGTGGGGAACATTGAAGGATATTTGTTATGGTGATTCATCGAAAACGCCTGAAAACATTTTGCTACTACTTAGTAAGTGAAAGAACAAGTTTAAACAAACTCCGCAAATGTTTCACTGTGTACCGTGTATTATACACAGTTAAACCGATGCCATTTTTTATATTTATTACTTGCTGAGTGACTTATAAAATATAAACATCTTTGTTAAATACAAATACAAACATTAACATATACCACATTTTGTTCAGTGAATATAAAGTCCACCAAAAAATATAAAGTCCTCTTAGTAGCCATAGGCACCGCAGGTGGCAAAATCATTGCAGTGTCCTTCCGCAACAACTGGGAATACAAAACCAGGAATTTGTTTTACTTTTCTGAAGATGTGAGACTGTATACTCAGAACCACTAACTACTGACTTAAAGACTTAAGCTACAAAATGTACATTGTTCTGGAATTTCACCGAAATTTAGTCATCAAACATTACGTTCCGCTTCAAGTTAGAAAGATGTAATGATACACTTATCTCCGTTTCACTGAATGACCTTCACCTTTGTCACTTTCTTCGTCACTGCACTTTAAGCTGTTTTACATAAATACTACTTTTTATTATTGACTCTCCTCATACTTCTTTTCTCCTTTTTTCCAGCTCTGTCCTTTTCTCCAAATCTTCTATAGCTCCTCGCTTTGGTGGTAGGAGGAGTTATACATCCATCTGAGGCCAATGTTCCTGTTTCACTGTTTACCAAAGTCAACATAAACTAAAAAGTTAGTCACAACTCTTAACCTACGTATCTACCAACTCTACAAATGGTCAATATATAGCTAAAGATGTGTACCTTATCACAAAACATTATATATCTTTTAACTGTATGTTATATAGAAAATATTAAATTTACAAAGAGACGTTAACTATAACTTCTGACCACCGAAAACCAATAATAACGCATAGAAACAAGAATAATCAACCAAACTGTCCACAATTACATTCGAAGATGTATTTTATCATAATAAACATACAGGGATACCAAGAAGTAGAAAAAAGTTACTGAAAACAATTGAGATGGAATGTTTCATTGTGTACCGTGTTTCACTGTGTACTACTCTCCCCTACATATTTAAAAAAAATGCTGTTGATATCCGTTTGACCTATGGCAGCTCTATCTAGCGGACCAACCATAGCGCCATCTGTTTGCCCTCTTCAACCTAGAAAATTTTTGTCCTTTGAGTTTTTTCGTTTGATGCTTATTTCGTGAGGTACTGGGCCCGGTGACTATCAATGGACCTCCTTGTATAACGTCTTAAATTGGTGTTTGCAATAAGGAAAGCTGTATCCTATACGCAATTGTAATTATAAAATTAGGATTTTCTAGAGAATCTACGGAGTTAATAAAAAAGCAGACCTTCCGGAAACACATAAACGGATTGTCGCGATACGTACTACTCATGGCATTCATTGCAGTTTCGGCAAGTCGTCGTACAACTTCGACTGAGTTAATCCACCGTTGCCTTCCTCCACCCAAACGGGAAGCGTTTAACCCCTGCGGAGGAGTTGTGGAATGCGCCCTCAGCTTTAAGCAAACCACGCTGGGGTATGGGAAGGAGTGGGGGGGTGGTGGCGGCTTTAGGGGGTCATTTGGGAGCCCCTCGATATGAAAGCGACCCACGTTCCGACACGTGATCAATAAACCGCCGGCGTGGACCCTCACACGTGTTGCAAAAGCCGGGCCAGACGTTTCCGGGACATGATTCACCGCCGGGCGCCGGGGCGGGCCGACCCACGTTATTGGGGCGCCATTCAGCAGACGCGACAGCCCTTGTCACGGCTATCAGCATCTAAACGGTTGGTTCGTCAGAAATGGTGACGCACCGAATAACCAGTCGGAAACTAACGATAATTCGAGCACGAAAACAGTAAGGAGTACGGAATAGTAAAACAATCGCACTGACGTGTTTTACGGCCCACTTTAGATTTGTAGTTTTATACGTTTTTGCAAACATTTTGGACCCAAATAATAATCTAAATTATTAATCAATAAGAATGTCTGAAACCCATTCAGGAAAAAAAAAAGGTAGTGGCCGGTTCCGAACCACTGACCTTCAGCTTCGCAAACCAACGCAACGGCTAACAGGAGTTCCGTTCTTTAATCTCATACTATGGATGGCCATTGTTAACTGATGCTAATATAGCATTTGTGGACACTAGGTTATCATTTATCGTACGAAGAACGACGTGTTTTTGTTACTTCGTCATTGCTTTGAAATGACAACGTGTAAGTTACAATACGAAAATCATCAAACAAGCAACGCAAGATGGCGTATGCCAGACAGAGTTCTGAGCAAGAAATATCACGTGACATCTCGGAACGGCTGTTTTTCGTTAATTAGATGCAGGGTGACAAATCTCCGTTATTTTTGCAGACATCTCTCAAACGATATGAGTCGTATACAATTTTCTCCTCCATAAATTCGGTTATTCAATTTTCGCGTCAGATGAAAGGTTTATTTGCAATAAAAATTAAATTACAAAAAGCTTTTTTGGTATTACTATCTCATTTCTTGTCCGAAATGTTTGAAAAAGCGAGGTTCTGGTCTCTCGTAGCCAACAATTATGTCTGTAAAATTTGGTACCGATCGGTTTAACAGTTCGACCTAAAAATTGGGAACACGTTACAGACATACCGTCAAATCGCCGTTATTTTTGTAAATATCTCTGCAACGATGCAAGATATGAAAAAAAAAAAAAAAACAAAAAAAAAAAAAAACAAGAGAGCAACGTTGTAGAGAATTTTCTCCTCTACAAATTCGGTTGTTCAATTTTCGTGTCAGATGAATTGTTAAGCCGTTTTTTTTTTTTTTTTTTTTTTTTTTTTTTTTTTTTTTTTTTTTCATTTAAATTTCGAGCTGTCAAAAGACGATCGCAAAGGCTCACTTTTAGTGTTACTACCGTAACCTAAAGTATACTAAAACAGTAAAATGGCGCAGTTAACGGTCCATGTAATAGATGTGCGATATGGAGCAGACAAGAGAGGGACGCCAAGTCGTAATTATGTGGTGATAGTACCACGTGTTGGAACGGAAGTGTCAAAACCTTCATTTCAAATATTTTCCGACATATAGCGCCACAAGAATTCACTAACACAATTCTATTAGCATTCGAAAGAGAGAGGCTCTAGATGCAGTTTCCCAGGGAGATTGCGCGTTTCTCGACTTCCGCTAGGTGTCCTTGCACAAAATGTCGTTGCCACCTGTACACAACACTCCAACTTACTGCGTCCGCCCCGTACACCTGCTGCATGATTTCAAACGTTTCGTAACGGGTTTGCCTAATTTCTGGCACATTTAAGTGCCTGGCAGAGTGTTCATCGAACTAATATTATATTATTTATCTCATGTTCCATTCTCGAATAGCGCGCCGGAAGAAAGAACACATGAATCTCTCCGTTCGAGCTCTGATTTCTAGTATTTTGTTCTGATGGTCATTTCTACCTTTGTAAGTGGGAGTCAACAATATATTTTTGCGTTCGTAGGACAATGTTGGCGGTTGGAGTTTCGCAAGTAGCCCACGCCGCAGCGATAAGCGCCGTTGTTGTAATGATTCCCATCCCAGATCCTGTATCATTTCTGTAACGCTGTCTCCCCTGTATCGTGACAATACCAAACGAGCTGCCCTTCTCTGGACTCTTTCGATGTCCTCCGTCAAACCCACCTGATAAGGATCCAACACTGGGCAGCAATACTCCAAAAATGGACGGAAAAGCGTAGTATATGCAGTTTCTTTTGTAGTTCTGTTGCATCTTTTAACGGTTCTGCCTATAAAACGCAGCCTCTGGTTCGCCTTTCCCACGACATTATCTACGTGTTCTTTCCAGTTTAGTCTGAAGTAACAGTAATTCCTATGTATTTTGAGGAGTTTAAGGCCTTCACTTTTGATTGATTTATCTTGTAAACTAGCCCCAACTGTGACATGTGAGATGTCAAGGTCTGAATGGTGCATTAAGCTCACCGCTCTTACATGATGAGTGCTATCGACAAGGAATGTCAAACAGATCCCGTAATTCTAGGTTTCCGGAAGACTTTCGACACTGTACTTCAAAAGAGTCTTCTAATCCAACTGCGTGCTTATGGAATACCGGCACAATTGTGAGATTGGATTTCCTGTCAGAAAGGATGCAGCATGTTGTAATTGGCCAAAAGTCATCGAGTAGAACTGAGGTGATAGCTGGCGTTTCAACTGCACTGCCCATCCGTTCCTTTTAGTGTTGTTCAGTAAGAATTTCGGGTACCCAACGTGAGGAAAGTTTCCGAAATTTCAGTTTCTCAGTAACAAGTTAACGAATTAGTGATCGTGAAATTTGCGCAACATCCATATCAAGGACACTAAGTGTAAACCTA
The DNA here is from genome assembly GCA_026315105.1 of Locusta migratoria. Taxonomy (NCBI): domain Eukaryota; kingdom Metazoa; phylum Arthropoda; class Insecta; order Orthoptera; family Acrididae; genus Locusta; species Locusta migratoria. Next base: position 98,048,971 of record CM048745.1, read on the forward strand.
CGGTTGTGCTCAATCTTCGTTTCAACTGTGAGAACCAGTTCATCGGTAACCATAGACAGGCGTCCACTTCGTTCTTCATTGTGCGTTTGATCATGTTATTTATTGAATAGTCTGACCCATCTTCTATCCATTGAGTCAATCATAGCATTTTGTCTGTAAACCTCGCAGTTTCCCGATAAATTTCTTTTTGTTTAACTTTCTTTGCATTTAGAAAACGAATCACAGAACTGAGTTCACAAGCGGCTGTATTTTCAATTACGGCTGACATTTTAAAGAAGCACTACAAAGCAAACGTCGTCACCAGCTATCTCAAAATGGCGTGCCGCGGTGGAGTAGTCGAGCGATCTAAGGCGTCAGAGCGCGCGGTTGCTCGCCGTCGGAGGTTCGAGTCCTTCCTGGGGCATTGGTGTGTGTGTGTTGTCCTTAGATTAGTTTACCTTAGTTTAAGTAGTTTGTAAGCTACGGACTGATGACCACTCAGTTTGGTCCGATAGATTTACAAACTTTTTATTTATTATTATTACTTTTTTTTTCAATGGCGTACATGCCTTCTCCTTGTGTCAGAGTAACTTGAACTGCGATCTTAGCGCTGCTGCGAGTAGAAATAGAAACGGAACTTACTTTGTGGACGATCCTCGTAGTTCCTTTTAAAATGAAAGTTTACTTTCCACAGCCACAAACAACTAAATTAGTATTTTAACAATAAAAATACAAAATTTTTGTTTCGTTAATATCTATAAAACTGTAAACAGCATGACACGGCAATAGGTTCGGTTGCCGAAATATTGTCAGTTTGAAAAAGGGATCCGGCTGCACATCCGTGAACCTTTTTCATCTAGAATTACGCCGGGAGAAGAAAAAGCTGCAAGAGAAACGCTACACTGATTCTAGTTCCCATTGGGAACTAATCGGCCTTGAACTGAGAAGTAATCACACATTCTGTGGCGCAGCAAGATTTGGGGATGTTCAGTACTAGTTATAGCATTAGTTACCGGGTGAAAATACTTTAGAAATTATTAACTCCTCATAAAAATTCAAAGGTAATGGGCGAATTTTAGGGTGGAACAAAAGACAGATACTGCGTTACTGCTCTATTGCGGGAGACCACAAAATGAATGTTTTTCTTTTGTGAGTGATAACAGATTAAGTGACTTACAGTGTTCATTGTACTCATTTGAATAAATAGCTGAGAACTTCATTTTGGTTCTTCAGTATTTGACTGAAGTTTGTCATAAAACTCTTCTGTTTGAGTGAATTTGATTTCAAATATTGGTTTGAAAGCAATTTTGAATGCATTAATTTTAAAAAATAAAATTTCTTTTAAATATTGTACCTTTAAATACAGTACGAAAATAAATATAATTATTTCATTGGTACAGAAAATTCTCGTAGAAAACGCATATTACAGACCTTGAAATGGAGTCAAAGCATTAACGTATGAAGCACAGCGGAGACGACGTACCTGAAACAAAGAAAATTGGTTTATGCAGTTAGTGGACGAGATTTTGATGCGAATAAATTAATGTATTCAGTCTATTGTTCTAAAGCAATGTTTCCCACCGTTTTTGAGTACGCGGCCCCTTCCAACCGAAAATATTTTGGTGACTCCCCAACTCCTGCCCTAAACGTAACACAGTTATGTTCGTAATTTCAAAGGCAATGAATTTAATTTTCCTCTGTTGATTATATATATATATATATATATATATATATATATATATATATATATATATATATATATATATATATATATAACAGAGGAAAATTAATATATATATAATGTGAAAGTCTGTTCGGTGTACGTTTCTCACGTCTGAACCGCAAGACATAAAGAGCTAAAACTTTGTACAGTACTAATGTCTACCCGGGGAAGGCTTTAGGCACGGTTTTATGGCGATCGGATAGCTATTTATCTATATGTATTAATGTGAATGTCTGTTCCGTGTACCCTATCACATGCAAACGACAAGACGCAGAGATCTAAATATTTGTACAGTTACTAATTTATATCTGAAGAAGGTTTTAGGGACGGTTTAATAGCGATCTGATAGATATTTAGTAATTAGAAGAATATAACGCGAAATGCGGAACAATAATTACTCTTTGAAAATTATTTTTACTCTTTGGAAATGGTTTTATTGGTTACATTGTTGCTTGAGGGTTGATAATGATAAAATGGTGGAGTATATTGGGATGGAAAGTTATCAGTGTATGTAAATTCCTACGCGCGCGCGCGCGCGCGCGTGTGTGTGTGTGTGTTAATATTTCGTTCTGTAGCGAAAACCACAGAACGCAAAGGAATGGTTTGTAATTGTTGTCCGAAGTCTCCCGTTGTACACCATAGCAGTTCCATGCTATAAGGGGGTGTAAGATATGGTGGTTGAAAGTGGTTGAAAGTTATAATAAAATTCGGACTGAAGGCCAGCGATGACGTTTGCGTCTCTATAGCAAGGAGGTTACGTACAGCGAAACGTGATGCCACAGACCATATATTTGGTCTATGCGTGCTACAATGTCTTCAGCTCTTTCTCTGTAAGGATAAGCTTACGAATAAGGAAATATAAGAATAAATAAATAAAGCAGTAAAAAAAGAAATTTCTTTTAATTCACCTCTTTAAAAAAAAATCTATTTGACGCTTCGCGCATTACAGCAAGTGATCGATATGTGATAGTATTACAATCGTTATTGTTGAATATCGTGATTGGATTCTTCGAAACGATTGCATTTTTACGTGTGATTTCTTACTTCTTATATATTCTCTGATAACTGTAACATGTTTTTAGAAAAAAGGAGATGGACAGAGAGAGAGTAGATACGAAAAGTACTAACTCAAGGTTCGAATAAATAAATAAATACCCGGGCAACCCCGGGTTTTCAGCTAGTTACTTTATAAACACCAGATTTTGAATATTTATTATCATAGAGTGTGGATAGGAAATGTACTAACTCAAGGTTCGAATAAATAAATAAATAAATAAATACCCGGGAAACGCCGGGTTTTCAGCTAGTTACTTTATAAACACCAGATTTTGAATGTTTATTATCATAGAGAGTGGATAGGAAAAGTACTAACTCAAGGTTCGAATAAATAAATAAATACCCGGGCAACGCCGGGTTTTCAGCTAGTTACTTTATAAACACCAGATTTTGAATATTTATTATCATATGTCTTTACTGTGCGGATCCGTAGCACAGTGGTAGAGTGCCAGACTACAGATCCAAAGGTCGCGGGTTCGTTCCCTGCCAGGTCCTAGGACTTTTATCTGTCACTTTCCACTTCTTTCACCTCTGGCAGTGTTGCTAATGTGAAAAATACCGAGTAGCACCGTGGTTCGGAACCCACGTTAAACTGTAGGTCCCCCTATAACTGGCTGGGTAAGTCAGTTCCAAGGTCGGAGGAAGGCAACGGCATACCACCTCCAAACAGGACCATGCCTAGTAAAGCACTGTGGTGTTCAAACCAATCTTCGGATTGTTGACTGCTTTACCTTTTATTTCTTTACTGTATGTTTCAGCCTATGAAAGTCTTATAGAACTTCCTTGTATTATTTTTGATGAAAACCTACTGGATTGCGGAGAGTCTATTGTTGTCATATCCCCGCTTTTCTTTTATAATTATTTTGAAGTCTGTTTTTTTCGGTTTTGAGAAAGTTCTCCCGGTTTTCTTCAGTTTTGTGGCAGAGGAGATATACACAAGCCTCGCTGATTGCACGTCGAGAGTTCCAGCGGTCGATCCGGCAGCCGTTTAGTGGTGGACGTTAACTTGTGCAAGCAGAGAAATGTCACAGCGCCAGGCGCTTGAATACTCCAGGTATGTTAATGTGTGCCGACTCCCACGGGACGGCGGCCGAGCCTCTTATACAACCAGAGGGGAAGGAGGGAGGGGGGTTGTCCACATGACTCACGCCAAGTAATAATATACGAAGGGACACTGCCAGCCGGCATTAGCAGCCCGGACAGGCTTGTCCAATTACATAAAATACGGCCGCGCAAACCACTGCCCGTGTCGGCGAGGGCTGCTTTTTTTTATCCGGTTCGTTTGTGAAACTGTACTGTTAGTACAGCGCGCAGCGAATGAAATATTGGAAGTAAAGTGGACAGCACGAAGTCAAGTCATGTCCACACAGCAGTCAGTACGTTTCTCTGGTAAACTTCAGCTATTAAACTGAGGAGATTTACATGTCGATGGCGCATAGGTGTACCAACTGCTAGGGAAGAGTCTATTGCCGCAACATGTGGCCTTTTATTTCGAAAAGTTTTGATAACAGTGTACTTTTGCAGTATTTGTAATATTTCCCCCAGAAAAAGATTAAAAATGAGTGTTTCCGAATTACGCCCGCGTAAGACAGTGCTCTGCATTTGAGGCAACGAGAAATAAACCATTTCTTATGGGGAAGAATTCAGCCGTAAACTCGCATTTGTTAGTTCCTGATCTTTTCATATTCACGGAATGTATGACATTAACTGCGAATGGGTATAGCTGAAAATGTGTACCCAGCCGGAATTCGAACCCGAGTCTCCTGCTTCTTAGGCAGTTGCCCTAGCTCGTACACCACTGGGGACACAGCGAACCCCACAACCGTACGGACTACTCGAGTACGCCTCTCGTGAGATAAAACTGTTTCCCACGAGAGTAAGAAAGGAAGGTATATTGTATAAGTTTTGTAGACGTTCATATTCTCGGAATGTATGCATTAATTGCGAATGGACAAAGATCAAAATGCGTATCCAGCCGGGACTCGAAACTGAGTCTTCTGCTTTCTAAGCAGGTACACTAAGCCCTACTAAGCCCTGCCTTTGTGTTTATAAACGATTTAGGAGACAATCTGAATAGCTCCCTTACATTGTTCGGGGATGATGTTGTCGTTTATCGGTTAGTGAAGTCAACAGAGGATCAAAAGCAACTGCAAAGTGATTCAGACAAAATTTCTACATGGTGCGAAAATTGGAAATTGACACTAAATAAAGAAAAGTGTTAAGTAATACACATGACTACTAAAAGAAATCCGCTGAACTTCAATTACGCGATAAAACAGTCAAACCTTAAATTCTACCAAATACCTAGGAGCTACAATTACGAACAATTTAGACTGGAGAGAACACACAGAAAATATTGTGGGGAAGGCGAACCAAAGGTTACGTTTCATTGGCAGAACGCTTCGAAGATGCACCAGCTCCACCAAAGAGACTGCCTACATCACACTTGTGCGTCCTCTTCTGCAGTACTGTTGCCCCTTGTGGGACCCTCACCACGTGCGACTGACGGAAGACATTTAGAACAGAGAAGGGCAGCTCGTTTGTTTTATCACGTTACGGGTGGAGGGGGGAAGCGTCACGGAAATGTTGCACGAATTGAGGTGGCAATCATTAAACGAAAGACGTTATTCATTGCGGCGTGATCTGTTTGCGAAGTTTCAATCACCGATTTTTACTTCTGAATGTGAAAATATTTTGCTAGCACCCACCTACTTAGGGACACATGACCATCCCAATAAAATAAGAGAACTCAGATCGAAAACGGAACGATTTAGGTGTTCTTTCTTCCCGCGCGCTATTGGAGAATGGAACGGGAGAGAAAAGTTATGAAAGTGGTTAATGAACCCTCTGCCATGCACTTAAATGTGATTTGCAGAGTATCTATGTAGATGTTGATGTAGAAGGTACGTAAGGGGACAATGCCGCCGAGTTCTGTTTGTAAAACCGGATTGGTATCCCAGCTGGGCCTTGTGCTATTTGTTTTCAACTTTCTTAGCTGCTTCTCTTCTCCAGCTTTGCCATGTCCTTCATTTGAGAGTTAGTGCGACCATCAAATGAAGGCATGTTTGCATCGTCCTCCTGCGTGAATGATTTCTTAAATGTTAGATATAATACATCGGCCTTCATTTTGCTGTCTTCTATCACCAACCCAGACTGATCGAGTCACTGCATAGAGGCCATTGATCCCCTTTAATACGCATAACGATTTTATATAGGTCCAGAATTCTTTCGGGTTCTCGGCAAGATCTTTTGTTCAGGTATGACGGTGCTAGTTACTGTATGTTTCACGCATTGTTGTAAAATATGGGACCATTCACCGAACTTTTCAGACGCAGCTTACAAAAAGGTACCGCCAAACTTCCAGGAAACATTCCTCACACACAAAGAAAGAAAATATGTTATGTGGACATGTGTCCAGGATCGCTTAAATTCCATGTTAGAGCTCATTTTATTACTTCGCTTCAAATCACATTAATCATGGAATGGAAACACACAGCAACAGAACGTACCAGCGTGACTTCAAACACTTTGTTACAGGAAATGTTCAAAATGTCCTCCGTTATCGAGGATACATGCATCCACCCTCCGTCGCGTGGAATGGCGTATTGTATCACAGCCGTCCACAATACGAGCAAGAAGAGTCTCTACATTTGGTACCGGGGTTGCGTAGGTAAGAGCTTTCAAATGTGCCCATAAATGAAAGTCAAGAGGTTGAGGTCAGGAGACCATGGAATTGGTCCGCCTCTACCAGTCCATCGCTCACCGAATCTGTTGTTGAGAAGCGTACGAACACGTCGACTGAAATGTGCAGGAGCTCCATCGTGCATAACCACATGTTGTGTCGTACTTGTAAATGCACATGTTAAATAGCAGCAGAGGTAGAGTATCCCTTATGAACTCATGATAACATGCTCCACTGAGCGTAGGTGGAAGAACATGAGGCCCAATCAAGACATCACCAACAATTCCTGCCCAAACGTTCACAGAAAATCTCTGTTGATGACGTGACTGCACAATTGCGTGCGGATTCTCGTCAGCCCACACATGTTGATTGTGACAATTTACAATTTGATCACGTTGGAATGAAGCCTCATCCGTAAATACTAAAATGAGGTCTAACGTGGAAATTAAGCGTTTCCGGACACATGTCGATATAACATTTTCTTTCTTTGTGTGTAAGGAATGTTTCCTGAAAGTTTGGCCGTACCTTTTTGTAACACCCTGTATATAGGGGAGGGAGGAGACAGTGAGGGTAGACAGGAGGAGGTAATGTCAGAGATAGGGGGATGTGTGCATCGATAGAAGGGGAAGCAGGATGAAGAGAATGAGAAGAAAAGGGAGAGTAGAACTTGGCGTAGAAGGAGTGTTTCGCGGACGACAAGGTTGAGACAGCGGCAGATAGGCGAAGGGGTCATTCCACGTCTATTCAAAGCACCTCTCAACCTGACCCTCTCAGATTTCTTTCAAATTTGGTGCATTCAATGACGTAGAGAAGACACGGAAAAATGCCAATTTTCAGGGCTGTATTACAACTGCGAAGAAAGTTAGAGGTCTGGAAAGTTTGAAATTTGTGCGAAATTTACATGCGTCCGTCTCAACATAAAAGAATGTATTTTGGTTCTCATTAATATACAGCAATGAAAATGGTAGCATGTTAAAGCTACTGAATAGACCTTTACATTGATATGCCACATGGCAGGTCAGGTTTCTGAATATTTTTATTCTAAAGGTCATTGTCCTTTAATTTTGACCTTGAATATGCATGTTTCTTAGGTTCATGTTCCTATTCTCCAAGTGTGACAATACTAACATTATCTGTATGATCTAGTTAGTAAGAACTGCATTGACGAAATTACATACAAGCGTTGGTTAACTACAGACAAGGTAATTATAGAGGCTATAACAAAGTCAACAGATGATTTCATCCAGGTGTTTACATCGAGGTTACAACAGCTCCTGGCACACTCAGCAGTAACATTTCTGTAAAATCTCAGAATAAATGAGTATTTTATTCTTTGTGACTTTACAGAAAATTACTCCTTCACCATTCAGAACCAGGTACAGGGATTCCAATGGAATAATTCACGGGCTACAATTCACTCATTCGTAGCTTACTATAGAGACTCAAGCACTAACGAAATACGACATGTATCATACGTGGAAATATCTGACTGCCTTCAGCATGATACAGTGTGCGTTTATCCTTTTCACAAAAATTTCATAAATTTCATAAATTTCTTAAAATGTCAGTTTTCAAATCCAAAGCCCATTTAATTACTTTTCAGGTGGATGTTCTGCCCAATACAAAAACAGAAAGTACTTTCTGAATCTGTCCTATCAGGAAGATTTTAATGTTGCAGCATAATGGCATTTTTATGCTACAGCGCATGGTATAGAACCTTGTGATGAAGTTGCAGGGACTGTAAAGAGATTAGCAAGACTTGCTAGCCTCAAGCGACCTAATGAATATCATATTCCGACAACAAGACAGTTGTTTAAGTGGTGCAAAGAAAATATTCCTTCATGTATCTTCCATTATACATCGGTTTCCCATCATAATGAAGATTCGGAAAAGCTGACACAACTTTTCCAAAATACAAGGACAGTTGCAGGTACCCATAAGCTTCATTGTGTAATACCTGTCAACGAAAGTTTATTAAGGGTGAAGACATATTCTGCTTCTTCACTGAGTAGACAAGAGTCAGCGATTGCTATGGCGAATGAAATGCTGTCAACAGATATACTTGGATTTGTTGCCTGTATGTATGACAATCATTGGTGGGTTCCATATGTCTTTACAAACTTATGAAGAAACAGCTGAAGTAAAGGTCAACTTCTTCCCTCCACATGGACCGTCACCGACATTTATGTTTCCTGTCAAACAAGACACTTGTGTCATCAGAAAATGTGACATTATCACAAGAGTCGATCCAGTGATACCAAGTACAAGGACATACAATCTCCCTGCATCAGATCTGGCGATCATTAACAATTTAGTTGGAGTATTGTGAGGAGAGATCTAATCCCTTTTCCTTAAAATTGAAATGAAAATGGTTCATAACACCATTATAATAATGCAAACCATATTTTTGTAGAATATTACTTATGAATTGTATGTTATCATAATTTGTGTTTAATATGAGTTACCTTCTTCATTTCGGTAGTATATTAATGCTGACAAAATATTTTTTGTGAGTGATCCTTTTGTGTACCATCTTGATATTTACCATATTTGTAGTAACATAATGGAACAATAAAATATTTTTCCTGAAAATTTGAAGATGAGGTGTTTTGAGACACTCAAGGTCAAAAGTCAAGGTCAATGAACTTTAGAATAAAAAATTCAGGAACCTGACGTGCCATGTGGCATATCAGTGTAAAGGTCTATTCAATAGCTTTCCAATGCTACTATTTTCATTGCTGTAACTTGATTAAAACCAGAATTACAGTCTTGTTGTGTTGAGACAGACTCATGTAAATATCGCACAAATTCCAAACTTTCCAGACCTGTAACTTTCTTCGCAGTTGTAATACAGCCCTGCAAATTAGTATTTTTCCATCTCTTGTCTGGGTCATTGAATGCTCCAAATTTGAAAGAAACCTGAAATGGTCAGGTTGAAAATGTTAATTTTCTGCGTTGAATTGACATGTAATGACCCGAAGAGAAAAGAAGTTAGTGCACGTATCCTCTCTCCTCTCTCTCTCTCTCTCTCTCTCTCTCTGTTCAACTGAATACTGGAATAAATAAATACTCGAGCAGCGTTGCTTTTTAATTTAAATAGTTCAGAGAGAAGCGTAAGAGGGCAAAGAGGAAGATAATAGATATGCATAGAGATGGGGGAAATTATGGGCAGAGATTAATGGAAGGAGCGCAGATTGTATATCCAATTCTCATGCATATTTATCAATTTTAAAGCATTGCCGGGTAGTAAATGATAATAACCTTTGCCTTTTAATGTATTCAACAGCGAACGAGCATATTCGTAGACGATTGTCTGAAACTAAACAGCGTGGAACAATGTTAATATTCATTTGCTGCCACCTAGTTGTGCAGACTGTTGGTAGGAGTTATCAGAAAGTCTTCTGTCGTTAATTGAGTAGTGCAAACTGCCCACCGACGAATCGCTTGCGACAAACACACACAGAGCATACCTTGCCTTTACTATCGATACTGCCTAACAACTGCATCACCACTTTGTTTTAGACTTTTGTACAGGGTAAGGCATTTAAAAATGTTTTTCGCAGCATATAGAAAAGTATAAGTCGGATTAAAAAAAGTTGCAATAAACGTTGTTCACTTTGAGGGAAATCCATTAACAGAAATCTCTGTCGTGGTCGAGTACCCGAACGCTCTGAGGTGCCTCGCTGCGGAACGTGTGTGTGTGTGAGTGTTATTATCTTTAGGTTACTTTAATTATTTTGTAATCCTAGGGACTGACAACGTAAGAATTAAGTCCCTTAGATTTACAAACATTTGAAAATTTCCCTGCACCAACACCGGTGGCTGAAACGGGGTCTCTGAAATCTTAAATTGGAACCCTATTTTTATTGCTGATTTGTATTAAACGTAACTTTTGTATGAAACGCATTTTATCGTTTCATTATATATGGCGCTGTAGTGGGCAAAAATGAAAATGAGTTGAAAATAGTTGAAAAGCTGTAATATCTCAAATACACATAAAAATTAAGGAAATGAAGTACAGATTTTGATATTTTTGATAATGCTAAAATGTGACACCTCCCACAAGCGAATGAAGCAAATACCTTGATCACGCTCTATGATCAGACAGTTTAATGATTTGGATGTGCGAATTATAGCTGGTAACCCTAGGTAATGAAAAGTGTGAAGTAATCCGTATGAGCCCTAAACGAAATCCATTAAACGTCAGTTATACGATAAATCAATCAAATTTAAAGGCTGTGAATTCAACTAAATAAGCAGGAACTGCAGTTATGAACAATCGTAATTGGGAAGAACGCAAATTTTAACTGTTCAACTGTTTGTATAGTTTATGGAACTTAACTACGGGGTCATCAGTCCCTAAACTTACAAACTACTTATGAACTACTTACGAACTAGGACGGCACAAATATCCATGCCCGAGGGGGCATTCGAACCCCCGACCGTAGTGGCCGTGCAGACCGTGACTGGAGCGCCTCAGTCCCCTCGGCCACCGCGGCCGGCAAAACGCAAATTTAATATCGTAGAGAAGACGAACTGTAGTCTGTCTCGTTGGCATATCACCTACAGGATGCAGTAGTTCTGCTAAAGAAACTGCCTATACTTCACTTGTGCGTCCTATTTTGGAATATTTCTGCACATTGTGGGACCCCACTCAGTGGGAAATAGGATATAGAGAAAATTCAGAAAGGGCATCTAGTTTTGTATTATTCGGATACAGGGGGAAGAGTGTCACGGAAATGATACACGAGTTGGGGTGCAAATTATTAAAAGAATCTCGTTATTCGTTGCGGTGACGTCCATTTGCAAAATTTCTTTTGCTCCGAACTCGAACATAGAACCCACGTACGTTGGGAGACATGATCATCCTAATAAAATAGAAAGGAACAGTAGAGAAATGTCGTAAAAGCTTTAGATAAACTCTCTGTCATGCGGTTACGTGTGATTTTCAGAGTGTTCTACATCTACTTGGGATACTCTGCAAATCACATTTAAATCCTGGAAGAGGGTTCCTCGAACCACCATTATACTATTTATCTCCCATTCCATTCTAGAATAGCGCGCGGGAAGAAAGAATACCTGAATCTCTCCGTTCGAGCTCTGATTTCTCGTATTTTATTCTGATGATCATTTCTGCCTATGTAAGTGGGAGTCAACAATATATTTTCGCATTCGGAGGAGAATGTTGGCGATTTGAGTTTCGTAAGTAGCCCACGCTCAGCAATAAGCGCCGATGTTGTAATGATTCCCATCCCAGATCCTGTGTCATTTCCGTAACGATGTCTCAACTGTATCGTGACAGTACGAAACGAGCTGCCCTTCTTTGGACTCTTTCGATGTCCTCCGTCAAACTTACCTGATAAGGATCCCACGCTGGGCAGCAATACTCCAAAAATGGACGGACAAGCGTAGTGTATGCAGTTTCTTTTGTAATTCTGTTGCATGTTCTAAGGGTTCTGCCAATAGAACGCAGTCTCTGGTTTGCCTTTCCCACGACATTATCTACGCGTTCTTTCCAATTTTGGTCTGAAGTAATAGTAATTCCGTGGTATTTTGTGAAGTTTACGGCCTTCACTATTGATTGATTTATCTTGTAAACAAAGTTTAACGGATTTCTTTTCGTACTCATGTGGAAGACTTCACACTTCTCATTATTTAGAGTCAATTTCCAATTTTTACACCATGGTGATATTTTATTCAGATCGTTCTGAAGTTGGATTTGATCTTCAGATGATTTTACTAGACGGTAAATGACGGCGTCATCTGCAAACAACCTAAGAGAGCTACTTAGATTTTCCGCTAAATCGTTTATGTAAATAAGGAACAGCAAAGGACCATTAACACCACCCTGTGAAACGCCAGATATCACTTCTGTTTTAGTCGATGCGTTACCATCGATTACTACGAACTGTGTTCTCTCTGACAGGAAATTCCCTATCCAATCGCAAATTTGCGGCGATACACCATAACCACGCAATTTGATTAAAAGCCGTTTGTGATGTAGGGTGTCAAAAGCGTTCTGGAAATCAAGAAATACGGAATCGATTTGTGAGCCCTTGTCGATAGCACCCATCACTTCGTGTGAATAAAGAGCTAGTTGTGTTTGGGATGAACGATATTTTTTTAAATCAGTGTTGACCTTGCGGCAATAGATCATTCTGTTCTAGATAATTCATAATATTTGAATGCAGGATATGTTCAAAAACCCTGCTGGAAATTGACGGCAATGAAATAGGCCTGTAGTTTAGTGGGTTACTGCCTTTCTTGAATATAGGTGTGACCTGTGCAACTTTCCAATCTTTTGGTACAGATCCTTCTATGAGAGAGCGGTTGTACATGGCTGTTAAGTAAGGACCTATCGCTTCTGCCTAATCAGATAGAAATCTAATGGGTATACAATCCGGACCAGAAGACTTGTTCTTGTTAAGTGATTTTAGTTGGTACACTATTCCGATGATATCTACTTCTACGTTACTCATTACGGCCTCTGTTCGTAATTCGAAATCTGGAATATTGGTTTCGTCTTTTTTGGTGAATGAGTTTCTGAAAGCTATGTTTAGTAACTCTGCTTTAGTAGCGCTGTCATCGGCAGAATCGCCATTACTATGACGTAGTGAGGGTATTGTCTGTGTTTTGTGCCTAGTATATTTAATTTTCTTTGGGTTTTCAGTCAAATTTCGAGAAAAAGTATTTTAGGCATCTTGCATTGAAATCCTCGCTAATTCTTGAGCTTTTGTGTAGGATCGCCAATTCTGGGGATTTTGTGTTCGTTTCAATTTAGTATGCCTTTTCCTTTGCCTTTGCATCAGTGTTCTGGCCTGTTTTGTGTACCAAGGGGGATCGCCTCCTTCTTTTATTAATTTATTTGGTATAAAACTGTCAATTGCTGTCGATACCACTTCTATGAATTTGAGCCACATCTGGTCTACGCTACGTTTAGTGTTAGAAACGAGTGGAATCTGTCTTTCAAGAAAGTATATATTTTATTTATATCTGCTTTGCTGAACAAATATAGTTTATTTTTGGTAACTTTGGGACTTTCGATATTCAATCTCGCTACGATAGCTCTGTGTTCACTAATACCTGTATCCGTTTTGATGCTCGTTATGAGCTCAGTATTATTTGTTGCTAAGAGATCAAGTGTGTTTTCATGTCCATTTACAATTCTAGTTGTCTCATGAACTAATTTTTTAAGTGTTTATGTAGATGTACTAGTAGTAGTATTAGTAGTACTATGATTTATTGGTCCTAGGTATGATATCGGACCAGACACGCTTGTTTGTCTATGCTATGTTTGACATCCCAGGTATACTTTATACAGCAACAATGTAATCAGTTACGTCAGCCACCCATTCCAGCAGATCTCTCACTGACAGCGCTAATCGACAACTGTGATCTTGTGCAGTAAGCACCGCTCGGTACGTGGTGGGAGGCGTTCCTTCGGGTGTCAGGGAGTGCCTCCGGTACCTCCTCAGAGAGTAATTGCAGTAGCTCCTGTCTAAGGAGGCTCGAAACGGGCGTAATTCTCACGAGACAGTTATTGCTCGTCTAGGGAGGAAACAGCGAGGTTTAATGCCGAGTCGACTTCCAGGTCGTTAGAAACGCAGTAAAAACTTTAATTGGACAACAAAACTTAGGGAAACTAAAACGGAAATGGCAGGGCACTGATTTTTTTCACATGCTGTAGAATTCGCCTGACTTCATTTCTTTGTAGGACTAATTGAATTTTTTTCGGGTCTCGCTAGGTCTATTTAGTTCTCTTCCATATAAATTTTATTCCCTGTCATGTCTACGAGTTATATTCTCCACTTACAGCTTTACCAAACACCTTCTTTACTTGCAGTTGATGAATTTGCCCGGAAAGAAAATTTTCTTTTCATGGAACTCCAATTTAGTAAGGACTACCCCTGATTACAGTTTCGAAATATTATGTTTGTAGCTTAAGGAACAAAATTTCTTAGATGCACGATAGTACATTCAAATCAACTAAGGAAGTTGTACTTATAAAATCAAACAATGAGATAAATTCACCATCTTCTGTATTAAATATAGCTACATACCTGTGAAATGACACAATATATTGAATCAGATGTTATTAAAGTTTAAACTGCATCTGGAAAGCAGATAGGGTTAAAAAATCGCCGTTATAGAGTCTAAATCATCGCAGACAGAGGTGATTCCATTATGTTTCGAATGAGATGATATTTGATAATTTGACATGACAGTATATCCAATGTAACGTTGGGCTAAACGTTAGTTATTAAACTTAGAGACGAGAATTTCATGCATCATAAATCCATTATCGAACTACAAAACATGTACGATCAGAAGAAATAGTCATTAAAATATGCATCATCGTCTTTACTCTGAATTTACTTTTTTGAATTGCATGTCTTCGCAGTTAACAACTGGCATCATTTCGGAATTCTTTTCCGTTAAGTTCCTTCGTTTATCTGTCAAAATATTTTTGTGGACAGAAATGGATTTCTCTACATCACAAGACGTAAAAGGAGCAAATTTTAGTGAACATATTGTATATGAGACAGTGTCAGGTCAGTAATTTCACTCTCGGTTCCACCACAAAATACTTTCCTTACAGAACATAAAAATTCAAAGTCTGGAATTTCTTTTAACAGCAGTGTCCTGTTTATTCTTTGCAGCTACTGCCACGTTTCATTGGCGTTGACTGACATGTTCCTGGAATTTCTCAATAATTGAAATTCAGTCTCTCTGTGTTAGAGACGTGGCCTCTAATTTTGTAATTGTGGAGAGCAAAGTCGAGGAATTTATTTTGGCGTAAATTAAATCCTGCTGCATATTATTTCATTTAAATACTGTTTTTCAGTCTCTGATGCAAACGGCATCATATGACTGGAAAAATTTACTACTTAAAATGAAGGAGATATTTATTTCAGAATAAGACATTGCAATATTAATCATTTTACAGTTATGTACGTATCAGTTTTATTTCATACCGATTTAATGGTATCGAAATTGTCAGCATAAAACATTGCAGCTTCTAAACAAGTTCCCCTTCTACTAAAGATGGTCTGATGCGGTGACGAGAACTCAGCTATACGCTCTCTGTACGCAACTACACGTGCAGGGACTTTTAAAATTACCTTAATAAAACAAAGCATCATTTTACAACGACTTATGTATTTTTATAGGTTTGAGAAAATTGAAATTGATACATCCATAAATTTTACACATACCTTTTCAGTTGAGGATATCAAATTAGTGACACTGCCATAATTACATCTTATCATTGTGCATAGTTTAAGAACAATAACTCTTACTACTCAATGTAAATAAGAAGTGTAATACAAGCATTGGAGCCGCGCGGGAGTAGCCGAGCGATATGGAGCGCCGTGTTGCGGATCGCGCGGCCTCCCGCGTCCAGGGATTCGAATCCTCCCTCGGGCATGGATGTTTGTGCTGTCTTTGGTATAAGGTAGTTCATAAGAAGTTTGTAAGTTTCGGGACTGATGACCCCGCAGTTAAATCCCATAAGCTTAACAAACACTTGAACACTTTAACAAGCACTAAAACTACTTAAAATGCAGTATAAACGTCTAAAATATACTTTGATTTCGAATGAACTCTGAAATATACATTTACCTCTCATATGGCTAACGACATGCGAACATGCATGCAATATACATCTGCATGAAATTTTCGACTTTATTTATAGCATTATGACGCGGTGCAACAAACAGAAAACTTATGTCAACTGACTAGTCGCGGAAGGCCACGCAATTACATAAGATGGAGTTGATTTGATAGATATTAAATTTGAAAACATTATTTTTCAAGGCCATGAATACACGTTATTTACTTTATTTCAGTAGTTTTTAGTTTCGAATTCTTGGTTTAACAAAGACACTGAATGAAACGCCGAGGAGGTTTGAAACTGGACTCCAGTCTGGAGGACATCTATTCAAATACATCTTGGGCCATCTATATCTACGTTTCCTAAATCACTCCAAGCAAATACCGGCATGTTTCCGTTTGTATGGATGATTTCCTCCGCCATCCTTAGGAAAACATTCCAAGCTTGTGCAACATCTCCTGCCTTCAACACAGACATCGAAAAGCGGGTGTTTAAACCAGTGACTCCTCAATATCTTTCACACCAGGGAAAACTTTCCTGTCTTAGTTGTGAACAGGGATCACAATATAAAAGAAAAATAATCCATGACAGTCTAAAAATGAACAGTAATTCAAAAACAAATTCGTTAAACCTAAAAGTAATGTAGGCAAACACACACACACACACACACACACACACACACACACACATATATATATATATATATATATATATATATATATATATATATATATATATATATATTTCTCACCAACGAGTCGTCAAGCGCATTTTCTCTGGTGTTTGAGCAGATATTTGTAATTTCGTTTTTGCAATGTGTAGTTGGCCTCAGGCCAAACAAATTCCGATTAGATATAAAGAGTCTATTTGTTTCCCATTGTAGTGGGACGGATTATTGTCTCCGCTACTTCCTCATGTCAGCTCAGTTTTTGCAGAATAATCGGTTAATATTTATGTTATTAAATGATTATAAAGGAAAATGTAAATGATTTTAATGTAAATATTTTTATGTTATATGATTCTTAAAAAAATTTTGTATGTTTCTTATATTTCATGTGCTGTGATGGCGATTCAACCTACGAGAGCAACATCTTCAAAGCTGATATCAAGGAATAAACATCTGGCCACTTCAACTAGCAGGTCGACGGCTACGAGGCAAGAAGATGCTGGTCTCTGCGGTTATCGTCGTGGACATTGACATTTATTTATTTATTTACACGAATTTGCCAACTAAGGACCGCGTTACAAATTTTATTTCATATTCAGTTTCTTCTTTCTCTTCTCTAGGGCTGCTGCTATTTTTGCCAGATGTTCAGCTGTCAGTTTCCTATTGGTCTTCTTTTTTGGGGCCTCCTGAAAAACCTCGAATTCAGTTACTACCTTTCTGTAACTGTCCCTATTCATCGCGTCCATTTCTGTGAGTCCAAGTTCCACGAGGTCTTTCTTTATTCCCTGCAACCAACAGTTGGGTGTTTTCCTCTGTTGAATTAAATTGAAGATTTTCTTCGTTAATCTGCTGTCATCCATTCTCACTAGATGACCTAAGAACACAAGCCTTTTCTTTCTCATTTCCGTTGTAAGTGGTTTAATTAATTGATAGACCTTCTCATTGCTCATCTTTACCCATGTTTCGCCATTTTTTTTTTTTTTTTTTTTTTTTTGTGCCTACCAAGAAGTTTCCTCAGAATTACCCTCTCATTCCTCTCGAGTTTATCTACTAATCCTTTGTTCTTGAGGGAGAGTGTTTCTGCTGCATATTGGACTTCTGTTCTTGTCACTGTCTTGTAGTGTAATAACTTCCCATTTCGAGATAAGCATTTTATGTTGTACAGCTTCATTGTTAAAATTTGCGCCCTCTTGAGTTTAACTACTCGAAGTTTGACAGCTTCTTTTTCTATGCCAGTATCCGTTATTGTTTCTCCCAAATAAAGTGTTTGACCCTTTCGATGCATCCAATAATTGTGTGCAATTTTTTGACTTCCTTAAATTTGTTTGCCATGAATTTAGTTTTTTTTGTGATATCTGTAAACCAAATTTAGCTGCGTTCATTGACGTTATTATAGAAAGTTTCATGAAAAATCAACATGGTTTAAATATCAGATTTGTTTTAACTGTTGTTGAGTCACGATCTGTACTCTGATGTACCGACAGAAAGACGTTCGAAGCAATTGATCGGAATTGCAGGTGTCCTCGACGTTCTAGGACTTCCCCAGTCGCGAGTCATAGGCTGGAATGTTCCGTGCTCCCTAAGACGCCGATTAATTGCTTCGAACGTCTTCCTGTTGGGACCCCTTCGTTCTGGAAATCTGTCTCGATACAAACGTACCGCGCCCCGTGCTAATCCATACATCAAATGGGCATCTGCCAACTCCGCATTTGTAAACATTGCACTGACTGCAAAACCACGTTCGTGATGTACACTAACCAATTGATGCTACGTACTGATGTGCTTGATGCTAGTACTGTAGAGCAATGACTCGCATGTCGCCACAAGCACTGAAGTCAACATTACCTTCCTTCAATTGGACCAACTGGCGGTGAATCGAGGAAGTACAGTACATACTAACGAAACAGTTGCGTATTTTGACAACTGTCTGCACGAATTATTTCAATTTACATTTAAAGAGAAATAGTAAAATGAGCTCTAACATGGAAAATGAGTGTTTCCGGACATAACAGATTCTCTTTCTTTGTGGGTGAGGAATGTTTCCTGAAAGTTTGGCCGTAACACCCTGTAGAGAGAGAGAGAGAGAGAGAGAGAGAGAGAGAGAGAGAGAGAGAGAGAGAGAGAGAGAGAGAGAGAGAGAGATGTACGTAACACTCAGCTGTCGGCAGCAGCTCTATAAGGCAACAGGTGTCTGGCGGACGTGTTAGATCGGTCGCTGCTGCTACAGTGGCAAGTTATCAGGCTTTAAGTGAGTTTGAACGTGGTGTTGCAGTCGGTGCACGAAAGATGGGGGACAGTATCTCTGACTTGTGGATTTTTCCCACGTGACCATTTCACGAGTACACCGTGAATATCGGGAATCCTGCAAAACATAAAATCTTCGACATGGCTGGGGACGAAAAGAGATCCAGGAAGAGCGAGACCAACGGCGACTGAACAGAGCACCGTGAGAAAAATGCAACCCTTCCGCAAACTGCTGTGGATTTTGTAAGGATGCATGATTTCCAACCACTATTTAACAGTTGTCTCCCGATCGACCAGTACGTGAGGATGTATGCAGAAATAGTCAAAGTTCTATAACAAGCAGAGTTATGTTCGTGAACGATATCTGGGGGTAAGTATCTAGTACGTAAATATTCCTTTACTATTTTAATTTTACGTGATATACGTAAGGGTTTCTGGGATGGAATTGCAGAATTTCGTACCTTAGTGAAAAGCAGCATTGCGAGAGAATTCCTGGGAACTGGGGTTCAAAGGCAAAGGCTGAGTACCGCCTTTGAGCGGATTGTGTTGATTTACCGCGTGTAAAACGATGATTGGTGGTGCCCGGCTAGCGTGCAGTCACTGACCGGTGGATAAGCGGCTTACAGAAGGTAGGAATGCCGCGAGCGGATGAGCTGTCAGTTTATGGGCTGTCAAGCCGTTCTACCCAGTTTGCGATATCCGCTGAACACTTGGTCCCTGGGGGATACAGTTGGCTTACTCACAAGCCTTGCGAAATTTCGACTTGCTATTGCAGGGAAGTTTGTTGCGGCCTTGTACGCGCGAGAACGCAAAGTCGTTCTGCGGAGCTCCCAAGACGGGAAAGGGTAGGAAACAGACAGCACTGGTGACTCGACGTTTTCGGCAGGAGCCATTTACAGAAAATAAATTCCGTTCAAGTACATTTCACATTTGAACATCACACTCACACACAGTGTTGTCGAATCTTAGAATTTCACTGCTGGATCATCAACAATTGTCACCATTCAATGAAACATCGACGATATAGGCTTTTGGAGACGAAGGATCACTCGTGCTCTCTTCCTGACTGCACTACACAGAGCTTTTACGCCTCGTCTCGGCCTGCAAACACCGACATAGGACCGTTGATGACTGCAAACATGTTCCCTTGTCTGTCGAGAGCTATTAGCTTCGTTCGAGTTGCGTTTGCAACGGTTGAAGCCACCCTTAGGCGTTCCAGTTTCGGTCGCCACCAGGCAAACCGGCACATGTGCAAAGTGCTTTGTTTGCAGCTCGATCCTATTACTCGAAGAATTGTGCAACTGGGTGGCTGTTTCTTAATGTGTATTTACAAAAACTTGCAAGAACTAGGATGTGATTAGTGTACATCTGAAAGGAACTACTATTGCGCAATAGATATTTGTCTAGCATACAGCAACAACAGCGATCTATCGCAATCTGACTTCAAACGTAAAGAAAAGTAAATAAAGACAAATTATTTGTGAATGATGTTCTGTACCTGATAGTGTTGGCCCTGTTCTCAAGTCACAGTAAAGAAATTGTAAAATGTTCTGTATCTGACAGTGTTGGCCCTGTTGTCACATGACAATAAGCAAATAAAGCAAATATTGAATCAAGGGATAATGACACCTCGCTTTGCAGCACTTCACATTCTTCACTTCAGATAGTTCATGAAACCGAATTTCTACAATGAACTGAACTACCGCCAGATTACAAATTCATACAATACTAAATCTGATCTCACCTTTCTTTCTCTCTTTTTTAAAATTAAAAATAATTAATGAAATTAATTAAATCCACTTTACAGAAAATATTAAGAATAATAGTTAATAAATTCACCACAGTTAACATAAACCACAGAAACGAAGAATGTGCGTATTATTGCGAAGTGTGCAATGAGGCCGATCGTAAATTGGGGAAGTAACCCTAACCACAGGAAAGGTGTCAGATCTAACAACATTAATATATTGAATAACTATTTTATTACTTCATCATTAAGCAGCACTTTCTCAAATCAGACGAGGTGGCACTAACTGAAGGAAAATTTAAAATAGAAATAAACGAATTCGCAAAGTATCTATTAAAGTAAAAAATATATATGTACCAAAAACTTATGTTACACTGATAGGCCGCCCCGAACCTCATCAGTCGCCAACTCCAATCTGTCCGTCTGCAACCCGACTCTCTCGTCTCTCCTACCAGGCGCAACTCTCTCCCACTGACTCACGCTCCCGACTGACTACCGAGAGGCAAACCCACTGCCTACTGGCCGCCAATCATAATTATACTCAACCGGAACAAAGATGACTGTATATGTTGTTGCCAACATATACAGCATCAACTTAAGATACGAGATTTCCATTCAGTAGCCCCTTACAAAGGAAGTCCGAAATTATGGTTATTCAAATTAAATGTTTAAATGTTTGTAAATCTAACGGACTTACGTTGTTTATCAATCTTAGTCTTACAAACTACGTACACTAACTTAAAGTAACTTATCCTAAGCACAACACAAACACCTATACCCGAGGGAGGACTCGAACCCCTGACATCGAACGGCAGCGCGCACCGCAGCTGGGTGCCTCAGTGCGCTCGGCTACTCTGCCGCGGCATTCCGGTTATCCTTTTAAACGGACGATACATAGCAGGCTTGTGAAATTTTAATACTTTATAGTATTAATCCTTGAGGGATTTTTCTGCAGATATCAGTCGTTTACATAAATCCAGTTATATCGAAAGTAGGATCTCACTTTGAAAATTAAAAGATCGGATCACATAATCCAATCACTGCACTCGTTACTATAAATGACATGCGCACATAAACATCTCTATTTTAGAAGGAATTCGGCATAGGTAACAAACTGCATGCATTATATTTAAATAAATGAAATTAAGATGAAAACGGATTGACAACCGCTGTTGCAAAATTCTTGGTATTCAAAAGTGCACTTTTAATACCCACTTGCGAAGAACCGGAAGTGTTAAATGTTTTGCTCAAAATAAAAATTACACTACTACTGACTGACGTACTACAAAAATCTTGCCTTGTGCAATGATCACATTTTGAAATCAACGATGTACCTCTGAAAAGCATACTGAGGTATGGTACTGACCACAGTTCCTTTCTAAATAGGAATACCTTTCATATTTAACAGCCTCTCTCGCCTTTAAGCGGTTATAATGTACTGCCTTCTTCATCACACACACACACACACACACACACACACACACACACACACACACATCACTACCACGGTTTTCCATATGGAATTTTCTGTGGTGTACCTTATAACCTCTAAAACACGACACAGCAAGGATAAAAATAAGCTGCATGCCACACATATATATTTGTACTTAACCATCCAGCAAAGTCTCAAAAGGCACAGTGCTAAAAAAAATTAAAAATTAAAAAATAAATAAATAAATAAAAGAAAAGAAAAGGAAAAAAAAATGTTGTTGTTGCAGGGTTTCATTACTCAAATCATTTAGTTCAAATTTTTATTGAGATGTGGTCAACAGCCGTGAGATATTTGAGGAAATGCATACTGTAAACCATCAGCTGTTTATTATTTTTCAAACTTCTACCGGTTTCGGTTATAAATCATCTTCACGAAAGAGAACTAGACAGACTAATTAAATAGTTGCATTATATGCCTCCCTATGTATATTGGCATACATGTCACACAATAAAAATAAATAAGACGTCACTAGGCATCAAGTCTTGATAAAAAACAGAAAAGCAATGCCAGGCTGTGTGATTCTGAACCAAAGTCTATTACAAGAGAACACAACTATTGAACACATCACTGATGTGGCAATCAGGGTGTGTGATGGTGAACCAAGGTCTATTACAAGAGAACCTAGGTTGTGTTAGGTCTCTTATAATAGACCTTGGTTCACCATCCCATAGCCTGGCATTGCTTTTACGTTTTTAATCAAGACTTGATGCCTAGAGACGTCTTATTTATTTTTATTGTGTGACATGCATGCCAGTATGCATAAGGAGGCATATAATGCAACTGTTTAATTAGTCTGTCTAGTTCTCTTCCATGAATATGGTTTATAACCAAAACCGGTAGAAGTTTGAAAAATAATAAACAGCTGATGGTTTACAGTATGCATTTCCTCAAATCATAAAGCTTTCATCAACGCTAGTGAGAGATCAAATGAGTCAACTAGCGCTACAGGCGCCGAAACCATGAAACGCGAATAATAGGCTTTCGAGTTGCCGTTTAAAGTTACAACTGGCGGAGGTAGTCAGAAACAGTGGCGACTGGTAAATTTTTCGCAACTCGTACGAACCTATTTCCAATTGTATCAAATGCATGAACGTGTACGGCTATGGGTACCATCTCATAAATGATTTTAGTTGCGGGCTATTCAAGCTGGTGGAGGCTCTGTTACGCTGTGGGACGTGTGCGGTTGGAGCCGTATGGGACACCCATCCTGGCTGATTGCCTGCATTCATTCATGTGCATTGTGCATTCCAGCAGATGGGGCAATTTCGGCAGGACGGTGAGAGAGCCCAAACGTGCAGCATTACTACAGAGTGGGCCCAGGAACACTCTTCTGATTTTAATCACCTCCGCTGGCCAGCAAACTCCCCAGATAAGAACATTATTGACACCCGGACCTTCAGATGACACAGTAAGCTCGGAAGCAAGCGTTGTATATCGATTATCAACCGAAACTCCGATATAATTCGTGCTATGTGCTGCCGTCAGGAGAACGTGCATAAACTACGAGGCGCGTCTAGAAACTAAGTTCCGTTTAAATTTATCTCCGCTGCAGCGCTGCGATTGCAGTTCCGCACATGTGCTGTAGACGATGTGTATCAAGGAGAAGAACATGCGCCATTTGGAGATCGCTGTCAGTTACGTACGCTTTGTTCTGCTTGTTAGAAATGTCGGCGTTTATTGAAAATCCCGCCGCCTGTGAAATCAGGTCGACGAGTGATTCGATGGTGAGAAGATGGGTCCGACAGTTCAATGGCGGGCGTAGTGATGTGCACGATGAAGAACGAAGTGGGCGTCCACCTTTGGTTACAGAAGAACTGATTCACGCGATTGATGACAAGATCCAGGAAAACCGTAAATTTACAATTAGTGCTCTCGCTATGGACTTCCCCCAAATTTCACTGTTTCCAACTGGTTGAAGACACAGACGGCAAAGTTCTATGAAAATGGTATACAAAATCTGGTGCCACGCTATGAAAAATGCCTGCAAAATTTCGGCAGTTATGTAGAAAAGTAGTTTAAGAATTGTAGAATTTTTTCCAATAAAAATTTCTTCTGCATCTGTGTACAATTTCATTTTATTACAAAACGGAACTTACTTTCTGGACGCGCCTCGTTTAATAGTAACACCTGACCTACAGAGTAGAGGAAAAGCAGACCTGTGATAGCATATCACTGTGGGTAAGTTGAGGGAGGGTTATTTTATTATACCTAAGGTCCTACTTTCAAGTACTGCGCAAGGTACTTTTTTTACTGCGGTACGTTGGAATTTGCTTTATGGGACAACGTATTCCTGAGATATAAAAGAACTGTTCGGATTTTATAGCAGTGTGTTATCCGCAGCTTGCTTTTGCTTCGTTTATTTGAAAGAAGCAAACCTGTAAAGTATCTTCGCTTAATTTTTCCATGGTAGGACGGCGATCTCCTTTCTTAAAAGTATTAAAATGCCAATATCGCAATTAATTAATTCATTTTTCTGAGAACCGGTTTCGATCCACTTAGGGCCGGTTTGTCAATGTCTCGTTAAGTTCCTGTTAAGATTTTAATATGTCGTTAGCGGAGAACTACGTTTGTCAATGTTTCGTTATGAGTTAACCAGACGTTAAAAGACCTCAAACTGGCCGTTAAGCTAACGAGTAGAATTCTGCTCGTTACAGGGCTATTTATCAGTTAAGTGAGAATCTGTATGAAAATAGAAAGATTCTAAAGCGCTAAAATACCGCAATATATTCACGTGGTAAGACCGAATTGTGTTGTTGTTATGGTCTTCAGTCCGGAGACTGGTTTGATGCAGCTCTCCACCCTACTCTATCCTGAGCAAGCCTTTTCATCTCCTCATAAGAACGGCAACCCACATCCACTTGAATCTGCTTACTATACGCGTCTCTTGGTCTCCCTCTGCGATTTTTACCCCACACACTTCCCTCCAATGCTAAATTTACGATTCCTCGATGTCTAAGAATGTGTCCTACCAAGCGATCCCTCCTTTTAGCCAGGGTATGCCAAAAATTCCTTTTCTCACCAATTCTGTTCAGTACTTCTTCATTGGTTATGCGATCTACCCACCTAATCTTCAGCATTCTTCTGTAGCACCACATTTCAAAAGCCTCTATTCTCTTCCTGTCCGCACTGCTTATCGTCCATGTTTCACTCCCGTACAAGGCAACACTCCACACAAATGCCTTCAGAAAAGACTTCCTTACACTTAAATTAATGTTCGATGTTAGCAAATTTCTCTTTTTCAAAAATGCTTTTCTTCCCATTGCCATTCTGCATTTTATATCCTCTGTACTGCGACCATCGCATGTTATTTTACTACCCAAGTAACAAAACTCATCTACCACCTTCATTGTTTCGTTACCTAATCTAATTCCTTCAGCATCGCCCGATTTTCTAAGACCGCATTCCATTATTTTTGTTTTGCTCTTGTTCGAATTATCGAACAAAATAACAGAAGCATTACATGTATGAAAATCTAGTATGGAAAGCAGCTTCATTGAAAAATTTGAGAATCGGTATGATGAAAATGGTTGAAATAAGAGATTTGGTTGACAATGAAGACGATGTCATTATTTTAGACGATCTAGAGGTCATTGCTCCTATAACGCGACCTAGTAGTATTTATGTTCGCTCAAATCATTTTGAATGCTGAGATGATGCAGAAGTTGTTACGCTATTTCGCCTTGGAAACGCTACATGAAAAACTCCACGACCATTTCAAGAGTTCAACAGATAGTTACGTATTTCGTAAGTCATAATAGAAAACAGAATACATTATTTATGCCTGCAAGCTAATTAATTCAGTATTTGTTAAATTGTACCACGCTTCTCGCCGGGCTGCAGTGGTTATATTGGCACCAATGGTAATGACGGCAACTCAGACGACCAATAAATGTTTCTTCCTGACAACTTCAATAAAAACGAAAATTATTTTTTTCTAAAGGACAAGGGCATACATAAGAATCTGTCAACCACAGAGCAGTTACAGCATTTTGCTGCGAGTGAAACGAGCAGCAATAACATTTACTCTGTAGCTCGTGAAAAATATTAAAACAATTCTACACTTCATTGTTTATCTGTTGCCAACATAAGCACTGGAGCCCGGCGAGAAGCGTCGTAAAATATTACCTAGTATTTACTTATGCTTGTTGCGTCTAGTGTGAGGCCTAAAATGTTATTTCTTCCTACGATCTACAGGAACAGTATACCTTTGGCTAAGTGCAAGGTTGCACTAAGATACTATGCACTTGGCATGTTATCGTACTAAGCCCTAAGCATTTTTACTGTCCTACATTTTCCTTGGAAAGCGATGAATTCATTTGCCACACGCGATCTTGTCGCTTTTTTCTTCTCTTTCCATGCCGTAGCGTCCGTTTTTTTACATTCCAATGCACCCTAATATTTCTCTATTTAGGACAGAACACACTCGCACTAACTTCTTATAAAATTCGAGCTTCTTTCACGTTTGTTTTCCATAACGCCAATTAAAAACTATTTGCGAACCTCTTCCCAGATAGTTAAATAAGGAAAACACCTGCTTATTCAGACGGAACTTTCATTTGTTTCTATTGCCAACCTAGTCGAAATATATCGTAACTTCTCGTTTTCTCCAGGTTAGCAAACGAGAGATGTATCTGGCAATGACAAACGCAATGCACTTAACGAGCACATTTAACTGGACGTTGAAGGCATTTTCTCGTTTAATAACGAGGAGATTAACGAGAGATGGACGAACCGGCCCTTAGGGTATCATCTGGCCACTAGCCGAGCGGTCTAAAGCGTCTCGCTGCGGAGCGCGCGGTTGCTCGTCGTGGAGGTTCGAGTCTTCCCTTGGGCATGGGTGTGTGTGTGTTTGTCCTTAGGTTAGTTTACGTAGGTTTAAGTATAATTACGTAGGCTTCCGCGGCCAGAGTCAGATGACATAAAAGTTTTCTGGGTGTTGTACCGCGTCATGATGTAAGGCTATCACTTGAATAACCGACGTTTCGGCCAACGTTTCTGGGTATACCCAATTGAAGGCCACTGCAACATTGGCCGAAACGTCGGTTATTTAAGTAATAGACTTACATCATGACGCGGTACAAGACCCAGAAAACTTTTATGTCATAGGTTTAAGTAGTTTGTAAGCTACGGACTGATGACCACGCAGTTTGGTCCGATAGATTTACAAACATTTAATCATTTTTGATTTGGCCACTAGTGTCCTAGGTTTTCGTTTCGTGAAGGCGTTTGACATTAAAATAGTAGGTCAAACATAAGACATTTAACTTTAACAAATGGTACGCCACTCTGGCGGCAATAGTATCTTTGCTGCAAGCCTGACACCGCTGGTTAGTTGTAAGAAGGCGCTCTGTCAACATGACACAATGGAGAAAGTGTTTTAAGTATTTTAACCATCTTATGTGTGATGCACCATTTGTCAAAGTTAAATGTTTCATGATTGACGTACCATTTTAATGGCATACGCCTTCACGAAACGAAAACATAGGACACTAGTGACCAGATGATGATACCCTAAGTAGATCGAAACCGATGGTCAGAAAAGTAAACTAATTAATTGAGATCTTGGTATTTTAATACTTCAAAGTATCGTCGAAGTTTCAGAAAATAAACAGAAGAAATAGGAACACACGAATAAAGAAACAACAATAGTAATAATGAATGGCTGCTAGATTGGCAGTAGTTTTTCATGTCAGGAACATGTGGTCCCACATAACACTCGGTGTGTATAGACGTAGATGTAGAACAATTTCCAACGTAATACAGAAAAAAAATCGCACTGTCGTGTTTTACGGCCCACTTTATATTTGTAGTTTTATAAGTTTTTGCAAACATTTCGGACGAATATAATAATCTAAATAATAAAAAATTAATTAGTGTGTCTGAAACCCGTTTAGGAAAAAAAATTAAGGTAGTGGCGGGTTTCGAACCACCGACCTTGGCGTCATAGTTCAACGCCAGATAAGTAGGTGAGTGAAACTTCCAGTCTTGAGCATTATCACGTAGCATAACCGCACCATTTACAGTTTGAACGAACGTCCCGTTCTTAACGACCATGAAGCAGGCGCTGTTCCGGGGACACGGGACGCGGTGTGGACGGTGTCCAGCAGCGCGGCTGGAGCGGCTGACAGAAATAGCACTGGCCCAACGCCAGGAGGTGTGGCGCCAGAGGCGGCCGAGCAGGAGCGTATTGTACGGCGGGAGGCGCGACACGGCACATCTGTGGCACTGATTGCTGGCGCCAGCACCACAACCGGACCAGTGGGCGTCCGACACGTTGGCGACTCTGCGAAGGGCGGCGTGTAGTCCGCGCGACGTGTCGGTTCTTTAAGACTTGTGGCTGCCAAAGCTGTGGGGAACACCAGCCAGTCTGTCAGACCGGTACTAGGAGGAGAAACTGGCGCTCGGTGACAGGCAAAACGCAGAACCAAATAGCGGCAGGGGAACAAAATCCTACCTCCTTAGAAACAACAACCAACACTAGAAATGTATGGCTACCATATCTTATGTAAGTAACGTCTCCAAACAACAGGGCCGGCCTCGGTGGCCGAGGTGACTAAGGCGCTCCAGTCACGGTTTGCACGGCCACTACGGTCGGGGGTTCGAATCCTTTTGTGTCCCATCCTCGTCGCCGCTTTTGTGTCTCGTTTCCGTCGTAGGTGTCGGTGGCCGAGTGGAAAGAGACCGACACAGGAATAAAGGTAGCACGCTTGTGCAGGTACGGAGGTGAGCAGCCAGTGGGACAGCAGAAACTAGAAACACTAGAGTAAATTAGAACGAGATGTATATTGCACAGAATTTATACAATACTTAACTTTTACATAGCTCAGTACTGCAGATTGCTGATACACAGTTGAGCTAGAGGCCTGCCTATTGCCTATACGATAGCCAAGTCTTCACTGGTGCCTATCTGATTCCGAAGTGTTAACTGGTTCGTACCTGAGTTCCAAGTGCACGATGTCGTTCAGTGGTGGCCACGAGCGGAGTTGCAGCAGAGGGCGCTCGTGGCTGTCGTCGTAAGAACGCCGCGCCGTGCGTGCATGGCGGCGCGCGGCGAAAGTAGGTGGCGCGCACTTTGTACTTGTGCGACACCACAAACCCCCATCGGGCATGGATATTTGTGCCGTCCTTAGTCTTAGCTAGTTCATATGTTCATATGTAGTTTGTAAGCATAGGGACTGATGACTCCGTAGTTAAGTCCTATAAGTGCTACAAACATTTGAACATTTGAACAAACAACAGGAAACGAATTTACAAGGAGACCCAAAAAGCGGCAGGGAAACCAAATCCTACCTCCTTAGAAACAACAACCAACACTATAAAATGTATGGCCACCATATCTTATGTAAGTAACGTTTCCAAACAACAGGAAACGCACACTCCGCTGCAGACTGAAAGTTTCATTCTGGAGACGTCCCTTAGGCTGTGGCTATGCCATGTCTCCACCATATCCTTTCTTCCAAGAGTGCTAGTCTTGCAAGTTTCGCAGGGGAACTTCTGTGAAGTTCGAAAAGTAGGAGGCGAGGTACTGGCGGAAGTAAAGTTGTGAGGCGGCACCGTGAGTCGTGTCGGGACAGCTCAGTCGGTAGAGCGCTTGCCTGCGAAAGGCAAGGGTCCCAGGTTCGAGTCCCGCTTCCGGCACACAATTTTAATCTGTCAGGAAGTTTCATATCAGCGCACACTCAGCTGCAGAGTGAAAGTTTCATTCTGGAAACAGGGAACGAATTTACATGGAGACCATATGGGTATCAGATTTTAGAATTTTTTGATATTTATGGTACTCAAATAACAATCAGCCAAAGCCATTCGACGCAATTTTCAAAATTTCTCGAGAAAATCGACTTGGAACTTTTACACGTAAGTGTAAGTATCAGTCATTAAACGAGTTTCAGCATCTGTCGGTGTAGCTAAAAAATGTTCAAATGTTTGTTAAGCTTATGGGACTTAACTACTGGGTCATCAGTCCCTAAACTTACAAACTACTTATCAACTACCTTATACTAAGGACGGCACAAATATCCATGCCCGGGTGTAGCTCAGATGAGCTGAACGCCCTGTGTAACAGAAAAAAAAAAAAAAAAAAATAGCTGAGCCAAGAACATATCGAACAACAACGAACAAACATGATCAGCGACCGTAACAAAGAGACCCATGGAAAAAAAAGAGACCGGTAGAGTCCTGGCCTAACCTACGGTAGGTGGTTCGAATCCTGTAGTGACTGATTTTTCTGTGTTCGAATAGTTACACTGTTTATAGATACATTGGTCATTTTTTACGAAAAGTGCAAGTAGTTTTGTTTATTTGTTATTTTCTATATTTTATGGAAGGTGTTTAATAATGATGGTTTCAATCGAAAATACGTAAGTTACATTTTGTTACAGTGTTGGCTGTACTGTTAGTTGACGACGGCAGTCTATGATGGTTCAGTTTGGGAAGAGCTACGACACTATTTTTGGAAAGTCATGTCCATAGTTACTAATGGTTTTCCAAACAGCTAAGCTACTTAGCCATCGTTTAACGTGACGACAAGATTTTCAGCTCGTCTGCATAAACGTAAACAAAACCTGATACAACACATGCAATTAGAGATCTCAAGCTGCGACGGAATGGCCGAGCCTATTGAGGTGCTATGCTCCTATGCGCGAGTTCGTTCCCCGTCGGGGGTTCGAATCCCCCCTCGGGCATGGATGTTTGTGTTGTCTTTAGTGTAAGGTAGTTCATAAGTAGTTTGTAAGTATAGGGACTGATGACCCCGCAGTTAAGCTCCATAAGCTTAAAAACATTTGACAGTTTTAGTGATCCCAAACTGTTTTGTATAACTGAAGTTGTTGTTGTTGTGGTCTTCAGTCCGGAGACTGGTTTGATGCAGCTCTCCACAATACCCTATCCTGAGCAAGCCTCTTCATTTCCACATAAGACCGACAACCTACATCTGTCTGAATCTGCTTAATGTATCCATCTCTTGGTCTTCTCCTGCGATTTTTTCCCGATACACTTCCCTCCAACGCTAAATTCACAATTCCTTGATGTCTAAGAATGTGTCCCACCAATCTATCCCTTCTTTTAGTCAAGGTATGCCAGATATTCCTTTTCTCCCCAATTCTGTTCAGTACCACCTCATTAGTTACGCGATCCACCCACCTAATCTTCAGCATTCTTCTGTAGCACCATATTTCAAAAGTCTCTATCCTCTTCCTGTCCGCACTGTTTATCGTCCATGTCTCACTCCCATACAAGGCAACACTCCATACAAATGCCTTCAGAAAGGACTTCCTTTGGTTTAAATCAATATTCGATGTTAACAAATTTCTCTTTTTCAAGAACGCTTTTCTACCCATTGCCATTCTGCATTTTATATCCTCTGTACAGCGACCCTCATTTGTTATTTTACTGCCCAAGTAACAAAACTCATCTACCTCCTTTATTGCTTCGTTTCCCAATCTAATTCCTTCAGCATAACCTGATTTTCTTACACTGCACTCCATTACCCTAGTTTTGCTCTTGTTAATGTTCATCTTATATGCACCTTTCAACACACTGTCCATTTTTGAAAAGGATCGACCATATAAAATAAATGCTGAACAAGGATATGCCAGATTGAGATTCATTGAAAAAATCTTCAGCTAGAGTTGTCCGCCAACAAAGTACGCAGGTTACAGACCCGTCGTTCGAACAGCGCTTGAGTATTGCTCATCTGTGCGTGATCCATACCAGGTAGGGATAATAGATGATCCAACTGAAAGCAGCGCGCTTCGTAACAGGCTCATGTAGTAAGCGCGAAAGCGTCAAGTAGATAATCAGAAATCTCCAGTAACAGACGCTGCGAGAGAGAAGTTCTGTATCTGGGTACCGGTTTCTATCAAAGTTCCGAGATGGTACGTTTTATCAAGAGACAACCAATACATTGCTTCTTCCTATGTACATCTTGCGAAATGATCACAACGATAAGATCACAGAGATAAGGGCTATAATGCTACTGCCTGTTTGCTTTACGGAATTTTAAGTGTAAGACCTTGGAAAAGATTGAGAATAAAATTACAAAAAGAAATTGAACTGTTAATAAAGCGTAAAACTGATAACTACTTACAATTTGGTATATACGATGAACAAGAAGGTCGTAAATATGTCAGCTAGTAGCACTATACAAGTTAGGAACGAAGTTGCCTCAGGTTCTTGTAAATGCTGCTACTGCAACAACTTCCGTCGATTGTTGTTGTGGTCTTCAGTCTGGAGACTGGTTTGATGCAGTCTCCACCCTATTCTATCCTGAACAAGCCTCTTCATCTCCTCATAAGAACGACAACCCACATCCATTAGGATCGTGGTCTCTCTTTGCGATTTTGTCCCCACACACTTCCCTGCAGCGCTACATTTACTAATCCACGATGTCTAAGAATGCGTCCTACCAAGCGATTTCTTCTTTTAGTCAAGGTAACCCAAAAATTCCTTTTCTCAGCAATTCTGTTCACTACCTCTTCATTAGTTACAAGATGTACCCACCTAATCTTCAGCATTCTTCTGTAGCAACACATTTCAAAAGCCTCTATCCTCTTCCTGTCTGCCGGCCGCGGTGGCCGAGAAGACTGAGGCGCGTCAGTCACGGTTTGCACGGCCGCTACGGTCGGGGGTTCGAATCCCCCCTCGGGCATGGATATTTGTGCCGTCCTTAGCATTAGGTAGATCATAAGTAGTTTGTAAGTTTAGGGACTGATGACCCCGTAGTTAAGTCCCATAAGCTCTACAAACATTTGAACATCTTCCTGTCTGACCTATTTATCGTCCAACTTTCACTTCCGTACAAGGCAACACGCCACACAAATGCCTTAAGAAAAGACTTTCTTACAATTAAATTAATATTCGATGTTGGCAAATTTCTGTTTTTCAGAAATGCTGTTCTTCCCATTGCTATTCTACATTTTATATTTCTGTACTGCGACCGTCGTATGTTATCTTACTACCCAAATAACAAAACTCATCTACCACTTTGATTGTTTCGTTGCCTACTCTGATTCCTTCAGCATCTCCTGATTTTCTAAGACGGCATTCCATTACCCTTGTTTTATTCTTACTAATGTTCATATGCTACTTTCAACACACTGTCCATTCCGTTCAATTGCTCCTCCAGATCCTGTCCTGTCTCTGACAAAATTACAATGTCATCAGCTATTCGTAAGGTTTTTATTTCTTCAACCTGAACTTTAATTCCTTCTCCAAATTTCTCCTTGCTTTCCTTCATAGATTGCTCATGGTACAAATTGAATAACATCGGGGAAAGGCGATTATGCTGCAAATTTAACATCATTGTGTCGGTAACTTATTCCTAGAGTGATCCGGACCAGTTTTTAGGATGGTATCATGTACAACAAGACTGATTAGAATGTTCGGGATCAGATCGTAACAATGGAATTTCATACAAAATATTTTTCATGAATACATATTGGACTTCGAAAAAAAAATTAATAAATAATTTGCAACAGTAAGAATGAGCCGCGGTTGAGTAGCCGAGCGGTCTAACGCGCTTCGCTGCGGAGCACGCGGTTCCTCCGACGGAGGTTCGAGTCCTCCCTGGGGTCCTTAGGCTAGTAATCTTAGTGTATGTAGTTTGTAAGCTTTGGGCTGATGACCACGGAGTTTGGTCCGATAGATTTACAAACATTTGAACATTTTGAAAAGAATGGCTTCAGGCTCTAACGGTACTGTAAATGAGAAATGAGGAATTGTTGCATTATTCATGAAATACTATAACAGATTGTACATAGTGCATCTCACCATAATGGCGTCCGAATCGCCATAAGACTAAGCACTCAAAAATTAACGACAATGTTGGAAAAATGTGCCTAAAAATTAATAATTATTTCAAAGATCGTTTTAATTAATTTATTGTTCTCGGAAAGGCTTACCCACATAAAAAAATAGAATTTAAAGGGGCAGGAATACATGCGTCCTTCTCCAGGGCCCACGCTGAGGCATACAGGCAATCATTTTTACCGAAAACCTTAACGCGAATAGAAGGAAGTGGCAATAGTAAACAAAGTAACCTCCGCCACACACCGTGAAGTGGCATGCGGAATATCGACGTAAATACAGAACTAAAAACGGAAAGGAAGAAAGACCTGGGTATAACGTCCCGTAGATAGCGTGGTGATTAGAGGTGGTTCACAAGCTTGGATTATTTTGATGAGGAAGAAAATCGGCCGTTCCTTTTCGAAAGAACCACCCCGAATATACTGGAGCAGTTTAGGGAAAACCTAAGTGTGTATGGTTGCATGCCGATTTGTAGCGCCATTGTGGCAAATCATTCAGTTTTTAAACGAACGTCTTTCTGCGTTGGAGACCAATCGAAACTGGATAAACTCGCTCTGTTTTCTGGTGTGTGGTGGTGGGTCCTTTATGTACCACTTTCATTTTCGTCTCGTCCTGTGACAGTCACGAATGATTTGCAGGTAATCGATTGCTGGTAAGACTCCACATGAAGTCGAATTTACCTATTTTTTATCTTCTTAGTGTCTCCGCGAGATATACGTAGCTATAGACAACACATTTGGTTCACTCAGGTCAACAGAAACTGAAATAAACATAAAATTTATAACATTTTTGTAATCTCACAAAGATGTTTGAAATCGACTGAAAAATTCCACAGACAAAAACTCTTAAAAAAGAAGAATATAATTATTTTAACGAAGTAAATTTTAATGTAAGACGTTTTATATATCGGACTTGTAAAACGATTCTCATAACCCTATACAGATTCATAATCGACAATACATAGATCTAAAAATTTATGACTGTGCATTTATAACAGCCATGAAGGTACCTCTACGGTTTTCTATTCATGCGTCAACTATGCACTTATAGAGATGTGGGGCACCTGCAGTGCATAGTTGACGCATGAATAGAAAACCTGACAGTTTTTTTTTCATAGGCCCCACTTCTTCTTTTATGAATATTACAAGTATTTTCTCGACCATTAAAAATTGGGCATCACAAATTATATGTATTCAGGTAGGAATCTGTGCGCTAGGAGAAAATATTTCCCACTTTTTAATCCATCAGAAAAACGTAGCATATTACACATTAATTTCGAAACCTATGTTTATAGCATTTGTGGAGCTGGAGAAAGCCTGAAAATGTTGACTGGAATACACTCTTTCAAATTCTGAAGGTAGCAGGGTTAAAATATAGAGAGCGAAGAGTTATATTCAACTTCAACAAAAACCAGACAGCAGTTATTAGTGTCGAAGGGCATTGAGCAAGCTGTGAAGAAATGCAAGGTGAAATTGGAGAAGTAATTATAGTTCAGAGAGAGGGAATAAAACTTTGCGGTGTGCTGATGATATAGCAATTCTGTCAGAGACAACAAAGGACCTGGAAGAGCAATTAAATGGAATGGACAGTGTCTTGAAGGAAGATATAATATGAACATTAACAAGAGTAAAACGAAGGTAATGGAATGTCATGTCAGAAAATCAGGCGATGCAGAAGGAATTTGATTAGGTAATGAGACGATAAAAGTAGTGGATAAGTTTTATTATTTGGGTAGCAAGATCTGATGACTGAAGGAAAGAAAATATAAAATGCAGAATGGCTGTGGGAAGAGAAGTGTTCCTCAAGAAGCGAAATTTGGTGACATTCAATATTAGTTTAAATGTTATGAAGTCCTATCTGAAAGCATTTTGCTGTAGTGTAGCATTGTATGGGAGTGAAACGTGGATGATAAGGAGTTCAGACAAAAAGATGGGTTCGTGGTTCCAATCCTGCTGTAACAGATTTGTTATTTTTGTTTATTTTTCGTTGTGTTTGAATACACAATATAATACCTAAAGGTAATTTCTATGAAAAATGTACCTATTTTTGTTTATTCATGATTTTCTATGTTTTATAAAATAATTATGTTTCAATTAAAAATATAAGTTACATCTTTTACAGTATTATATTCAGTTTTAGTTACGACGGTAGTCTTTGAATGTTTAGTTTGTGAAAAGCTTCGACGCTGTTTCTGGAAAGTAATCTCTATAGCTACTAATGGCTTCCCAAGCAGCATACCTCCTCAACCATTATTTTGGGTGACAAGAAGGTGTTCAGCTCGTCTACATACACATAAAAAAGTGACACAACACATGGAACTAGTGATCCCTAAATGTTTTATATAACTGAATTCGAAAAAAACGAAACAAATATCCGTCACAGCGATATTCGAACCAGTAATTGGATGTTTGTGAGGCTACAACGCTATCATATGAGCAACTCCGATAGCCGCTGCAACTAATTATTGGTACTTAAGTGTACTTGCAAAACTTCAAAGTCTATTTTCTGGAGAATTTTTGAGAGTTGCGTCGAATGGCTTTGGCCGGTTGTTATATAAGTTCTGAATTTCTCGTACCAGAAACATAAAAATTCTATAATCCAAGACCCATATGATCTCCTCTCCTTGTTAGAAACGACAGGGAAAATCTACGCCCCAACATCATTAAAGTAATTGACAGTTGACAATTGTTTTCATACAATAATGGATGACATTATATGGGAAACCGCAAAGACACTTTATGATTGCGTTTCAGCTGTTCGTATAGCAAACGGCGACCAACTGTTACTAACAAGTTAATACTGTGTTTGTTAATATTATTTTGACCACCTCCTGTAAATAGGAGCTTAGACCAGAGCTTTCCAAACTGGGTGTAGCGACACCCTGGGGTGTCGTGTAGTAGTATCAAGGGTGTCGCGAAACTAACAAATTTATACTCTAAACAAAAAAACTTGTCATAAAATAACACAAAATATCCTTCTCTTCATAGTACCATGAAGGCTCGCATGCAGCTAATCAATCTTCTCTTCATTCAGTGCACCCCAGACCACGTATTAAAGGAATCATCGGTGCACATTAATTGCGTGCTCAGCCGCTAGGCGGCAGCTCTGCTTCAGCAACAGTAGACAGGGTTCGTTCAAGTAGCTGGCAGTTGCCATATTCCAGCAAAATGCGCATGCGCAGAGCTGCTGCTGATGCTCGATAACAGCTCTTCCCATGCACAGTTTGCTGGAACTGGCAGCTGCTTGAACGAACCTTCAGAGTAGTCTGCTTTCCTTCTCTAAAAGCTGCACCTGAGCCTTTTTTAATGGATTTATCTCGGTAGTGTTTCTTACAATTAAATGTCAATTAATGACAAAGTGGCTGTAAAAGCTGTCACAGATTGTAAAGGCACTCGCAATTGTCCACTGACTAAAGGTATTCAGTAGCGATGTTTAGTATGGAGTATAGCCGGGTGATTAATGGAGAGTAGTATTTTAAGTGCAGTGATCGTTGGTTCGAACCCTGGTATGCGTTAATACTTTTTTTTCTCAGTTTCCTGTATGTAACAGATTCATATACCTACTTGTCACAAATATGTATCCATTTTTTCGAGTATGTCGG
Source organism: Locusta migratoria (assembly GCA_026315105.1). Taxonomy (NCBI): domain Eukaryota; kingdom Metazoa; phylum Arthropoda; class Insecta; order Orthoptera; family Acrididae; genus Locusta; species Locusta migratoria. Next base: position 98,086,577 of record CM048745.1, read on the forward strand.
GACTTCCGAGGTCGGGGTGAAGCAAGAACCTAACAATAGAACTAAAATAATAATGCATCACTTGTCATAAATAAATCCTCTTTATTTCTGAAAATAATGTGATAATATTGAACTGAAAGGGAACAGCCACTGTGCTGTCTAAATCAGAAATCCGAGCAGCAAATTTCCAGATGCTGTTTTCAATTTATCCAGCAAAACTGTATATGGCCCTGACATGTACACACGACAACGAAAAACGGTTTCCCAAATTCAGTTTTCGTGTTTCGGAAGTTGGATCCCATGTAGAAGAAGCAAGTATTACTGTGTGAGTTAGGCATTGTTGTTTGCGGTGTCATTCTGTTGTACATCTCCGTAGTTCCTAATTTTTCCTTTTCTTGCTATGAGTGTACGTAATTGTTGCAGTTAGGATGAACTTTAAACATGTCAATGCGTACGAGGATTTCAGTTTCGTTTACAAACTACATTTAAGCGATGCTTTATTTCCGGAACCCCTCGCCCCCTCCAAACCCCGCTATAACCATCTAAAACTACCATATGTATTTACGTTAGTGAAGGGTGTCGTGCAAAACTGTAAGTTATAAAAGGGTGTCACAATGAGGGAAAGTTTAGAAAGCACTGGCTTAGACAAACACCTCTTCTCGTATTTCATAGTACGTGTTGTAACAGGTCACCGATTAAGACGCAGTGGACGCGTTTTGCTCAACAGAGGAGCAGTGGCTGTGGACACATCCGCGACCGGTACATCGCCCCCACGCTCCGACTGGATTGTGTGGTCTCAACACAGTGGGCGGAACAGCGGCGTCAGAGATGTGTGGCGCGGATAGCCGCGCTGGCGGGCGTGGGCCATGATCCATAATCCTCCTGGAGGCGTGACAGACGCCGCTACCAGCCGCGTTTTCGGGTGGCGCTCCGCCGGATGCCCAGATAGCGTGTCGGGGGCCACGCCTACAAGCGGGAGGCTCACAAGCGTAGGAGGTCTTGCTGGGTTATTGCCACGACTAGACTGCAACTGCGCTGAAACATCGCTTATACAGTCTCTAAGGATTGGGAAAGTATACTCCGGAAATATGGTCGATAGTGAGAGAAATAGCCATGGGATATCACATAGTACATGTCCTTCGGACGCCCAGCTCATCTGTCCTCTATATTGCCCAATGTCGATCAAGTACAATTTCCAGAATGAAACTTTCACTCTGCAGTGGAATGTACACTAATATGAAACTTCCTGTGTGTCGGAACCGGGACTCGATCATGGGACCTTTGCCTTTCGCGGGCATGCGCTGTACCACTGAGCTATCCCGACAAGACTCACGGCCAGTAAGTATCATATCAGCGCACTCTCTGCTGCAGAGTGAAAGTTTCATTCTGGAAACATCCCTTAGTGCAGAGCTTATCAAACTGGGTGTCGCGACACCCTGGGGTGTTGCGTACTAGTATCAAGGCTGTCGCAAGACTGACAAATTTGGACTAAAAAAAAATAACACTTAAAATAACACAAAACATCCTTCTCTTCATACTACCCTGAAGTATGGCAGCTGCTTGAACGAACCTTCACTGTAGTCTGCTTTCCTTCTCAAATAGCTGCCTGCACCTGAGCATTTTTAATTGATTTATCAAAACCACGTCATCATTAGCAGCGTTATTGCAATTAAATGTCAACCAATGACACAGTGGCTGTAAAGATTGTCACATATTGTAAAAGCAGTCACAATTGTCCACTGACTAAGGCTTTTCAATAACGATGTTTAGTATGGAGTATGGCTGGGTGATTAACGGAGACTAGTATTTTAAATGCAGTGATGCTTCGAACCCTGGTATGCGTTAATATTTTTTTCTCTATTTCCCTATATGTAACAGATTCTGGGACCAGAAATGAGCGCCTCGCTGCGGAGCGCGCGGTTGCTCACCGTGGAGGTTCGAGTCCTCCCTGGGACATGGGTTGTCCTTAGGTTAGTTTACCTAGGTTTAAGTAGTTTGTAAGCTACGGACTGATGACCACGCAGTTTGGTCCGATAGATTTACAGACATTTGAACATTTTGACCAGAAATGACATTCATATTCTTACTTGTCACAAATATTTATCCATTTTTTCCGAATATGTCGCGAAACTAACAAATTTATACTCTAAACAAAAAAAAACTTGTCATAAAATAACACAAAACATCCTTCTCTTCCGAGGTCGTGGTAAAGCAAGAACCTAACAATGCAACTTAAATAGTAATTCATGACTTATCATAAATACATCGTCTTTATTTCTGAAAATAATGTGATAATATTCAACTAAAAGGGCACAGCCACTGTGCTGTCTAAATCAGATATCCCAGCAGCTAATTTCCAGATGCCGTTTTCACTCGATCCAGTAAAACCGTATCTGGCCCTGACATGTACACACGACAGCGAAAAACGTTTTCCGAAATTCTCGTGTTTCGGAAGTTCGTTCGAATGTAGAAAAAGCAAGTATTACTATGTGAATTAGGAATTGTTGTCTGGGTATTACTCTGTTGTATATCTCCGCAGTTCCTAATGTTTCCTTTTCTTGCGATGAGTGTACGTAATTGCTGCAGTTAGGATCAACATTAAACATGTCAATGCGTACGAGGATTTCAGTTTCGTTCACAAACTACATTTAAGCGATACTTTATCCCCCCCCCCCCTGCTAGAATCATCTAAATTCTACCATATGTATTTATATTAGTGAAAGGGTGTCGCGCAAAATTGTAAGCTATAAAAGGGTGTCGCCATGAGGGAAAGTTTGGAAAGCACTGCCTCAGACTGTGGCTAAGCCATGTCTCCACCATATTCTTTCTTCCAGGAGTGCTAGTCTTGCATGTTTCGCAGGGGAGCTGTCCTTCCATTCTCTCTCTCTCTCTCTCTCTCTCTCTCTCTCTCTCTCTCTCTCTCTCTCTCTCTCTCTCTCTCTCCGTCTTTCATTCTCTCTGTCCATCTCCACATCTCATTCCTCCCCTCTGTCGCTCATTGTTCATCACGGCGAAGGATAGGGGGAAGTGGCTTTCGTCAAATTATAAAACGCAACTAATTTTTTTCAGTGCTATGTAGGAATTGTTTACCTCTATCGTGATGTAGAATTTAATAAAGCGTTTTCATTACAAGACCGTTTCTTTTCCTCTCGCAACTGACAGCTCTTATGATGTACAACAAACACAAAAATAAAGTACATGGAACATACAAATGTAGCATCGCCCTTCTGCAATAGATGTCCATGTAAGTACTGCCATTCTTTTGCTCTGCCTGACCACCAAGTTACTGAATGAAATATCATGTCTTTCGAGTACGAAATTTTGGTCTAGAAGATTTTAATTTACTTTTTCCTTCGCTGCCATCACAAGTTCTTGGAAGGCAAAAGGCTGTTGATATCTTCCTAGCGTGCAGAAAACGATAAACATAAATATTTTCATAGTTACGTGCCTTGGTGGAAAGTTGCAGGAATCTTTCATTTGCAAACAAACGTTACAAGTTTCAATCGGTGTAGTTCCAGCGTATTCTGGAATTGGGACTGCGGCTGGTCTATTTTAAGTCCAAATAATAAATGTATTTACCAGCAGGCGTAAAGTTTGTTGTTTATTTAACTACCGGTTTCGGTATTATAATAATACCATCTTCAGATTATATGTTATAACAGATATCCAAGAAAATTCTTGAAATAGCCTTTACATCGGATTTTCTTGGAAGTGTGACTTCTGACTAATGTGCCTTCTATGAAGTTTTCGACTATAACGTGCTGGGATCCTCCTGCACTGTGATCCAGAAACTACGTTGAATCCGGACCCAGTCACGAGCAGCGGGGCGGTGTCCAGATTCCGCAGTCCATGAATTTCCCTGCATGTAGGACTCAAAGTCTGTGGCATGCATTGTATCTGATTGTTTCCATTCTCTTGTCGACGCTCGTAGGACTCGGCCTCATCGAAGAAGCTCTGATACATAACTTCTTCGAATACCACGGTGGTTAGGAATTTGTTATCAGTTAAAAAAAATGCAAATGTTTGTAAATATATCAGACTCAACTGCGTCGTTATTAGTCCGTAGCTTACTAAATACTTAAACTACGTTAAACAAAGGTAAAGACAACCCACACATCCATGCTGAGGTGGGGGGGAGGGAGGGGTGATGGGAGTAGAGATTAGATTAATACTTGCTCCATAGATCATATAAACGGCGTTTCGTAGTGATGTGCAACGTGTAAGTTTAGTAAATGTTGTCTATACATGACAATCAACATTTGAAAGATATTTATCTTTTCATTTTTTTTCTTTTTTTTAATTATTAATTTTTTTTTCTTTTAAAAGTTTTATCTAAAAATTCATGTATAGTGTAGAAGGAGTTGCCATTCAGAAATCCCTTTTTAACTACTAGTTGGATATCTGTCAGACTTTTGTTGCTACTTTTGTGGCAGCATAATTCACCACTTTCTGTGCTAAAGTTAGATTTAACTTTGAACAGTGAATATCACCATTTCTCCTAGTGTTGTAGATATGCACACTGCTATTACTTTTGAATGGGGTCGGATTGTTATTCACAAATTTCATGATGAATATATATGTATATATTGTGAAGATAAATAAAGGTCTGCAGGATGCTCTTGGGTGGGCTCCAGCAATTATTCTGATTACACGCTTTTGTGCATGAATACTGTTATACTCAATGTTGAATTGTCCCAGAATATGGTCCCATATGGAGGCGGCGAATGAAAATAGGCATAGTAAGCTAATTTACTGAGATGTATGTCACCAAATTTTGCAATGAACCTGATAGCATAAATAGCTGAACCCCCAAACATTTCAGCAGATCTTCAATGTGTTTCTTCCAATTCAATCCCTCGTCAATGTGAACACCTAAAAATATTGAATATTCTGTCTTAGCTACAGATTTCTGTTCAAAATCTAAATTTATTAATGGTGTCATGCCATTTACTGTATGAAACTGTATATACTATCAATTTAATACAAATAAACAATCTCTGAGACGGATTTTCGTCTCAAATATGTCAAAGACAATATTGATAAATATGAAGCACTGAATTAAAATTTGTGGTGCGTCCGGGAATCGAACCCGGACCTCCATGCTTACTAACGGTTAAGACGACTGCCTAGTAAGCATGGAGGTCCGGGTTCGATTCCCGGCCGCACCACAAATTTTAATTCAATGCTTCATATTTATCAATAATGCCTTTGTATATACTTCGTTTTATGAAAGTTTAATGAGAGTCCATTTGTAGAGAACCACTTAATAATTTTCTGAAAGATATCATTTACAATTTCATCAGTTAATTCCTGTTTGTCAGGCATGATATCTATACTAGTATCATCAGCAAAAATAACTAGCTTAGATTCTTTGTGGATGTAGAATGGCAAGTCATTAATATATATTAAGAACAGCAAAGGACGCAAGACCGAACTTTGTGGGACCCCATTTTTGATAACTCCCCAGTTAGAGGAATTAATTGTTTCTTCTATATGAAGTGAAATGCTTATTTCAACTTTCGAACCCCCGACGCGGGAGGTCGTGCAATCCGTAACGTGGCGCTTCAGACCGCTCGGCTACTACCGCGTGGCTGTCATTAGTTATCGATGACTACAGTGCTAAATAACGGTAAAGAGACACTGGCGTTCTGTTGACACAACGCGCCCATTTCTCGTATCTTTGCATCTCTTATCTTTTGGATCTGAAAGAAATTCTGTATGGTTATTATGTAATTAATGATAGAAATACGTTTTAGCCTAACTGGCTAAATGTATTTCAGACAAACGTAACTTTATTTACACCAAAGACACTATATAATAGAACGAATTAAAGTCAAAGAGTACAAATATATAAAATCTCTGAAATGTCAATTACAGATCGCTAAATCCCACAGTAGTTTGCATTCAATACCCAACATCCCCACTAGAATGCAAATTTTATTTACACAGTACAAATGTTTGTCATACATTGTTTGTTTAGTTAAAATGTCAGCTGCCATCTCACATCCTTTCAGAAACACCAATTTTATCTTCTTCATCCGTACGTTCTCTCTGAGAAAATGCAGACGAATGTCAATGTGTTTCGTCTTTGAATGATAACTGTCTGTAGCGGCCAACTTTATTGCACTTTGATTGTTACAGTGTATGACAAACGCATTATTTTCTTGTTGGCCGAGTTCAGTTTGCAGTTGCTGAAGCCACAAAGCTTCCTGAGCTGCTGCCTCCATCGCCATATATTCTGCCTCCGCTGTAGAAAGCGCAACAGCCCGCTGTTTGCATGAATTCCAGGCAATACTGCCTTTCTGGAATAAAAACACATATCCAGTACAGGATCTTCTATCTGTAGGATCACTGGCCCAATATGCATCACAGTATCCTCTCGGGGAAACTCTGTATAATACACAGGTAGCAGTTTTTATGTGATAGTGATAAAGGTAGAGGATCATATGGTTTGTGACTCGCTACATCAGTTGAATGTTCGGATGTTGTACCTACCGTTACTACGGTGTTCTGATGGCCCTTCCAACAGTAAAGGGGCTATGTATATTTTGATCCCTTCGATACTGTATTTCGTGGAGCACTACCACATAACGGCAGATTAAATTTATATAACAAATAAATGCACAGACCTAGTGACGGGAGTGAAGTGGCGAATAGTCTCGCAGATTTCGGCGCGTACCTGCAACAGGACAAACAAAAGCCATGAGAACAATACATACGTACCTCACTACGATTTCGAGGAAAATATAAAAATCGAATATGTAAAAATGTATGAGTCCATTCATTGAATCAAAATAGTAATTGCATGAAAACAGCAAACGTTGAATCTTATATGCAATAACTTCTGAATGATAAGGAGTAATCAGTTACAAAACAGGGCGAGTCGAAAGTCCTGGGACACATTCATAATTGGAAGAGTGAAGGCAAAATTGACATTTGATGATGGGAACATAAATACGTCATTTCGGATTAAAGTTGTTATTTTTAATGGGAAGGGGGGGTGCGTGACACATCAAATAACACTCGCTTCAACTCAGGAATTTAGTAGTGTAATTTGTTTTTATCTGTTTTCTACAGTTTATAAGTTATTAATGTTCCCATCATAAGTTTTCAGTTTTCCCTTTAATCTTCCAACTTATAAAGGTGTCCAAGGACTTTTGACTCGCCCTGTATTTATTTAATATTGCATATCTATGAGTTCACTTTGTGACCATTATCAACGTAACGTGAACATAATCTCTGCCACGAAAATCGAAATTTTTTTATAGGTATTAAACCACGTCTTTAAAGCACTGATAATGGTCACACAATGACTAAAACCTAGATGTGCAAATCTAGATGTGCAATAACAAATATGTGCTACTGCTTGCTGCTCGTCATTAACCTATTAGAACAGACGATGATCATGGTAATACAATGTGGAATCAAACTTGATAAACATAATAATCGAAATTGTTTCCAGATATGTATTTTTAAGGTACCAAAGACATTAGAGAGAAAACAAATGTTTTAGGAATTGGGATCACACCATTAAAACCGTATAAATTTGAAATAATGAACGATACGTAGATAACGAATAAAACACTTTCTAGCGAAAGGTATGTTCTTGTCATTGCAAAACCTCAATACGCAGCTCTACTACTACCTGTATTTATTTCGTGGTCTGAGCACGTCATTTTTTTCTTTCTCCAGTGTTAGTATGAATATAGCGAAATACTGGGCCAGTTGTATTGCGTGCGGCGTAGCAGGACATCGATATACGACGAGACGCGAACTTTTCGACTCGCTGTGACCGAAAGGTTTCGTGACGAAAGATGAGCCTGGAGACTGGCTTTCGCCACCGCAACACCGTGTTCCGGACTCGCTTGCGGCTGTTCGTGCAACAGGAGAATCGATATATCGATATACCTGTCATGGCGAGGCACGAGAACACGACACGGAAGCCGGTGAGCTGGAAAATAGAGCCACACCGGCTGTAAACCCAAAGAAGCAAGTCTGGTAGCGTGGAACAGTGTCGAAGCGCAACAGGTGGAGCCAAGTCCCCGAAGGAAGATGGTAACTCTGTAACTTTGTTCAAAGTCAACTGAATACAGTCCTGTTACTGTTGTCATTAAGTAAATATGGGGTGTAACAAAAATGTACGGCACAGATTAGAGAACACGTTTCCCCACACTAACAAGGGGAACACCAAGTATCGTACCAATGAATTTTGATGAGTCGCAGGTATATTGTACGGGAACTCCGCCAGACCACCAAGTTAAAATGATTTGTTCCAAAGCGCCTTAGTTTCCACGAAAGTCGCGATCAAAGTCCAGCGCGTAACAGCTATACCTGTACTGAGTCATCAGGAGCACATAAGCCAGCGTGGTGTAATTGCTCACCGGTCACCCGTATTGCCAGCACTGCGGATTGGTCGATACTGCCATCCACCGTGTAGTAGGCTGCTCCAAAATAGCGGATCTGTGGAAATGGTTCAAGTTTAAATCGGCAGGATTGCTGTCTCTGAGTGTCAACGACATCAACACGAAGAAACTGGTGTACATGGATGTCAAGGCTTTCCCAGTGTCCAAGACCAGAACTCTAACTTGGTTCATATATTCGTTCATCAACTACGCCCTTGCGGGAGGTGGATCTGTGAGCGACTTTCGACAATACGTCCTCCGTGCAAGAAGAGAAATCCTCAACGATCCATGGAAAAGAGAAAAATTTGCACCGTTCATTCACTTTTTGTAAGAAAACAACTTGTTTCACAAAATTATAACTATTTGTAAACACATTTAGTAAATAAAGTTTTTGTTAAAAAAAAAAATTAGCAAGGTATTCGACTGTCACGCATACGATCCGAGTTCAAATTTTGCTCGGAATTATTATTTTTTTACACTTGTCCGTCGATTGACTGTTTATAATTATATTCCATATTTCTTACTGCAAAGATAAAGTTATATCAGGTAATTATAGTTACATGTGAACGATACGCTAGGAATGACTACCCGCCTGGCCGCAGCATAATAATCGGCTGGGACGCGTCAAGTGGACACACACTGCATTCGACGGTGTAACAACACTGGGGCCGGGGACTGTAAACGCAGCTAACAAATGCTGCACAAACGTTACAGCTGATAACTACAGACGGTTTACTGGTCTTTCAGTCGCCGTAAAAGTATGCTTCGAGATAAGGAATGAAATAAAATAATCGTGCGCAATACATACTGAGCAATTAACATAAACTATTATCATGACCAGCTACTCAAGCATTAACAAAGAGTGGCTATTAAAGCACATAATTATGCATAATCAATCGTCGGACAAGTGAAAAAAAACGTTTCCAAGCAGGATTTGACTATATGGGATGAGTGTAAATAGAACCGTTTAAATTGATTTTAACATATTTTTTACTACAGGAAGGTGAAATAAAAATCGGTAATAACTACAAAATAACTCCACATTTTTCTTTATTGGGTTTCATAATGTAGTAATATATTAATGATTTTTTTTATCAAAATAACTTGTGCGACGCTTGTCGCTGACTTCCGCCTTGTCTCTGCCAGCGTATCGATAAACATGTGATATTTATCACGTTCAACTTTTTTGTAACAAGCTGAAGGGAGAGAGCGAACTGTTCGTCACTTACTGTCTACGCCTCGATGTATTAGGACATATTCCAGGATTTTGCCTAATTATTGTAAGTGTGAGCTTAGTTTCTTTTCTTATTAATTCCAATAAACCCCCACAGTTAATTTGAAATATCTTACTTACTTACAATCACTTCTCCTGTCTCACTAATTTTAAAGTTTATTTTCAGCAGATCCAGTACTTCATAAAATGATGATCGGCTATTGTTGCGATTTATTTCGCGATAGTACTATAACATTCTCTGTGCAACTTTTATTTATTTCGGGTCTATGAATGGTTTATTACATTTCAATGCCTGCAGAAAAATCTTCTGGATGTTTATGAAGTCCGATAATTTTGCAATTTTGGCGACTATAATTAATTTTCAACACGGTCATAGAACAATAGTAAACGAAACGCACAATCCCAGCATCAATTTATCGAAGTAATATTCCAGTCATCTCAGCTAGAATCACTACAGAATATGACCAAATTATTTCTACCAGCTCCCAATAAGGTAAAATTTAGATTCCGCCGACTTCTTCTGTAATGTTGCTTTCTGGTGTTGTATTTGCTATCGATGTCACGACCGCTACCATTTAATGGCGGTATCCAATATTTTTTTTTTTTTAAATTGTCCCTTCCTTATCAAAATTGCTCAGTATTTTCATTTAAAAATATTCCACTACCTGATAAAATTTCATTTGCGGTCCCCAATGTCAACTTTAATACGCAACACCCATTTTCATACGAAAGCAGCATTACAATAACAACTATTGGAAGGTAGAAACGGTACTTTGCAGGACAGTTTGTTTAAGATTTCTTGAAACCTGTGATTTTTAAATCAAGAATTTCATTTTCTATTAAGAACAAAAAAGGCTTATAAACAGAAGACCCAACGTTCTGTAGAAAGACCTCTGTTTTCTGCTCAGAAACTTGAAGTTTTCTTCACTACAAATGGCGTCAAATCAGTAAGTTTTGCAGGTAATAAACTTAAAAGGAAAAAAATTTTCTTATCAAAGCAGAAAGCAATTCCATACGTCTAAACCACAAACGCCCAAAACCTTCGTTTTATAAGCAAAAGAAATTACACTCAAAAGTATATGCGTTTGTAACAATGACGAGTGAAGTAGGAAAAGTTTCGAATCAACAGACTCCATATCGAATTTTCATATCAGAACAGACCGAAACACAATGTTTCTCGTCTGTTTATATTATACTATTTTCAGCGGAGTAGGCTGCAAAATATACACGTATTCGTAAATATTTCCTCAAGAGTAAGTTATTGTTTACATCACTGTATCACGGAAATTTGGACGTTTTTACATTTATTTCACGATTATTTATGACTCTTGATATTTTACTAATGGTTGGAACGCAAAAATTGAACTACATTAATTACATAGAAAAGTAATTATAAACAAACATTACCAGTAGGAGCGCTAGTGTAGCTACAAGTGTCAGTTGGTAACTGTCACACTAGTGAGTGTCGCGAGATTGAATGTTAGACTGTTTTCGTACTATTAGTATTATTATTATTTCAGTCAGTGAGAAAAAATAATTATTATATCTTCCACATCCATTAGGATATCCTCAATCCTCTTGTTTTGGACGTCAAGCCTCCAAAATTTCATGAAGATCGGAATGAAGCTGCAGATTTCGTCAGTCTGTATGAAAAGTACCCGCCGCCATGCACTTTAATTCGCCCCTATCACTACTTTGTTAGCTGACGTCTTCTACCTGTAAACTACCTATCTGCATAACTTCAGCTTCATAGGTGCACTAGTTTTACAGGTTTCGTGTTTAGTAAGAGAGTGATCTTTCCCATATATATGGAAATAAATTCTTCCGTTTTAGATTATTATACATTATTTCAGTAATTATCTTGAGTAATATAATGAAAACATATAATCGAAGGATTTCGCAGACGTTGATAAGGAATTTCTTCTGGATTAATGATCGCATTGTTAAAGTACATATGTTAGCTCGACGTTTCGGCCACTATTGAAAGTGGACTTTTTGCGTATTTCTTGCTTCTTTTGTACACACGGTTCTAAGAACACTTTTGATGTGCTAACTGAATATATAGCGTCTTGCTTCCGTGGTTCTCGGGTGTAGCAGTGCATCCAGTCACCAGCAGACTGGAGTACATGCAAGCAAATGTTAACGTTTTATCGTTAACGCACTTAAGTTGAAAACTCAGTGACTTAACTCTAGGTCTATAATAAAATATAATTCCGACTAACGGCTGTTATCTTTTAAACATTTTAAAACACCGTCACTGAGTACTTCTAGATTCGAAATGGAATCAATCTCGACGAAATCGTTGAATTATCAGTCAAACAAATTTCGATTACTTCTTAGAAAATTTTATGCAGGCAACTGTTTGCCTCCTTGAGTAACTTGCAGCTGTAGGATTTCATTTCTTGTACAATTCCACTTGTAGGTAACATAAACCCAGAAGAAAGCTTTTTACAGAAGATTCACGACAATTTTACCATCAAACTGGACACATCTGTATGAAGCACATTTTAATCCATGGTTCGTTACACTTTCTTAACAGCATTTCTTTGTATGGGGCACACGACTGCGTCCAATTTGATGGTAAAATTCTGTATGCAGCTTTTCTCATATGATGATGCTTTATAGAAGCTAATTTAGTTGGGAAATGAAACAAACTATACAGATGAAGGTTCAGGATTATTTATTTACAAAATTTACCGTTATCAGTAGCGAAAATCCATTTACGTCCATTTCCAGTGCAGTGTTCGGATATTGCAGACTTTAAATAAACACATATTGCCAAGACATATCTAGTGTCAACATAACAAAGAACAGAAAGCGTGGAATTGAATTAAAATATGCACCAAGGGGAAAGTCGTTAGCCTAGTGTTACTCTCTTGTTCTACTTACATCTGTTGAGCAGCATACATGTTCAACGTAATTTTTTTCGCTTTCACCGCAAGCCCGCAACAGACAGTTCATTCTACCAGCGATATCTGATGTTAGCGGAACGACTATCCGCTGAAATATTCTGGACTTCGACGATTTGATTCGGGAGTACACCGGAGTACCACTCAAGCTGTGTATACGCCGAGAAAGCATTATATCGTATACTGAATTTGTCCTTTGAACCTCTGACATCGCTTACAGGAAAGTTTTTCACTTGAAGATTACTAAGCTTTGGAAGCCGTGACGAACAGTTCATCCTTATCTGAAAGTGGCAAGGATTCGCAGTCAACTTACCACCAACACACATGCCATTGTCCTAAACATACTTGGTCACTAAACAAGCTCTTAAATTTTTACGTTCTTACTTCGTATCTTTGCATAGATGTCTTTCGTAGAATGAATCTAAATCGTTATATTCAGTCTTCACAGTCCGGTAAATTATACGAAAGTCGATGGTTCTTTTCTGCTTGAAGTGTAATGAACTTGAAAAAATGCCATGTACTATAGACGTTAAGGCAAAAAGTACATCACAAAGGAATTATCAGATCGAGATGAAATTCAGCACATGCGATGTGTCTGAATAGTAAAGCAATTGCTTATAATTAAAAAAATGTGATTTATTGAACATAAAATGCTTCACAAATGGGGAACTCAGTAACGCGTTTGTTTAAATCTGGCCCTTGTGCAAGTGGGTATTCGGCTTGTCATTGATAGAGTAGTTCATTCTTTCTTTCATTGCCACTTGCACCCTATGTACTCAAGTATTTTTTGAATGTATTCCAATATTTGTCTTCTACTAAGGTTTTTCAGCCACTATGGCTCCTTCTAGTATCGTGGAGGTTATTCTCGGACGTCACAACACATGTCGTAACAACGTGTACTTTCTTCTCCTGTTTGAAATATGTTTCTTTCGTCGTCAGTTACGGGAATGTGCTCCGTATACACCTAGTTTTGAGTGTTATTCTCAGGCATCAGATCTTAAGTGCTTCGATTCGCTTCAGTTCCGGTTTTTCACTTGTTACGTAACAAAGTCGTCCATATATACATGTTGAGAGACGACAGAGTGAAAAAAACTGGTATTCTCGTGGGTAGCGGGTAGGTAAGTAGCATTGTCAAAAATATGTACGCGAACTTCAGGGGTCACTGCGTGCTCATAAATTATATGCACACCCGCTGATACTGTGAAAGATATTATAGTACAAGGAAATTTATTGATGTCGTGTATAACCCACAAGCTTGCCTCGCATAAATCATTTCCGTAACGACTGTCGGTGCCACGATCGCTGTAACGATATGTTTTATGGATGCAGGTTGTCGTTTATGGCGTTCTACACATACCGCCTTGTCTCCACGTCATTAACTTTTTAATGCTGCACATTCGTCAAACAGTAATATTGCAAGGTAGCGAAGAGCATATGACGACAGACAAAACTGTGGAGGAGCATAATGAAATATCAGTCCATTTAATATTTTATACATGGTCTCCTGTTTAAGAGGACTGTGTGGTACAACTGAAATACTGCTTCATATTAAGATCTAAGTTTGTCCCGTGATCTGATATTTATCCTTTATTTATTTATTTAGCTTATCGCTTACAAAATTAAGTATTAAGTACAAACAATGAAGTTGATATAAAATTAAATGCATCAGTACAAGCACATACATGTATATGGTCATGTATGACTAACAAGTGCGGCGTTGAAAGTGATTCTGATATGCACTCAGAATAGGACATACTTAAGTGAAGTGTGCCCCAGGATTCTGGTATGGTGTCAACGTGGTTTCTTATTCATGCAAATGACATGCCTTCTAATATAATAGGTAATTCTGAGATATTTCTCTTTAGTGAAGAACACCGACTCTATATTAAATATTGCATTTTAAGGCATAAGTTCATGGCTTGTAGAAACTAAATGTATGCTAAACCACAATATGACGCAGTTTTAAAGCTCACCTTGGCTAACACACATTTCATCAAAAACTGGCCATATGGTGAGATGGAACAGTTCAAATTTTTAGGCGTTCAGGTATATAGTAGGCTATCGTGGACTGTTTGTGTTCAGAATCTTGTTCAAAATCTTGTGTTACTGTAGTGTGTATTGCTAAACACTAAAACTAGATTTCTGTCTTCGAACTGTAATTTAATTCTACTTTAATAAAACTTGAATTTACCTTAAGAGAACAAAGTTCGAAATTTGAAAGGTACTGTTTATGGTGGGTGTGTTGGAAAATAAATGTTAAGGAAGGGGAGAGGAAGGACGGTATGCAAATGGAGTATGCAAATGGTTTGTTCACTTAATATTAAAGGATAGGAGGGGCTCACCCACCATATAATGTCCAAGTAATAATACAAATACAAAATCGTGTAAAGGAAGCTAACTAATTTGAATGATTTTAGTAAAGAAATTTTTTTGACAATTAGGTCCTCGCTACACTACTGTAAACTGAGGCAATTTGTGAAGAAATCTGAGACAGTGCGAGAGTGAAGGTCGGGGTGAGAGTTTAAAGTAGGGAAAGTTTAATTTTTAAAACTCACAATCACCAACTGCGAACCAAATTCCAAAACATGCAAAAACACTGGATCTGTGATTGCTACTGTTTGACACGTTTTCTAGGGGATGATATCACACTGTCACAGCTTTCCTTCCCTGCATATGATTAACAAAAAAAAAAAAAAAAAAAAAATTCATAATAAATTCAAGTTCATGAGACAAAAGGGTGGTACTAACAACTATTTTTAAAAACACGTGAAAGTTCACTTTATGTTGTTTACTTCACAATATTAGAACCCTGTGGCTGATACGTCTGTACGTCGACACATTTATCGAATAAAGTTATAGCTCGTGAGCCCCCAGACAAAATGAATATTTGTCGCAAATTGTTTTCACACCATGTGCCTTTCTCAAACACCGTTTATGTTCATGCCTATGCGACGACACGTGTTACATTAACAAATCACAGTCACTTTAATTCAATGCGATGCACACCTTGTTCCACCGGCTAAATATTCCAAACACACAGTAGCACTCGATTCAACTTGGTGCAGTCTACGACGAGCAACCACACGTGGCGATTGCCACACACAAAATCTAAAGTCTCCACCTGGAGATACACATGCTGACTGATGCAGAGCGACGCCGCCCGGCCAGCTACCCCACGTGCTCCCGACTCATCACTTCCTACCATCGCGCGCGCGTGCGCCATAAGCTCATCCGCCGGGTTTTTTCCCCCTACGTCATCAACTTCCCCATGTGAGCTGTTCTAACTGACTTCCAACGTACAGCGCTCAGCCAATACATTTCTAAAACTTTACTTAAAATCAAAATAATTACACTACACATTAAATAAATGTCTTCTTAGGTTTTTATATTGGTATAAACATCCTTTGTACTATTTATCATAATCGTGCAATTTCTTATATCACAGATAAGTGATTTAACTGAATACTTCAAGATAAAATACACAAGATTAATTGAAAATAAAATGAGAAATAGTAAATATATTTTTTTTATAAACAAACATTGCCATGCTAGTTGTGTAACTGTCTTGTATTCATTGGTAATTTATTACTTTTCATTGTCAATTAAACATATTACGCTATATGTGACTATATCAGCTAATGTATTGTTTATTTATCAACAGGCTATTTTGTAATGAGGGCCTTAAAGGTTCCTAACTGCATCGTATTACTTCAAATGCCAGTAGTATTAGAATATTTTATTTCACGCTTTGCACTGCACTGTGCCTGGCACTCGCCATTGTCCCTCTCTCCTCTCACCTGAAACGAAAACTGGAAAATCCTAAGCGGGAACAAGCCACCAACGTCGGCCTGCTCGCTGGCCTCCTGTCAGCTACAAGCACACAGCAAATCTCAACGTGGAGAATTTCTACCTATGGCCTAACTGTAAATGTTGTCACCCAACTGTGTACATACATTGCTACCATAATCAATAAGATTAAAATTGTGAAACTTTTAGTGTATTGGCATGGTCAATGTTTGCAGTGAACTTCATACTGTTTAATTATCAAATGCTATTAATTACCAGTATTTCTATTGGGCGGTAATCTCACAACAGTACTATCCAATATTTGTTATAATTAGACATCAGTGACCGCGACGGAGCGGCCGAGCGCATTGAGGCGCTATGCTACGATGCACGAGGCCATTCCACGTCGGGGGTTCGAATCCCCCCCTTGGGCACGGATGTTTGTGCCGTCTTTAGTATAACCTAGTTCATAAGTAGTTTGTAGGTTTAGAGACTGATGACCTCGTACCTGTCCCATAAAAAAAAGAAAGAAAAGAAAAGACATCAGTGTAGGAAGCATTGTGGAAGGGCCACCCTGCAATCAACGTTCAGAATTGTTAAGAAATTCCAGAAGGTAACAGAGACAACTATGCCAGGATTTCTTTCAATGAATTTCCATAATCCGCCTGAGCTGTCTTTTATACCTTTATTCGGTCACGGCCGGTATCACACTGTTAAAGGTTCATCTTCAGGTATGTTACTATACATAGGGTTTATAACAACTAATATTTATAAAATTAGAAAAACCTGCTATACACCAACCTTCCTTAGTACATGAGGTGGGAAGACTTAATCACGTCGTCCCAATATTCATGTTGGATGCCGAGGTGAGTGAGCCCAGTCCTTAAAGTTCTTAAAACGTAAGTAGGTTTGCTGGTGATCTCGTTAAGCGGACACCTATAGGGTTGGAGTCACAGTTGATTGAACCTAATGGGTAGAAAGAGACTGTGAGCTAGAATTCTGAGGGCGAAATCATTAACGAAGAGTGTATTAAGAGGAGCGCTATCACCAACTTCACTTCCTAAGAAACTGAACATTAGGGACGTGTTGTTTCTTCCTGAATCTAAGGTAAGAATGAGTTGTATCATTAGGTTCACGTCATATATGGTTAAAACTCTTAACAAAAACCTAAGAAATGTAAAAAACACTTTGAATTAAAAACAGAAAGGAAGTGCTAGTAAACCCATGAAGTTCATATTTTGATGTATCAAAAGTACTAAGATTTTAGGGACCATTAGGTGCGTCTTGTGCATAAAAGGGTTATTTTCGTTAAAAACCTAAGAGAGTGGAACGACCATGTAAATTAGTATTCTTTAGCGGAAAGAATGGTAATAGGTAAGGTGCATGGCGACATCACTTACCACAAAAGATGCTCTAGTGAACAAATAGTATCATTCAATAAATTCATAAGCGCAATAATCCGGAAAAAGTATTGCCTTCCTTAAAGGTCGTCCTACATTGGAAAGTATCCCACACTGGTCACCTAAGGGCAAAACACGGACTGGACGTTATGGACGAAAATCGGTAAACAACGACTGTAACACTTTTACGCCCAACGCGCACCTAATAGTCCTTAAAATTTTAGCACTTTTGATACATCAAAATACAGACTTTCTTCTACAAACCGCTTCTGGTGAGCCAAAAAAAAAAAAAAAAAAAAAAAAAAAAAAAAAAAAAAAAAAAAAAAAAAACTTCGTACCGAAGATGGGTATACTATTCCCTCCCTTATTGCTTCTTAACGCCAAGTGTTTTTACGTTTCTTAGGTTTCTATTGAGAGTTTTAATCAGATATGATGTGAATCTAATAGTACAAGCCATTTTTACTACAAATTCAGGGAAGATACAAAACGTCCCCAACGTTAAATCTTATAAAGCAATTTAGGAAGTGAGTAGCGCTCCTCTTAGTATGCTTTTCTTTAATGATTTAGCCCTCAAAATTCTAGCTCACGGTGACTTTCATACCCACTAGGTTCAATCAGCTGTTACTTCAATCCCATAGACCAGTGCTTTTTAAACTTTCCCTCATGACAACACCCTTCACTAATATAAATACTTAAGGTAGAATTAACATGGTTCTACCGGGGGGGGGGGGAAATAAAGTATCGCTTAAATATAGTTTCTAGACGAAACTGAAATCCTCGTACGCAATGACATGTTTAATGTTGATCCTGGCTGCAACAATTACGTACACTCATCGCAAGAAAAGAAAACATCAAGAACTACGGAAATGTACAACAGAGTAACACCGCAGACAACAATGTCTAACTCACACAGTCATACTTGCTTCTTCTACATGCAACCCAACTTCCGAAACATGAAAACTGAATTTTGTAAACCGCTTTCCGTTGTCGTGTGTACATGTCAGAGCAAGATACGGTTTTGCTGGATCGATTGAAAACGGCATCTGGAAATTAGCTGCTCGGGTTTCTGATTTAGACAGCTCAGTGGCTGTTCCCTTTCAGTTCAATATTATCACATTATTTTCAGAAATAAAGAGGATGTATTTATGACAAGTGATGAATTATTATTTAAGTTCTATTGTTAGGTTCTTGCTTCACCACGACCTCGGAAGTCCCGACATATTTGGAAAAAATGGATAAATATTTGTGACAAGTAAGAATATGAATGTCAAATGTTCAAATGTTAGTTAAGCTTATGGGACGTAACTACGGGGTCATCAGTCCCTAAACTTACAAACTACTTATGAACTACTTACGAACTAGGACGGCACAAATATCCATGCCCGAGGGGGGATTCGAACCCCCGGCCGTAGTGGCCGTGCTGACAATATGAATGTCATTTCTGGTCCCAGAATCTCTTACATTCAGGAAACTGAGAGAGAAAAATATTAACGCGTACCAGGGTTCGAACCAACGATCACTGAATTTAAAATACTACTCTCCGTTAATCACCCGGCCATACTCCATACTAAACATCGCTACTAGATAGCTTTAATCAGTGGACAATTGTGATTGCTTTTACAATCTGTGACAGCTTTTGCAGCCACTGAGTCAATTGACTGACATTTAATTGTAAGAAACGTTACCGAGGGTGACGTGGCTTTGATAAATCCATTAAAAAACGCTCAGGTGCAGCTTTTTGAGAAGGAAAGCAGACTACAGTGAAGGTTCGTTCAAGCAGCTGCCAGTTCCAGCAAACTGCGCATGCGAAGAGCTGTTATCGAGTATCAGCAGCAGCTCTGCGCATGAGCAGTTTGCTGGAATCCGGGAACTGACAGCTGCTTGAACGAACCCTGAGTGTCTACTGCTGCTGAAGCAGAGCTGCCGCCTAGCGGCTGAGCACGCAATTAATGTGCAGCCACTTTAATACGTGTTCTGTGTTGCATTGAATGAAGAGAAGGATGATTAGCTGCAGGCTAATGAAGAGAAGGATATTTTGTGTTATTTTATGACAATTTTTTTCGTTTAAAGTCTAAATTTGTTAGTCTCTCGACATGCTTGATACTACTACGCGACACACCAGGGTGCTGCGACACCCACTTTGGAAAGCTCTGCTATAGACGTCCACTTAACAATATCACTAACAAACCTACATAAGTGTTAAGAACTTTAAGGAGTGGCGCCACATACCTCGGCATGCAACGTGAATATTGGGACGAAGTAATTGTCTTCCCGCCTGATGTACTAAGGAAGGTTGGCGTATACAGGTTTTTCTAATTTTGTAAATAATAGTTATTTTTATCTTATGTATAATAGTTCACTAATACAGATAACTGATGACGCACCTTTAACAGTGCGAAAGCGGTCGTGACTTAATAAAGGCATAAAACACAGCTCAGGCGGATTATGAAAACTAGTATTGCCTATGGTCGAAAATCGATTGTGTTTACAATGGTCACTGGGGGTAAAATTTTACGTGTCATGTCGGCGGCCTCGCGTGATTACGTTGGCAACAACGCGATAGAAAATCTTTGCACATTTGTTCAAACCACATAGAATGACTAGATTAGTGTGTCGTACAGATTACGAAGTAAACAAATACTGCTGTTCCTGCTTTATGGTTGACAGGTTCTTGTATGTACCCTCGTCCGCTCAGTAAAAATAATTGCCCTCGTAAAGCGAAGATATCATGAGAAAACATCAGCGTTGTCAAGCGATTGGTTAAAATGAAGACTCACAGGATTCCCAATATTCAGCATCTGTTGCCAACATTATCATAGGAGGCCGCTTGGATATTTGATAAAATTTAACCGGCACTGTGAGGTATGAAACGGCATCTCTTACGTGTTAAGGAAAATGCCTAACACAATAACAACAAATAAAAACGTTAGTATATACTTCTCATGTCATTTTCGAATTATATAATTTTCATTAGCCTAATATTTCAAATGGAACTACAATTTCGGTGTTCGTGTATTTATACAACGCCAAGAAATAATGTTATTTCGATACTGCGATATTCAGAATTCCAGAGCTGACAACATGTCGCCTTCGTAGTTCCACCCGTGCACCGCTACATGCCTCTCCCGGCGCATCACCCTTTATATCAGCATTCATATGAAAACATCTATTTCCTTTAACCACTCTTAATCACTGCGAAAATGAAGCATTTGAACGCCACAAGAAAGTGAGTTGGGAGTACTCCATGTTTCGATATTCACTTATTTTAATACGTTATTATCACTGCAGATGCGCTGCATTACGGCGTCTATGGTCTAGGCGAATAGCCAATCAGTGAGCTGATTGTTGGAGAATGTAGAACTTTGTTGCAAGCTTAAGATAGGAAAATTTCTACTTGCTTTTACCACTTTTAATAGCTAAATGCACACACAATATTTATATTCATTAAATCTACGACAAGCAATCTTTCGAATTATGTAACTTTCATTGGCCTTCTTGTACGAATAAATTATTAATGTGTAACACAATTTTCGTGTTAGCGATTCCTTGAAAGGAATCCTGTCGTAGTTTTCTTTGTTACCTTCTGGAATTTCTTAACAACAATGTATTTCAGCTGTGAATGCCGAAATTATAAAATAGCCTGCAACATTCAGTAGTTACAGTAATACCTAACGAAGGAAAGAAGATGAATTTTAGTTCCAATGAATTAACTATAAATTCAATCTCTACACTGAAGGCAAGCAATATCTTAGTCCATAGTCCAGCTGTAAAAAGACAATTGATAGGCGGTTGTAGTAATACATAATGAATTTGTTTTAAATAACTTGTGCGATGTTTGTCACTGACTTCTGCCCTCTCTCTGCCAGCGTATCGATAAACATATGACATTTGTCACGTTCAACTTTTTTGCAACAAGCTGAAGGGAGAGAGCGGAACTGTTCGTCACTTTCTTCTCCTTCATGTGCTAGACGTGTCCCAGGATTTTGTCTAATTAGTGTGAGCTTAGTTTTTTCATTAATTTCAATAAACCCCCACAGTAAATTTGAAATATCTTACTTACTTGCAATCCCTTCTCCATTCTCACTGATTTTAAAGTTATTTATTTTCCGAAGATTCAGTACTTCATAAAGTGATGCTCGGGTATTGTTGCGATTTGTTTCGCGATTGTCCTAGAACATTTTCTGTGCAACTTTTATTTATTTCGTGTCTATGAATGGTTTTTTACATTTTAATGTATGCAGAAAATTCTTCGCGATGTTTATAAAGTCCGATAATTTTGCAATTTTTGTCAACTATCATGATTAATTTTCAACACGGTTTCAAAATGTTTCAAATGTTTGTATAGTTTATGGGGCTTAACTACGGAGTCATCATTCTCTAAACTTACAAACTACTTATGAACTAACTAATACAAAGGACGGCACAAATATCCATGTTCGAGGGGAGATTCGAACCCCCGACCGCAGTGGCCGTGCAGACTGTGACTGGAGCGCCTCAGTCCCCTCGGCCACCGCGGCCGGCTCAACACGGTCATAGAACAATAGTAAACGAATTGCAGAATCCCAGCTTCAATTTATCGAAGTAATATTCCAGTTATTTCAGCTAGAATCACTACAGAATATGACCGAAATATTAGTATCAGCTCTCAATAAGGTAAAATTTAGATTCCGCCGGCTTCTTCTGTAATGTTGCTTTCTGGTGTTGTATTTGCTACCGAAATTACGACCGCTACCATTTAATGGCGGAATCCAATAATTTTTTTTAAATTACTTTTCCACATAACTGCCGAAATTTTGCAGGCATTTGTCATGGTTTTGTATACCTTCATCATAGAAATCTGCCGCCTGTGTCTTCAATCAGTTGGAAACAGTTTCTTTCAGCTCTTCGTCATTGGTGAAGTGATGACCGCCAAGGAAAGAATTGAGATGTAAGAACAGATGAAAATCGCTAGGAGCGAGGTCAGGGCTGTACGGAGGATGGTCAAACACGTCCCAGCTAAATCCCTGTAGGAGGTTTTTCCTCACATTTGCAGTGTGCGGTCGTGCGTTGTCGTGAAGCAAAACAACACCTTTTGACAGCAGTCCCCGTCGCGTATTCTTAACTGCACGGCACAATTTCCGAAGTGTCTCGCAATAAGCATCTGCTTTGATTGTTTGAGCACGCGGTAAGAAGTCATTGAGTAGGATGCCTTTCCAGTCCCAGAACACATCATTTTCCGAGGTGTCATGATTTGCTTCGGCTTTGGTGGGGATGAATTGTGCCTCCATTCCATTGGTTGCCGCTTACTCTCACGGATGTCGTAAGAAACCCACGTTTCATCTCCTGTGACTATCCGTCTCAGAAATTCTTCGCCGCTTTCAGCATAACTGGTCAAAAACTCAAGTGCACTACCCATCCGTTGTGTTTTGTGTTGCTCAGTGAGAATCTTTGGTACCCAGTTTACGGAATTTCAGTTGTTTGGTAACAATTTCAGGCATCAGTGATCGTGAAATTTGGGGGAAGTCCATAGCGAGAGCACTAACTGCAAACCTACGGTTTTCCTTCCTTGTCAAAATTGCTCAGTAATCTCATTTAAAAGTATTTCACTGCCTTTAACTTTAATACGCAACACCCAATTTCATACGAAAGCAGCATTACACGGTGAGAAACGTTATCAGATTTAGGTGTCCAGTTCACCATAGCCTGTTCGACAACACGAATTTAAGGGTAGATAATCTTAAAGCTGGCTCAGGCGGACTCTGTGCACTTTGCGAGCGCATCAGGCAATCGATGCCGTCAGGAGACGCTTAAAAGGCAGAACTAGGGTCGCCCTAATTGCTCGCTTAAGACGGAGACGAAACTCTTCGACACGTCAGCTGCATCTCTGAGGTCGTGTAACTGTCTTACTGCGCAGTTTTTTTCTACCATCTACATAACGTGTCCACTGTCGGCTAGTAAAAATAAAAGTAGTGTGTGTGTTTCATTGAATGCTAAAGGTAGTATGTGTGTGGGGCGAGCGTGTCACTGTTTGTGTTAAGAGACCGTTCCCGCTAAAATACACGAATAAATGTTCTGTTTTAGTTTTGTGTACAAAATAATTTGACTAAGCTATGAGACTTAGTAGCCGAGGAGACTGAGGCGCTCCAGTCACGGTCTGCACGGCCACTACGGTCGGGGTTTCGAATCCCCCCTCGGGCATGGATATTTGTACTGTCCTTAGTCTTAGCTAGTTCATAAGTAGTTTGTAAAAATGTTCAAATGTTTGTAGAACTTATGGGACTTAACTACGGGTTCGTCAGTCCCTAAGCTTACAAAATACTTATGAACTAGCTAAGACTAAGGACGGCACAAATATCCATGCCCGAGGGGGGAATTGAACCCCCGACCGTAGTGACCGTGCAGACCGTGACTGGAGCGCCTCATTCCCCTCGGCCACCGCGCCCGGCAAGTAGTTTGTAAGCTTAGGGACTGATGACCCCGTAGTTAAGTTCCATAAGTTCTACAAACATTTGAACATTTGATTTGAGACTTAGTACCGTCCTTTGCCCTGTTAGAAAAAATTGCAACTGACATGGGATGCAATGATCTTACGTAAATGTGGTTTAGTTTGATGCGCAACGGATAGCACCTTAAATTGAATAGTAGTTAATAATTTAACAGTAATTAAATTCGTAATTACCGCTTGGCAAGCCGCTCATTTTCGCAGGCGTAACTCTGCCCATACCGCTTTCTTTAACGGTCGCATTTATGTTCCGCAGTATTAACAATACTACCAGTTGTACACGTGGACCTGCCGCGACAGCGACTCCTCTGCTGCTATGGTGAGTTTTATCGTATAAAAAGCATTCCATTAATTTTCATACCATACCCCTTTAGTCCCTAGTTATTCCAGTTCAAATAAACCTTACGTACTTTGTACGTTTACCTCTTTGCAGGGGCCCAATGACAACAAAAAATTTCTAGCTACCTCCACCACAGCTTTAGGTAGTTCTCTGGCTCCATCTCCGCCCAAGTAAGTCTGACTTTTCAAAATTCAGTCACCTTAGTCACATTAGATTCGCTGCCCGTCAGGTACACGGACTGTAACAAAACATTTGTATTTTTCCAGTCTGACGATGCGCTAACAGCGCGAAACGCTTAATTGGAGAATAAAAAAAAAATGTGCAACAGACAGAATTATTTAATTATTCAACAACCATCATCGGATGGAACGAAATGTAAAGATATTTGAGATTAATTGGATACCAAATTCACTGCACTTGATAATGTGCCTATCTGAACAACAATTATCACACTGATTCAACGTAATAAAAATGTCCTACAAATCTGGTAAAGATTTCAGGTATCACTCACTGAAAACATTTCTTATCTCTTTACGTGATGTACTTCATTTCAAATCAGACATATCACTTTAACTGTTACTAACACTGACAGACTTAATAATTTGATCTTTCATTAAGACTCAGAAAATCTCTAACTATGAACTTTACTGGATTTATGAACAAACTACTTCCTGCCCTCATTAATAGACCAATTTATCATGACAAAATGCCTGCACTGAACAGTTCTAATTAACACATAAATTTACAAACACAATAATTATGCAACACTATCATAATAAACAATGATCAGAATGGATAGCAATTCAAATTGGTGAAAGGAACGAGGAACTGGAAAATGACTCAGGATTACATGATAAATGCGAGCTGCACTAAACAGTATTCATTAGTAAAAAGACAAACACCAACTACAATGGTTCAAATACAGGCTAGCAGGAATAACAGTAGTAAAGTACACATTACCTTATTTGAGACAGATTAATTTCCATACAAAAATTACAGTCTGCAGATTTGGCTGCGACTCATCAAAACTGATTTTTTTTTTTTTTTTTTTTTTTTTTACTCTACGAGTCTAACACACAGACAAACTAACCCGACAGTTCCACGACCACTACTCATCGACACAACTCAACCACAATCACACAACGACAGCTCTCCACGAGTCACATCTCGACTACTTAAACGCAACAACTGCAAGTGCAAGACATAGTCCAAAGATAAAACAATGTCTTCGGTTTACAGCAAAGATATGAAGTACAAAGAAGAAGTACAGTATGTTATATCGATTAGTGAAATCGAAGTGATGGGTGCTATCAACAAGAGTTCGCAAATCGATTCCGTATTTCTTTATTTCCAGAAGGCTTTTAATCAATTTGCGTGGTTATGGTATATCGCTCCAGATTTAAGACTGGGTAGGGGATTTCCTGTCAGAGAGGACACAGTTCGACCGAGCGAGGTGGCGCAGTCGTAACACACTGGACTCGCATTCGGAAGGATGGTGGTTCAAATCCACCTCCGACCATCCCGATATAGGTTTTCCGTGATTTCCCTAAATCACTCCAGGCAAATGCCAGGATGGTTCCTTTGAAAGGGCACGGTCGATTTCCTTCCACATCCTTCCACATACTCCGAGCGTAAGCTCCGTCTCTGATGACCCCGCTGTCGACGAGACGTTAAACACTTCCTTCCAAGGACACAGTTCGTAGTAATCGATGGTAAGGCATCGACTAAAACAGATGTGATATCGGGCGTTCCACAGGGTAGTGTTATTGGTCCTCTGCTGTTCCTTATTTACATAAACGATTTAGGGGAAAATCTAAGTAGCTCTCTTAGGTTGTTTACCGTCTAGTAAAATCATCTGAAGATCAAAACCAGCTGCAGAACGATCGGAATAAGATATCACTATGGTGTAAAAATTGGCAGTTGACTGTAAATAATGAGAAATGTGAAGTCGTCCACACGAGTACGAAAAGAAATCCGTTAAACTTTGTTTACTTGATAAAGAAATCAAAAGTGAAGGCCGTAAACTCCAAAAAATACCTAGGAATTACTATTACTTCAGACCTAAATTGGAAAGGACACGTAGATAATGTCGTGGGAAAGGCGAACCAGAGACTGCGTTTTATTGGCAGAACCCTTAAAACATGCAACAGAGCTACAAAAGAAACTGCATACACTACACTTGTCCGTCTATTTTTTGAGTATTGCTGCCCAGTGTGGGATCCTTATCAGGTGGGTTTGACGGAGGACATCGCGAGAGTCCAAAGGAGGTCAGTTCGTTTTGTATTGCCACGATACAGGGAAGACATCGTTACGGAAATGATACAGGATCTGGGATGGGAATCATTACAACGACGGCGCTTATCGCTGCTGCGCGGGATATTTATGAAACTCAAATCGTCAACGTTTTCCTCCGAATGCGAAAATATATTGTTGACTCCCACTTACATAGGTAGAAATGATCATGAGAATAAAATACGAGAAATCAGAGCTGGAACGGAGAGATTTAGGTGTTCTTTCTTCCCGCGCGCTATTCGAGAATGGAATGAGAGATAAATAGTATAATGGTGGCTCCATGAACCCTCTTCCAGGCACTTAAATGTGATTTGCAGAGTATCCCATGTAGATGTAGAAGGCAGACAATAGAGCAGAAAATTACGTAAAATGTCCAACAACATTAGCAATGCCACCTGTCAAATAAATATTGCAGCGAGAGACCACGAACACCGACTGCCGGCATGGTGCAGGGGATAGCGTCACGGACTGCTGTGCAGAAGGTCGCCGGTTCGATCCCGCCCACCGGAAAAAATTTATTTCTTTGTAAATAATAATTCCAGAAGGTTCTACATCTTTCTTATGTTCACTTGTAAATTCTACTTGTTTCTTATGTTAACTGTTCTTCTAATTTCTGGTAAATTCGGTCTGTGTATAAATAGCAGAGCACTCTGCCTGAGAGGCAGTCAGTGCTGCGTGTATGTTGAGTTCGTAATAAACGTGCTTTCAGTATAAGTGCTGTGTTTAGTTGCCTTCGAAGACAAGCCTGCTTCCATTGCAACGCGACATTGTTTGGTGGAGGCGCCGGGTACACTGTGCAACAGCTGCATCACCGTGGCTCCGATTAGGCAACGTAAACGCTGTCGCTTACACGGGCTGGAACCGGATTACAAGGGATACACCGAGTACGTCCTTCCAAGAGTCCGTATCATCAAACGAACTATGGAAACGAAACCAGCAGTAAGCCAGCTACACATCAGACATCCGTCGGTGTTCTCTGGAGATGCTGGACAGGACCCCAACAAATGGCTAAAAGGGTTCGACCGAGTCGCCAAGTACAACAGGTGGGATCATACGACGTGCTTGGCCAACGTTTATTTCTACCTGGATGGAACAGCCCAGCAATGGTTCGAAAACAACGAAGACAAGTTGAATGTCTGGGAGACGTTCCAGGAGGAACTTAAGAAGACGTTTGGAGACCACCAGCGACAAATCCGCTCGGTGGAAGAACAACTGAAGTACCGGGTCCATCGACATGGTGAGCCGACACAATCGTACATACAGAATGTTTTGACCCTGTGTAACATAGTCAATCCGAACATGACTGAGGCGGACAAAATCACGCACCTGATGAAGGAAATTGCAGAAGATATGTACCAAGCTCTTCTGATAAAAGACGTCGCTACGACAGAAGAGTTCATCAAGTGGTGCCAGCGTATTGAAGAGATGCAACAAAGGAGGGTTGGACGCAAGAAGTATGACAGACTCCCAAATGTAGTTCCTATGGCCGTTGTGGAAGACCAGCATGACTTCGCTTCTCTCATACGACAAATCGTGAGAGAAGAATTACAACAGTGCATGGCAGCCGGGACTATTAGACCGAGCGAGCATCAGATTTTGGCCATGGATGTGAGCCCTGTAAATCACGAGGAAGCCGACGCCGATGAGGACGAGGTATTTCAAACATTAGCTCCTGTCTGCCCCATCAATCGCACCCGACGTGACGAATGGCGTCGCCCTGCTATGACTTACGCTGCAGCCGCCAAACGACAGCCCATGAACCGGCCGACGCGACCACAGCCAACTCCCCCAGTAACTATGACGCCCCGCAGAAGAACAGACGTTTGGAGGACAGAAGACAACACACCACTGTGTTTCCACTGTGGACGCCCTGGACATGTCGTACGCTACTGCAGAGAAGGGAGGCGAGTATTCGATGATTATTTTGCCGCAAGACGTCAGCCGTCGGAGCACTTCTATCCGAGGCAGTCACCTGCTGATGAGTTCAGTCGACATATGGGAAGAAGCCCATCGCCGTACCCTAGACGAGGTCGCTCCCCGACGCGCCGCAGCCGTTCACCGTCGCCGTACAGAGGTACCAGCCGCTCCCCTAGCCGCCGCGCCCAGGAAAACTAAGCGAGGCGACCATCTACGGAGGTGAGGCCGCCGCAGATGAAAATCCTCCATGGACGACAGTCGCTAAGATGTCGGGAAATCTCATCGACGTCATAATCGACGGCCAACCTGTCCGGGCACTTGTGGATTCAGCAGCCTCTTTTTCTGTATTATCGGATAATTACCGCCGCACACTAAAGAAGACAATGTTCTGTGATACAGGGACAACTGTGCTGAGGGTCGCGAATGGAAAGTACGTCCGTCCAGCAGGAACTTGTGTCGCAAGAATAACCATCAACAACAGGACGCAGCTCTTTGAATTTGTCGTGTTAACAGAATGTAGTCACAATGTCATCCTCGGATGGGACTTCCTTCAGGCATCCCAAGCTATCATTGACTGTGGAAGATCTGAGCTGCAAATTGAAGAAGTTGTTTCGCCGGATACACGAAATACAGAATTCTCAGGGAAGTTATTCGTCGTTGACAATGTGACGATACCGCCGTTGACAATGAGAAGAGTTGCAGTCACAAACACAGATGACTGGTTAAACTGTGAAGTTCTTGTTGATAGTAAAAAGTTTATCAGGCTCACAAAAGAAATTTACATACCAGCCGCTATCATAAGCATTACCGGTGGTCAAGGAGAGATTTGGATCACAAATTGTCACGAGCAGTCACAACTTATCCCCACGGGAATGTGTATCGGGACAGCTGAACCAATCCAGGACGGTGAGCTCAACGCCATCAATGAAGACCCCTGCCCTGCTGTTAGTACAGACAACACGCTGGAGGAAACAATCGTGGAACTGTCAATAGGGCCTGGGCTGACTAAGGAACAACGCCAGCGGGTGTTAGGTATACTACGTCAATTTTCGGGTGCATTCACACCTCAGCAGGGGAAAAGTCAGACGAAACGGCCCACGATAAAGCACCGTATCAATACTGGGGATCATCCGCCAATTAGCCAGCGTTCGTATAGAGTGTCGCCAGCTGAAAGACGGATAATTCAGGACGAAGTGGAGAAAATGTTGCGAGATGACATTATTCAACCTTCGGAGAGCCCTTGGTCGTCTCCGGTGGTCCTCGTAAAGAAGAAGGATGGCACGTGGCGATTCTGTGTCGACTATCGGAGGCTGAACAGAATCACAAAGAAAGATGTCTACCCATTGCCGCGTATTGATGACACCTTAGACTGCTTGAAATGAGCTACATACTTCTCAACTATGGACATGCAGACAGGTTACTGGCAAATCGAGGTTGACGAAGCTGACAGGGAGAAGATGGCTTTTATTACGTCTGACGGCCTCTATGAATTTAAAGTAATGCCATTTGGATTATGTAATGCTCCAGCCACATTCGAACGCATGATGGACAACTTGCTTCGACACCTTAAGTGGAAGACGTGTCTCTGCTATTTAGATGACATTGTCGTTATCTCGAAAACATTTGAAGAACATCTGAGTCGCCTGTCAACCGTTTTGAAGTGTGTTCAGGCTGCAGGTCTCCGCCTCAATCCAAAGAAGTGCCTCTTCGTCACCAAAGAGATAAAATTCCTGGGGCACCTAGTCAACGGAGATGGTGTCCGTCCTGATCCAGATAAAGTAAGGGCAGTCACAGAATCCCAACTCCTCAGCACATTCGTGATGTGAGAAATTTTCTCGGGCAGTGCTCATACTACCGACGTTTCATAAAAGGATTTTGTAACAAGGTACGTCCATTACAAGAACTTCTGCAGGGAGACGCCAAATTTTACTGGGATGAGACAAAAGAAAGAGCTTTCCGGGCACTTAAGGAGGCTCTAACTTCCGCACCAGTGCTAGCCTTGTACGACGAGAATGCAGAGACGGGAACTTCACACAGACGCCAGTGGTTATGGGATTGGTGCAGTGCTTGTGCAAGTTCAGGAAGGTGCTGAAAAAGTGATAGCCTATGCGTCAAGAGTACTCTCAAAGTCAGAGATAAACTACTCTACAACTGAAAAAGAATGTCTCGCGGTTATCTGGGCTATCAACAAGTTCCGGCCGTATTTATTCGGCAAACCATTCACCGTCGTGACAGACCACCATTCTTTGTGTTGGCTGACAAGCTTGAAGGATCCATCAGGTCGACTAGCAAGATGGGCACTAAGACTCCAAGAGTACGATGTCACAGTGGTATTCAAGAACGGGCGCAAACACAAGGATGCCGACTGCCTTTCGAGGAATCCATTAGTGGAACACAACAGCATTAATGAAATTTCAGCTCTCACTGAATTAGATGACGTTACAGCTGAACAGAGGGAAGATCCAGCACTATTAAAAACGATAGAGGCCTTGGAGAAAGGAGAACCGACCAATGGAGAGTTCCAACTTATAAACGGAACATTGTATAAGAGCAACTACGATCCACTGGGTCCCAAATGGCTACTTGTTGTTCCAGCTCATCTCCAGCCAGCTACTCTCAAATATTTCCACGATGCTCCAATATCCGGTCATCTGGGATTCGTGAAGACCCTAGACAGAATCAGACGCAAGTATTACTGGAAAGGTCTCTACCGATCTGTCAAGCACTATGTGAGTCACTGTAAAGAGTGCCAGCGACGGAAGCATGTGCGGCAATTACCTCCAGGACATCTCGTGCCGATTCCGCCGGCAGCAGCTCCATTCCACCGAGTTGGGATCGATCTTTTAGGGAGGTTCCCGAAGTCGACAGCCGGTAACCGTTGGATAATAGTCTGCACTGACTACCTCACACGCTACGCTGTCACCAAACGTGTGCCGACTGCAGAAGCTCCAGAGATTGCAAAATTCTTTGTAGAAGACATTATTTTGAAGCATGGAGCACCACGTGTCATGATAACTGATCGTGGAAAAGTATTACAGTCAAAACTAGTATCAGAGGTAATGTCACGGTGCAACATTGTCCTCAGAATGACAACTGCATACCATCCTCAGACAAATGGTCTTACGGAACGTTTTAACAAGACGTTAGCCGACATGCTGTCGATGTACGTCGATGTTGAGCAGAAGGATTGGGATACAATTCTGCCAGTCGTGACATTTGCTTACAATACCGCAAGACAAGACACCACAGTCTTCACTCCGTTTTTCCTGCTCCATGGCCGTGAAGCTGAGACGACGATGGATACGCTGTTCCCGTTCCAACCGGACGACACTCAGGATGACTATGTTAAACAGCTCATCACCAGGGTCGAAGAAGCAAGACAGCTGGCTCGCATACGGACACTGGACGCCCAGGAGAAGGACCGTCAGCGGTATAACGAGAAGCACCGACCTGTTGTGTACAGCCCAGGAGATGTATGAATTTTTACCCCTGTACGGAAGGTTGGACTGTCAGAAAAGTTATTGAAGCGATACTTTGGTCCGTATCGTGTCATACGCCGCCTGTCAGACGTCACATAGGGATTATGAGCCGTCGTCGAAACGTCAAATACGAAGAGACATTGTTCACGTCCTGCGCATGAAGCCTTACTACGATCCTGAAGAGCAGGTAAACGACAATGGCTTCTTGTTCAAGGACTTTAAGGACGGTAATGTTCCTGATGAAGCCACGACAGGAACGTCTGTCGTCGATAATCGCGGAGAAGGGAAGGATTCTCTTGAACAGTCATACAGAGGACCCATGACACGGTCAAGATCCAGGACATTGCAGCAGGCTCCACAGGGGTCATAACAGCGGGTCGCTGTTTCTCCAGGAGAGGGAGCAATGTCGCCAGAGACAACGAACACCAACTGCCGGCGTGGCGCAGGGGATAGCGTCACGGACTGCTTTGCAGAAGGTCGCCGGTTCGATCCCGCCCACCGGAAAAAATTTATTTCTTTGTAAATAATAATTCCAGAAGGTTCTACATCTTTCTTATGTACACTTGTAAATTCTACTTGTTTCTTATGTTAACTTTTCTTCTAATTTCTGGTAAATTCTGTCTGTGTATAAATAGCAGAGCACTCTGTCTGAGAGGCAGTCAGTGCTGCGTGTATGTTGAGTTCGCAATAAACGTGCTTTCAGTATAAGTGCTGTGTTTAGTTGCCTTCGAAGTCAAGCCTGCTTCCATTGCAACGCGACAATATAAATACACGGCGCATTAAACCGCTTAGAATCCTGGACCGGCAGATGGAACACAAGAAGAGGCATCCTTGCCAATAGGCAGCGCAAGGGGAGGGAAGCAGACACGGTCAAAATATGGCGTGCCGGGGTGACATCCTTAGGTCTACCCCGATAAAAACTGTACAATATGCAACAAACCGCATCGACGCCCGATCACCAACCAGTAAAATTTCTCTTCCCAGCTTAAACTTACTTAAGGACAGCATATACACTGAGGCCCATGCTCGATGGAGGACTCGAACCTCCGACGAGAAGCAACCGCACGCACCGCAAATAGGCGCCTAAGGGGGCACGACCATTCCACCGAGGCTGTGTCAGACTCCGAAGTAAGCGTAAAAAACCCAGCGCGCTCAGCAATCGAAGTACACGCGCCACTCATGGCGAAAGCGGAATTCAAGATTGACCGAGAGAGAGAGAGAGAGAGAGAGAGAGAGAGTCGCCACGAAACTTACACTGTGTAAACCGCAAACAAGCACGACACGAGCCGGAATGGCTCAATACCACTAAGAACTATAAAAAGCCTATAAAAAGCTGGACGGCACGCAGGATGGCGACCATGGGAAAAAAATACAGATTTTGAAAAATCGGTTTTTGATAAGTAAAAACCTATAACTCTACATCTTCATCTACCTACATACTCCGCAATCCACCGTAATGTGCGTGGCGGATCAGTGGGACCCCAAACAGTTGAGCAATGCTTTATATGGTGTCTTCTTTAAAGATGAAGTACATCTTCTCAAAATTCTCCTAATAAATCTAAGTCCGCTGTCTGTCTTACGACTGTCCTTACAAGTTCGTTCTATGTCATATCGCTCTGCAATGTTGTTGTTGTAGTCTTCAGTCCGCAGACTGGTTTGATGCAGCTCTCCACGCTACCCTGTCCTGTGCAAGTGTCTTCATCTGAGAATACGTTCGGCAACCTACATCCTTTTGTATCTGCTTACTGTATTCGTCCCTCGGTCTCCCTCTACGATTTTTACCCCACACGCTTCCTTCTAATGCTAAGTTGACAATTCCCTGATGTCTCAGAGTGTGTCCCACCAATCTATCCCTTCTCTTAGTCAGGATTTGCCAGAAACTCCTTTTCTCCCCGATTCGGTTAAGCTCCTCCTCATTAGTTACGTTAGCTACCCATCTGATTTTCATCATTCGTCTGTGGCACCACATTTTAAAAGCTTGTATCATCTTTTTATCGGAACTCTTTATCGTCCACGTTTCACTCCCATCCAGTGCTACACTCCAGACAAATGCTTCCAGAAAGGACTTCCTAACATTTAAATTAATATTGGATGTTAACAAGTTTCGCTTCTTTAGAAACGCTTTTCTTCCCATAGCCATTCTGCATTTTATATCTTCTTTACTTCGGCCATCAAAAGGTATCTTGCTACCCAAATAACAAAATTAATCTACTACTTTTATTGTCTCATTACCTAATTCTTTCAGCATCACCTGATTTTCTGACACTGCATTCCATTACCTTCTTTTTACTCTTGTTAATGTTCATCTTATATCTTCCTTTCAAGACACTGTTTATTCCATTCAATTGCTCTTCCAGATCTTTTGCGATCTCTGACAGAATATTATTACTATGTCATCGGCAAACCGAAATGTTTTTGTTTTTTCTCCCTGCACTTTAATGTCCTCTCCAAATTTCTCCTGCCATTCCATCACTGCCTGCTCAATGTACAGATTGAACAACATTGGCGAAACGCTACAACCCTGTCTTAGTCCCTTCCCAACCTCTGCATCCCTTTCTTGCCCTTCGACTTTAAAAACCGCTGTCTGGTTTTTGTATGGTTGAATATAACTCTTCGCTCCCTATATTTTACCCCTGCTACCTTCAGAATTTGGAAGAGTGTATTCCAGTCGACATTGTCAAAAGCTTTCTCCAAATCGACAAACGCTAGAAACGCATATTTCCCTTTCCTTAGCCTATCTCCTAAATCCAAATTGATCTTCCTCAAGGTTGGATTCCACAAGTTTTTCCATTTGTCTGTAAATAATTCGTGTTAGTATTTTGCAACAATGACTTATTAAACTGATAGATCTGTAATTTCACACTTGTCTGCATTTGCTTTCTTTGGAATTGGAATTACGATATTCTTCTTGAAGTCGGAGGATATTTCCCCTGTCTCATATATCTTGCATACCAGGTGATAAATTTTTTCATGGCTGGCTCTCCTAACGACATCAGAAGTTCAGACGGAATATCATCTACTTCGGGGACCTTGTTTCGACTCAAGTCCTTCAGCGCTCTGTCAAATTCTTCTCGCAGTATCATATCTCCTATCTCATCTTCCTCCACTTCGTCTTCCCTTTATAGAATACTGCCTTCCAGTTTATTTCCTATGTATAGGCCTTCTATATATTCCTTCCACAGTTCATTCCCTCTTTGCTTACTACTGGTTTTCCGTCTGAGTTCTTGATATTCATACAGC
The DNA here is from genome assembly GCA_026315105.1 of Locusta migratoria. Classification (NCBI taxonomy): domain Eukaryota; kingdom Metazoa; phylum Arthropoda; class Insecta; order Orthoptera; family Acrididae; genus Locusta; species Locusta migratoria. Next base: position 98,122,036 of record CM048745.1, read on the forward strand.
TGCTTTTATTGTCTCCAGATATCTCTTTTATTTTCCTGTAGTCGGTATTTATCTTTCCCCTAGTTACGCTTTCATCTACGGTTCTGCATTTGACCTCTAGCCACTCCTGCTTAGCCAGTCTGCACTTCCTGTCAATCTCTTTTTTCAGACGTTTGTACCGGTACCCCCTTTTGCATGTTTCACTTGCTGAATTTTTATATTTTCTCCTCTCATCAATTCAGTATCTACATCTACATGGGATACTCTGCAAATCACATTTAAGTGACTGGCAGAGGGTTCATCGAACCACAATTATACTATTTATCTCCCATTCCATCCTCGAATAGCGCGCGGGAAGAAAGAACACCTGAATCTCTCTGTTCGAGCTCTGATTTCTCGTATTTTATTCTGATGATCATTTCTACCTATGTAAGTGGAAGTCAACAATATATTTTCGCATTCGGAGGAGAATATTGGTCATTGGAGTTTCGCAAGTAGCCCACGCCGCAGCGATAAGCGCCGTTGTTGTAGTGATTCCCATCCCAGATCCTGTATCATTTCAGTAACGCTGTCTCCCCTATATCGTGACAATACGAAACGAGCTGCCCTTCTTTGGACTCTTTCGATGTCCTCCGCACAAACCCACCTGATAAGGATCCCACACTGGGCTGCAATACTCCAAAAATGGACGGACAAGCGCAGTGTATGCAGTTTCTTTAGTAGTTCTGTTGCATCTTTTAAGGGTTCTGCCAATAAAACGTAGTCTCTGGTTCGCCTTTCCCACGATATTTTCTACGTGTTCTTTCCAGTTTAGGTCTGAAGTAATAGTAATTCCTAGGTATTTTGTGGAGTTTACGGCCTTCACGTTTGATTGATTTATGTTGTAAACAAAGTTTAACGGATTTCTTTTCGTACTCATGTGGACGACTTCACACTACTCATTATTTAGAGCCAATTGCAAATTTTTACACCATACTGATGTCTTATTCAGATCGTTCTGCAGTTGGTTTTGATCTTCAGATGATTTTACTAGACGCTAAATGACGGCGTCATCTGCAAACAACCTAAGAGAGCTACTTAGATTTTCCCCTAAATCGTTTATGTAAATAAGGAATAGCAGAGGACCAATAACACTACCCTGTGGAACGCCCGATATCACCTCTCTTTTAGTCGATGCCTTACCATCGATTACTACAAACTGTGTTCTCTCTGACAAGAAATCCCCTATCCAATCGCAAATTTGTGGCGATATACCATAACCACGCAATTTGATTAAAAGCCGTTTGTGAGGTACGGTGTCAAAAGCTTTCTGGAAATCAAGAAATACGGAATCGATTTGCGAACCTTTGTCGATAGCACCCATCACTTCGTGTGAATAAAGAGCTAGTTGTGTTTCACATGAACGATATTTTCTAAATCCGTGTTGACCTTGGGTCAATAGATCGTTCTGTGTTATCCAGGGATTTCTATTACGCCTTGTCCTTCTGCCTTTATGGTCTTTTGCTACCTTCACTACCCTATCTCTCAGAGCTACCCATTCTTATTCTACTGTATAACTTTCCCCCGTTTCAGCCAATCCTTGCTTAATGCTACCTCTGAAACTCTCATCCACCTCTGGTTCCTTCAATTTGTCCAGGTTCCATTTCCTAACCCTTCTACCTTTCTGCGGTCTCTTAAGTTTTAATCTGCAGTTCATAACCAATAAGTTATGGTCAGAGTCTATATCTGCCCCTGGATATGTGTTATAGTTTAGATCCTTGTTACTAAATCTATTCCTTACCATTATAAAGTCACTCTGAAACCTCCCAGTGTCTCCTGGTCTCTTCCACGTATACAGCCTTCTTTCATGATGATTAAACCAAGTGTTGGTGATCATTAAATTGTGCTCTCCGCAGAATTCCGCCAAGCGATCTCCTCTTTCATTCCTTTTTCCCAGTCCATATTCACCTACTACATTTCCTTCTCTTTCTTTTCCTACTTCTGAGTTCCAGTCCCCCATCCCAATCACGTTTTCGTCTCCCTTAACTTTCTGAATAATTTCTTTTATCTCCTCATATATTTTTTCGATATCCTCATCATCGGACGTGCTAGTTGGCATATAAACTTACACTACTGTGGTCGGCGTTGGTTTCGTGTCTGTCTTTACTACGATAATGCGTTCACTATGCTGCTCATAGTAACTTACCCGCATTTCTATTTTCTTATTCATTATCGGACCTACTCCTGTGTTACCGCCAACTGATTTAGTATTGATATTCCTGTCCTCACCTGACAAGAAATCCTGTTCATCCTGCCACCGAACTTCAATAATCCCTACCATATCTAAATTTAACCTATCCATTTCTCTTTTCAAATTTTCTAGTTTACCTATGTGTTTAATGGTTAGAACATTTTACGCTCCGACCCGTAGAATGCCTGTTTTGTTTTTCTTGATGACGACATCCTCCTGAGTAGTCCCCGCCCGGCGATCCGAATGGGGGACTATTTTACTCTGGAATATTTTACCCAAGAAGACGCAATTATCATACATACAGTAGAGCTGCATGTCCTCGGGAGAAGTAACGACTGTAGTTTCCCCTTGCTTTCAGCCTTTCGCAGTAACTGCATGGCAAAACCATGTAGCTGATGTTACAAGGCCAGCTCAGTCAGTCATCCAGACTGTTGCCCCTGTAACTACTGAAAAGGTTGCTGCCCCTCTTCAGGAAGCACACGTTTGTCCGGCCTCTCCACTGTGGTTGCACCTACGATAGGGCTATCTGTATCGTTGAGGCACGCAAGCCACCCCACCTATGGTTCATCGGGGTGGCCTGCAATGTTACGTCTAGATATTTGAACTTGGCTACTGCAACAAGAAGCTCACTACTAATGCTGTATTCCAACTTTATGTGATTGTTTTTCCTACTCATGCTCTCATATCGAAAAGTATTAAATTAGAAAGTTGTAGGTTTTTGAACTATCGATTCCTTTATTAGGTGTCTAAGAAACCTCTACAAACCCTTAGAAACTACATTTTCTCAAACTCGTTAACCGTTAAGTTAGCAAACTTGCTATTTGTTCTAATTATAGCCGACGGTAAGTCCAAATAGTAATTATCCGATATTTAAAAAAAATTGATTATTTTTGGGAGCTATAAAGATTTTTTGGAAAATCATCTTCTCAGGTAAATGAGCTAGAGTAACGGGTTCCAGAGGCGTACTTAATTTGGGGGGGGGGGGGGGGGGCGGGGGTGCCTGCAACCGCAAACGAAATAATGAATATAAAGAAAAAAAACTGTATTTTGATAATTGAATATCATCAATAAATAAACTTCATTTAGGTAAAGTAAAATGGGCCTCCGCGGATATTATCGTCTGAATATGAGGAGCAAATCTGATACAAAATATCATGAAGTGTTTACATTAATCTTGCCCCTCTACCAAGAATATTTGCTATAAGCGCTACTAACGGGTTTATTTTCTTCTTAAAGCGTTGTACGTCCATGCTATTAAATAATTTTTCAGATTTTGTTAATTTTATAAGTCCAAAATTAAGTTCAACGAACTTGCACTTCTCTTGGTTATCAAAGTTTCCGTGTTATGAACATAACGTTTGAAAAAATTTATGAAAATTTTCACAAATTTAAATAATACTGTTCTGCAACCTCACGGGAGACAATTACTTCCTATTGAAAATTCTAATGGCAATAATTAATAATTTACAGCAATAACCTAGAATCAAGTTGACACTGAAAAGTTTTATTTTCAAGGGACGAAACTAGAATATGTATTTGTGTGAATCCGTAACCGAGTAATAAGGAGAAGAATGTCAAAATATACAATGTGAGTCAGGAGGAAAGGTAGATACTTTTAGGGGTGACACTATCGGTGATTCTCAGCAAAACTTCTAATAATCATATGCCCTTTTCTTAACACGTTCGCTGCCGTTACGCTCTGGCGCGATGATGCTAGGTGCCACTTCACGCTCTGGCGCGTCATCGTATTTTGACAGCATCTTTTCATAGTTTTGAGCCACTGAATGTTTTGGTTTTAGTTTTCAGTTTTTTTGATACGGCTTTTTATTTTCATTTGTATTTTTGAAAAAATAACAAATGAACAATATAAACAGTACATACAAGGTATTTCATAAAACATTTGCTTATTTCTATATCATCAGCAATATGAGTATGAATAATATCAAAACTAAGAAGTATTTTTATAAACTGGTAACTAATCGAAATAAAATTAAAATAATCAAAAGCTTGCTTGCTTGTTTACATAAGAATCCAATAAATCTATCATGACATCATAAGAAGCGTATGTGGCTCGTAGCCGGTAATGCAAACGCGGAAATCTGGAATCACGTACGTCTGCATATCACTTATACTCTTCCCTGAGTGCCTACCACAGTATACAGCTTTGTTAGACGATGCCAGTTTACAACAACCCATAATAGGATGCTAGGTCGCAGCACGCGCCACAGCGTGAGCGGCACCTGACTCAAGTAACGTTTACTCGCGCCAGAGCGTGAACGGCAGCGAATGTGTTAACAATGAAAACTTTCAAGAACGAGAAAAATGGAAGTGACAGTAATTTAAGATACTGTTAAGTTCCCTCACAAATGATCTCAGTCAGCATGTGGTGAATTATTATTGACGAACAACTCATCGGTTCAGTCGTTTTAAATAACCACCTTAATGGGACACGGTATCTTCATTTTCTTAAAAAGGTATTTCCAGAATACTTGCACGACAACCCTTTTTACCCCGAGCACGTATGTAGACCTACTATCAGCACGGCAGAATTCCAACGGCCGATGTCTTAGTATTACACTTGCGCATAATAATTCGCGACCGGGAGCGCTCACTTTAGTTCGCGACTCTGCCGCAAACAGTTCGTTCTTTTAGTTCGTCGCCGCGGTGGAGTAGCCGTGTGGTCTAAAGCGTTTCGCTGAGGAGCACGCAGTTGCTCGCTGTGGAGGTTCGAGTCCTCCCTGTGGCATGGGTGTGTGTTTGTCCTTAGGTTAGTTTACCTAGGTTTAAGTAGTTTGTAAGCTACGGACTGATGACCACGTAGTTTGGTCCTATAGATTTACAAACATTTAGTTCGTCCGCTCCCAGTGACGGCTGAGCGGCGTGGTTTGCGCATGCAGGTGGAGGGAGAAGTTTCCCCACCTAGCTGCTTCATGCGCTTGCTGCTTCAGCCGCTAACGATATCACGCAAACCAAAAGAAACAGTTTGTGGATAATTTCTCGCGTTTAAGTTTAGAGTTATCTCTATATATTGGCATTATGGAATTTATTAGTCAGATAACCTCTAAATGGCTCTCATCAGCGGGAAGCAAACACGTCATTTTCAATTCTGCTGCGTGCCCTCTCGCTATTGCCCGTCGGTCTTCGGAAAAGAATCCAACGAACTAAGAAGCAAGATACGTTTGGCATTATAGTTCGCGACCGGTAACGCATGTTTTAGTTCACGACCGATCGCGCATAATTTAGGCTCATACCGATCGCGCATATTTTAGTTCGCGACCGATCGCGCATATTTTAGTTCGCGACCGGTAGCTCTCCATTTAGTTCGCAGCTCGGCCGCGAAGTAGGTCGCTCTTTTTAGTTCGTCCGCTCTTTTTGGCTTTTGCTACCGCTACTAAAAGAGCTCTTTCTTTGGTTTATGACAGCTTTTTTATATAATGATGTATAATTTCTCGCATATAAATGCAAACAATGTTAAGTTTTGAGTTCTCTTTACTTCTTTAGACTATGGAATGAAGGTTATATTTAGACACAGCTGAATACCTTAGAAAAGAAAATTTGTGGCAGTGGACTATATAACTACAGCTGAGCTGCATCTCAACTCGAAATGACGGCAACTGGCAGAAGAGAATCACGCAATTCTGCGCGCTCTCGCGTCCTCTTGCTGTTCCCGGTCCGTCTTCGGAAAAGGAGACTAGGGATCTGCGAACTAGTTCGCGTAGTTCGCCTGTAGGAGCGCTCTTCCCAACTAGTTCGTTCGCGAGCTACACCAGACTACTTAGTATCTCAACACAACGATTCCTTGTCGTTGGGTCAGTCGCCGTGGAGTCATTGGCTGGACAACGAGTTTACCCGATCTTACCCCGTCGGAGGTGGCTGAAGAGCGAAGTGCACAAGCGCAGAGTGTGCGCAAGAACAGAACTCCTCGATCTTGTTTTATGTGCTTAGGTTCAAGTACAGGAGTAAAGAACTGAGCTCCAATCGGCGACAGAACACCTGTTACAAGAACAGTGAAATGAAGTTGACGTGGAGTGTTTGAACATCTTCTGTGAGGAAATATACACAAGTAAACAAACACACAACAGTATGTCAATTTTCTGTCAGCTGTACTTTTCTCATTCCTAGTCGTTTTCATTAGTTTACACGGAAACGGTTAAGAAAATGGCATGTTTATTAAAAGATTTTGTTCATAATCACCAGTAATATCACCCTCAAAGCATGTACCTCTCCTCGTGAATCACCCTGTATGAATAATTAGCTGCCGGCCGCGGTGGCCGAGGAGACAGTCTGCCGGCGGACGTCGAGGAGGAAGGTTGTGTCGTGCTGTACGCTGCGCCGACGCTGTTTACGAGTGGTGAGTCGCTGCGCTTGCTATAGCGGTATTCGTTGTGCTGTACAGAAAATGAGAACGATTTCGTGATGACGCAACCGGTTGTAAAGGATAGGAAAGATACCCTGAGGTTCACGTTTGATAAGAGCTTGACTCGACCAAAATCGTTCGAAGTTGAGGAATGGTTAGAGACTGAATTTAAACTAGGACTAGATGACATAATTGGGATCCATCTGTCGATTGTAAGCAGCATGGTTTTCGTGAAATTAGCTCGATCTGATTTATGCTCGAAAATTGTCGAATCTTGTGGAGGCGAGGCAAAATTTAAATACAGTGACGGAAAAGTTGGCACTGTTTACGTCTCTCATGCTGGCTTTGGAATACGGACAGTTCGCATATTTGAACTTCCATTTGAAATAACCAGTGAAGAGGTCGACGACGTAATTTCGAAATATGGCAGGGTTATCAGCAACGTTGGCGAGAGATGGTCCAACTCCCATAAATTTCCGGTTTTAAACGGAGTGCGCCAATTGAAAGTCGATCTACGGAGACACATTCCGTCGTACATTGAGGTTTGTGGTTACCGTGCGATAGTTATGTACGATGACCAGCCTAAGACGTGTGAAGCTTGTGGCAAAACAGGCCACGTGCGAGCCGAGTGCCTGCAGCGGCGCGTGGCGCAGCTGTCCGCCGGCGAGGCAGACAGGCCCCCCGTGACGTACGCCGCCGCGGCGCGCAGACCCGCTGCTACTACTGCGGCCCCCGAGTTGAGTACGTTTTCTGAAGTACCTGAGGCAGATAACGTTGTGGAGACTGTAGAAACCTCACAACAGAACCCCTCTACGCATATTGAAACTCCAACATCTGTTGTAGTCGTGGAGGAACAGGCTTCAGGTTTAATAATGGACTCTTGTCCAGCGATAGTATCAAACCGTCAAGAAGAAGAGGCTACTGCTGGTACTCAGACGGCACCGAGCGCAGAGCCTAATATTAATCTGAAGGACTTGACCGGAGAAAAATGCAAAAAGATAGAGGTTTCAACCACGAAAGCCAAAGACCATGTTCGAGAAACAACTGTCGCTACAGAAGACAGTGGAGCTTCTCCACAACGAAGTCCTACAAGAAGAAATAAGAAGAGGAGACTTGCTGCTAAGAATGCTGAAGAACTAGCACGTCCCTTGAGAGAAAAAGCTAAGGAGATCAGCAAGAAGCAACGTGAGGAATCACTAAAGACCTCGGTTGCGAGCACGCAGCACAGTTCATTGTGTCATATCCCAACGGAACAGCTGCCACAAGGAAAAATACAGCAGAAACCCCCGGCGATGCAAAGGTTTCTTCCACAATACGAGATTCGATCTCGGACACCCTGAAGAGCAACCAGCACAAAAGCTGGGCAGAGGAGTTGAGTAAAAGAAGTGCAGATGAAGAAATGGCGGATATTGTTACAACCGCGAAGCCCATTGATCAGCAAGAAGATGAACTGACCGTGATGGATACAACTTCCTTGGAACAGATGAGTGGAACAGGGGATGTTTCCGACAGTACCTCATATGATGAATTTTAACATAAATGAGTAACAATATGAACGCAACACAAGCTTTCAAAATCGCCACGCTAAATATTAATAAGATACGCTCTCCCATCCGTCTCCAACACGTGAAAGATTTTGCGCTCGCAGCCGATATTGACATACTACTTTTGCAGGAAGTATCAGATATCAATCGCGATGCGATACAGGGCTATAACGTAATCACCAACCCTGGCAACGGTGCAGAACTAGGAACCGCAATTCTAACGAAAGAAAGCATTCGAGTCGAAGAAATAGAAAAACTTGTAAGCAGCAGAGGACTTGCGGCAACTATCAACAACACACGCATTATCAATGTGTACGCACCATCCGGAAATAATAACAGGCGTGCGAGAGCGGAATTTTATAGAAGTGACATCATTCCTCTCTTTCGTAACCATAAAGACCATATTATCCTAGCCCGTGACTTCAATTGTGTTCTTAACCCCAAAGATCAGACACCGAACTGTAATAAATCCATCGAACTTGAACTGAAATTAACCGACACCTGGGAGCATACCCACGGTGCGGCACCTGGGTTTACTTACTTTACTAGTCATTCAGCCAGCAGGCTGGATAGAATTTATGTATCAGCTGATATGAAGGACCACATTCTCCAGTCTGAAGTGTGGCCCACCTGCTTCTCTGATCATGCGGCATAGAACTGGCCAGTACCAAAAATGTGTCGGTAAAGACAGAAGTATCTCACAAAATATATGCGAATACCGGGATATCATATCAACTGCGGAAGTCTGTCGAATAATGTGTGCAATAGTGTCGTTAGACTTTGAGAAGGCATTTGACAGGGTCAATCATCAATACCTTCTTAATACCATGAAAATAGTGGGGTTCTCTCCGGGTTTCCTGCGGATAATTGAACAAATATTACGTAATAGCGTAGCACGTATAATGATAAAGGGACAATTAAGCCAACCGACTATGATGGATTCCTCTGTAAGACAGGGATGTCCCATATCAATGGCGTTATTTGCCATTGAGATCGAACCTCTGCTTTCCACGCTTACACAACAACTACAAGGATTGCAGATAAATAGCCAGAAAATAGTGTGTAACACATATGCAGACGATGTTGGTTTTCTGGTTATGATCGAGCAAGAACTGGCGCAAGCTCTGCAGATGGTGCACAAATATGAACTGGCATCCGGAGCGAAGCTAAACAAAAGGAAGTCAGGCATTATGAATATAGGTAAAGGGAAATGTACGCAAAGCATAGAACAGTTACCAGAAGTAGATCAACTCAAGTGCTTAGGGATTGTATTCAGGAATAATATCCAGCGTACAGACAACTACTTGCTAAAATACGTGCAGTTATTCAAGAAAACAGACTGAGGCACCTTGACGAACTCAAAAAACCACGCTTGTTAATGTATACATGACATCGAAACTTAATTATGTTGCACAAGCCTTTCCTGTACCGCACGGCATCGCCAACAGAATCATGTCGGCATTGGGGAACTTTGTCAGCCAAGGCAATATTTTTAAAGTAAAGTTCAGCACACTCACACTTCCTACACAGAAAGGTGGGCTGAACCTCACAGATGTCAACTATAAGCTAAGATCTTTGTATGTGTGCAAGACGTACAAGGTATGGAAAACGTCGCCAACAGCCTCACGGCCCATCTGCTAAATGAAATAGTTCCTGTCATTGTACAACCTCCAATTGATGTACATCACATTCCTATTGGCTTTTATCATTTTAGACACTTTTTAGTCGAATATAGCTATCTATATTCGACAATAACAGGACAGAAGATGATCGTGAAGGAAGTATACAAGGACCTCATGAAAAACAAGGGAAATAATGCCATCGAACAAAAATATCCTGTTTACGACTGGCCAATAATTTGGAAAAATATTCACGACCCCAACCTTCCTTCTAAAGTAAAAGCCACATGGTACAAAGCTGTAAACCGGAAAATAACAACTAACGACAAACTTCATGCCATACATCTCGTCAACTCTCCCTTGTGTACATCATGCCATCTTACGGATACAGAAGAACACAGGCTGGTATGTGACAGCGTCAAGGACATTTGGCAGTTGGTCACACACAAATTAGCGATTATCAGAACGACGCCTAATGTCTACAAACCATCAGATTTTTTGAATCCACAGGCAAATCCTTACCCCATGACCAAACGAAATGCCGTCAATTGGATAATAGGACACACGGAGCACTACATCATGACGCACGATAAAAAGAGCAAGGAAGATTACTGGCTCTACATCACGACCCAGCACCATACACTAACTCGAAGCAAAAATTACAAAAAGCATTACGCATATTTTCTGAGAAGAACAATCATCTGGAACGCTGATTGTAACAAGAAATTCTTAATGAAATATTAAGTGCTGAAATTTTCGGCCGGTTGCGTATTCGGAGTTAAGAGAAGCCCAGTTTCGCAATAAATATTGATTAGATGAGAGGATGAACATTTCGAATTTGAGTATCAACGGTAAACTACAAAATAAATTTCGAGAAGACGAACTCCGAGGGCATACACCGTGCTGGAAAAGGAACGCCTGTATAAAATGTTGTAATTGATATATCACCCTTCTTCAAGACCCCTGTATTTTCAGCTCATGTGCATCCATAGAAGTTCAGGAGGAAGGAGAAAGATCAATTTTATTTATTTATTTTAGGTCATGTTTATATTTAATTTGGCTTTCGCAGAAGAACGTTAAAAACAAAGACTTCGACGAAGAAGTTTCAATTTAGTTTCAGAAAAACATTTTCTTTCACAGACTCTAGAAGAAGGAGTCCTCACGACAATTTAAATCTTTTCCAAGGAGAAATTTTATTTGTCTCTAAAGAAGAAATTACTATATCATAGCTACTGAAGCTAGCCGATGAAGGCTATTTTGGCGAGCGGAAGGACGGGTTGTAGGGGAGGATGGAGACCCGAAAAAAAAGGAGACTGAGGCGCTCCAGTCACGGTCTGCACAGCCACTACGGTCGGGGGTTTGAATCCCCCCTGGGGCATGGATATTTGTGCCGTCCTAGTTCGTAAGTAGTTCATAAGTAGTTTGTAAGTTTAGGGACTGATGACCCCGTACTTCAGTCCCATAGACTATACAAACATTTGAACATTTTTAAATAATTAGCTGTAAACCCGTCGTTGCCCGGGTGTATTTATTTATCCTACACTCTCGTAGTCCACACCCTTTCCCCTCTCTCTCTCTCTGCATCCAACTCTTTCTCTCCCATCTCTCTGTTCGTTTCCACCTTTCTCTCTCTCGACAAAGTTTTCTGCTAGGTACCCCCTGTCATATACCATACAAAAATTTATGTACCCAATGAACTTCCTTTTGTTTCAAAGTGCAAAATTTCATAAAGATAGGAGCAAAACTATGCATTTTGTAAAATTCCGTAAGTACGCTCCACCATGCACCGAACGAAATTTTATACATACAGTGACATTCCTCTTGTTTTTAACATAGAGTGTGCAAACTTTCATCAATGTCGGAACAAAACTATAGATTTCTATGCAATAGAAACGCTGGGTCACATCGAAAAACGCAGTTTGTTGTTCTAAATTATCCCAGTTTCATTACATACAACCCTTGTTCTGAAAATAACGATTAAAAAACGGTCGAGCCGTTCTCAAGTTATGGCACGACCAAGGTATTTAGGAACCCATTTTTATGTTATGTTGCAAAGTACCTTCCCGCATGCACCTTAGAAAAAGGTAGACGGTGGCTTCCTCTTGTTCTGAAGGGCAAGCGTGCGAAATTTCGTGAAGATCGGAATGAAACTGTAGAGAGTCTGTAGGAGAAGTATGCTCCGCCAGGCACCTATCACAAAACACTGTCTTAGCTGACGTTTTCTACCTGTAAACCACATTCCCGCCAAATTTCAGCTTCATAGGTGAAGTAGTTTTCGAGATTTTCTGTTTAGTCAGTGAGTGAGTGAGTGAGTGTCCTTTCGCTTTTCTGTAGATAGGCATTAAGAAAACAGATTGCTTACTTTTGGATGCAGGAGAATTAAGGAAGACTTGCAGACAAAAATAAATAGTACATGCAAATCTGTAATGCTAACTTTATTTGATACAAGGTCATGCCTGATGCGACAGTTTTACGGCATATACAGCGAAACTGTTGTGAGCGGTAGACTTCTTTACGTTTAATCATTGTGTGTGTTTGTGTGTGTGTGAGAGTGAGGGGGAGGGGTGGGCGTCGGTTAGCAAACGCTTCATAAACGCCCGAAATTACATGCGAACTTTGTTGCAGGTCCCTAACTACTCCCATTTTCCAATAGTTGATTCATAAATCTCGGTATTCTCACGCGGTGGCCTCCCATTGTTTATGACGTCATATCTCCTTACCTATGTGTCGTGCTCTTTTGTTTTTGGGCCAGGAATCTTTGTGGACGTACCGTGAACACTAAAATTTCATTGCAATCAAATGAATGGTTTATGAAGACAGTGAGGGCCTACAGACAAATATTCCTTTTTATATAGAGAGATACGGAAGTATGCAAGCGCATAGTTCTCCAACTGGTGTGAGAGGTGAGGTAGGGTTGCCTGCTCTGAAAGATCCTAGGTCGTTGTAATCAAATTTTGTACCAAAACTAAGTAAATGATGGTATAAATGTTAGACTAGTTAGCAATAAATACGGCGGGAGTGTCAAGAGTTAAAACATTTAAGATTAAAAGTGGGCCACTGTACTAGATAAAAGCTTAATTCTGGTAGGAGGTAGCGATAAGAGTTTACCGTTATATAAAAACTTAATTTTAGCAGTAAAATTAGAAGAAGGTCCATGTGAATTACCGGCTACTCCCTGCTGCAAAACCTTGTTTTCTGGCCCAAATTGAGACTCGGTTCAAATTACTCTAGTAACAGGAAGTTAACGATGCAGTGGCCAATATAGGTAGCAGCTTACACAAAATTACACACAGGCATTAATAAACAAGCCACCACAGTTAAAGTTATTTGATAAAGGTGGCTAAGAAAAACATTTATGGCGCAACGGAACTTAAACATAAAAAAAAATTGCATCTGAGCTTGTTCTCAGCACTGGTGAAAAACAATGTTATATAAAAGGGGGAAAGTGCTCGAAAACTGCACTTTAAGGCAAGTTAAAATTATGCTGAACTGACCATTTTTATTCAGTTTGAACGCAAGCAAAATGGAGAACCAATTTTGTTAATACAATAAATATGCTTCCCATTTACATATCTAATACTGACGATGCCCAGCATTGAATTTAACATAAATTGCACAGAACTTAACGCTACTGGGGGGAGGATTTACAAACAACACTCATTCGCTCACACACACGCAATGCAACAGCGAAACTCACCAAAATCAGCGTGCTGAAACGAGACAGAAGCAGGCGCCGCTATCGTAGGCGAAATTCAGCAAACCCGAAGGTACCACACAACACAATATACAATAAAACGGCGAAGATAATTCTGGTCTGTCGTGCCTGATTCAAGATGGTGCAAAGTTAAGTCGCATCTAGATTAGACCGCGATCAAACACGCCAACGGCGACACACAGCTTCGTTACACGATCGCACTCTACTGAAAGTGAAATGGTTGAAATCGGATTCATTACACAAAATCACGACGGACTCTTAAGCTGCAATCTGAGAGTAAACTGTCTAGGCACTGATTTTATGAGAAGTGGCGTGAATTCAGGTGACTAGCTGCAAACTCCTGAGGTCGGAGTTCGGACCCACATGGTTCCGAAAACCGAAAAAAAATGTATAAATTCAATTTCCGAAAAATAAAGAAAATTAACTTGGGCGTACAACCCTTATAAATGCGTAGAATTTCATAAGGAAGCTACTGAAAATCAGCAACATGCGATTGGGAGCGTTCACAGAGACGAAATAAGTCCAGTCTCAAAACCCGAAAAGTGAAATAATTACAAAGTCCGAAAAATAAAAATAAAAACTGCAGCATGCAACCCATAGAAATGTTCAGAATTACATAAGGAAGCGAATGAAATGCAGTTACACGCGATAGAGAGCGATTACAGAGACGGATGAAGTCCAGTCTCAAAAAACCAGAAAAGTGAAATAATCACAAAAACGGAAAAGTGAGAATAAAAAAAAACCCTATGGCATGCAAGCCTTAGAGATACATAGAATTTCATAAGCAAGCTATTGAAGGAGGTTGTACGAGGCTCAGAGAGAATTACTGACAAAGAATGAGTGCATACTACAAGTTTGGGGAAGAAACAGCAAAATTAAAATAGGCGGGGAGAGAAGATCGCGAAATGTTTGTGGAAATCAGAAGGATATACACAGTTACTTGCCTGATGGGCATGGAACAAACAATAATGGAAGCTGCAGGCTTTGTTCAAAGAACCAACCATGTGGAACACATATCACTTCTGGAAGGAAATTATAAGAAAGATTTTACATGTACTGTACAAACATATCGTCTGTTAGAAATAGGGTCCACAAAGATAGAAAGAATTTACAGACTTCGCACACTGCCACATAATCACAAATGGTTTGAATACACCAGGCTATCATCAAATTACAAGTAATGCACCGCGTTTATCTGTTGGAAATCACTGGATTGAAAAACTAGAACACATTTCTGTGCACGATCGGAAAAAATATTCCGAAAAATGAATCTAAGTTCAAGAGTCTAAGTTAAACATGCTAGACAACAAATCGCTACCATCTCCGCGAAGAGCAGAACCAACCTTACCTCACCACGATCTGAGCACAAACTGAAGTCCGAGCGGCCAGGAGGCGCGAAGATATTGGAAACTGGCAAAACCCAAGAAACAATGGTGGTGGGGACGTGAGACTCGCCCTGTGAGGGCTTGTCAGCTGGCTTGCAACCAAAGGGTGTGGAAACCTCTTTGGTAGCATCAGCAGCAGTGGTTGGTAACGACTAACTGTCGACTCTGGGTCAGAGAGAACCATGCAAAGCGAGCTATTACTACCCACATTCAGGCAGCCATTAGATTCTCGCACATCGACTTAAAAGTAAAACAAGTACACATTCTCACAGGGACAATAATAAATTATTAAAATACGAAAAATCTAGCAATATTAACTAACATTTCAGAAACTAATATTTTAAAACACAAAATAAAAATGCTATTCCTCATGCCTCGAAAAGAGTGGGGTTCTAGTTTTAACAAAATGCTAATCTAGCGACATCAATTAAATTACAATTTTATAAAAAATATATGGAAGACGACAGACGGTCGTCTTTCAAGATACAAAATGAAAAACACTGAGGTAATGATACAACATTATTAAAAAGATAACCTTAAGAAATCGTCATAATTATCATTAGAGACTGATTATGCCTTTCAGTGTCCAGTCTGGAGATAGTCTCTCCTAATAACATTTCTCCTTAATTCCCTATACAAAGCTTGGGCGTGGTTCATGGTGTAGGTTCTTGTAGTCATATCCTAGTTCATCAAACACGGGCAACGTAAGTGGTCCTGACAGTTGGGATACCACTAAGTTTCGAATAAGGTTGGACATCTGGGACATATTTGTGCTCAGACGGAAAGAGTACCAATTCCATGAGTTACTCCCTGAACCGTTATGAGTAAAACCCAATAGATTCCAGGGCAAATAAGCTAGCAACCTGCTTCCCAAGTACTTCGATCTGATGCTGGCAACAGACCAAACGTAATACAATGAAAACAAAATAAAATTAAAAAAAAAAAATCCACGCTATTTTGCTTCCAAGGTGACAGTAACTATAATATTCTTGTTTATCTCATCAATCTACGCAAGAGAGTAATTACAGAAGGATATTGGCATGTGGACAGAAACAGAATTGGTGATTTTGCGAGCGCGGTCGATTAGATTCAATTTTTCAAACTGAGCACCTGCCTGCAGTCCCACACTCTTTCACCCGACCCAGCTGAAGCGCAATTCCTAAATAAGAGTTCTATCTCGAAAATACGAGTATTCAGTATTAATCCCCTTTAAGCGCGTTTCTCTAGAAAGCTAATTACGGCCGCTAGATTCATGTTTAACGAAAAACAACGTGAGTTTCAGATGGCTGCACAAAGACATAAAATTGTGAAAATACCAGCAGTTTACTTCCTCAAGCTTTATTTTACATAAATTCAAGATTCTTAGTTTAGAAAAACAGGCCGAAGAGAAGTGTGAGTTCTTCGAAGACTTTTTGAACAATTAAAATTAACCAACTCTAAAAAAATATTTAATGGCTTAGAAGTAAAGGTCTAAAATCGCTACTGTAGATCAATCACCCAGAAGATGTAGCCAATTTTCTAAAAGGATTTTAAAAATACATATACATCTCGAAAAATAACTACTATCTTCAAAGTTTTCAAATAATATTTTAACTTATCGTGAGTTATACTTACAGTAGATAACAAATTAGCGTACATAACGGTTAACGAGTTGGAGAAAATATGGTATAGTTTACAAAATGAAAAGCCAAGATCGCACATTAGTAATTATTAAATAACGACCGGTTTCGGTGCACTGTGTCACCAGCATCTGCTCACATATGTGCTATAAGTTGGTCATCTTGTTAAAAAAATTGGGTGTAAAATTACAAGTGCAACATTGCACTTAGTCATTATATAAAAAATACACAGGTTAAAAACATGACAGCTAACAAAATACCCAATTTTTTTAACAAGATGACCAGCTTATAACATATATATGAGCAGATGATGGTGACACAGTGCACCGAAACAGGTCGTCATTTAATAAATTATTAATGTGCGATCTTGGCTTTTCATTTTGAAAACTATAAAACGATCAGATCGCCTCCAAACCCGACTATGTCAGGTAATCTTCAGAAAATACGGTGTTTAAAGTTTTGTAGTGTTTTTTATTTTTATTTATTTATTTTTTTCGATATATCTCGAATCTAATAAAGCAATAAATACTTACAAAAATTCAAACGATGATTTGTTTGAAGCTCTAAAACTTCCTGATTTAGCACTTTCCGATCGGAGGTGCAGTTTTTTTTCTTACGTCATTAAAATATTTTTCCATATAGGGGATATTTTTTTGGTCATGTTCGCCATCTTCGATTGAATTTCACGAAATAGAAACTCTATTTAAAATCTGATTCATATAAATCACATTTTTGTTTTCATGAAATGATTTCTGAAATACGGGATTATTGAACGCCACAGCTGTGTGCTCCAGAAATGGCGCAGTTGATGGCTGACGTTGGAGCCGTTACATCTTTGATTTCGACATCGTTTACATCTTTTCCGGGCACGGT
Source organism: Locusta migratoria (assembly GCA_026315105.1). Classification (NCBI taxonomy): domain Eukaryota; kingdom Metazoa; phylum Arthropoda; class Insecta; order Orthoptera; family Acrididae; genus Locusta; species Locusta migratoria. The sequence continues at coordinate 98,139,357 of CM048745.1, forward strand.
GGGTCGTTTTGGGTAAGGCGGCAGTCCAGTTTAGGCTAGACACGGAGAGCAACAGCAGTATAAGATGGAGTAAGGCGGCTGCAAGCGCGACCTGGAGAACAACTGGCTGGCTGCGGCCACCGTGCTGGTGTCCCAGCGATGTAAGATTGCGTGCCTGCAGAACATTCTTCCTAGGCACGAAACGACGCGGCAGTACTGGTCGTGTTTGTGGGAGCAGCGGCTTAAAGGCGTGACCTTCTGACCGTCTGGCGAGTCGAGAAACTCTCGCGGACTTGCATCATTAAAATGCTGCAGTGATTCTGTTCTCTCCTCCCACAAATGACTGCCAGTGTAGCACACATCATGTTGTGGAGTTCTGCCTTCTCGTTGCGTAATTGGGTACGTTTCTAGACTTGCGCATAGTAGTTCGCGATCGGTAACACTCACTTTAGTTCGTTCTTTTAGTTCGTCCGCTCGCAGTGATGGCTGAGCGGCGTGGTCTGCGCATGCAGGTGGAGGTAGAAGTTCCCCCACCTAGCTGCTTCATGCGCTTGCTGCGTGAGCCGCTAACGACATCACGCAAACCAAAAGAAACAGTTTGTGGATAATTTCTCGCGGTTATGTTTACAGTTATCTCTATATATTTGAATTATGGAATTTATCAGTCAGATATTGCAGAGTCCATAATACTTCAAAGCAGAAATTTTGTAACACTGAACTATGTAATCTAGCAGGCAGACGCTAACCTCGAAATGGCTCTCATCAGCGGAAGCCAAACACGTGATTTTTAATTCTGTTCGCGAGCTTTCGCGCATATTGTAGTTCGCGAACTATCGTGCATATTTTAGTTCGCGACCTATCGCGCATGTTGTTGTTCGCCACCTATCGCGCATATTTTAGTTCGCGACCTATCGCTTATCTTTTAGTTCACCAACTATCTCGCATCTTTTAGTTCACCACCTATCGCGCATTTTTTAGTTCGCCACCTATCGCGCAAATTTTAGTTCGCGACCTATCACGCATCTTTTAGTTCGCCACCTATCGCGCATGTTTTAGTTCGAGACCTATCGCGCATGTTTTAGCTTACGACCGGTAGCTCTCCTTTTAGTTCGCAGCTCGGCCGCGCAAGTAGGTCGCTCTTTTTAGTTCGTCCGCTCGTTTTGGCTTTTGCTACTGCTAGTAAAACTACAGCTGAGCTGCATCTCAGCTCAAAATGACGGCAACTGGCAGAAGAAAATCTCGCGATTCTGCACGCTCTCGCGTCCTCCCGCTCTTACCCGTCAATCTTCGGAAAAGAAGCGGACGAACTAAGAGATGAGGGATTTGCGAACTACTTCGCGTAGTTCGCCTGTTGAAGCGCTCTTCCGGAGTAGTTCGTTCACGAACTACACAAGACTAGAGTTTGTGCATGAGAGTGATTTCGATGTCGTGCATTTTCTCATGCTTGCACCAGATTTACTACATGTGTCTACTCAAAAGATGTGGAAAAAAAAGGATCTACCATGTAAGTTAAAATGAGGTAGTTCAGTTCTCCTACATACGAGGCGCGTCCAGAAAGTAAGTTCCGTTTGGTAATAAAATGAAATTGTACACAGATACAGAAGAAATTTTTATTGCAAAAATTCTACAACTCTTAAACTACTTTTCCACATAACTGCCGAAATTTAGCAGGCATCTGTCATAGCATGGCACCGGGTTTTGTATAACTTCTTTATAGAAATCTGCCGCCTGTGTCTTCAACCAGTTGGAAACAGTTTCTTTCAGGTCGTCGTCATTCGTGAAGTGATGATCGGCAAGGAAAGACTTGAGATGTCCTGGATATTGTCATCAATCGCGTGAACCAGTTCTTCTGTAACCAAATGTGGACGCCCACATCACTACGCCCGCCATTGAACTGTCGGACCCATCTTCTCACCATCGAATCACTCATCGCATTTGGTCCGTAAACATCGCAAATTTGCCGATAAATTTCACTTGGTTTCACTTACCTCGCATTCAGAAACCGAATCACCGACCTGATTTCACAGGCGGCGGGATTTTCAATCAACGCCGACATTTCAAACAAGCACAACAAAGCGTCCGTAACTGACAGCGATCTCGAAATGGCGCACGTTCTTCTCTTTGATGCACATCGTCTACAGCGCATGTGCGGAACTGCAATCGCAGTGCTGCAGCGGAGATAAATTGAAACGGAACTTACTTTCTGGACGCGCCTCGTACTTTTTAGAGAAGATCCTTGTAGTAAAAAATGAATTGTGTGGTGTCGCACAAGTACAAAGTGCGCGCCACCTATTTTCGCCGCGCGCCGCCATGCACGCATGGCGCGGCGTTCTTACGACGTCAGCCACGAGCGCCCTCTGCTACAACGCCGCTCGTGGCCACCACTGAACGACACAGTTCACTTGGGACTGAGATAGGAACCAGTAAACACTTCGGAATCAGATAGGCACCAGTAAAGACTTGGCTATCGGATAGGCACTAGGCAGGCCTCAACTATGTATCAGCATTCTGCCATATTGAACTATCTAAAAGTTAAGTATTGTATAAATTCTGTGCAATATATATCTCGTTCTAATTTACTCTAGTGTTTCTAGTTTCTGGCTGCTCCCCTCCGTACCTGCACCAGCGTTCTATCTTTATTCCTGTGTCGGTCACATTCCACTCGGCCACCGACACCTACGACGGAACGAGACACTAAAGCGGCGACGAGGCTGGGACACAAAAAATTGTATAGTTATTAACACCCTGGTATATACGTAGGAAAGTACACAATGCTGACAAAATATGATAATATTTTACTGATTTACAGCGAACCACAGTGGCGTGGCGTAAGGTTATCATATTGAAGTCTCAGGTGCGAGGCTTAAGATAACAGTGTGTTGTTTCCAACTTCAGATGAACTCGGAGACTTCAAGGCACGGTAAATATCTGAACAAGGAGAACCGGTGCATAAAGTAGCGGCTGAGGGCAAGAAATGGCAGTGTGGAAGGTGTTGGCCAGGAGCGCACAGTGACGTACGGAGTCTGTCGGCCAGGCGGCAGTGGGACTGCGCTACAAAACAGTGAGTGGCGAGCGCGCGCGCGGTCGGTGTTGTTCCGGCTGCGAGTGGCCGTGAAAGCCAAGGCGAGCCGCGGACGACAACCTGGCGCGTGGCACGTTCGCGGATTCCTCGCATTCCACAGGTCTGCGCGCTCAATGGAGACCGCGCCACACCGCCTAGCAGGCCAACAGCGGCGTCTGGCACTTGGCAACCAGCGAGCAGCGCGGGATGCCTGCACGCAGGGGCTGCCGAGCGCCACTGTGCGCGTCCCAGGTTCATCTGCCTGAGGTCACCGCCACGGAACTGCAGCTTAAATGGTATTTTCTGCGTATGATTAATGCAGGGTGTACATAAAGTCCGGGAACAATTGAATCGCTGATTGGAAAATGAAAGAAAGTCAACATACCACTGTTTTGAGAAAACTAAGAAAAACTTGTTAACACTTAAAATATTGTTCCGACTGTGGTGTCGCACAAGTACTAAGTGCGCGCCACCTACTTTCGCCGCGCGCCGCCATGCACGCACGGCGCGGCGTTCTCACGACGACAGCCACGAGCGCCCTCTGCTGCAACCCCGCTCGTGGCCACCACGGAAAGACACCGGGCACTTCGGACGGAGATAGCAACCAGTTAGGACCTTCGTAATCAGATAGGCACCAGTGAAGACTTTGCTATCGTACAGGCACTAGGCAGGCCTCTAACAACTATGTATCAACATTCTGCAGTACTATGTAAAAGTTAAGTATTGTTACATTCTGTGCAATATATATCTCTTTCTAATTTACTCTAGTGTTTATAGTTTCTGGCTGCTCCCCTCCGTACCTGCACCAGCGGGCTATCCTTATTCCTGTGTCGGTCTTATTCCACTCGGCCACTGACATCTACGACGAGTCTGGAACACAAAAGCGGCGACGAAGTTGGGACACAAAACCGACATTTTGATGATCAATTACAAACTTCTAGAACTAAAATATTTGCACTAAATGACGAATCATTTGAGCGCCTTCGATAAATATTTTTGAAGCAGGCCCCTTTGGAAGTTGGTGGACAATCTTCCTTTTTTCAATACACTATTCTCTTGAGGGTAGCTTGTAAAGATATTTGCAGTAACACAGGTTTAAATTGCTATTTATTGCCATTTTTGTTACAAACTGATAATACTGATTTTCATTTACGCTAACAACTTGGAAGACCAATAATTTATTTCGATGTAGTATTAAAATTTTTAATTAACAATTTTAACGCTTTTTAATCTTCTCCAGCAGCTTGTACAGTTTTGTTTCCTGGAAATACTAATCTTCTCCTTGAGATACGACATCATTATTTCTTGTGGGCCACTGAAGAATGATGTTATAAAACTTCTGATACTCTGATGGAATCAACTTAATTACTTTATTAAGATTTTGTAACTTCTTGTGATTAATAGGAATCTTACTTCTGTATGCCATATTTATCGGATAATCAGATACTTTTCTTCCCTTAAAAAGCCTATATGTATTGCGGCGCAGTCCATCTACTCATTCCATAGAAACGACCTATCCTAGGTTTTGATGCCGGAATTTAGCAATTGAAAACCTCTTCTTCGTTTGACAATTTAGAGCAAACGAGGATTCTCTAAGTGTTGTGGCCACCATGTCAAAGATATCTTAACGTTCAACAATCTTGATTTCAAACGAATTCAGTGTTTTTCTTCAATTATCTATCATTTCAGCATCCTGTTTGACACAATAGATTATGTCTTGTTGTCGTATCACTCTTTATTACAGAAAAATGCCTATAGCATGGGAGGAAGGAGGGACATAGTACAGGACAATAATAAATTATTTGAAATTTGTCAATCATTGCTAGATACATTACGTACCGCACATGTAGTTCATTCACTGAGTCGGAGAGCTGTTCATGTATGTAGTCGTTCAGGACGATGAGTCTGGATGAAAGACGACGTTGTTTTCGTGAATTTCTGTTGAGGAAATTTAGAGGGCCGGAATTCGAGGCTGAGTGTAGTACGATCTTCCTGCCACCTACTTACATTTCGCGTAGTGATCACAAAGACAAGATAAGAGAAATTAGGGCTCCTACAGAAGCAAATAGGCATTCTTTTTTTCCTCGTTGTATTTGGGAGTGGAATAGGAAAGGAAATGCCTAGTAGTAGTACATTGTACCCTCCGCCACGCACCGTACGGTGGATTGCGGAATATGTAAGTAGATATAGATGTAGGTGTATAAAACTTCTTCTTCCAGCCGTTTCGTCTCCATCTGCGGGCGACATCTTCTGAGGTCTACCGGCTACTGGCAATGTGGTTGGAGGGTCTCTCGCATTTATAGAGAGCATAGAGGCCGCCAACGGTAATCACGTGATACCGACTATGTCGTTATCTCTGGATGTTGTCGTCATTCTCGATTATTTTTCACCGATTGTTGTTTTGTTGGCGATAATCGACATCCATATTTTGTATAACTTTAAACATTCGTCTTTTCTGTTAAAATTTCTCTGGTGTTTTTGAATCTCAATGCCTTCCCTACAAATTCGTGCATAATAAAGCGATGTTCTTGCTTATATGCTCGTCTCATTAATTTTTTTAACAATTTTATATAACAGCCAACCGGTTGCGTAGTTTTAAGGTACTTGACCTAGGTTTCGTTGTCGCTAGCGACAACTTCATCAGAAGAATTAAAAAAAAAAAAAAAAAAACAGTTACATGAAACACATGATGTGAAAAATATAGCCGGCCGCGATGCCCGAGGGGGCTGAGGCGCTCCAGTCACGGTCTGCACGGCCACTACGGTCGGGGGTTCAAATACCCCCTCGGGCATGGATATTTGTGCCGTCCTTAGGATTAGTTAGTTCACAAGTAGTTTGTAAGTCCCATAAGCTATACAAACATTTGAACATTTCAAAAATATTACGAGCAGAATTGCTCAAGTCTACTACAATAAAAAAAAAACTAGCATTCTTGCCCTCACACCACACTGATTTTATTTGCATGGCCAGAATGTTAGTTTTTGATTGTAATAGACTTGAGCAATTCTGCTCGTAATATTTTTGTCAGTCTAACGCAACTGGATATATTTTCAGATTTACAGTCTACTGTACTTCATATATTTCAGTCAGATTTTTCTTTTTTTCAGTTGGAAACATTCACGCTCACACTTGAAGTCTGTTACTCCTGGTTAACATTTGCACAATCACTATATCGTGCACAGACACACACCATTGCAAAACGATTCAGTAAACTATTTCATATTGTACTCATCAGACGATTAGAATTTAATATTTTTTACAACCTTTCATATGGTAAAATATTTCAGAATAGCCCTTCCTTTACTCAGACATTCTACAGGGGACTACCAACGGTAAGATTAATACAGGTTCTGTAAGAAATGGTATGATGAGGGTAGTATGTGTAATTAATAGGAACGTAGTGTAGAGAAGTAATATTCTCACATCTTATTCGTAAGTGCTAAAAACAGGCTGCAGTAATATTAAAACTTCTACGCTTCACGCACCTCATCAAACCATTTTTTCCCCAAGACTTTCCTGTACCGACGCTAGAGAAATTCAAGTGTGACACTAGGCAGCTTTCCGGAGAGGCAAAGGGGAACTTTTTTTCGCACAACAGTCTATAGCGTACCAAGTGCGGAGTGTTGCTGTCGGTCAGATGAAAACAAACGGCTTCACAGAAAAGATAAACATAGAAAACCGTAAACAAACGCATTAGGAAAGGCTAAATCCGTCCTACGAGGCAGCAGCACGTTTACAAACAAGAACCCACGGGACCACGCGCTAGTCAAGCGGTTATGGCACATTCCACGGCTTAGTACACCACGACAGTAAATTGGGAAAGACTGTTGTGGTGATAAAACTCTAGATACGTAAATCTGGCCATAGGAAATACCACACCCCGATGACGGCATGCAAATAAGGTGTAATTTATAGCATGCGTTTGCGGCATGAAATGCACATGCTCAGCATTTCATGTGCGGGCGCACATGACAGGAGCCAGTACGCCACCTGTAAGCGATGTATAGAGAAGACAGACGCGGCCGCGTGGACGTACTGGAACTGTCCTTTCGGACGTTTGTTTTGAGTAAGCAGCTTCAGTATGCGTCGCACAAAACAAAACCCGCTTTATAACAGGTTTGTAAGTGCAACACATTTTACGGTTTCGCAACCGTCCTGGCCTCAACGTGAGATAATTTGCCATCACCACACCCTATGCGTAACATCCCCCCTCCCTACTCATCATTCTGTATTCCACCAATTCATGTCTTCCTTGTAAGTGTGTGTCACCCCTTAATATCCTCTTAATTAATTACTTTATTGTTTCCGTATTATTTTTATCGTTTTAAATCCCTCCCCCCTCTTCCCACTCCCCACACTCCTTTTCACCACCCTTTATCCTCTCCCGCCGCCAGACTGCATTCGACGGTGCATCTCACATTCCCACCTATAGGGGCCTTTGCACTCATCAGACAACGCGGAACTTTCTGTCTACATCTACACCTATATCTACATGGGATACTCTGCAAATCACATTTAAGTGCCTGGCAGAGGGTTCATCAAACCACAATTCTACTATTTTTTTCACATTCCATTCTCGAATAGCGCGCGGGAAGAAAGAACACCGGAATCTCTCCGTTCGAGCTCTGATTCCCCTATTTTATTCTGATGGTCATTTTTACCTATGTAAGTAGGAGTCAACAATATATTTTCGCATTCGGAGGAGAATGTGGCGATTGGAGTTTCGTAAGTAGCCCACGCCGCCGCGATAAGCGCTGTTGTTGTAATGATTCCCATCCCAGATCCTGTATCATTTCCGTGACGCTGTCTCCCCTGTATCGTGACAATTCAAAACGAGCTGCCATTCTTTAGACTCTTTCTATGTCCTCCGTCAAACTCACGTCATAAGAATCCCACACTCGGCAGCAATACTCGAAAACAGGACGGACAAGAGTAGTGTATGCAGTCACTTTAGTCGTTTTGTTGCATCTTTTAAACGTTCTGCCGATAAAACGCAGTGTCTGGTTCTACTTTCCCACGACATTATCTAGGTGTTCTTTGCAACTTAAGTGTGAGTAATAGTAATTCATAGGTATTTTGTGGAGTTTACGGCATTCACTTTTGATTGACTTATCTTGTAAACATAGTTTAACGGATTTCTTTTCGTAATCACGTGGACCACATCGCACTTCTCATTATTTAGAGACAATTGCCAATTTTTCACCATACTGATAACTTATTTATATCGTACTGCACTTGGTTTTGATCTTTAGGTGAGTTTACTAGACGATAAATGACGACGTCGTCTGCAAATAATCTAAGAGAGCTACTTAGATTTTCTCCCGAATCGTTTATGTAGACAAGGAACTTCAGAGGACCTCTCTGACAGTCGCAAACTTCGGGCGATCTTCCATAACCATGCAATTTGATTAAAAGCCGTTTGTGAGGTACGGTGTCAAAAGCCTTATGGAAATCTAGAAATACGGAATCAATTTGATATCGCTTGTCGATATCAGCCATCACTTCGCTTGAGTAAAGAACTAGTTGTGTTTCACATGAACGATATTTTCTAAATCCGTGTTGACATGGGATCAATAGGTCATTCTTTTCGAGATAATTCATAACATTTGAATACAGGATATGTTCCAAAACCATGCTGCAAATTAACATAAATGAAACTGGCCTGTAGTTTAGTGGGTTACTCGTACTGCCTTTCTTCAATGTAGGTGTGACCGTGCAACTTTCTAGTCTTTTGGTACAGATCCTACAGGCCATAGTTTAACACCTGTTAGCGGTCCGAGCGTGTCATCGCCTCTGATCAACACCACCTAGCAGACAAGGCCTCACAGCTGGCCGTACCTACGTCACACTTAGAAGCCGCGGCCGCCAGTGACTGGCTGTCCGCTGGGCCACGCCCACCGCCTCGTAGCGGCCGGCCAATGAGCTGGCGGTCACGGCCTTTACGTGTGATGTAGGCATGGGCCATCTGTGAGTTAGTCTTGTGTAGTTCGCGAACGAAATTATTTCGGAAAAGCGCTCCTACAGGCGAACTACGCGAACTAGTTAGTAGATCCCTCGCCTCTTAGTTCGTCGACTCCTTTTCTGAAGACTGACGGGGAACAGCGAGAGCGCACAGAATCGCGTGATTCCCTTCTGCCAGTTACCGTCATTTCGAGCCGAGATGCAGCTCAGTTGTAGTTTAATAATCCACTGCCACAAATTTTCTTTTGTAAGGCATTCAGCAGTGTCTAAAAATAACCCAGAATCCTCATTCCATAGTGTAAAGAAGTAAAGAGAACTCAAAAGTGCATTTAGCATATTTTAAAGGCAATGTTCCTTCAATGACGTATTAAATAAATAAAGAAATTCATTTTAAAAATAAAATACTACGAGTACTCTATGTGCAAAGTAGTTAAATACCATTGTATCACCAATTCGTGTAAATAACTGGTTTATTTCCTTAAGTATTTGATGTCTCATTGCCCAAAAATACGGGTAATCCTGGACGACACTGATCATTATATAAACAAGCTCTTTTAGTAGCGGTAGCAAAAGCCAAAATGAGCGGACGAACTAAAAAGAGCGCCTACTTCGAGGCCGAGTTTCGAACTAAAAGGCGAGCTACCGGTCGCGAACTAAGATATGCGCGATCGGTCGTGTGGTGTCGCACAAGTCCAAAGTGCGCGCCAGCTACTTTCGCCGCACGCCGCCATGCACGCACGGCGCGGCGTTCTTACGACGACAGCCACAAGCGCCCTCTGTTACAACTCCGCTCGTGGCCACCACTGAACGACATCGTTCACTTGGGACTGAGATAGGAACCAGCTAACACTTCGTGATCAGATAGGCACCTGTGAAGACTTGGCTATCGTACAGGCACTAGGCAGGCCTCTAGCTCAACTATGTATCAGCACTCTGCAGTACTGAATTGTATAAAAGTTAAGTATTGTATAAATTCTGAGCAATATATATCTCGATCTAATTTACTCTAGTGTTTCTAGTTTCTGGCTGCTCCCCTCCGTACCTGCACCGGCGTGCTATCTTTATTCCTGTGTCGGTCTCATTCCACTCGGCCACCGACCCCTACGACGGAAAAGAGACAGAAAAGCGGCGACGAGGCAGGGACACAATAGGTCGCGAACTAAAATATGCGTGATCCGTCGCGAACTAATATAATTGCAATCGGTCGCGAACTAAAGCATGCGTTACCGGTCACGAACTATTATGCCAAACGTATCTTGCTTCTTAGTTCGTTGGATTCTTTTTGGAAGACCGACGCGCAATAGCGAGAGGGCGCGTAGCAGAATTAAAAATTACGTGTTTGCCTTCTGCTTATGAGAGCCATTTCAAGGTGAGCGTCTGCCTGCTAGATTACATACTTCAGTGGTACAAAATTTGTGTGTTCAAGTATTCTGCACTCTGCAATATCTGACTAATAAATTCTACAATGCCAAGATACAGAGATAATTTAAACACGAGAAATTATCCACAAACTGTTTCTTTTGGTTTGCGTGATATCGTTAGCAGCTGAAGCAGAAAGCGCATGAAGCAGCTAGGTGGGAGAACTTCTCCCTCCACCTGCATGCGCAGACCACGCCGCTCAGCCGTCACTGGGAGAGGACGAACTAAAAGAACGAACTAGTTCGCGACAGAGCCGCGAACTAAAGTGAGCGCTCCCGATCGCGAACTATTATGCGCAAGTCTACTGTGAGGCCTCGTCTTCTAGGTGGTGGTGCTTGGATGGGGAGTACTTGCCCGGGGTGCTGTCTGGATCGGCACATATACCGCAGTTAATTATTGGGCCTTGTGGTGTCGCGAGAGGTGCAGATTTTTCACGCGGTGGTGCTTCCCTCCTGGCATCGTAATCCTCCGCAGTTTCAAGTACTTCTCTTGGTGGGATAGGCAGTGATTTGTCACGTATTTGACACGTAAGATGCCGTGTTGTTACTTGTAAAGATATTGCAGTGTTTACCGCTAATTGCGTACTATTGCCACCCCTTTGGGCATTTAAGTTGAAACGTGTTCACAGAAAATGTATATTGTTGAATTTGTCTAATATTGTGCCTCCTGTTTTGTGTCTAGTAACTTGCTTGCAAGAAAATGTATAATATTGCTTCTACTGTGTGTATCGATATGTGTACTTAACTCTGTGAAGTTTCATCTTTGGCAAAGATTATGTATCGCATAGCATTGTAGCTCGTGCAGAGAGGCAGAGAGTCGGGCTTGTAGTTCAGCTCGCTTAGAGAGCAGTGGTGTATGTGGCTCCGATGTAGAGCAGAGGCTGCTGTGCCAGCAAGTTCATTTGATTCTATTTGGAATATATTGTATTCCTTATAATTGTGGAAAACGTTGTACTAACTCTGGAATCAAGGTTATAGCATTTCATGTAATTATGAAAAGGTTGTATCATTTAGGTAATGTAATGGTGATTATTAAAAGCAAGTAACAAAGTTGACCTTTCTTTCCTGTTTCATTTACGTAGTTAGAAGATTAACCTACTTCCTTTATTTGATAATTAGTTATTTGTGGATTTAAAATGCAGTATTGATTTTGGTAATCTTGTTGAACAGATTTCTTTATTGCTACCGTAGTAAATGATTGTTATGCAACACTGCAGTTAATTGAGTATGATACTGAGTTTTGATAATCACGTACTGATCTGCATAAAATTCTCGTAGTCGAACATTAAGAAAGTGGTTTGTGTTTTTAAATTTGAGTGTGTGTTTCATGCAGGTTACGTGTTACCGTTGTTTGGTTATAAGATCCGTTGCGCACATAATCAGTTTAATTCACTGTTTCTTATTTAACAGTATATACATCAATATCAGGGCCATAGTTAAACCTAATAACTGTGTTAATGAGCAATGTACGTGTTCAGTTAAATTTTGATGAAGTTATCTGATGATTTAGTGATATTGACCGTTAAACATCAATATATGACAACTATTTGGACTACTACTAATACCTGATCAGGTTTTGAATGAGTAACTTTAAAATAAACTACTTTGTTGTCTGCTTAAACGATATATTCAACTTCAAACAACATGTATACAACTTTTAAAGTTTCTTGTGCCTTGCGGCCGTCACGTTGCGTTTTTCCTGTGTCCTTTTTCCCTTCCCTTCCCTTCCTTTCCCTTCCTTTCCTTCTGTTCGGCTTACGTAGAGAGATCTACGAGGGACAGTTTGTTTGGTTTGAGTAATTCTGTTTTTGTCTTGTTGTGACAAGTTCATTAATTGGTGTTATTCCATCAGCCCGCTTGCTGTTCATAAAGGAGTTGCTGCATGCTTTGCTGGGGCTGCACGTACACATGTTACGTAAGGGTAAGAAGTTTACTGGAAAAGGAAAAAAAAAAATCGAACAACCGCTTGATTAAATTTTGCCTACATAGCTCCGTGACCGGCGTGGCTGAATGCAATGCGGAGCACTCGGGTTCGATTTCCCGAATTTCTTTGTCCATAAAAATCAGCACCTGAGAAACTGACAATGAATAAAACCTTCTAAACAATAATGTAAATCCCGGTGGAAGTATGCAGCCATTATGGCAACTACTACAAAAATTTCCTTAAAAAAAGCTGTTGGGCTACAGAAATGATAAAGACCCACATGGTTTTGAAATCTTTATTCCACTCTCTCACGTTTCGAGCAATATAAAATACAAAATTGAAACTACATCTGTATCTATTCTTTCGAAACTTTATTAATTTAAATATTTTGTACCATCTTTTGTACAGTTATTCGTTTATAATGTTACTAGCTTAAACCCGCGGCTCCGCTCGCGAGTTGGTTGATTAAGATAGATAAGCCATCTTTCAGTAGTGTGCTATGAGACTGGTTTTGAAGGATGAAATGAAATACAATACCTTCTTTAGAAGCTAACATTTTTTAATCAACACTCAAATAAAAAAAATTATGTGAATTGGTTAATGATTTACAATAAATAATACATACATTATTCCTTATAGCCTGTGTTGCAATATCTCAACACGTATGGTGAGAGTAATGTCCAAATTCATTTTAATTTCATTTTAGGGCATTCTGGTAAACTACTTTATTAGTATTAAAGGAAATTTCCTTTTTACTGCTTTATTTATTTATTCTTATATTTCCTTAATCGTATGCTTATCCTTACAGAGAAAAGAGCTGAAGACATTGTAGCACGCATAGACCAAAGATATGGTCGTGGCATCACGTTTCGCTGTATGTAACATCCTTACTATAGAGTCCCAAACGTCATCGCTACTCTTCAGTCCGACTTTCAATCATCATACCTTCCACCCCCTTATAGCTATCGGCAAGGAACTGCTATGGTGTACAACGGGAGATTTCGGACAACAATTACACACAGACTATTCGTTTCAGTTCTGTAGTTTTCGTCGCAGAGCGAAATATTAACACACACACACACACGTAGAATTTTATATACACTGATAACGTTTCATCCCAATATACTCCACCATTTTATAATTATCAACCCTCAAGCAACAATACATCCAATAAAACCATTTTCAAAGATTAAATATAATTTTCAAAGAGTAATTATTGTTCCGCATCTCGCATTTTATTCTTCAAATTACTAAATATCTATGACAACGCTATAAAACCGTGCCTAAAACCTTCCTCAGGTATAAATTAGTAACTGTACAAATATTTAAGTCTATGCGTCTCGACGTTGGTACGTTTTTAAGAAAAACCTGTTCAACACTTGTAATTCATTTGAATTCTGTATTTTACGTTTACGAAACGCGTAAGATCAGTAAAGATTTCACAGCCATCTGGCTCTTCATCATATCTGCAGCCCAAAAACTTTTTTAAAAACTCATTTTTGTAGTAACATGTTAAACAGTCACTAAACACAATTTAGTATTCATTTTAGAAATATTACAGTTTACGTTTTAACAAAGTTAAATTATAAGACAAAGCTAGTTTGCTGTCGTGGAAGCAGCTTAACGTGAAATGTTGGCTGAGATGGTTAACGTAAGATAGTATAATCCGATGCCCTGAGACATACAAAACTGCAAAAAGGCAACCTTGTAATGTGATGCGATATTTCACAGGAAGAAAGATCGATGCAACACAGCGGATAAAGTCTTATTGAAAACCAGCTGAAAACCCAGCGTTGCGCGGGTATTCATTTATTCTGCTATCTCGTAGTCCATCTCCCCTCCCCTCCCCTCCCCTCCCCTCCCCTCAATGCCAGCTTATCTCTTCCTGACCCATCTGTACATCTTCACGTCTCTTTCTCTCCACCCATTTCTTCATCCTTTCTGCCTCCTCGGTTCATTTCCTCCAGTCCGACCTCTGAAATGAGGGAAACACACATACTTATGTCAACTCTGAAATAGGAGGTAGAAGAAATAATGATGGCCGTAGACGGTGGCAATACATCCTGTAGTGCACCGTGTTCTATAAAAGGGTGGCACTAGACGGTGGTCCTAGATGACACAAACTGAATGTTAGGTTGGTATCGCTCCTTATGTTGGCAAAAAACGCCAAAGATATACACATCCCTTATTATATTATCTCTTGTTCCCGAGCTCGGCTGTAGCTGTGAGGCCGGCCGCGGTGGCCGAGGTGACTGAGGCGCTCCAGTTACGGTCAGCACGGCCACTACGGTCGGGGGTTCAAATCTCCCCTCAGGCATGGATATTTGTGCCGTCTTTAGTCTTAGCTAGTTCATAAGTAGTTTGTAAGTTTAGGGACTGATGACGCCGTAGTTAAGTCCCATAAGTTGTACAAACATTTGAACATTTTGTAGCTGTGAGGTGGGACAAGACTTCTTAGTTGTCTGTGGACACAGACATACAATAATAAGACACTGGCAATGCCGTATGCAGTATCATTGGTGTCACTGAAGTCGCTCGCCGCCTTATTTCTATACTACAAACGTACGAGCAGTCGTAAGTGTATTTACAGAAAACAGTCATAAAATACTGATGAACTCACATAACTACGATGTCTTTAGAGTTGAGAGATAATGGTAATTTCGTGTGTTGTATATAACTGTAATTTTTCGTACAACAAATGGAAGTTACTGATAATACTGTTATGCGTTCATTGCTTTGGCATTTTTATCAATCTATTACAAATTTCATTCCACTTCGTCTTTTCTATCAGTAGTACGGTCGTTATAAAAGAGTCGATTGTCGTGGATAACACGTATCTTTATTCTTTTCAGTATTCTTACGAAAACTACGCTCTACTTTGATACATACAGTAATGAGTCCTAATAATTTGCTTTTTTTGTTCATCTGTTACGTCTCGATCAACTGCAGGCTTTTCTTTCAATAGTATGACTGCTATAAATGTGCTATTTGTCGTGGGTAACAGTTATCTTTATTCTTTTCAATGTTTTCCCGATAACTACAATCTGCTTTAACTGTTTGTAACGGTAAAATTTTACTTACCATCCTGGTGGACTCATAGAATTATGTTGGCAACATCAACAAAACGGTAGAAAGCGCTAACCAAAATGTTGATATTCTTAGTAATCCATACAGAGTAAGTTGATTAGTGTTTCGTACAGATGATAAAGTAAATCAATAATGCTGTTCGTGTTCTACGGTTGACAGATTTTTGTATGTGCCCTGGTTCACTCAGTAACAGTAATTGCCCTCATAAAACTATGATTTCATGAAAAAACATTTGCATCGTCAAGCGAATGGCTAATGCCAACATCACACAACTGACAACATAATCACGCGAGGCCGCTAGGACAGTGAGTGAAATTTAAGCGTACTCAACACGTTCTTCTCATAACACGATTAGACAATGTCGGCCTATATGTTAAAATTAAATATTGCAGGAGTGTTAACTCAAATACAAATCATGTTCAAACCCACTAGTACAGCTTACAACGTCTTATCGTGTCAGAAGATCGTAGTAGTATCGTATGGAAACTTTTTGACGTGATGTGAGGCAAGATAGCGGCACCAGGCTTCAGTCACACAAGTTCAAAATGTTCAAATGTTTGTACAGCTATCGGACCAAACTGCGTGGTCATCAGTCCGTAGCGTACAAACTACTTAAACCTAGCTAAACTAACCTAAGGACAAACACACACACCCATGCCCCAGGGAGGACTCGAACCTCCACGGCGAGCAACCGCGCGCTCCGCAGCGAAACGCTTTAGACCGCTCGGCTACTCCACCGCGGCAGTCACACAAGTAAGTCTGCCAGTCTAGTGATGTATGTCTGTGTCTGTGGAAGTGTTAGAACGCAAGTCCATTTTGTGAATCTGTCCGCAGTGACGGCCGATGCTTTTTATACAGAGATATACAGAGGTGTCCAAAAATGTATCCACTGTTTAAAGGTCCATAACTTGCAAACTAATTGACGGAGTTGTCTCATCTTTGGTAGTGTAATAGTTTGTAGTTCCGGCAATCGCCACACAAGCGTTGAATTGCGTTGTTTTGTTTTGTCAGATGACAGTCACCAAATAGTCAGTGTTTTGTTCTTAGGTGCACCTAGTAACGCGAGTAAACATGGCTGGCGCAAGGCTTACATTCGATGAAAGGAAGTCAGTTGTATTTTAAGTACGAAAACTTTAATGAGGCAATGGCAAAATGAGTATCATACACAGCCACTGACACGTTTAACGATTCATCGCATTCGAGACAAATCTGAAGCCGAAGGCTGTGTTAAAGATGGGCACAAACAACGATCTGGACGACCTGTAACAGTAACAAGTCCAACTAACTCCAGTCGTGTGTTAGAATAATTCACCAGCTCGCCAGAGAAGTCTGTGAGACAGTCTGCCCGTGAAACTGGAGTGAGTAGCTTAAGTGTTCGGCGAAATTTGAAGAAAGCAAAGTGGAAGTGCTACATCCCACGATTGCTAAACGCAACGAACGAGGACGACACAGATCGTAGAATGGAGTATCGCGAGTGGTTTACTAACATGGTGCGCAACAATGAAGAGTTTGCAGAGATTATTGTGTGGTCTGATGAGGCACAGTTCAAACTCACTGATACAGTAAATCGCTACCTTAGCACCTACTGGGCCGCCGAAAATCCGAACGTCCAAGTAGACAAAGCTGTGAATTTGCCAGGTGTAAATGTGTGGTGTGGGCTGTCTTACTGGGGCTTGACTGGGCCATTCTTCTCTGTCGGCACAGTTACCGGTGAGGTGTACCTTCAAAGGTCCAGACAGTCATTTTACCTGCCATACGAGACTTGTAACGAGACGGAAGATTTTACTTTCAACAAGATGGTGCTCAGCCCACTACCAAAGTCGTGTTAGGGCTTATCTCGACGAAAATCTAACAGGAAGATGGCTAGGCCGTAGAGGTGCTGTGGAGTATCCACCACGTTTCCCAGACTTAACTCCTCTGGACTTTTACCTGTGGGGAACACTAAAGGACGTCATTTATCGACAAATGCCACGCGCATTGGATGAATTTCGAGAATCCATCGTACATTCATGTGCAGATGTCCAACTGAACACGTTGCAGTCAGTAGTTCGTGCTGCAGTTCGACGGCATCGTTCGTGTGTGGATGTTAATGGTGGCCATTTCGAACACCTATAGTGATATCTTTAAGTTGGACTTAAGGTTACACTTTCACCAAAAAAATGAGACATCTCCATCAATTAGTTTGCGTTATGGACCTTTAAACAGTGGATACTTTTTTTGCACCCCTCTGTATTGTGTGATGAGTCAAGCGCCTCTCACATTATTTCATTGTGAAAAGAAATCACCACAAGGTATTGATACTGTATTTTTAAATATATACGTAGTTTCTTGCAAAGTTGATTGCACAGCCACGACTTGTAGTTTCATTGTTGTTTGTTTTTTCTTGAATGAAATTTTTATTAGAAGTCTATAGTTCCCTTTCAGTAGTTAATACCTACACCCTCGTAGTTAGTTTGAATACTTATGCTACAGGAGAAATGATTTTTGAAGTGTAACGTTACTTATGAAAAAGAGTCAGATAGATAATCGTCACAGCAGTGTCCTCTTGTGAAATAAAATATGGCGATCTGTTGCGTAGGAAAAAAAAAATGTGCTGAAAGATATTAGAACAAGTGTAAATTTGGTTACTGTAATTCATTTACACCAGAGTGTTTGGCTGTGTTTCTTATTCTTATCATACTCAGATTAAGCAGTACTATCAATTGTTTCTTGTTCTTATCATAGATTAAGCAGTACTATCAATTGCAGAGGAATAATAAAAGGGTCTGAGACGCAATAAGGAGCTCTGACGATTCCATTTAATGAACTTGCACGATTACTTGTGCATAAAACATTTCAAGTGCAATTCACATATCAGTACAGTAATGGTACTTTGAATACATGTACATGATATTGCATTGCTTTACCTTGACAACAGGTAAGTATATATTAGGTCTTCAGAACAGTTTGACAACAGCAGCAGTAGATTCATGTCATAAAGTTTCACATTTTACAAAATTTCAACGCTCCTGGTGATTACTGAAAAAAGGATATTGGAAGCTACCCTTTCCCATGCGATCATGGGCTAAATTTCAAGGTAATTGGTACACGACTCTTGTAAGGTACCCTTTGCTATGAACCATATGAAACATAATTATCTTGCTCATCTGCTGAAAGTCTAAACGTTCAAAGGTTTATAAACCTAAAGGACAAAAGTGGTCTTGTCATCGGTCTCTCGACTACGTAAAATAAGTGAACTAAATTACACGAAGGACAACACACACACACACACACACACACACACTTACACACACACACACACACACACACTTACACACACACACACACACACACACACAAATATATATATATATATATATATATATATATATATATATATATATACGAGGGAACAGTCGAACCTCCGACGGGGAATGTCCACGCAATCCGTATGATAGTGCCTTAGACCATGTGGCCATCTCGGCGGTCTTTGAAAGTCAAGTGAGCAAAAATACTTTAGTGTGCTATTATTACTGGCGGATTGGTAAGAGGACTCTAATCTAGGAACGTGTGGCCATGAAAGAAATCGAACATCATTCATATTTAAACAGGAAACTTTATATTTTGATAAACCAAATAGAAACTAGGTCAACTATCAATGAAACACAAAGGTGAATCTTAACAAGAAAATTGCTTCCATTCACTAAATATTATACAAGTAAAATGCATAGATAAGATCCAATTTCTCTAAAGGTCCCGTCTTTTTCTAAAAAGTAACATGAGGAACCTGAAACAAGTGTGTGAAACGAGTGACGCTTCACTTAAATATTTCATGTTCGTAGAATCAATGTATATTGACAACAAATAAAGTTAATAAGGTTATTCTAAAACATAATAACAAAGAACAATTTAACATATAACAACGTTATCACAGTCTGAACAATGCTACCTTCTGATAATAATTCAAGTACACCCCATACGCCTGCTCGGGGTTACAGTTAGACTCTCGCCACTTAGACCTTAGGTGATGGAAGATGGCACAAGAAAAGCGGGCTTCCCAGCACAAAGTAGGCAATGTAATTACAGAATGGCCACACAAACTCTCAACAATCATTCATTGCTGTCGTGGTCACAATTAACAGTCAAATTTTTCGAGATTTTTACCCGTCAGTTTTGGCCACTGTGACATAAACAACGAACCGTTCAAAACTAAATCGGCAACGTTATCCATAAAACCAAACCACAATTTAAAACCACACAGGATTTATATCAGTACTAGCTGAAAGCCAGGTGTTACCCGGGTATTTATTCATTTATTCCTGCCATTTTCAGGTATATATTCATTTGTATAAGGGCTGTATCTCTGTAAAATATCTTGAGAATACAATTAGTAGTTAAGACGTAATAGATTAAAACTAGGTGCGTGATGGGGCGGTTTTCCATGAATGTTACAGTTTATGTGCTCATGTTTCATCAACTACGTGTCATACTGTATTACAATTTCGAAGGTACACTCAACTATATGCGTGTATAATGCCTGTAAAATTTACTACTGCTACAGTTTGTAGTGTACAAATTATAAATTGTAACGTCGTACAGAAGCCGTGGTTTTAGTCCATGAACAGCGGAACGATACTGTTCATGTTTCTAAATGTTAGTTTCTGTAATATTGCTGGGATTTCATTATGCTAATAATTTATGATTGTGTCTATGAATGTGGCAAGATGAACTGTATCTTCCTGACACCACTGTCTCTGTGAGAATGTGTAGGCCTACTTGCTTTATTCTGTATATGCATGTATGAGAATCTTCTAGCATGGGAGTCCGAGTGTATGTGTGAGAATTTTTATTGTCAGCTGCTGGCTGCTCGCTACTAGTGTTTCTCTGCCTTCGTATCAACAGGTAGTCGTTATCAACCTCTGCTTTTGATGCTACCAAAGAGGTTCCTCCACTCTTTGGTTACAAGTTGGGTTGGCAATGCCCAGTAGCGAGCTTCGCAACAACTCGCGAGTCAAGGCTCTCCCCACCACCTCATTTTTCTTGGGTTTTTACCGATTTCCGATGGTGGGGGACTCGCTGGCCGCCTGGTCACTCTGTGGCTGCGCTTCGACCTGGTAAGATGCTCTGATTTTCTTTCCTCTCTTAAGATGGTAGCGATTCGTTGTCTGATTTGTACAAGTTAGACTTCAGAACTTAGGTTCATTTTTTGGGTTTTCTCCGACCATGTACGGAAGTATATTCAATTTAATCTTGGTGATTTTGCATAGGCAAATGCGGTGACTATGTAACAAATTCTGTTTGATAACGGCTGAGAATCGGTAACCTTAGTGAGACTAGCTGGCGGTGTATGAACTTGCTTTAATTTCTTTCTAGCTTTGTGGGTTGCAACTTAATGTGTGGGAATATTTGTATTCTGTGTAGTGCATGTCAAATATTCATTTACACATTTACATTTTCTTCTTTCGGGAGTGATATGTGCTCCATGTGGTGTGTTCTTAGAACAGAGCCTTCAGCTATCCCCGTGTCTGTTTCAGGCAAGAAAGTATGCCCATATCTGTTTGATTTCCATTAGTACCTCACAATCTCCTCTCCGTCTATTTTTAAATTGTTTTTTCGTATCGAAACTTGTACTTTGCATTCAGACACCCTCAGTAAATTGTCTTCTAACCTTATACAATCCCCTTTATTAGCTTGCTTGTGAAATACTACTTATTTCTAGGGGAAGCATGCCATACTTCTTAGTTGATTTACTCAGACTTCGAATTTATTTCATTTTTCTGATTTTTGAAAACTGGACTTTGTCCATCCGTGTAAAGCATTGCCAATCGGGTCTTAATGTATTTCTTTAGCTTCTTTATGATATCCTGCGCATTTCTAAGGGTTCGCTGCCGTAGGCCCAAGAAATTTATTTTCCTTGTGTTGTGTGGTACATCCTGGTTCGCTGAATTTCGCCTACGATAGCGGCGCTAGCTTCTGCTTCGTATCAGCACGCTGAATTGGGCGAGTTTCGCTTCGCTTCGCGCGTGTGAGTGGATGAATGCTTGTCGATTGTAAACCCTTCCCCTGACGATGTTCATTTCAGATTACATTAAATTAACATTTTTAAATGGGATGCATCTTTATTGTTTAAAAAAATTGGTTCCCCATTTGCTCTTGTTTGAAGTGAATAAATAATTTATTATCAGTGAAACTTTATCTTAATTATGACTATTAGTTAACGAATACCTTCCCTTTTTTATTTAAAGTTGTTTTTCACCAGTGCTGAGAAAAAATTCAGATGCAAATTATCATATTTTAATTCCGTTGCGCCATAAATGTTCTCTCAGCCACCTTTATGAAACTGTTTGGTTCGCCGAGGCTTGTATATTAATGATTTTGTGTAATTCTCGTGATCTACGACGTATGCTGGCCACCGTCTCTTTGTCGTCTTGCTACTAAAGTAAAGTTATGAGTCAATTCTAAATTCTAGGCCTGGGAACAAGATTCTGTTGCAGGAAGTAGTCAGTAGTTCACGCGAATCCCTTAGCTGGTCTTACGGCCTTAATTTTACAATTAACGGTGGTCTTTCAGAGGAAGACGCAGTGGAGTGGCCGAGCGGTCTAAGGCACCTTGCTGTGGATCGAGCGGTTACTTCATGTCGGAGGTTCGGGTTCAACCTGGGACATGGGTGTGTATGTTGTCCTCAGGATAGTTTAACTTAGTTTAAGTATAGTTGATAGAAGTTTCGGATATGCAGCCGATCGTCTGCTAATACATCACACGATATTTCGGCCTAAGACCTAATAGCCATCTTCATGTGAGCCGTGGAAGACTGAGGAGAGCGTCCCGCATTCCGCTATATATATAATCAAACTTGGCGGTTACAGCGCCTACGTCAAAACATTATAGACAGGCCACACTACCCTCGCTGGTGGAGCCGCAGAATTTCAGCTGTCCCCTGCACTGCCGCTCACAGCCGACGTCGACCTTCTCTGTCATCTTCCATATTCCGTAAAAGGATCATAATTACGAAATAAGTACATTGCGGAGCGTTAGAGATGATAATGTAAATGTCCTGAAGCTGAATCGCAGATATGACCAGTGAATGTCGAAAGAGCTTGTGTGAAGAATGAACTCGAAAAGGTAAGGAAGTACACCAACAGGTATGAAAGAACAGGAACTAACACAAACCACACTGACACAGACAAACAGCACACACAACGAAAATGGCATAAACTGACCTACCACAACAAATTCACATACAAGATAGGTAATATATTCAAGAAACAAGGCATTGCCGCGGTGGAGTAGCCGAGCGGTCTAAAGCGTATCCCTGGGGCATGGGTGTGTGTTGTCATAAGTTCGTTTGTAAGCTACGGAATGTTGACCACGCAGTTTAGTCCGATAGATTTACAAACATTTGAATTTTAAACAAACAAGGCATTAAGATTGCCTACAAAACAATCAACCTAATTCAAAAACACACCCCCAAACTAAAACCAGAAACAGACTAATACCAACAATCTGCTATCTATTAGTTCAACTGCAGAGACTGTTGGGATGACTGGCAGAACATTTGATTATAGATACAAAGAGCACATTTATTATAAAACATAGAAAAAGAACTACATTCGTGATGTTGTAAACACTCCAATAACACACTGTGCAGACTCAATCAAAACAAAAACAAACACGTCTGATCTGTGAAAACAATTATGGGCAATGCAAAAGTGACAGGGGAAGTAGTGGAATAAACAACGACAAAGCATGAAGGACCGACGTTACTGCATGATACAGACCGGCATTCCATGATGTGAGGGAAAACAAGACAAAATTTCCGTAAGTAACAAAACGTTAGGCCTACTTTCCATGTTCCGTTAACGAACTGTTTTCGATCTGAAAATAAAACAAACTGTGGATTTATATTATTACAGACCACTGAAGATGTTTTACTGTCATTAAAACGAAACGCGTCTGGTGAGAAAAAATCTCATTTTTATTGTAGTTGCAAAGCCGGACAAACACTGCTATTCATTATTATGGATCAATAGACAAAGTAATTTAGCTGTCACTAAGCATCGCATTAAATCAATGGGGATAGTGGAAAATTTGTTCCCCGGACGGTATTTGCACCCGGGTCTCCCTAGGGGTTGCCAAATGTTCAAAATGTTAAAATGCTTGTAGAACATGGGACTTAACTGCGGGGTCATCAGTCCCTAAGCTTACAAACTACTTATGAACTAACTAAGACTAAGGACGGCACAAATATCCATGCCCGACGAGGATTCGAACCCCCGACCGTAGTGGCCGTGCAGACCGTGACTGGAGCGCCTCAGTCTCCTCGGCCACCGCGGCCGGCTTGGGGTTGTCGCGCTGACCACTAAGCCACCTGGACACAGTGACCACCACGACTACACAAATTGCCACAGCTTGCGTCTAGCCCAGTCCAAATTTTCAACACACCCACACACTAGTGATGTGGTGCCCTTGCCAATTTTTAAGCAATACTCGCGTCATTGCGGCGATTTCCGGACTGAAGAAGCGATCGTTGGCCGTCCTCATCTGACACAATATCTATTTGTGTTCTCCACTCTTCCGGACATGTTCCAACAGCACCCGGGTTCGATTCCCACATCAGCACAAATTTATTTTCAACAGTTGTTGCCGTAAGTTCCTTTGCGTCCTGCCACAATGCGAGGTGGATGACCTTAGTTAGAACTTATAACCCTCTTTTATATTTTATTTAATGTTTTTTAATAGTTTGGGAATAAAAAATTAATTTTCGTAGTAGGGATATCAAAATTTAAAATTATTTGAACTTACGAACTACGTTATACTAAAAATGGCACAAACATCCATGCCCGAGGGGGGATTCGAACCCCAGACCGCAGCGGCCGTGCAGTCCGTGACTGGCACGCCGCAGACCGCTCGGCCGCTGCGGCCGGCCTAAGATACTTTATAAAGTGTGTGATACAAGGTATTTTTTGAAGTATATAAACCGAAATATCGAACAATAGTTACTCTTTGGAAAAGCTGTTTACTCTGACTTCTTAACTATTTTTCAGAAGTTATAATTAACTTTTAAAAATGCTTTGTCCCTTTTGTAAAATGTGGAAAGAACGGCAAAACGACAGAAGTACCTGTCAGTTTTCCACAAATTTTCCTATTTTCTAGCCAACTATTCCAACCTTTTACTTTATTCAAACCTTCCTCTCGTTTTGAACGTCGAAAGTGCAAAATTTTATTGCAAGCATACGAATGGTATTAACATTTCATAGAAAAATCTCTTTCTATTTTTTCTGAATTTTCCAATTTTCCGGGAAACTTTTTAAAATTTTTATTTTATAAGAACGTTACTCTTGCTTTGAATGTCAAATATGCAAAATTTTATAGCAATCAGACGAATTATATTGATATCCCATTGAAAAAAGCTCTCCCAGTTTCTCGCAAATTTTCAAATTTTCCGGTAACTTTCCCAAAATTTTAGTTCATAAGGACGTTCACCTTTCGTTGAACGTCAAATAATCAAAATTTTATCGCAATCGGATGAACGGTTCTCAACTTATAGCGTTGAGTTCATTTAGAAACACATTGAAAAAGGAACTTGGTTCATATTTTGCGACTTCCCTTTTTAACTGTCCCCATTTATTTATTTGTTTGTTTTATTACTGAAAACTTTTCCAAGACCGTAATGAACAAAACAAAAAAAGAATTACCCCTCTCCGTCGTGCGAATAGTCAGTTATAGTGCTGAATTCAATCAAAAACACATTGAAATACTCACGTTCAATTCTCTCAAATTTTCCAATTTTCTGTTAGATTTTCCAAAAAATTTATTTCATACAAACCTTGTGCTGCTAAGCTGTACCCAAGTGATGCTCTTACAACCATGAGGCAATTGATTTTTATTCATAGAAACAAGTCTCTTTCGCTTTTTCCTACTTTTCGGGCGACTTTTCCAAATTTTTATTTTATGCGACCGTCCTCTTGCTTCCAACTTGAAATGTACAAAATTTTATCGCAATTGAACGGTATTGATATCTCACTGGAAAAAGCTGTTTCAGTTTTTCCCGATATTCCTCTTTTCCGGACAACCTTTCCGTATTTTATCACCGTTTAAACCTTCCCTGGACTTACACGAATATTTCCAGACTAAAATTATCCAAATCGGTTCAGCCGTTCTCGAGTTTTAGCGAGACTAACGTACAGCAATTTGTTTTCAAATAATACTAAGTTCAGGTCAAAGTATTCACGGGGGGTACCAGCATGGAAAGGGAATATGGCCAAGGGTATTTTCTCCCTGTACCCATATAAAAAGGAAATTACGGCATTGTTAGTTCACTCATGTTAATTTAGTCCTTGTTTAATATAACGGAGTTAATCCCTGTATGACGTTAGTAATTTAATGCGACTATTGAGGGTTATACGGAAGATTTAACGTCGCGATCTGTCTGAGATATACGTATCGAAATCATGTATTGTATTCGATACTTATCGGTTGAACGTGCATGTGTGGAACGGAATTTAATTTGACTCACATAATTACTGCAACCATAATTGGGAGTCAGAATGAACCTATTTAGAGAGTTAAAGTGCATTTTCATTCATTCTCATTGCATATTTTTAATATTTGTAAATGCATTCAGACATATCACAAAACTTATGTGTGTGTATTTCGTTTATATAGATATATCTCTGGTTAAATGAACGGAACGTGTGTCGAATTATCGATTGGACTGTCAGAATATTGATCATATACTACTTAATAGGCATTAAGTATCTGCGTACTATCTGCATTAAAACGTATTATTGTGTGAACTTCGATAGAAAAACCAATATTTATGAAAAATTCCATGAATAAAATTTTACTAGGCAACATATAAGACTTCCTTAGACAACATTCATCGCGTTTACTGTTGATAAAATCAAGTTAATTTTATAAGTGAGGGTTCGAAGATCTGTTTTGTTAAGGCATGCCTGCCGACGGAAGTATAAACTAAACGTCAAACCATTAAAAATCGGACACATACGCTTCATACGTTGGTTTACGTGCAGCGTAACTAGGGAGATGCCATAAATAGCTGAACGTTAAAATCGCGCAATTAACCTCTGGTGAAAGAGTATTAACCCCGCGTCTCTTAACGTCAGTGATTGCATTGCTTGAACATTCTTACCCAACTCGTACAGCGTGAAGGAGTAAAACGGCAGCAATTAACCGCTGGAGATGGACGTATTGAGTTGTCCAAGACACACCTTCCTTCTCCACAGCAACAAGTGATGCCTACCTCCACGTCTCTGACTGCTGGTACTTTCCGAACTGTGGCCACGACTGTGTTCTCTTGAACTGTTCCTCGCCTAGGCTAATTTCGCCAGTCTTACAGCTTACAACATACAGATTCACGCTTCTATAAAAAGATCGAATTTTATTTTTATTTACCGAATAATGATACAGAACTTGGTTCAGGTACATAGTTCTAATTATATACATTGTAAGATATGTATGACAAGGACAACATATGTACAGGGTCATATGTACAGTGTTATATTAAATTATGTACACATTACACAAGTAAAAAAGTCCAAACAGGTGATCCAGTTGAGCCCTTCAGGTAAAGCATGGTGGATGTCATTTATTGATCCCCCAAAGGCTCCTTTCGGGCATTCACCTACAATATGGTTTATTGTTTGTAGGGCAGCTCCACAGCCACACTCGAGAGATGTTACCCAGCCTCATTTGTGCTGTAGATATCCGCAGTTCCCTTCGAATGCGGTTTATGATTCTCCACTGGCGTCTGGGGAATGTGAAACCTGGAACTCGCATTGTAGGGTTTTCAACCAGATAACCGTTGACCACTGATGATTCTTCCCAATGGCTTTTCCATGCTTTATTGATATCAAAGTTGGTGACATCAAAATGATGTGCAGTTTTCCAAGATGGTTTTCTTGACTTCAAACGCTGGTGTTCTGCTGTTGTTGTATCACTGTGTAGCTGGGGATTCTTCTGAATGTTCCTCCAGATCTTTAGGAGAGCTTCTGATCTACTTAGAGCTGGAGGTTGGATGTTACTTAAAACTGGTAGCCAAGCAGTTTGAGTACTATGTATGCAGCCCGTGATATGTCGCATTGTCTGGTTGAGTTGCACATCTATTTTCTTGGTGTGAACACCCTTCATCCAAGTTGGACAACAGTATTCAGTGATAGTGTACGACAGTGCCAAAGCAGTTGATCGTTGGGTTTGAGCGCTGCATTCCCAGGAGGTACCAGCAAGCTTCTAGATGATATTATTACGGATCTTCACTTTAACAGCGGCGTTGGAGAGGTGTTGACGGAAAGTTAGGGATCTGTCGAGTGTTACTCCAAGGTACTTCGGTGTGCTGCAGTACTGCAAGGTTTGTCCTCTGAGTTTTACTTCTGGTTTATAGTTAGAGGGCCGATTTCTTAGGTGAAATTCTGAAGTGACAGTTTTCTGAAGGTTTTGGCGGAGGCACCATTTCCTGGAGTATGTGTCCATAATTTCCACGTTGGCACTTAATGTACTGTACTTTCAGCAGTAGTGAAAGTAGGGCTTTGGGTTACCAAACAGATGTCATCAGCATATTTGAATTTCCTTGAGGCTGTGGCAGGCAGGTCATAGATATATAAATTGAAAAGGAGAGAGGCCAGTATAGATCCTTGGGCAAGATTACTCGCGTCCGTGACATTCAAAAATGTTCAAATGTTTGTTAAGCTTATGGGACGTAACTATGGGGTCATCAATCCCTAAACTTACAAACTACTTATCAACTACCATATACTAAGGACGGCACAAATATCCATGCCCGAGGGGGGATTCGAACCCCCGACCGTAGTGGCCGTGCAGACCGTGACAGGAGCGCCTCAGTCCCCTCGGCCACCGCGGCCGGCTCCGTGACATTCCTTAAATCACACGTGTTCCCTGGGTGGTGCTAAATGAGTAACAGCAACAACATGAGACCGAACTGCCAGAAAAGACCTCCCGGTCAATGAGAGCAGAGAAAACAACCAAGAACTCCAGAATGAAACTTTCACTCTGTAGCGGTGTGTGCGCTGATATGAAACATACTGGCAAATTAGTGTGCTGGAACCGGGAATCGAAAGGCAAAGGTCCCAGGTTGGAGTCCCGGTTCCTGCACACAATTTTAATCTGCCAGGAAATTTCATATCAGCGCACACTCCGCTGCACAATGAAAGTTTCATTTTGGAAACAACCCTTAGGCTGTGGCTGAGCCATGTCGTCACCATATCCTTTCTTTCAGGAGTGCTAGTCTTGCATGGTTCGCAGGAGAGCTTCTGTGAAGTTTGTAAAGTAGGAGGCGAGGTACTGGCGGAGGTTGTGAGGCGGCATCGTGAGTCGTGTCGGGATAGCTCAGTCGATAGAGCGCTCGCCCGCGAAAGGCAAAGGTCACAGGTACGAGTCCCGGTTCTGGCACATAATTCTAATCTGCCACGAAGTTTCATATCAGTGCACACTCCACTGCAGAGTTTCAAACCAAGAAGTCCTTGTCAGGACGCACGAGTTCGTAAAATTGGAACATCTATTCGCATACTCCAACTTAACATCGAAGGAATAATCAGGTCGAAGTGCGACTATCAAAATTATCGAAAAACTAAGCAGTAGATGTCAATCGCACTTCAAGAACCACATACTGCAGATGATCAACAGATAAAAGATCGAAGCACGAATCGTACAGTAACACCAATGTCATACCTTAGCAAAAGATCTTGCCGTCAACCTGAGAACATTCTGGTCCTTTGTAAAATCGGTAAGTGGATCAAAGGCCTCTATCCAATCACTCGTTCATGTTTCTCGGGCGGTAATAGAACACAACGAAATGAAAGTCGAAGTTTTAAATTTAACATTGAAGAAATCAATCACGCAGGGGAACTATGCAAACACAACTTCATCTGAAAATCGCACCAACTCCCAAATGGAGGACATAGTAATAGGCATAGCTAGTGTAGAGAAGCAGCTGAGAGAGTCGAAAACAAATAAGACGCCAGGTTCAGTCCGGTTTCACAGAGAGTATTCTGCGGTACTGGCCCCTTGCATTTATCGCGAGTCTCTGATCGAGAGTAAAATTCCAAGCGAATGGAAAGAAAGCACATGTGGATGACTCCCTTGAATAATAAAGGCCAAAGAACAGACCCACATAATTACAGACATCAGTTTTCGGTAGAGTTCTTGAAAATATTCTCAGTTATAATACTGTAAATTTTCTTGAGACGGAGAAGCATCCGTTCATGCATCAACACGGCTTTAGGAAGCATCAATCTTGCGAAACTCAGCTTCCTTTTTCTCTCATGATTGCTTCCGTCCTATGGGTGAAAGGCAACAGGGAGACAGTATATTTCTCGAATTTAGATAGGTATTTGGCCGCGGCGGAGTGGCCGAGCGCATTGAGGCGCCATGCTGCCATTCGCGAGGTCGTTCCCCTCGGGCATGAATGTTTCTGCTGTTTTTAGTATAAGGTAGTTCATTAGTAGTTTGTGAGTTTAGGTACGACCCCGTAGTTAAGTCCCATAAGCTATACAAACATTTGAACATTTTTTATAGGCGTTTGACATGGTGCCGCACTGCAGACTGCTAACCAAGGTACGAGCGTATGGAATAGGTACCCAAATATTGAGTGGCTCGAAGACCAAATAAATAATAAAACCCAGTACGTTGTCCTCGATGGCGATTGCTCAGCAGACTAACGTATAGTCAGGAGCGTCCCAGGGAAGTGCGATAGCACCGTTATAATAATAATAATAATAATAATAATATTTTCGTGTGGCTCATTGGCCTTGTCCAAGTCTTTGAATTGGACCCCACTTCGGCGACTTGCGTGTCCCTAGCCTACCCCAGTTATCCAACCGGCGAAGGGGACCTACAGCTTAACGTCGATTCCGAACCACGTGTCGTTTCTGGCGACTCCTCTCATCGTTGAGAGAAGGATGAGTTGAAACGCAGACTGAAAAAAATCCGAGATCCGACCGCGTTTCGAACCCGCGACCCTTCGAGCTCCCGCAGAACGCTTTACCCCAAGACCACCAAGAATTATATAAATGATATGATGGACAGATGGAGTCGCAATGTGCAACTGTTTGCTGATGATGCTGTGATGTATAGAAGGGTGTCGTCATTAAATGACTGTAGTAGGCTTGAGGAAGTCTTGGGGCCTATTTCTAGGTTGTGTGAGTAATGGCTACTTGCTCTTCATGTAGAAAAATGTAAGGTGATGCAGATGAGTGGGAGAAACAATCCCGTAATAGTAATAGTAGTGTGAGCTTAAATATCTAGGCGTAACGCTGCACAGTGACATGAAATGGAACAAACATGTGCGAACAGTCGTGGGGAAGGCGGACGATCGAATTCGGAAAGATGTGATTCGTCTACAAAGGACACCACATATAAAACGCTTTTGCGACCAACTTGCTACTCGGCCAGTTAGCTACGCTATCGTTAATCCACTAGTAACACCAATCCATATTCAACCTGAATGATATTTTCTATTTGCCTACGCAATCTTACGATCAATCCCTAACAGACTAGGAGGAGTTATTGCATTAGTAATATCGATTAGAATCCTAATAATTATACCATTATATAATAAAATAAAATTCCTAAATTCTTCCGCCTGCGAAACTTTGAAAGGTTGTAGCTGCCAAACTAAACGTGATAAAAATGTCATTCAAAATAATTTTGAATTATTCTTTGCACACAGCTGGTGTCAAAAATTCCAGCCGGCCGCGGTGGCCGAGGGGACTGAGGCGCTTCAGTCACGGTCTGCACGGCCACTAAGGTCGGGGGTTCGATTCCCCCCTCGGGCATGGATATTTGTGCCGTCCTAGTTCGTAAGTAGTTCATAAGTAGTTTGTAAGTCTAGGGACTGATGACCCCGTAGTTAAGTCCCATAAGATTTACAAACATTTGAACATTTTTTTTAATTCCAGTGCATGATGCAAACAACCATTGTTCCATTTAAAAAACTGTATGCTTGCATAAAAAATACACTTTCTAAGTACTATTACAATCTGTTTGTTGGCTAAACATACGAGCCCCTGACTGCCAATCCATTCTGTGTAAACCGACACCAATCGCACTTTCTGTTTCCGCAATATTTTCCGTGCAAGTGTTAGGTGAGTCACCGTGTATATTCCTTCATCCACTGCAAGGAGTGTGGAGAAGGGTATCCCGTACCACTACTAGACATTTACTTTTCTGTTCCACTCACAAATGGAACGAGGGGAAAATGAAAAGATTTTATGTCTCTGCACCAGCTCTAATTTCTCTTACCTTTGTGGTATTTACGAGAAATGTAAGATAGCGGCAACAGAATCGTTCTGAAGTCAAACTAAGGCCCCTATAAATTTCCTGAATAGTGTTTTCCGAGAAGATTGTCGACTTCCCTCTAGCGATTTCCATTTCAGTTCCCGAAGTATCTCTGTAATACTCGCGAATTGATCAAAACAATTAGCTCCAAACAAATTCTGGGATGATTCTTTTGAACGGGCATCGCCGCCTTGATCTTCCCTTTCCTAGTAATCACATGAAAGGAAAATATTGGATTCGTACGTCCAACATAGGCAACGGTTATGAAACATGATATGTCTTCCCTCCTTTTCCTCTTTGTCTCCTCTTCCCCCTCCCCCAAATCTCATACACACAAAAACCAACGCAAATAGTAACACACACGAACAACGCAACTAAAAAACTCAAAGGATCTGAAACAAAAGACAAATGACAAACGACTATCTTTGAACACCACATACTATAAAGAAGGAAAAAATCTTCACTAAGCCAGTACACAGCGAAGTGGCGAAATACATGTGTTCATCAAGAACCACAGATCTATCTGGAGCATATACATATAGTTCAATGAATACACATACGGAGTAACACCAAAAATCCGTTAAGTTTGGAAAAAAGAAGTTGTTTCTAATCTAATTGCTTAGAATTTGGGGAATTGTAATATAGCATAGATTTGTAATTGTATTACCATGACACATAGCAAAATCTTTATAACGGTTCTGCAACGAAATATTGTACGCAAAGAAACAATACTTATGACACTTCACAAATAAAGAAGCAAAACGGGTATGCCACATGAAACTCCTTGCATTTATTTGAAATTGACGGAAATCCCAACAAAACAAGAGAAATCAGATCGAAAATGGAACGATTTGGGTGTTCTTTCTTCCCACGCGCTATTAGAGAATGGAACGGCAGAGAAAACTTAATGGTTAATGAACCATCTGCCAGGCACTTAAATTTGATTTGCAGAATATCTGTATCTATGTAGATGTAGAAATACTCTCCACGAATTTTCCAAGCAATTAAGGACAAAAAGAAAAAAAAAAGGATGTATCCTGATAGTTTTGATGGTTCTCACGTATTTTGTGTGACAATATGAGAATAAAGTGCTAGACAACACAAATCAAATATGTACTGCCTCAAGGGTTATTTTGTTCTTAGAAGACCCACTATTATTAACTGACGACTCTCTAAGCGACGAGAATTAAGATGTGCACATCAATGTGAATAGGGGGGAAAAGGAGATATAAAATAAAACAGAGAGAGATGAGAAAAATATAAGTTGAGAGGCGACGAGAAAGAAAAATTTTTGTAGTGAGTAGCAGAAGACAACTGATAATAAGACTGTACAACTGGTACTATGTAATAGTTTTCCTTTTGAAAACGTTGCTAGTTTTAAATTAACGTAGACACATGGTACAACTAGGCTTAAATATACGCTCCGAAAATGCCCATGAAGTGCCAGAAATAGTGTGCACTTTTAGTGTGTCGTGTATTAACGTTTCTTGCAGTTGATGAAACATTGAAGAAGCGACTTGTACGGGTTGCTACTTGTTTCGTTTTTCCTTCACTTGTTTGTAGGACATCGAGAAATATTTGTAGTCGCCTCATTTCATCTTTTTTCCGCCGTTGCTTAGTTTCTTATAAACTCCTTGGAACGGTAATCTATCTTAGCTAATGAATAAAAGGCGTTTCCTAACGTCGTAAGTATTTAATTTCGATTGCGTCATCGGTGGTCTGTGATACATTTTTGTGTGTAATATTTTCATTCTATACAGATTACTAATATTTTATTAACCTACAGTTTTCCTTACTTTTCTCTTAGCCTGTGCCTACCAATCGAGAAACGACTTCTGTAGCAAGAGTTTTTGAAGGTTAATTTTTATTATTTAGAATTACTTATCATTCTCTGGTGTGATGCCTTGGTGTTGGATACATAGACACTCTGTTTTTGACGTCTCTTGGTAACCACATTTATTTGCACAGTTCACTTCTACTTTACTGTTTTGACAGCTACAACATTTGCTTGTCAACGGTATTTTGTTTTGTGTATTGTGTAGGTTCACCGTGTGTGTGTGTGTGTGTGTGTGTGTGTGTGTGTGTGTGTGTGTGTGTGTGTGTGCGTCGTCAGACGTTTATCCTACTTAAAATAGTATATTAGCACAAAAATACACTTTCTGTGTATTATTAAAATCTATTTATTCACCCTGCATCATACAACACCAAGTTGCCACTAATGAAGGTACAAAACAAAATCTGGTAGGCCTAGGGTTCAAAAAGAGAAAAATAAGAAAAACTGTAGGTTAGTACAATATTTGTAACTATTACACAATGTTAGTATTATAGACAAAAAATGTATTACAAGACAGTAATGATGCTTCCCAAGTCAAATAAATGAAACAGGCACGCCGTCAACAAATGGATTTATTTAGTTGCACAGACGGAATACAGAGCCACGTAATATTTATAGTTTTTGCCCCGAAAGATGGCTCTTGAAAGTTACCCTGCCTGTCTAGAATGTTTACGAGCAAAGATGTTTTGACGTTTGTGATACACTCTCGTGACATTCGGGTAACACTGTGATTATTCACACTGTCTAACTTTGTATACACTCGGTGTCTGCTGTTAGTCAAGTGTCTGTCTAACAGAACTGAGCAGGGTTTCATACTGTCGTTTCTCTTCTCATTTCTATGTGTATACGGGATGATTCCATAGAATTAAAAGCGACTGGTTAAATCCACACTTCGGATTCACGCTTTGCCTCTGGTAACCTCTACATTTACATGGGTACTGTCTCTACGTAAATGGGTACGAAAAATATCACAAGTTACTGGCAGAGAGTCCATGGAAGCACTTTCATACTATACTGATAAAAACAATTAGAGAATAAGTTGACATATCTAGGTTTTATTGTCATCAACAGAATGAACTAAAATTAAATATCAATTTAAATATAGATTGAGCAACCCTGAGGCAGTTTTTCGTCTCGAATATGTCCAAGACATTAAAGATAAACGTGAAGCAATGAATTAAAAATTTGTGGGCTAACGGTAAGACGTCTGCCTAGTAAGCATGAAGGTCCAGGTTCGATTCCCAGCCGCACCACAAATTTTAATTCATTGCTTCACGTTTATCTTTAATGTCTTGGACATATTCGAGACGAAAAACCGTCTCAGGGTTTCTCAATCTATATTTAAATTGAACTTTATATTATCTTAGCAGGAATGTTCCACTATGTCCATTGCCGAGGTGCTATTCCGCTGCATGGAGAGCCTTGGCAGTAGTGACAATTATCTTTGGAACAAAGAATCAGAATTAAAAATTTGTGACGTGGAGGGAAGTCGTATTTAGAATATTCTGAGGCGCTTTAGTCGTTAGAGGTTCGGTGGTCTAATGGTAAGACGTCTGCATGGAGATCCGGGTTCGATTCCTGTCCGCACCACAAATTTTAATTCATTGCTTCACGCTTAAGTTTTATCTCTTGAACTAAAATTGTTCACCGTCTTTTTTTCGGTTCTATGGAGTGGAGACAACAACACTACGACAACCGAATTAGTGCTGGTAAGAGAATATTGTTGTAGAGGTAATTAGTGTTGATTTCTGTTTTCTCTACCAAACGAATTACTCAAGCAGTGGGGTTCAGATAGTACAGTGAGCAGATAGTACAATGTGACTTACCCGAAGCAATGGCATGAAGAGCCATATGGAGGATAGAAGCGGATCAGACAAAGAGGGAGGTGGCTACAGCTACTGTAGTGTCGCAAAGTGTAATGTTTAGGACCTGGACGCGATTTCAGACTCCAGAAACCATTAAAAGAAGACAAGTCCAAGGTCGTCCTCGGGTAACATCAGCGGGAGATGACCATTATCTCCGGTTAACAACCCATCAGGAAAGGACGCTGTATGCAACTCAGTTGCAAAGCAACAGGACGCGGAATATCAACACAAACAGCACGAAATAGCCTTCGGTGTGTGGCATCTACGCACGGAAACGTATGGTGTGTGACCATAAAAACCACGACACCGTTCAGCCCGCAGAATCTGGACGGAGGAACTTCAGGATATGAGTCGTAACTAATGTCGCCAGATGCTGTTTACGGATGAGTCGGTCGGGGGTTCGAATCCCCCCTCGGGCATGGATATTTGTGCCGTCCTTAGGATTAGCTAGTTGATAAGTGTTCAAAACATCCATGGGTGTACCGTCGGTCTATGATGCCCGTTGGACACCATAGACCGGCAGTAGACCCGTGGATTTTTTGATTATCAAATACGCCGGGAGAAACTGAAGAATCACAGTTGATAAGTAGTTAGTAAGTTTAGGGACTGATGACCCCGTAGTTAAGTCCCATAAGCTATACAAACATTTGAACATTTGAACGGATGAGTCAAGATTTTTTTTTAAGACCGACAATCGTGGTTCCCGCATTTGGTGACAATGTGAAGCAATCCTAATTAATGTTTTTGTTATTGGAGCTTTACGGCGCTCAACATCGTGGTCATCGCCGCCCATACTAGAAAGAGATGAGTCCAATACTGCTAAATGGCACATCAGACAGGCAAGGGAAAGAGAGAAAACGAAAGGACGTACGCTCTTCCCCCTACAACATATGTATAATAATGGAAGTTCAGTGGCACTAATAATAAACTAGACAAAACAGACAAATGGGGGACAAGGCTAAAAAGACGGTGGGCTAAACATAGAGGGATGGACCGAACGATCCTATCTTCCTCGATATATATTTTAGAACCGTCGACTTACGATCTTCGGTAGGAGGACGGCCAAAACACAAAATCCTAAAACGCGTGCCACTGTCATTTCACTGTCACCTAAAACGGAGTGGAGGTCATCCGACAAACCAGCTTGTTCCCTCGCAGCAATCCTGATTAAGTGCAGAAAAGGTCACCATATCAAGGTGGTGGACAAAATGTGTAGGCAAGAATCAGTATTGGCTGACGTACGGACATGTCGTTTATAATAGCCGAGGGCTGCGTTTTTAGCCTTTGACGTTTATAACAGTGGTTTGACTGATCAGAGGTACAGAGAGTCCTTTGGTTGTGTCCTACGCTTGTGCTATAAGTGATGATTCATTCTGATGGGCGATAATGCTAGGCCTCACAGAGCTGCACTGGTGCTGCGCGGGAGTAGCCGAGCGGTCTGGAGCGCCACGTTGTAGAGTGCGCGGCCACCCGCGTCGGAGGTTCGAATCCTCCCTCAGGAGGAGTTCATAATTAGTTTATAAGTTTAGAGCTGATGACTCCGCAGTTAAGTCCCATAAGCTTTACAAACATTTGAACTTAAGCTGCACTGGTGGACCACTTGCTTGAAGATGAGGGAAATGAACGAAAGGAGTGGCCAGCATGTCTGGGATGCACTTGGCAGACACATTGCAGCCAGACCATCCCCTCTCTCACCGGTATTAGAGCTAGATATTGCACTAATGGAAGAATGGCCAAATATCCCTCAACAGCTGATCGACAACCTCATACTGTCCATGCCACGCAGAATGGCAACTCTACTGACCGTCCGAGGTGATCACACGTCATATTAGAGAACAACGAGAATGACATTTTCACTATTATGGTAGCCCCATGATGCCTCGCTTAAAGTAAACGGCATGGAAACTTCAAGATATCGTACTGTATCACATACGAATTACAACTGGAACCAATATCTCAATAAAATACATTACTATATGTACGAGGGGAGTTGGAAAAAAAGTTTTCAATGTCGACTGTGAGCAGAGTTGAAGGGGAAAAAAAGAAAAGAAAAAAAAATACAAAAAAAAAAAAAAAAAAAAAAAAAAAAAAAAAAAAAAAAAAAAAAAACCACACGATAAAAGTCGACCACTGTACGTAACAAGAGCTTTGTTTTATCACTAAAATTAGCAAATAAGGTCGGTCTGAACTACCGGTTACTCCCTGCTATAAAGCCTTGTTCCCTGGCCCAAACTGAGAACTGACTCGTTTCAAATTACTGCACTTCAATAACAGGAAGTTAATACTACAGTGGTCAATATACATAACAGCTCACACGTTATTACACACAGACATTAATAAGCAAGCCACCACAATCAAAGTTATCTTAGAAAAACATTTATGGCGCAACCGAATTTAGACATAAGAAAAATTGAATCTAATCTTGTTCTCAGCACATGCCAAGAATAATATTAAATAAAAGAGGGTAGGTGCTCTAAAACTACAATTTCCAGGTAATTTACTAATTGTGCTGAACTTAGACTTGTTTATTCAGATAGAAAGCAAGCAAACTAGGGAACCAATTTTGTTAATATAATAAAAATGGATTTCTTACATGGATTAATGCGAACGGATCCCAGCCTAAATTATACATAATTTAACGCTACTGGGGGGGGGGGAGGATTCACAAACAACACTCATTCTGTCACACACATGCAATGTCACAGCGAAACTCACCAAAATCATCGTGCTGAGACGAGGCGGAAGCAGGCGCCGCTGTCTTAGGCGAAATTCAGCAAGTCGAAGGTAGCACTAAACACAATGTACAAAAACACTTTGATGCTGGCTCTGGTCTATCGTGCCTGTTTTGAGATGGTGCCTGTGTATAGCCAAGTTAAATTACATCTGATTTGGACCGCGAGCAAACACGCTAACGCCGACACACGGCTGCGTTACATGATCGCACCCCCTGAAGGTGAAGTGGCTGAAAATCGGAATCATTATACAAAATCACGGTGGATTCTTAAGTTGCAGACTGTTAGAAATCGATCTAGGTATTGGTTTTACATGAAAATGACGTGAATTCAGGCGACTAGCTGCAAACCCCGGAAGTCAGAAATTGGACCCGTGTGGTTCCGAAAACCGATAAAATTGAATAAATTCAGTTTCCGAAAAATAAAGAAAATTAACTACAGCATGCAACCCATAGAAATGATTAGAATTACATAAGGAAGCTATTGAAGGAGGTTGTAAAAGCTCAGAGAGAATTACTGACAAAGACAGAGGGCGTACTACAAGTAGGAGAAAAAACGGCGAAATTGAAATAGGCGGGTATAGAAGATCACGAAATATTAGTGGAAATCAGAAGGATACCCGCATAGTTACTTGCCTGATGGGCATGGAACAAACAAGAGTGGAAGCTGAAGGCTTTGTTCTATGAACCAGCTACATGGAACACATACCACTCACGGAAGGGAACGATGAGAAGATTTTTACATGTACTATACAAAAATGAACATATCACCTATTATAAATTGGGCCCCACAAAGCTAGAAAATATTTACACAGAGTTTATACACCGACACATGATCACAAAACGTTTTAACATATCAGGTCGTTATCAAACTGCAACTAGAATCACAGACACCACATTTATCTGTTGGAAATGACTGAATAGAAAAAACGAGAACAAATTTCCCGCCACGATAGGAGAAAATATTCCAAAAAATGATTCTAAGTTCACAAATCTAAGTTAAACGTGTTAGTCAATGAAAGGCTACCATCTCCAGAAACAAGAGCAGAACCAACCTTACCTCACCAGACGACCAGTCCAGAAAGGCGAGACCGAGCGGCCACAAGATGCGGGAAGCTACCGGAGCTGGAAAATCCAAGAAATAGCGGTGGTGGGGACGGACAGTGAGACTCACGCTGGAGGGAAGGCTCACCAACTAGCTCGCAACCAAAGGGTGTGGAAACCTCTTTAGTAGTATCAGCAGCTATCGATACTGAGCCAGAGAGAACGATGCAAAGCGAGCTATCACTCCCCACATTCAGACAGCCATAGATTCTCGCACCCACTTAAAAGTAGAACAACTGCACATTGTCACAGGGACAGTGGCGTAGCGGAGATGCCGTACTTATGCCACATTAATTAATAAAATAATAAATAATTACCATAACAAAATAAGAAAAACCTAGCAAATTAACTAAGATTTTAACACGTGAAATAAAAATGCCATTCCTCAAGCCTTGAAAAGAGTGGGGTTCAAGTTTTAACAAAATGATAATCTAGCGACATCAAATAAATTATAACTTTACAGAAATATACAAAAAATATATGGAAGACGAGAGACGGTCGTCTTTCAACATACACACACAGAATGAGACATTAAAGATAAGACATAACTTAATTTTTCTACATAATTTTCAAGTACATTGAGACATTTGTCAAACCGTTTTATAAGCTTCAAAAGGGCTTCCAGGAAAAAGTCAGGGCTTTGCATACGGAGGAAGCATCGTGTCCCAGAAAATGGTGTGTAGCATTTTACCTGCAGAAGCTGTGCTTTTGAACTTCTTTCGGATGGGTGGTGTCGGCTTTTTGAAGCTTATAAAGCGGTTCGACAAATGTCTCAATGTACTTGGAAATTATGTAGAAAAGTAAAGTTACTTCATATCTGTAATTTCTCTTGCTACTTTTATTTCCTTTCATACACAAATCTGCCCACAGTCGATTGGGGAAACCTATTTTCCAACTCCCCCTCTACATCTACTTCTACATGGGATACTCTGTAAATCACATTTAAGTGCCTGGCAGAGGGTTCATCGAACCACCTTTATACTATTTATCTCCCAACCCATCCTCGAATAGCGCTCGGGAAGAAAGAACACCTTAACCTCTCCGTTTTAGCTCTGATTTCTCTCGCCGGCCGCGGTGCCCGAGGTGACTGAGGCGCTCCAGTCATGGTCAGCACGACCACTACGGTCGGGGGTTCGAATCCCCCCTCGGGCATGGATATTTGTGCCGTCCTAGTTTGTAAGTAGTTCATAAGTAGTTTGTAAGTTTAGGGACTTATGACCCCGTAGTTGAGTCCCATAAGCTTAACAAACATTTGAACACTTCTGATTTCTCGTATTTTTTTCTGATGATAATTTCTACCTATGTAAGTGGGAGTCAACAATATATTTTCGCATTCGGAGGAGAATGTTGGCGATTGGAGTTTCATAAGTAGCCCACGCCGCAGCGATAAGCGTCGTAATGATTCCCATCCCAGATTCTGAACCATTCCCGTAACTTTGTCTCCCCCGTATCGTGACAGTACAAAACGAGCTGCCCTTCTTTGGACTCTTTCGATGTCCTCCGTCAAACCCACTTGATAAGGATCCCACACTGGGCAACGATACTTCAAAAAAGGACGGACAAGCGTAGTGTATGCAGTTTCTTTTGTAGTTCTGTTGCATCTTTTAAGGGTTCTGCCAATGAAACGCAGTCTCTGGTTTCCCACGACATGATCTACGTGTTCTTTCCAGTTTAAGTCTGAAGTAATAGTAATTTCAAGGTATTTTGTGGAGTTTACGGCCTTCACTTTTGATTCATTTATCTTGTAAACAAAGTTTAACCATTTTTTTTCGTACTCATGTGGACGACTTCACACTTCTCATTATTTAGAGTCAATTGCCAATTTTTACACCATACTGATATCTGATTCAGAATGTTCTGCAGTTGGTTTAGATCTTCAGATAATTTTACCAGACGGAAAATGACGGCGTCATCTGCAAACGACCTAAGAAAGCTACTTATATTTTCTCCCAAATCGTTTATGTAAATAAGGAACAACCGAGGACCAGTAACAGTACCCTGTGGAACGCCCGATATCACCCCTGTTTTCGTCGATGCCTT
Organism: Locusta migratoria; assembly: GCA_026315105.1. Classification (NCBI taxonomy): domain Eukaryota; kingdom Metazoa; phylum Arthropoda; class Insecta; order Orthoptera; family Acrididae; genus Locusta; species Locusta migratoria. Next base: position 98,180,651 of record CM048745.1, read on the forward strand.
GCCATCTATCGCTACAAACTGTGTCCTATCTGACAGGAAATCCCCTATCCAGTCGCAAATTTGGAGCGATATACCATAACCATTAAAAGCCGTTTGTGACTTACGGTGTCAAAAGCCTTCTGGAAATCAAGAAATACGGAATCGACTTGCGAACCCTTGTGTATAATATCTCACCTCATCCCCTAATTATTTTGAGCAGTGTACGTTATCTTTTTTAAAGAAATAGAGATTCTAACTTTTTGGATGCCCCTCGAACATTCCTGGATGTAGGACGATTAGGAGGAGTGTGTCTGTTTATTACGGCACATTACGTGGGCCGCGGCGGTGGCGCCTGGCAGTCTTTTGTCACGCCCAGGTTTCGCGTCACCGTGCCCTTTCATGTGCGCACCTATTGTTACCAAAAAAATTCCCGCTTTCCAGTCGGTCGACCATTAGACTAGATTTCAGCGCCGTAGCGTTCATTGTTCAGAATGATTCGGTACGGATCGTTTTCACTCTTATTAGTCTCGAATCTGACGTCACGATCCTTTTGTCTCCCCGCCCGCTAAGTGGATTCACAAAACAGAATAATCGGAAATTGCCTTCGGAATTAGAGTCTAAATATTCGCTGCGCAAGCCATTGTCAAGCAAATACGGCGTCGATGGCGACAGAAAATTGGATCGCACGCCTCCATTTTGCAGTTTGATAACTATATATCCTGCATGGCTGTGAGATATGGCTGGGACTGAATACAAACGGGCTGGTGTTGCAACTACGATACGCTTTCGCCAGTATTTTCTTTAGAACGACACATTACTGTAACGTTAGCAATTGTTGTGGTTAAATAGTCCTTAAAGAAAAAAAAAAGAAAAAATAAAAAAAAAATTTATAATGAAAATACGAGGCGCGTCCAGAAAGTAAGTTCCGTTTGGTTATATAAAACGAACGGGCACAGATACAGAAAAAATATCGATTGTTCAAAAATCTACAACTGTTACACTACTTTTCGACATAGCTTCCGAAATTTTGTAGGCAATTGTCATAGCATGGCACAAAGTTTTGTGTGCCTTTTTCATAGAATGTTGCCGCCTGTGTATTCAACAATGTGGTAACATGTTCTTTCAGCTCGTCAACATCGTTGAAGTGTTGTCCACCAAGGACGGATTTTAGGTGTAAAAAGAGGATTACTGTCAAAAGATTTTTTTTTTTTTCACGATAATGCCTGACCTCACACACCGAATGTGACCAAACAATTCTTACGGAAATTCCCATGGGACCTGTTTGATCATCCTCCATACAGCTCGGACCTCTCTCCTAGCGACATTCATCTCTTCTTAGATCTAAAATCTGTCCTTGATGGTCAACACTTCAACGATGATAAATAGCTGTTACCACATGGTTGAATACATGTGAAGGATGCATGCAAAAACTTGTGGCACGCTATAACAAGTGCCTACAAAATTTCGGCAATTATGTGGAAAAGCAGCTTTAAGTGTTGTAGAATTTTTTGCAATAAAAATTTCTTCTGTATCTGTGTACAATTTCATTTTATTACCAAACGGAACTTCCTTCTTTACGCGCCTCGCATATTGTAAAATATAAATTTTATCACGACAAACAAATTATATCTTGAGATATTTGATCTATTTTCTCCTTCAATCCACAAACAAAGGAAAGTAATAACCACATGCATAATACAGGGTACAGTGTACAGGGTATTATGAGAAACATTACGATCAATTCTTAAAGAGTAAAATTCGGATATTTCAAAGAAGGGAGAAGTAGTAAAGTGAGCATTGCTTTGAAGGCGCTGTAATTTTGAGAAAAAGTGCCATGATGTCAAACTAAAATGCTAGCACTGAAAAGAGAACAGAAATTTACACATTTTTGTGTGTATGCTGTCTGTTCTTTCGGCCGAAAAATATACTCCATACATACAGGGCGAATCTCGTAACACTGCATCGCAAATATTGCGGAAACGGAAAGTGCGATTGATGTGCGTTTTTCACAGAATGAATTGCTAGTTAAGGGCTTGCATTTTAGCCAACAAACATAATATAATATTACTTAGAAAGAGTATTTTTTATGCAAACATATACTTTTTAAAAAAACAATGGTTGTTTCTATCCTGCATTGAAATTGTTGACACCAGCTGTGTACAGAGAATTTTGAATGTCATATTCATCACGTTTGGTTTGGCAGCTACAACCGTTCAGTGTTTCGGAGGCGGAGGCTGCGATAGCGTAGCTGACTGGCCGAGTGGCTAGCCCCTGGGGCACGGCCCACTGCCTCATGACCACCAGCCAGTCATCTACGCTGTCGTAGCCTCCGCCCCCAAAATTTTGAATGGTTGTAGTTGTCAAACTAAAGATGATAAAAATGTTGTTCAAATTTCTTCGTATACAGCTGGTGTAAAAAATTCCAGTGCATGTTAGAAACAACCATTGTTCCATTTGAAAAATTGTATGTTTGCATAAAAATATACTTTCTACATATTTTTACAATCTGTTTATTGGCTAACAATACCAGTTGTTGGCTACCAATGCATTTTGTGAAAACCGCACATCAATCACACTTCCGTTTCCGCAATATTTGCGGTGCAACTGTTAGGTGATTCACCCTGTATATTTTGTTAACACCCTACTACATAGGGAGACACCATCATCATAATAAAGTAACAGAAATCACATCGAAAACTGAAAGATTTTGGTGTTCCTTTTTCCCACGAGCTATTAGATTTGTTACCGGTAGTTTCGACCAATTTGCGAGTGTCACGGACATGCTCTGGCAACTCAATTGGGGATCGCTGGAAGAAAGACGACGTTCTTTTCGTGAATTTCTGTTGAGTAAATTTAGAGGGCCGGAATTTGAAGCTGAGTGTAGTACGATATTGCTGCCGCCTACTTACATTTCGCGTAAAGATCGTAAAGACAAGTTAAGAGAAATTAGGGCTCGTACGGAGGCATATGGGCATTATTTTTTCCCTCGTTCCATTTGGGAGTGGAGTAGGAAAGGAAATGCCTAGTAGTGGTACAGTGTACCCTCCGCCACGCATCTTACGGTGAACTGCGGAGTATGTATGTAGATGTAGATAACTTGACCGGGTACAGGAATGTGATATTCAGCAATGCATTGATAAAAAAAAAGTGCTGTTCTACTTCAACGTAAAAAATTATCGTTAGAAATCGGAAAAGGATAATAATGAAGTTTTAATGTGAAAATATCAGTCTAATACGCAAAACAGTTTTTACCACTTTATTTAATAATAAGTTGACCAGTTTCGATCCTATTACAAAATAAAGTGGAAAAACTATTTTGCAAACTAGACTGATATTTTCGCCTTCCAAAACGAAACAATTTTTCCAAACTTATAACAGTAAAGGACAGGATTCAACTGTCAATTGCTTCACTTCGATAACCCAAATTAGAAATATAAACAAAATAATTATCAGAAGAAAAATGTATATCAGAGGGGTGGCTGAGATGTCACGCCTACACTTGACATGAAAGAGAAGAGGCTATCGTGGTAAATAAAGTGAGTAATGTTGTCCTGTTATTGAGGCCATTGCATGGAAGTGACCTCGTAGGAACAAAAATTAACATTGCGTCAGGGCACGATTTTACCATTGGTGGCGGCCGTAACCTTGACTGTGAAATCATATCAAAACTAACTGCTTTAGTCTGAAGTCAATCAGCAAAAACATCCTGTCAATAGCCGAGATGTCTGGAGCGCCACGTTACGGATCGCGCGGCCTCCCGCGTCGGAGGTTCGAATCCCCCCTCGGGACTTTAATCATCGACTGCAATTGTGCCAATGGGCATTAACAGAGAATGCGTTGCAGTTCTGTTTACCGATGAAGCGGGTTTCACAAACCACGGGCCAGTGAATCTACGGAACATGCATTTACTGGTCCGTGGACAATCCTCGCTGGCTCCGACAGGTAGAGCGACAGCGACCGTGGACTGTAAATGTATGGTGCGGAATCATTGGCGTCCACCTCACTGGTCATCACTTCATTGCAGGGGCCCGAACAGCTGCAACATACATCGCGTTTGTACAAAATGAATGATCTGCCAACGCTGCTCGAAAATGTCCCACTGGAAACGCGTCGATGTATGTGGTATCAGCATGATGGTGCACCTGCACATTCCGCTATTAACACTAGTCTGACCCTTGACAGGATGTTCGACGGTGTTTCATAGGACGTGGAGGACGCATAAATTGGTAACCCCTTTCTCCTGATCTTACACCTCTGGAGTTCTTTCTGTGGGGTACGTTAAAGGAGAATGTGTACCGTGATGTGCCTACAACCCCAGAGGATATGAAACAACGTATTGTGTCAGCCTGCGGCGACATTACACCAGATGTACTGCGGCGTGTACGACATTCATTACGCCATACATTGCAACTGTGTGCAGCAAATGATGGCCACCACTTTGAACATCTATTGGCTTGACGTGTCGGGACACACTCTATTCCACTCCGTAATTGAAAACGGAAACCACGTGTGTACGTGTACCTCACCCCTCATGTAATGTACATGTGCGTCAGTGAAAAAGACCAATAAAGGTGTTAGCATGTGGACGTAAAGTGCTGTTCTAGTCTCTTCTGTACCTAAGGTACATCACCGTTCCCTTTGGGTCCCTACTTAATTCGGTGCTCTCCGATACACACGATCGAACAGCGCAAGAGTGGTACTCAAGCGTCAACTTTATGTTACAATATCTCCAGATGTAATTAACATTTTACAATGCAAAGAACGGTACTGATTACGTATTTGTTAATATGTTCAGATGTGCTAATAAAACTAACGGGGTTCAATTTAAAAAAAAAGTAGGTTGGTGTTAAACATACTTCCGTGTATTTTTTTATGGTTTATATTAAGCAATTACACTAGCCCCTCTCCTCACGTTCGGTCTGTGGAATCCGTCAGTATCTGATGTGATTTACGCAATATATCCAGTCGTAATGTTAAGTGACTCACCCCTGTAAACAAGAGGTTTGTAACACACTAAACATTGTGGATGTCTGACTTTACCAAGAGGAAATACAGTTCTTTTAAAGAATTGAGGGCGGAAGGGGGGGAGGCTATCGCGACCAGACTTCGTTGTTACTGTCACAGATACGTATTGAGGTGAACGATCGCGTCTGTTCACTTCCGCCCGTGGAGTACTACCACAGTATAACGTACACAGTCGTGACACTCAGTGCTGTAAAACTTGTTGCCAACTGACTGCTGCAACGACCCTAGCGCTCCTAGTGGTGGGAAAGCCGCCGAAGCAGTGATGTTTATTTATAATTATTTTCTACTAGCTGAAAACCCGGCCATTTTTCAGGTATATATTTATTTTTATAACGACTGTATGTTTGTAAAATCTCTTGGGAATGCAATCAGTAATAAATCAGTAATAGATTAAAACTTGGTGCGTGACGTGGCGGTTTTCCATAAACATTACTGTTTATGTGCTTATATCTCATAAACTACATGTCGTCCTGTGATACAATTTGGAAGGTACACTCAACTACATGCGTGTATACTGTTTGTAAAATTTCCTGCGGCTACAATTTTTAGTGCAGAAAATAAAAATTGTAACGTCATACCGTATGCCATAGTTTTAGTCCATGAACAGCGGAACGTTACTGTTTATGTGCTCGTATCTAATGAACTTCGTGTCGTATTGTGATACAATTTAGAAGGTACATTCAAGTATATGTGTGTATACTGTTTGTAAAATTTCCTGTCGCTACAATTTGTAGCGTAGAAATTATAAATTGTAACGCCATACCGAATGCCGTAGTTTTCCTCCATAAACAGCGGAAAAGTAGTAAGCGATAATTTTTTCCCTTTCATCAATTTGCTATGATGTCAGCGAGAAGAGTTTAATAAAGTTTTGAAATTATGGTTAAAATTTGTTGCAAGTCGCTAAGTACTCTCATTCTTATTAGGCGTATTTATAAAGTCATGTCACATTATGTGGCAGCCTTTTGCAATTCCTATTGTTTATGACGCAATATCTTCTAAACCATGTGTCGTGCGTGATTCTTAACCCAGCAGCAATTGTTACCTCACGGTAGGGAATGTGTGTACCAAATTTGGTTTAAATCGGTCCAATGGTTTAGGAGAAATGAGCAGCATTGTCGCAAAATGCAGCAGTTTTTCTCGCATTTCATTGTTTATGATGTCATATCTCGTGAACTATATATCGTATGTGATTCTTACACTTATGGCGACCGTCCACATGGATTGAAGCTTACGTCTACAAAATTTCATAAAAATTTGAACAAAACTGTAGATTTGTATGCAACAGTTACAAACATACGGACACTCTGCTTTACATATTAGAAGTATTCACGAAATAATATGTATAATTTTTGCGTGACAAACATTAGTAAAATATCAAGTGATGTACATAATACGTAAATTAATATAAAAACAGCCGAATTTAACTAATTGTGGTATAAAGAATATCATTGACATGAACGAAGACGTGCGAATGAAAGTAAGTAGAATATATATAGATAAGACAAACATAAATTATTTTGTGTTCCGTTCTTACTATCACAAGAAGTTTATTGACTCGCATCAATTCGATGTGGAGACTAATGATTTGCACATTTTTACACCACACTTATCTTTCTTATACGAGCGTATTCTTTTTAGTGTAATTACTTTAGCTTGAAAAGCTAATCTTTTGAAGGTTCTTGGCGTTTGTGGTTCTGCTGTACGAATAATTTTGGAATAGGTTTCTTCTTTGTTGGAAACAGTTTGAGTGCTTTTACCGTTTTATTGCCACGACTGTGACGTTTTTGCTTCAGCTGAGGTGTCTGATTTGGTAGTGAAATACTTTAGTTGTTGTATTCTATATACGTTTCCTAAGTTCCACCTTCTGCTATTTTACTGGAAATGTAGTGAAGAAACCTTAACATTCCTGAGTAGAAAAAGGACGCCTTTCTGCCAAAGGCCAGATATCCTGGTGTTTGATAGGCTTTTTTTTTATTTTTAATAGTAAATGAAATTATTCAGTAGAAGCCTGTAGTTTTCAAAATAATTGTAAATGAACTGTCGTGTAATGTACCGTTTCGTACCTTGTCAGGGATCTTCGGAAACGTAAGAAAGACATTGTGTAGCTATTTTTTAAATTATTACATATTTTTATGGCACTAAATACGTTCCCTAATGTAAAATGTACGTTAAAATCAATATAAACGACACTATTCGCACTCCTCCGATATCGTGTTCAGAATTTTAGCTTCCCGACCACTTGGAGCGCTGCTGTCGTCTTGAATAGCAAGAATCTGCAGGAGTCTCGTGACTGTGTTTGTTAGACAGTGGTAGTAGCGTGCGTGACGTAGCATGCGCCCTAGAGCTCCTAAAAGCACAGGCTGGCGCATCCACCATTTTCATTCCTGCGAATGCTAAACGCAGCATGCAGCTTATACGAACAGTATTGTTTTGTTTAAGTTTAGTGAAATATTTTACAAGTGCCCGGCACAGAGCCTTAGATCGTGCTACTTTGAGCTTGCATTCCGCTCTTGTTTACATTGATATGTGCATTAGATACAAAAATCTCGCGTTTTCTTTACTTATTGCTGCTTCTGTCCAAATACAGGAAAAAGAGCAAGAAACATATATTTCTGTGATAAAAATGGCGTACTACGTTTAATGCTGTCGAAACTGCTCATCTAGATAATTTTTTAGCGATCTTGGTTTCTGTTTGAGTAATGACTGTGAATATATCAGGTTTGTTTGCCGTCTTGAAGTAAATTTTTGTTGTCTGCTGTGACAAATTCACCACATCGGATTTTTGTACTCCAATTGCTGAAAGTACTTCTATTACGTTACTGTGAAAGTTTCAGAATGTATTACAAACACTAAAACTAAAAAGAATATTAGTGTACAGGATCTAAAGTTTACGGTCGTAGAGGCACACGGTGCCGATGTTGGCAACAACCTTTGAACGCTATTTGAAAACCTAATTGTGTAGAATGTGTTGACCATGAAATAAATATTTCTGTTCCTTCTCTAAGGTTGACAGGTTTTCGTATGTAATAGTACCCTTGTCTTGTCATAAATTTAATAATCCTTATAAAGTAAACATTTCGTTGCCAACATTAGCACACTACGCCGCCGCAGCCGTAAGTAAAATTTACCCATTATTCTTTGCCAGTTATGTTACAGCCTCTTATAGATAAGCGTCAATATTGGCATTTACTAATAAGAAATTGAATTGAGGGTGTATTTTGTGATAAAACATCAGGTACCGTACTATTCCTTCAAACTGCATACTACAAGTTTTGACGCTAAAACTTCGAAATACCACAAATACCATTCAAAGGTAGTTGCCTGCATCAGCACAGTACGCTGCCACAGCTGTAACGAAACTTTTCGCCCAGTATATTTATATTTTCCGTTCTAGAGTTTGTAATACTTTCTCGCAATAACGTAACAGAAGTATCTTCAACAATTTGTGAAATGTCAGTAAAAACTTTTTGATGAGGTGTATTTCCTAATATACTATATAAGACACACATATTGTGCTCAAAAACAGTATGTTCTGGGATGATTTGCTGTAATACGATATTTTGCGGCTGTTAATTCCCTACAGGCAGCTTCTCTGTAAAGAGGTAGTACTTTAAGAAGAGCTAAACAAAATCGTAAGTTCAAATATCACAGACGATTTTTATTATTAAACTAGCTGAAAACCCGGCGTTGCCCGGGTATTTATTAAATTCGATCCTTGAGTTAGTACTTTTCCTATCCACTGTCTGTCTCTGTCCAGCTAATGTTTTTTCTAAAAAACGTGTTACATTTATCAGAGAATAAATAAGAAATCACAGGTAAAAATGCACTCGTTTCGAAGAATCCTATAAGGAAATTTTCAATAATGATTGCAATAATATCACAGATTGATCACTTGATGTAATGCGCGAAACGTCAAATCGATTTTTTTAAAGAGATTATTAAAAGAAATTTCTTTTTTACTGCTTTATTTATTTATTCGTATATTTCCTTATTAGTATGCTTATCCTTACAGAGAAAGAGCTGAAGACATTGTAGCACCCATAGACCAAAGATATGGTCTGTGGCATCACGTTTTGCTATAGAGTCGCTATAGAGTCGCAAACGTCATCGCTGGCCTTCAGTCCGAATTCTTTTATGATTTGACGACTTTCAACCACCATATCTTCCACGCACTTATAGCTGTCGGCAGGGAACTGCTATGGTGTACAACGGGAGACTTCGGACAACAATTACACACACACCATTAGTTTGCGTTCTGTAGTTTTCACTGCAGAGCAAATATTAACACACACACATGTAGAATTTTATGTAGACCGATAACTTTCCACCCCAATATAGTCCACCCTTTTATCATTATGAACTCTCAAGCAACAATGGAACCAATAAAACCATTTTCAAAAAGTAATTATTGTTTCGCAATTCGCGTTATATTCTTCAAATCACTACATATATATCAAATTGCTATAAAACCGTGCCTAAAACCTTTCTCAGGTATAAATTAGTAACTGTACAAATATTTAATTATCTGCGTCTTGGCGTTCGGACGTGATAAGCGTACACCGAACAGACATTCACATTAATATATATATATATATATATATATATATATATATATATATATATATATATATCCGATCGCCATAAAACCGTGCCTAAAGCCTTCCCCGGGTAGACATTAGTAACTGTACAATTTTTTAGCTCTTTATGTCTTGTGGTACAGACGTGATTAACGTACACCGAACAGACATTCACACACACACACACACACACACACATATATATATATATATATATATATATATATATATATATATATATATATATAGAGAGAGAGAGAGAGAGAGAGAGAGATAAAAAGCTATCCCATCGCCATAAAACCGTGCCTAAAGCCTTCCCCATTTAGACATCACTAACTGTACAAATTTTTAGCTCTTTGTGTCTTGTGGTTCAGACGTGATAAACGTACACCGAACAGACATTCACATTTATAGATATAGATATTGCTTCAAGTCATAATAATAACTATTTACTTCCAATATATAACTGTGGGCTCAGTCCGGGTTCCCAGTTTTTGCGCCGACATTTAAATGATCCATTTTTTCCTTCTCTTAGAATCTCTCGGGAAAACTAAACGTTCTGCAGCCACCTCTAGAATAATTTGAGCAGTTTATGGCAACACAACCACCCGTAATGCCGTGCTAAAGTGCCGTGACACACGACCTACAGCACCGCAGTCTGTTTAACTTACGAGTTCCAGGAATGAAAATGGCGGATGCGTCAGCTCGTACTTACAGGAGCCTTAATGCGCGCCTACCGCCCTGCCCCTCCCCGGTCTTGAACGGTGGCAGTGAGCGCTCCTGTGCCCTCGTGCTCGCGGAGTAGGCTGTCAGAGCAGCAGGTAGTCGGTGACAATGGCCTGGCTGATGAGCGTACATCTGGCAGCCCCCTGCAGTGCTGTTCTCACCCGCCGGCCCTCTCCCTGTTTCCGCGAGACACTTGCTGCGCGGAGGCGGCGCCTGTCCGCCTCGTGACCGGCCGTCACGTTTCGCGCTCGTTAATAAATATTTATGGCTCCGGTCGCGCGCCCGTATTAAGAGCAACGCACTCCAGTACACGGCGCCGCCGCTCCCAGCCGCGCTGCGGACACCTCGACCTGCTCCAACCCGTACTGCGCCCACCCACGAGGCCGAGACCTACCCGGGTGAGCTTAGTGACACGCTAGGCAAGAGTCGCTAGGGCACCTGGATATAGACGGGCATGCGCATCCGCCATTTTTGTTCCTTCGGTTCGAAGCACGATTGTAGAATATGGCAGTCAGTACGCTTTTAGTATGGTGGGCTGTGCAGCTCCGAATTGTTCTAATCGTTCAGAAAATGATTTTCGTGTTTTTCGTTCGCAATGGATTCCGAAAGGCGTAAAATATGGTTAATAAACTATCATCATGACAAGGTCTTAAAAACTATGCGAGGTGGGTTAATTCATTTGTAGTTATGCTCAATTTCTACACGTTGTAAACGACAGGTTTCGTTACGTGTCCTTTTCAGCGAAGGTTTCGAAGCAAAGAACTACTGTTACAGACTTATATATATATATATATATATATATATATATATATATATATATATATTGGCGATAACAAACAGTATCAACTATTTGAACTGGTGTGTAGGATGTATGAGACTGGCGAATACCCCCAGACTTTAAGAAAAATGTAATAATCCCCATTCCAAAGAAATCAGGCGCAGACAGGTGTAAAAATTACAGAACAATCAGTTTGATAAGTCGTGGTTGCAAAATTTTAACACGAATTATCTACAGGAGAATGGAAAAACTGGTAGAAGCTGACCTCGGGGAAGATCAGTTTGGATTCAGGAGAAATGTAGGAACCCGGGAGGCAATACTCACTTTACGTCTTATCTTAGAAGATAGATTAAGGAAAGGCAAACCTACATTTTTAGCTTTTGTATATTTGGAGAAAGCTTTTGACAATGTTGACTGGAATACACTCTTTCAAATTCTGAAGTCAGCAGGGGTAAAATACAGGGAAAGGTGAGTTATCTACAAATTGTACAAAAGCCAGACCCCAGTTATTAGACTCGAAGGGCATGAAAGAGAATCATCAGTTGGGAAGGGAGTAAGACAGGGTTGTAGCCTTTCTCCGATGTTATTCAATTTGTACATCGAGCAGGCGGTGAAGGAAAGCAAGGAAAAATTTGGAATAGAGATTAAAGTTCAGGGGGAAGAAATAAAAACATTGCTTTTTTGTTGATGACATTGTAATTCCGTCAGGGGCAGCAAAGGACCTGGAAGAGCAGTTCAATGAAATGGACAGTGTGTTGAAGAGATCGTATAAATGAACATTAACAACAGTAAAACAAAAATAATCGAATGCGGTCTTAGAAAATCTGGTAATGCTAAAGGAATTAGATTAGGTATCGAAACAATGAAGGTGGTACATGACTTTTGATACTTGGGTAGTAAAATAACATGCGATGGTCGCAGTACAGAGGATATAAAATGCAGAATGGCAATGGGAAGAAAAGCATTTTTGAAAAAGAGAAATTTGCTAATATCGAATATTAATTTAAGTGTAAGGAAGTCTTTTCTGAAGGCATTTGTGTGGAGTGTTGCCTTGTACGGGAGTGAAACATGGACGATAAGCAGCGCGGACAGGAAGACGATAGAAGCTTTTGAAATGTGGTGCTACAGAAGAATGCTGAAGATTTGGTGGGTAGATCGCATAACTAATGAAGAGATACTGAACAGACTTGGTGCGAAAAGGAATTTTTGGCATACCCTGACTAAAAGAAGGGATAGATTGGTAGGACACATTCTTAGACATCGAGGAATCGTAAATTTAGCATTGGAGGGAAGTGTGTGAGGTAAAAATCGCAGAGGGAGACCAAGAGACGCTTATAGTATGCAGATTCAAGTGGATGTAGGTTGTCGTTCTTATGAGGAGATGAAAAGGCTTGCTCAGGATAGAGTAGGGTGAAGAGCTGCATCAAACCAGTCTCCGGACTGAAGACCATAACAACAACAACACAGTGTTTTTTACTGGTTATAATGGCTCATATGGCTCGTAATGATGTTTGAAGCTACTGCGATGCTAATTGTAGTTCCTGCATCGGCGGCGTAATTTCCTAATGTTCGCAACAAAATGTTCGTTTTACGAGAATAATTTACTGACCGGACAAGGGTACATACAAGAAGTTGGTAAACATGAAAAACTATTTTCTCTCATTTTAGCTGTTCGAATTTTAAAAGAGCATTGAAAGGTCGTTGCCAACATCACTCAACGCCGCCGAAGTCGTAATTAAAATTGACAAATTTTATCACAGACAGAATTTTATTAAAGCCCTGATAGCTGAAAACTGTTTTGAAAAGATGACTTCTGAAAATGAACTACGCCTTGAATGATAATGGGTACATTTGCTTGATTTTTGCACACAGAATGTATTAAACTATTAAACTAATCTTGCATCTGTTATCGCGTAAAACTGAGCTGTCGAATGCGTAAAAGTTGCTCATAATACACACCCCCGTGGGCAAATACCAGAAAACATTTAACGATTTGTGAAACCATATTACAATAATTTATTACGAAGAGATAATTTTTTAATCCAAATATATATTTTCTTTTTGGTATGTGCATCAGAAATGAAGCAAGCGATATTTCAAAGCAATTACAGCGGAAAAACTCTGCTTTTCACATGCTCATGCTATCACCGCTTGGAACTAAAATGGCGGCGGGAGCTGCGCCTACAGCAGAAATTGATGCGCATGCCCGTCTATATACAGGTGCCCTGGCGTCATCAGGAGCTGAATGCGATACATCGACCTGTCGACACGAGTCCTTATTTCGACACGCAGAAATTATCTCCGGCCAATGAGAACTCGCTAGCTGTCAGCCAGTGAGCTACGCCATAATACTGGCAAACATACGCCAGCAGACAACGATGTTCTGATCGTGCTGTATACATTTGCAACAGAAATGAAAGTTATCCTCTTAGGACCACTGTTAATCACATACTCTATAATCGTGACAAGTAAATTGCCAAATATTGGTGACAAGTAAGGAATATCAATAAAACCAACACTCTCCAAAATCTCCACGTATTCGAAACCGAGCAGCAAAATAATGGGGGCAAAGAAGCAATATTACGAGATATTAGAAAATAAACAGCCAAATGTTTCTGACTAGCGAATAGTGTCAATGTCACTTATACTTATTTCATTTAGACCTACCAGCAATTTAAGCGTTTCCCATACGTTTGTCACTTACCATATTCTCGGAAATCGTAACATATTTGGAACAAAGATCAATTATTTTTGTGAATGAAAAACAAAAATATCATTGCAAGTCTTATCACTTGCAGCAGTTTCATTCTCCATTTCTTAGTCACACACGAATTTCCAAATCGATGACACCTATTCCTGACACAGCATTTTGTTACAATTAACATCGAGTACTGTGTAACATACTACTGTTATATGAATAAGAAAATCCCAGAATATGTTATGAATAAGTAACTACTACAATGTGATACAAACAATAAAAGTTAAAAAAAAAAATATTTTCGGTGGGAGAGATTTGAACCGTCACCCCCATATTGGTGAACTACTGTCCTATCCACTACGCTATTTTTTAAATTTTTTTTTTTATAAAGAATGGACCTCCCTTTGTAAGAGTACACCTGTTGGTGTATCTTACAGTTTGATTTAAAGTAATGTATATATTGTCTTAAATTTGTTTAGTTCATGTATTTTTCATTTCTTGTATGCTAGAGATATTTCTTATGTAACGTCACTTTCAATATTGAATCATTTAGTGTAAACATGTACTGTATGTGTAAACCCGCATGAATGCACGGACATTCTTTGTAAGTTAGCAATGCGCCAGAGACAATGTTGAACCTGTAAAAAAAGACTGTCTTTGGAACAGAAGTAGTAGCTGTGAGTGTCGCGCTGCTGAAGCAGTCGCGGTGCGGACTCGCCAAAGTAAAGACATAAATGCAGTCGCCGAGCGGACTCGCTATAGTAAACACATAAATGTTTTGTTGCTAGTGCAGAGGCACGGTAGGCGCAGTGTGGCGCGAGTTTAATGCAATTGCAATAAGCATGAGAGGCGTACTGTTTAATGTATTGAAGAAAGTGCGAAATAAGTTTATTTATACTCGATCAGTGTAATCTTTTTTCATGTGTGCAAGAAAAGTAATTGTTTGGTATCAAGTCTATTGTCACCGAGTGTGATCGTTGTTGTAGTAAGAGTACCTATTGTAATCATATCTGTCTTGTTTGGACTTCACGACGAAGACGACGAAAGCAGATGAGTACTTTTGTAACATTTTATTTTGTATGCATGTAAATGTAGTGTCAACCCAATCAGAACTTTGGTTCAATTATACATGACTTATTTTGAAACCAGTCTTAATTTTGTAAGTAGTTGTAGTCACCCCATTATCACCATTATTAGATTATGTTGATTATGCAAGCCTGTACATTGACTAACAAGTTCAATCATTTTCAAAGAAATTACGATCAGTCCTAAAGAAATTGCTAGACGATTTAAAGAATTGCTAAACGTGTTACAACCACAGAGACTAGTAATTAAAGTGCAAGAGAGTTTGCAAGTAAAGTAAATTTGGTTTCATTTATGTAGAAAGTAACCAGACTTGACTGAAGTAATTTTTTTTATGAAATACGTTAAATGCCAAACTCTGCTTAGCCAGTTACATGCGTACGCTACCCAGGCCCTGGAACCAATTTACCAAAAAATAGTTCACATAAAGTTTTATAAGGAAGGTGAATGCTTTAAACTATATTATTAAAATATTTGGGAACTTTAACTGTAGTATTTTTGAAGCTCATTGCACCACGCAGTTTCACAGTACTCAGCTATTATCATCGCAATCAGAGTCTATCAGCTATTACGATTTTGATTATAACAAGAACACGCCATCACCACTACATGAATTCTGACACATTTATTAGTGAAGTTGTGCTGTTCGTGAATCGTAAGAGGTGCTAGTTGGAGGCTGTAGTCAATGCTAAGTCAGATAGGGCCAAGCTTAATTAATTACTACAGTGACTGTTTTAAGTTAATTAATATCAATTTTTTTATTATTCAAAATTCTAACTTACACAGCGAAAGTGTTGTTGCGACCCATTAGTTGTGATTTGCTACAACATTCAACAACAAAATTATTATTACTAGAGCATATCATTACGCATTCTGAAATTTTGAGATTTTTTGACGACCTCCAACAGGCAATTTTCTTACACCTTCTCCCCTTACAGCCCATCCTGTCGCTTGCCAATATCGCCTTCTGCGGCGTCGGCTTCAATGCCGTTTAAAACAAATTGGTTTCCCTTATCTATTTACGGCATATATGTAAATGAAAGTTGTATCTTTTATCCTGGTGCCATAAATATACGAGTGTTTCTAGTTGTTCCGTACGATCTCCGCAGTACGGTGCCATCGAAGCGACTTTAGGGCTCAGAGTTCGTCTTCTCGAAGTTCTATGTTTCTGTGTCGTATCGGTCAACAGTTTCTGCAGTTTCCCGTAGCCTTTGTTTAATTATGTATGTGTGTAGTTCCTCTGCTCTTAACTCTGAGGGTAGAACCCGCGGAGAACTACATGCGGTAATCGTCTATTGTAGTCCTTAGTAGGTGTTTTTTGTTAATGTGTTTTTTCATTTACATTTAGTTATAACAAATTGATTCGGATACGGTTTTGTTATACATCTTTAATGCGCTGTTAGCCTGAAACACCTTATTACGAGTTACAAGACCAAAACTGCGAGATATACTGCAAATCAGGATGGCTTCTGCTGACTTGGAAAAAAAAAGTGGAAATCTCTTAGGTTAGGTATAGGGTAAACAAGAAACTTTTTTATAGTACGTGAGGACGCGTAGCATACAAATCTCTGGTTAAGAAACACACAGCATCACATGGGCCGGAGACAATTTCTGCGTGTAGAAATAAGGACTCCTTTGTTCTATAGCTACAAAGATCGAAAGATCGATAGCGCCCAGTCGTGGCCACAGTCGAGTTTGTTTGCGAGTTGTGACTGCGACGTCATCACGACGCTTGCCGTGGCCGGCGAGAAATACAGGCCTGAGCGCGCACTTCATGCTACGTCAGTCCCGAGCCGGCGTGATCGCTAGCCGATTGGCCGGCCGCTGGGGCACTGTCCACTGCGTCATAGCGGGCAGCCACTGAGCTAGCGATCGCGCCGGCTCGGAACTACCTTGCTTACGTAGCATGATATGCGCGCTCAGGCCTGTATTTCCCGTTGGCCGCGGACGCTTGCCTAGCGTGTCACTAAGCTCACCCGACCTACCCATCGTCAGCCGCCGCGCCTCTTCATGTACAGTGCTGACCGTCCAAAAATGCAACACCTAGAAGGAGCGGAGATATAACGGCCAAATTGATTTTGAATTAGAAATTTATTTTGCACATACAATGAAGAACCAAAGAAACTGGTACTCGCGTGCGTAAGGGGGGGGGGGGGCGGGAAATTGCAAATAGAGGACGGCGCACAGTGGTCTGAGAGGTCCGAACTATAATTATGGGTTTAGTCCCCTAGTCATGTTTAGAGGACGTAGATCAACTGTGTTTATTATGTCACGGGGAAGCTACCTTTGATACCGATGAAAGTAGTTCAAAGTAGTGTTGTGTAGTTCGCGAACGTACTAGTTTGGAAGCGCACTCCCACAGGTGAACTACGCGAAGTAGTTCGCAGATGCCTCACCTCTTTGTTCGTCCGCTCCTTTCCGAAGACTGACGGGGAACAGTGAGAGGACGTGAGAGCGCGCAGAATCACGCGATTCCCTTCTGCCAGTTACCGTCATTTCGAGCTGAGATGCACCTCAGCTCTGTAGATTCATAGACGTATTTAGCATATGTTGTAGATAATGTTCCTTCAATGACCTATTAAATAAATAAATACATTTTAAAAATAAAATACTACGAGTAGTCTGTGTGTAAAGTAGTTGAATTATTCAACTTGAATAACAGCGTATCACACATTCGTGTAAGTAACTGGTTTATTTGCTGAAGTATTTGATGTCTAATTGCCCAAAAATACGGGTAATAGCACACGCTTGGGCAACAATGATTATTATATAAAAAAGCTGTCATAACAAAAGAAAGAGCTCTTTTAGTAGCGATAGCAAAAGCCAAAAAGAGCGGACGAACTAAAAAGAGCGACCTACTTCGCGGCCGAGCTGCGAACTAAAATATGCGCGATCGGCCGCGAACTAAAATATGCGCGATCGTTCGCGAACTAAAATATGTGCAATCGGTCGCGAACTAAAACATGAGTTACCGGTGGCGAACTATTATGCTAAACGTATCTCGCTTCTTAGTACGTTGGATTCTTTTCGAATACCGACAGGCAATAGCGAGAGGGCGCGCCGCAGAATTAAAAATCACGTGTTTTCCTTCTGCTGATGAGTCATTTCGAGGTGAGCATATGCCTGCTAGATTACATAGTTCTGTTTTGATGTGTTCTGCACTCTGCAATATCTGACTAATAAATTCCATACTGCCAAGATATAGAGATAACTCGAGAAATTGTCCACAAACTGTTTCTTCTGGTTTGCGTGATATCGTTAGCGGCTCAAACAGCAAGCACATGAAGTAGTTGGGTGGGGGAACTTCCCCCTCCACCTGCACGCGCAGACCTCACCGCTCAGCCGTCACTGGGAGCGGGCGAACTAAAAGAACGAACTAGTTCGCGGCAGTGAGTGCACCCGATCGCGAACTGTTATGTGCAAGCCTAGTTCAAAGTTTCGGTTGGCGGAGTGACATACGACACGCAGAACCGCCTCGGATTACATGTCGTTGTTAAAATGTGAATAACCTTTTGTTGTAAAGGATAGTGTTCAATTTTGTTTGATGCAGGATGTTAAGGAAAGTACGTAGAATATATTCATAAGTTATGTGATAATAAATTTATGCTTCGTATGCAGTAAAAGTCACGTCGAAACATAACCGCATAATGTCTCCAATTCACACGTAGATCTATCTCGAAAAAGTTATGATCGCCGAATATGCTGCGTTGTACGATAGTGTAAAAATGTGTAGCGTTGGATGTCTTGTGTCGAATTGTACGGAATTATTCCGAATTACCGCCATCATACAACTGTTGATGAATTTGTATCATAAAACCTCGCACCAGTTGTCAATATGAGAACACTTAAGTCGTCACGACATGTTTCGATACCACATAGTCCTATTTTCAAGTGCTAAAGACAAGGAAACACATAAATCACATATAAATACGATATTTTAAAAAACCGGAAACAACAAACTGAAAATACACCAAAGACACCCACCTTATAAATTAAATAACCATTCTGCCAATGAGCAACGTCAGACTCTAAAACGTACGTGAGTTTCTTGCGTTTCCATCATAAAAATTAATTTAGAATACACTAGTGTGAGGGAACATAACCACTATGTTGTTCGGTCGTAAGCAGCATAACAACTGCTCCTACATGTCAAAGATATCAGGAACAGAGAACAGTCACAGATATCAAAGATAATGATGTGAGGGGATAAAAGATAGTGTGTAGGTAAGTGTCTGCCATAGGCACCTCGACCAACTACATTGTATGGACTCCAAAAGGTTAATAAAATGAACACACTTCTTCATCCAATCGCGAGCACCATTGGTGCGCCGACTTACAGACTTGCAAAACATCTGGCCAGCCTCCTTACTCCACGCGACGGCCACTGTGTGCACCATATCAAGAATACGGCCGATTTCATCAGCAGAATCAAATGCTTGCGACTTGGAGGAGAGGATATGACGGTCAGCTTTGATGTGGTGTCATTGTTCACAAACGTCCCTGTCTAGGGCTGTATAGATCTGCTCTCAGAGTTACTCGACGACACTTTCGTGGATTTATTTTAGCGTACTCTGACGTCATCGTGTTCACTGTACGGTGGAGAATATTTTAATCAAACGGATGGCGCCGCTATGAGAAGCTCATTAGCTCCAGTTATGGCAAATCTGTTTATAGAGCACTTTGAAGACTTCGCCTTGGTCACGGCACCTGTAAAGCCTTGCTGTTTGTATCGGTACGTTGCGACACGTTCGTTGTCTGGCCTCATGGATGTTAAAAATTGGGCGAATTCTTGGACCACATCAATAGCATCCATGGCAAGATCAAGTTGGTGGTGGAGGTGGAGATGGAGGTGGAGGTGGAGATGAGGGTGCCTTTCCGTTCCTTGACGTCGTCGTCAGCCGTAAAGCAAATGGATGTCTCAGCCATGGTGTTTACAGGATAACACCTTCTTCCGCAGGTAATGATAATACCGAGTGTCAAAACTCGCCGTTTAGTAGGAAATGCCGCTTATCCTCGTAATACGGAGACCACATGGATCTCAGATTTTTGTAATTTTTTATATTTGTGATACGTGAAGTTAAGACCTCAAATAGTAATTATTCAAAACCATTCGATGGAACTTTCAAAATTCTCGGGATAATCGTCTCTGAAGTTATTTTAAAAAAAAATGTTTGAAATGTTTGTAGATCTATCGGACCAAAATGCGTGGTCATCAGTCCGTAGCTTACAAACTACTTAAAACTAGGTAAACTAACCTACGTACAAGCACACACACCCATGCCCCAGGGAGGACTCGAACCTCCACGGCGAGCAACCGCGCGCTCCGCAGCGAGACGCTTTAGACCACTTTTTTTTCCCTATGCGTAGTTCTTGTCCTTGCGGACGATGATCGTGTTTGCCGGCCGCGGTGGCCGACGTGACTGAGGCGCTCCAGTCACGGTCAGCACGGCCACTACGGTCGGGGGTTCGAATCCCCCTCGGGCATGGATATTTGTGCCGTCCTAGTTCGTAAGTAGTTCATAAGTAGTTTGTACGTTTAGGGACTGATGACCCCGTAGTTAAGTCCCATAAGCCTAACAAACATTTGAACATTTGAACATTTGATGATCGTGTTTGTTCGTTTTGGTTCTGTGTGTTCTTTGGCTCAGCTTTTTTATTACAGAGACCATTCAGTCCTCTGACCGGGCGCCCTGAGCCACGGCGCCCGGCGTCCGCTCGGCTACTCCACCGCGGCTCTGAAGTTTTTGAAGACATTTATTAACCTTCCATTAGGCGCTCCTGTCAGTCAGAAAAGGGTGGTCGCGAGTATCTCACAGATACTAAGTGTTAATAATAAACTTTAAAGTCATTTTAAATGCAAAATTTTTGTCATAAAGGTAATATTAGATATTATTCATGAGCCAGACAATTAAAAGTAAGATAAAAAATTGATCTAAAAATAAAGTTAAGTTTCAAAACATTTATTTTCTTTCCACAGCTACTCAAGGTGCTGATACATGCTTCCAATATATGGAAGTCAAATTTATACAACTTTATGCATGGAATTATAGTTTTCCGATAGACTTAAGTTGTTTAGCGGTAGAAATACAATCAACGCTAACATTTGTTCAAAGATGTAAACAAAAAAGACAGTCTATATAGGGCCTGATCTCACATTTGAAACAAACCATTATTTAGAAGTTGAAAGACAATCATTGCAAACATTTACTGAGTGGTGTAAACAAATAAACTGCCTAGATATTTTACATTTGAAACGGGTTATTATCGCTTTCTTACTAACTAAACATGGCCTACATCTTTTCTTTGGGGGCTCCTCTGGTTGATCTGCTTCTCCTCTTTCTTCTTGCTGAAGATGCTCTTCTTCTGTACGTGACACATTTAAAACTTTTGTACGGAGTTCTCTTGTTACTTTAGTATGTCTCCTTTTTACATGGTCCTGCACAAGTTCATTCGAAATTTTTCTGAGATATTTTCCCGAGGTTGTTGTTGGTGTTTGCTTTCCAGATTATAAATGAATTTATGACAGCAACGTTCATCATCGAAAAAAAAAAAAAAATCACCACCAGAGGCCATCGCTTCGTGTTTCTTGCGACGTTGAATGACCCACAAAGTTTGTCGACAGAATCAGCTCCTCCCTTTGTGTTATTATAAAACGTTATTGTTTCTGGTTTATTGAGGTCACGTGTTGCTTCATAGATTTTTGCATCGTTGTGAAGGCTGGATATTAGCAAAACATTCTTGTAGTTTTTTGGGAGTAAGAAACAAGTGTTGCATCTTCGCGGAAACCAAAGAGACTTGACTGGGGCTCTCGCTTTTTGGTCGCTGTCAATTCAGGAGGAATCTGAAGATTATTTTTAAGCAAAGTTCACACGTATGGAAGTTTTACTGATGCCAATTCCTTTAACAAGTCGTAATCCGTAAACCAATTGTCGGCCGTGATATATCTCTCATTGTGGAAAATGGGTTCTGCTAACCTTTTTACAATGTCGGCTGGTTTATTCCTTACGCTAAATGGTCCTTCTGGTTGGGTTCCGGCGTATATTTCCATAATATATGTATTATATAGCCGAGAGTCTACCAAATACTTGACAGTTGCATCTACTGGATTTGGCTGATTACCGTTTAATTATGAACTTTACGCAACATGAAATTAGAAAATATTACAAAAATCCTATACCCATGTTCTCTCTTTGTGAGACTTATTTCAAGCACTTTGTGATCGTCTGATGTTAAATTTGCAACAATTGCTACTTGAAAACAAGTGACACTAGCGTATGGGAACATAAATTTTAATATTGTCTGTATCATGAAAACGAACATGGCCAAAACCATTATTAAATAAGAAAAAAAAAAAGCGGATTTTCTATAATGGCTTTAATGGCTCCGATGGAAATACGTTAAAGGAGAAAGTTGTAGGACTTAAACTGTCTATCATTGTTTTTCAGATCTATCGATTTCTTTCCAAAGTTTCGATATTTACCGAAAATGGCGTCAAAAATTTAGAAACTCTATTCTTTAAAACTCGTTCACGTTCAGGAACTTTATCATTGCCGAATGTACAACTCTCGGTATGTAAAGAAAAGTACTTTTCCGAAAAAATAAAAAAATTAAACTACAAGGCACACCAATTACTGAAAAAAGTGGCTTCTTCGTAAATTGGCAAGATCTACTGAGTTACAGTTTTTGCCATAATTTGTTCGCAAAGAGTTGTACTACCACGCTGTTATAATTTATAAGATTATTTAATGCAAAGGATAAGAAAATGACTTCGAGAAACTTTCATTTTTGTTGGGCGTGAATTTCTTTTTTCCGTTATCCAATCACTATGTTATGAAAATAACGTTTGAAGAAATAAATTCATGAACGTTTACAGTCGTCAGATACAGATACCATTTCAGGTCACTTTTCTAAAATAAAATAAAATAGGAGACACAGTATTCAGCGCGTTAGATATGTAAAAGGAAACGAATACGGTACATAATTAAATCTAACTTTATTGTTCTCGTAGAGCAATAATACGAATACAATAGAAATGGTCCCAACATCTTATTGATATAACATTTCCCGGAGAATACGTTTCAGAATCAATTTTAGAGGAGAAAGATTTACTGCATCATTTACAAGAAGTACAACAAGGATAAATATTTTAAATCATCGTAAATTATTTTAACCATTTTAACTTATTTTAAAAATGTTATAGTGAAATATTCTTCCGCTCTGAGGCTTTTTTTCAAGGAAGGGTTTTTCCTCAGGTTAATAATTCTAGCGGATAACCTCCAATAAACAAAATAACCATAAACTATTATGCATTATGTGTTGGAACCTGCGACTGTATCTTGAAATAGGTTTCAGAAATTACTGCAACCAGTCGCCTATTTTCTTCTCAATGAAGATTTATTAAACCATGACCGGTTTCAAGCTGCCTAGCAGCTCATCATCAGATGGTATATATATATATATATTCCAACAATTCAAGTTCGTTGAGGCCAGTGAAGGTTACTTGATTCTGTGGTGACTCTTTTTATTTAAAACAAAGGGGAATTAAAACATTTACATGGCTAGTTTAGTTTCATGCTTTCAGAAATTACTGCAACCAGGCGCCTTTTTTTTCTCAGTGAAGATTTATTAAACCATGACCGGTTTCAAGCTGCCTAGCAGCTCATCATCAGATGGTATTTATAAATACATTTAGTGCAAATTACATTTGTATCTGTGGCAGGGCAGAAAACGAGAAAAAGTAAACACTAATTATGGTATGCCACAGATAGAAATGTAATTTGCACTATATATATACCATCTGATGATGAGCTGCTAGGCAGCTTGAAACCGGTCATGGTTTAAGAAATCTTCACTGAGGAAAAAAAAAAAAAAAAAAAAAAAAAAAAAAAAAAAAAAAAAAAAGAGGCGACTGGTTGCAGTAATTTCTGAGAGCATGAAACTAAACTAGCCATGGAAATGTTTTAATTCCCCTATGTTTAAATAAAAAGTGTCACCACAGAATCAAGTAACCTTCACTGGCTTAAACGAACTTGAATTGTTCGAAAATGGGCCCGGCTTCTCCTTATGGAAAAAAGAAAAAGTTTCCTTATCACCAGGTGACTGGGTGTTGTGTATTGTCCTTGTCGTCATTTTCATCATCATCGACATGCAAGTCGCCGAAATGGCGTCACTGAAAAAGACTTGCGCCAGGCGGCCGAACAATCCCACACGGGATTGCCACCACTTTAAATCGTAGGCAGTTAGTCAAAATCCTAAGTATCAGACAGAAGACAAAATTATTAAACACTGTTTCAGTCCGGCGTGATGGCAAAGTCTAAGGGTGAAAAAGGACGATGGAACTGAAAACGAACACTACTCCCGAGGTGCCTGAATGATTCGTTTGAAGTAGTGCGGATGAATTACATCCCCATTTTGAAATGTTCGGAGCTTGTGCCCGTCTCTAATGGCCAGACCGTCGGTGTGCTGTTAAATCGTAACGTTCCTTCTGCCGGCTAACATTTCCATTGGCGGTATCCACTAGAAGCTTCTGCCTTGCGCCTAAAAAACCAGCACTGGCTTGATTTAGGCAAAGGCAAGTCCCTCTTACGTGCACAGAGAACACTTGAATGTTGTGATCAACAAGCTGCTAACGCTAGGTCCGTTGCAGTTCTGCGATGGGTGGAAGACAATCGTTGCGAAGCGGGGACTTTCCAACATACAAGGACATTAAAGTTCACGGAGCAGAAATAAAAACTTTGCGGTTTCTCGATGAGGTTGTACTTCTTTTAGAGAACGGAAAGAATTTACAAGAGCAGCTGAAAGTAATGGACAGTGTCTTGGAAAAACAGAACAGTAGCAAAACGTGAGCTATGCAGTTTAGTGAAATACAAAATGTTTGCGTAATCAAAAAAACACTGCAACCACTGACAATTTTTCATGGATAACACGAAATGTATAAGCATTTACAAGAGTAGCAAAATTGGTTTTAATACCTTTAATAAAATTTTACATTTCAATTGCGTGTCAACTACAACGTATTTAGTAAAAAAGAGTACTTTTAATCAAATTGGTACCCAGACATAGGGAAAAACTTTATAAAAAGTGACTGAAAACAGGAAAGAATTTTTGTATACAATTAAGAAAAATGTAGAAGAAAGAGACAATAAAGGCAGCATTTTATTCAAAATAGAAATAGTAAAATCATAAATTCAAATTAAAAAAACTGGAAGTGATACTGGATTTGAAGGAATACCAATGGAATTCGAGAAATAAGGTGCAAATAAATTACATGAAATTTTGTGAACCCTATTTTGAAAAATGCATAAATAGTGAGGCCATACCAAACGACTGAAAAGCTGGATTTATATCACAAATCCACAAAAAAATGAAGAAAAGATGAGTGCAAGACTACAGCGGAATAACTGTAACTAAGGTATTTAGTACACTAGCTCAAAGGATTATTAAAGAATTACTGTAAACAGAATTTAAGTAAGTAGACGCAAAGGAGCAAACTCGCTTTCAACTTAAGATCATGTATTTTCCTTCCTACAAGTAAGTGAAAAGAAACAAGTAAATCAACCCCCTCTTTTAGTGTTTGCAGTGACAGAAAAATGTATGATAATATATCTTCATGTAGCTTGTGGAAAGCTTTAAAAGAATTTAATGTTATTCCTGTCATAACTAAAGCAATTCTGAACCCATACAAACACTTTGTAGCAAGAATAGTACGAATTATCTCTGACTTGTATTTAAAGTTAGTACAGGATGACGTCAGTGATGCAGTCTATTACCAACACTTTATAAAATATGCACCTAAAAGTATTGGGAAATTGGAAAAGAAAGTGTAAAAACCTAGAGATCACAGAAAATTATTTGTTACCCTATAATCATTATAATTCTCTCACGATTTCAGCACAAGATAAAGAGGACAAACAATAAATTACAAGGAAATCAACAGAAAAAATGAGGACTTCAAATCAACAAGAATAAAACAAAGTAGTAGAACAAAATCAACATTTAGAATTGTAAGAAACTATAAAAACTATTAAATATACTTAAGAAAACAAACATCTACGGGTCAATATCACAGTAGATGACAAACATGACACGAAATTATTTCTAGGTTAAAAGCTGGAAAAATTCCCATTGGAACAGTAAATTATGTTTTATGGGACCGACAGATTAGAATGGAATCAGAAAGAAAAATCTTCAACATAATTATTAGTAGAATTATGACATATGGTCAGAGTTATGGGCAGTTAAATCGCAGGTAGTTAAAGGATTGATGACTACTGAGATGGAATTTAGAGGCAAAATTCAGGAATGTCTAAGAGGGAAAGAATAGTAAATCATCAGAAGGAAAAACGGACGCTACCAATACGATGACAGATCTTATAGAAGAAAAACAACTCCTGTGGTATGTACATACAAAAAGGAAGTCAAAGGATAGATTACCACAGGGAATAATGGAATCGGAGTCACCAGAAAGAAAGAAAAGATGGAGACTACCGACCATATGGATTCACGGAAATCAAACATCTATCAGAAGAAACATTGAAGAAAATTTACGGGCAAATGAACAAAAAATCAAGATTTATGTATAATCTTGCGGTAGCTGAAAACGCCAACTTAATTACATTGGGAAACTGGATAGAAATAATAATAAACTTTTATGCAACATATCGTTAACTTTCAAATTTATTCCATACAAGATTCTTGTGATCTCGCACTCGGTGAGTTCAGTATTTAGTCTTGTTTTCGAATACGAAGACTTGTTGCCGTCTAATAACTATGATTGGTTGGTTGCGACGACACAACCTCCGGTACCGACTGAGATACACAAATAAGCGTCACACTACAGTTGCCAGGCCATAGCAGTGTTCTCGAATTTTGACGTATCCCTGTAGTTTTAGATCTTCGGGTGTATATTCTATACAATTTTGCCGCCCCTCAATACCACAGCGTTTACTGTTCGCTAATAAATAGTGGTTGTGTAATGACGTACGTGAAGCAGATATCAACGTAACACCTCCCTAGTTGCATGAGTTCGACAGCTTTGTGGGGCGTTTAATTAAACACTCACAATGCAGAACAGCCCGTCCGTATTGAGTCCAATTGATTTGTAATGATGGGTTATTAAATTTCTGATTACGAATGGTCATTAACCCCTTTTGAATACGACCTCCTGTCCATAAATTACGACTGCATTGATTTCTGTTGTGTGCTGGTATCTCGTTTCCTGTAAGCCCCAGGAATTTAAACAGGGTACTTTTTTTCTCGAAACTAGCTGAGAACCTTGCGCTGCTCCGGTATTTCTTTCTTTCTATAACCCTTGAGTTAGTACTTCTGCCATCCGTTCTCTATATATCCGTCTCCTTTTTTTCTAAATAACATGTCATATTTATGGAGAATATGTATGTAATTAGGTTGTTTGCGTAATGTGCAGAAGTACAAAGAATGAAAATTCAAATGATATGCAACATTCATACGTTCATTTAATTAAATTGGACTGTAAACAACATTTCTCGTTACTTGTCCAGGACCTTGTATGAAAAAAAAAAAATTCTCTGGCGATTCCATCCTTTAGCAAGCGACATAAAGTTCTCCCTTAAAGGAAACATGGAGATGTCCAATCCACTTCACAGTATTTAAATTATCGTAATACAAAATGCAAGTCTCAAAGGAAACTGCAGTCTGTTGAAGTTACAAGGTAAACCTGTCGGAAATAATGAGTATTCGTTGAATGTACACTCTTCCCGTCTCTGTAGCTTCAAAGCTTGCTCAATGTACAAACGGAATAACATTAGAGAAATGCTACAACCCTTTCTTACTCCCATCTCAACCAATGCTTCCCTTTCAGACCTTTCGACATTTTTATCTGCTGCCTCGTTTCTGCACAAGTTTTTATAACTTTACGTACTCTATATTTTACCTCCGATGACTTCAGAATTTGAAAGAGTATATTCCAATTAACACTGTCAAAAGCTTTCTACAAATCTAGAAATGTACGTATGCCATTCCTTACTAAGGTGAGTATTGCCTCCGGTGTTCCTACATTTCTCCTAAATCCAATCAGAATATCCCCGAGGACACCTTCTAACAAATTTTCTATTCTTCTGTAAATTAGTGGTGTTAAAAGTTTGCAACCGTGACTTGGTAAACTGATGGTTGTTCTACATTCTTCGGTTTACTTATTTACTGGATGTGTTTCTGCACCGACACATCTGCAATAGAATAATTGTCCCATTACGTTTTCCTCATGTTTCTCATTATCTGGATAGAATATTAATTTTGTTATTTGACATTTAGTAATCCTTAAGTTATTTCCCTTTGGCGTGTGAAAAGCAAGGTTGTAGGGAAAAAAAGCGGCTTCTCCAGGGTGAGGCTCTTCCGTTGAACTTCGGCCGAGCTGACCCCTGCGATTATTCCTAATGTAACTCGGGCGTATAATTTCCGTTAGTCGGGACTGCGTACGATATATATCCCAGCTATCTTGTCCACCCAAAATATCTCTGGAACAATAACAGCTATTGGAAAACGACTTTCACCGGCATCAATGTACGGCTGGGGCCCATTAATGTTCATATTTGGAAACATTCTAAAACGAAAGCAAATGTGTTTTCTAACACAAACTTACGTTGTTTTTTTTTTAAAATGGACACCCTATATTTTTTCTTCAGCAGTCCAAAGCTTGACAAATCACACAAACAATTTCATCGCAATATTCCAATTACATCCCAAGATATTGCGACGCGAAGTTGACGCTTGAAATACGCGAAACGCGCGGCTAGCGCACGTCCTGAGCAGCACGGGGTTCTCGTGAGAGTCTCAGGACGTGCGCTAGCCGCGCGTTTCGCGTATTTCAAGCGTCAACTTCGCGTCGCAATATCTTGGGATGTAATTGGAATATTGCGATGCAATCGACGCCATTGTTTATGTGATTAGTCATGCTATGTACTGCTGAAGAAAAAATATAGGGTCTCCATTAAAAATACATAGGTTTGTGTTAAAAACACATTTTCTTTCGTTTTAGAATGTTTCCAAATATGAACATTCATGGGCCCCAGCCGTACATTGATATCGGTGAAAGTCGTTTTCCAATAGCTGTTATTGTTCCAGAAATATTTTGGGTGGACGAGATAGTTGGGACACCCTGTATATATATGAGTTGCTGTTCGTTAGTCTCGCTAAAACTCGAGAACGACTGAACCGATTTGGCTCATTTGAGTCTTCAAATATTCGTGTACGTCCAGGGAAAGTTTAAACGGTCATAAAATATGGAAAAGTTGCCAAGAAAAAGAGAAAAATCGTGAAAAACTGAAACAGATTTATCCAGATTTATTTCGTCCAATTGCGATAAAATTTTGTACATTTCATGTTGAAAGCAAGAGAAAGGTTGGCGGCAAATAAAAGTTAGGATACGTTGCCCGGAAAGTAGTATAATTTAGGAAACACTGAAAGCGACTTTTTTTCTATGGATAAAAATCAATTAGCACATGGTTGTTAGAGCATCACTTGAGTACGGCTGGACGAAGGTTGTGTGGAATACATTTTTTGGAAAATTGGAAAATTTGAGAAAAACTGAAAGTGCGTTTTTCAATGTGTTTTTGACTGAATTCAGCACTATAACTGTCTATTCGCACGACGGAGAGGGGTAATTCTTTTTTTTTTTGTTTTGTTCATTATGGTTTTTAGGAAAGTTTTCAGTGACACAAAGTAAAGTCGAAAAAGTTCCTTTTCTAAAGGTACTCAACAGTATAAGTTGAGATCCGTTCATCCGATTGTGATAAAATTTTCGTTATTTGACGTTCAACATTCTTATGAACTAAAACATACCCCACAGAAAGAAGTCCAGAGGTGTAAGATCAGGAGAACGGGCTGGCCAATTTATGCGTCCTCAACGTCCTATGAAACGCCCGTCGAACATCCTCTCAAGGGTCAGCCTAGTGTTAATTGCGGAATGTGCAGGTGCACCATCATGCTGATACCACATACGTCGACGCGTTTCCAGTGGGATATTTTGGAGCAACGTTGTCTTATCATTCTGTAGAAACGCGATGTATGTTGCAGCTGTTTGGGCCCCTGCAATGAAGTGAGGACCATTGAGGAGGACACCAATGATTCCGCACCATACATTTACAGTCCACGGTCGCTGTCGCTCTACCTGTCGGAGCCAGCGATGATTGTCCACGGACCAGTAATGCTTGTTCAGTAGATTCACTGTCCCGTGGTTTGTGAAACCCGCTTCATCGGTAAACAGTAGAAATGCAACGCATTCTCTGTTAATGCTCATTTACAGAATTGCACTCGATGATTAAAGTCATCACCATGAAATTGCTGATGTAGCGACACATAAAACGGCTGGAAGCGGTGACGATGCAGTATGCGCATGACACTACTTTGACTCAGTCCACCGGCTCTCGCAATGTCCCGTGTACTCCTGTGTGGGTTCACGGCAACAGCAGCTAACACACCAACTGCACCCGCTTCTCCTGAGACGGGCCTGTTACGGACCCGTTTGCGTGCTACGACCATACCTGATGCATACAGTTGGCGGTAGATGATTTGAAATGTGAGGCACGTTGGATGCTCTCCGTCCGGGTACCGTTCAGCATACACCCTGCAGGCTTCAGCTGCATTTTATCGACACTCGCCATAGATGAGTATCATCTCCGCCTTTTCAGAATACACCATGGTCACAGTTCCTACAACACTACACTATCACGGATTTCTGGTAACAAAGTGTACTACAGTTAGTCTGCGTGCAAAGACAAATGCAGAATAACAATAGCAGCACGCGCTACATGCGGACACTGCGACAGCTAGACCAAACCACAACAGTGCACTACAACCACACTCGTAAACACGGTCGTCATCGTAAACATGTCCCTGCAGATGCTGCTCGCCGACCGTGGCCCGTGTTTGTTACAACACGCAACTGAACGTCGGAGGTTTCAAGCGTCAACTTTAGGTACAATATCTCCGGATGTAATTAAATTTTTACAATGTAACAAACGGCACTGATTACGTATTTGTTTATGTGTTCAGATGTGCTAACAAAACTAACGGGGTTTCATTAAAAAACGTAGGTTTGTGTTAAAAAACATACTTACGTGAATTTTTTATGGTTTGTATTAACCAGTTACACTAGCCCCTCTCCTTACGTTCCGTCTGTCGAATCGGTTCGTCAGTATTTGATGTGGTTTACGAAATACATCCAGCGGTAATGTTAGGTAACTCACCCTATATATATGTGCCACGTATTGTAAAATATACCACTCGTTTCTAACAGTACACAGTTCTGAGGAAAAACTTCGGAGGTGTTAGAAGTTGAATGTATCTCCCCTTTCCCTTGCAAGTAAGTGGGCCGCAGACGTATTAAGGTTTGGAACCTCTGCTCTCCACGCTTCGACTTTATTATAAGCCTTGCTGCCAGGGGAGCCATTTTGGCAGGTGAGGACGCGAAACGATTGGAAGACGCCGCATCCGAAATGAGCCCATTAAGGCCGTTTCACACCGCGCTCTGTCACCTTACGTAACGTGACGGATTTTTTAAAGATCTGTTTTCGTAGTTTTAAATGGTGTAATTCACACTGACTTCGCAGAGCCTCACAGACGCCGCGCCGGCCGCGGTGGCCGAGGGGACTGAAGCGCTCCAGTCACGGTCTGCACGGCCACTACGGTCGGGGGTTCGAATCCCCCCCTCGGGCATGGTTATTTGTGCCGTCCTTAGTCTTAGATAGT
The DNA here is from genome assembly GCA_026315105.1 of Locusta migratoria. NCBI lineage: Eukaryota > Metazoa > Arthropoda > Insecta > Orthoptera > Acrididae > Locusta > Locusta migratoria. The sequence goes on from CM048745.1 coordinate 98,212,239, forward strand.
TCATAAGTAGTTTGTAAGCTTAGGGACTGATGTCCCCGTAGTTAAGTCCCATAAGTTCTACAAACATTTGAACAGACGCCGCAGACGTCGGCAGACGAATCTGTGGGATCGCTCCAAGACCGATCTTTCCAAAACATCTGTCGACGTCTGTGGCCTCGCGCATGCGCACTGTCCCGCTCCCCCAGCCCCCCCTCCCCCCGCGCGCATAACCACACCTGCCGCGCAGTTTCGTGTTGCAACTCGTTACAAAAAGCTGTATTGCTATTTTTTGTTATTTCTCTTGGAGGAGTTAATTGAAGCCGTCAGAACGCGTCCACTGTTGTGGAATACAGATTTGGAGATGTTTATATGTTTGAAATAAATTTTACCAAAATTATAAATCACCTACATAGCGCCAATCTTTCTGTACTGAAAATAGATCTCCCGTAGTTGGTGTCTTTTGTACTAATATCATTACTTATCAATGTTAAGATATCTTCATACTCGTGTTTAGGTAGCCGAAAGTATGCTGTGAATCTGTCATCATCTAGCTCCAAGTTCTCCATCAGATGATGATACTGTGTTTTATTGGCAGAACAGAACCCTTAAAAGATGTAACAGAACTACTAAAGAAACTGCATATATCCGTCCTTTGTGGAAGTATTGCTGCACAGTGTGGAATCCTTATCAGGTAGGTTTGACGGAGCACAGCGAAAGAGTCCAAAGAAGGGCAGCTCGTTATGTATTGTCACAATACAGGGCAGACAGATTCACTGAAATAAAACAGCATCAGGGATGGGAATCATTACAACAACGGCGCTTATAACTGCGGCGTGGAGTACTTACGAAACTCCAATCACCAACATTCTCCTCCGAATGCGAAAATTTATTGTTGACCCCCACTCGCATAGGTAGAAATTATCCTCAGAATTAAATACGCCGGCCGCGGTGGCCGAGGCGACTGAAGCGCTCCAGTCACGGTCTGCACGGTCACTACGGTCGGGGGTTCGAATCCCCCCCTCGGGCATGGATATTTGTGCCGTCCTTAGTCTTAGTTAGTTCATAAGTAGTTTGTAAGTTTAGGGACTAATAACCCAGTAGTTAAGTCCCATAGACTATACAAACATTTTTGAATTAAATACGGGAAATCAGAGCTCGAACGGAGAGATTCAGCTGTTCTTTCTTCCCGCGAGGTATTCCAGAATGGAATCGGAGACGAATAATATAATGGTGTTTCAAAAAATGTTCAAATGTTTATACAGCTTACGGGCCTTAACTACGGGATCATCAGTCCCTAAACTTACAAACTACTTATGAACTACCTAAGACTAAAGACGGTACAAATATCCATATCCGAGGGGGGATTCGAACCCCCGACCGTAGTGGCCGTGCAGACCGTGATTGGAGCGCCTCAGTCTCCTCGGCTACCGCGGCCGTCAATGTTGTTTCGATGAACCGTCTGCCAGGCACTTAAATATGATTTGCAGAGTATCCCATGTAGGTCTAGATGTAGAAGTAAGTGGGCCGCAGAAGTATTAAGGTTTCGAACCTCTGCTCTCCACCTTTCAACTTTATTATTAAGCTTTGCTGCGAAAATTGCTTTTCGCCAGGCGAGCCATTTTGCCAGGTCAGAACTGACGCGAGGTGTCCAGGAAACGATCGGGCGGCGCCGCATCCGAAATGAGCCCATTAGCAGTGGTCCTGGCCGCTGGCCAGACAGCCACGTAACGGAAGGCCGCGGCGGCCACCTCGCCGGTCATCCGTCTCGCTAATGGTCTGGCGGAGCGCACCAGGGGGCAGAAAGACACGGCACCAGTCGCCCGGCCTCTGCTGACGTCGGCAGGTTTAAAAAGTGGCGCCGCGCCGCGAGGTTCAAACGAGGTGCGCCCTCTCTCTCACCTCTGGCACACGAGCGCCCGAAATAGACAGAGAGGGAGACAGATGGCCATAAAATTCTATTTACCCGGGCCGCCGATGTCGTAACGGCGACCAGTTTGCGAGCGCGAAGTAATGGCCGGATGATTCAGCGGCATGTTTTATGTAGCAGCCCCTCCTGCGGCCGTTGACTCTCCTCACAGAGTCCGGCAGCCGCGAGACATCGATCCGGACAGATGACAGCGACCGCCGCGAGCTCCTAATTCCTTCCGCGGGATCAGCCGAGGCCGACCGCTGCAAGCATTCGATTTCGCATTCAGGTCGCCAAGTTTTTACAGGAGAATCTCGTTTTTGTAAACGGAGTCTTCCTGAGTTGTCGTTCCTGTGGAGAGCGTCGCGAGCTGCTTCCTTCGGTCGCACAAATGCGTAAATAAATTTTGTAGGAAGATATCAGATGAACATCAACAAGAGTAAAACGAAGGTAATGGATTGTAATGTCAGAAAATCAGGTGATGCTGAAGGAATTAGATTAGGTAATGAGACAATATAAGTAGTAGATGAATTTTGATATTTGCGTAACAAGATAACTTCTGATGGCCGAAGTAAAGAAGATATAAAATGCAGAATGGCTATGGGGAGAAAATTATTTCTAAAGAAGCGAAACTTGTTAACATCCAATATTAATTTAAATGTTAGGAAGTCCTTTCTGAAAGCATTTGTTTGGAGTGTAGCATTGTATGGGAGTGAGACGTGGGCGATAAGGAGTTCAGATAAAAAGATGATAGAAGCTTTTGAAATGTGGTGCTACAGACAATGATGAAAATTAGATGGGTGGATCACGTGACTGTTGAGGAGGTGCTTAACCGAATCGGGGAGAAAAGGAATTTCTGGCACGTCCTGACTAAGAGAAAGGACAGATTGGTTGGCCACATTCTAAGACATCAAGGAATTGTAAACTTAGCATTAGAAGGAAGCGTGTGGGGTAAAAATTGTAGAGGGAGACCGGGACGAATATAATAAGCAGATTCAAAAGGATGTAGGTTGCCAAACGTATTCTCAGATGAAGAGACTTGCACAGGACAGGGTAACATGGAGAGCTGCATCAAACCAGTCTGCGGACTGAAGACCACAACAACAACAACTTGTATCTACATCTATATCTACACAGATTGCAAATCACATTTAAGTGTCTGGCAGAGGGATCATTAACCACTTTCATAACTTTTCTCTACCGTTCCATTCTCTAATAGCGCGCCGGAAGAAAGAACACCTAAATCGTTCCGTTTTCGATCTGGTTTCTCTTATTTTATTGGGATGGTCATGTCTTCCTAAGTAGGTGGATGCTAGCAAAATATTTTTACATTGAGAAGTAACGGTTGGTGATTGAAACATCGCAAACAGATCACGCCGCAATGAATAACGTCTTTGTTTTAATGATTTCCATCCCAATTCGTGCAACATTTCCGTGACGCTTTCCTACCTGTAAGGGGATAAAACAAAACGAGCTGCCCTTCTCTGAACCTTTTCAATGTCTTCCGGCAGTCCCACCTGGTGAGGGTACGACAACAGGTAACAGCACTCCAGGAGACGACGCAGAAGTGTGATATAGGCAGTCTCTTTGGTGGAGTTGGTGCATCTTCGAAGTGTTCTGCCAATGAAATGTAATCTTTGGCTCGCCTTCCCCATAATATTTTCTATGTGTTCACTCCAGTCTAAGTTGTTCGTAATTGTAACTCTTAGGTATTTGGTCGAATTTACGACCTTAAGGTTTGGCTGATTTATCGCGTAGTTGAAGTTCAGCGGATTTCTTTTAGTGGTCACGTGTATTACTTCACATTTCTCTTTATTTAGTGTCAATTGCCAATTGTCGCACCATGTATAAATTTTGTCTAAATCGATTTACAATTGCTTTTGATCCTCTGTTCAGTAACCGATGAACGACAACATCATCCGCGAACAGTCTAAGGGAGCTATTCAGATTGTCCCCTAAATCGTTTATAAACACAAGGAAGAGTAGGGGACCTATATCGCTTCCCTGTGGAACGCCAGATATCACTTCTATTTTACTCGATGACTTACCGTCAATTACAACGAACTGCGTCCTTTCTGATAGGGAATCGTGATTCCAATCGCACAATTGGGGAGATATTCCATAAGCACGCAATTTCATTAGAAGCTGCTTGTGGGGTACAGTATCAAAAGTCTTCCGGAAATCCAGAAATATGGAATCGATTTGAGATCCCTTGTCGATGGTACTTATCACTTCATGTGAATAAAGAGCAAGCTGTGTTTCGCAAGAGCGATACTTTCTGAATCCGTGTTGACTATTGGTTACTATGTCGTTCTCTTCGAGGTAGTTCATAATGTTCGAACAAAGTATATGTTCCAAAATCCTACGGCAAGTCGACGTCAGTGAGATTGGCCTGTAGTTTTCGGGATCACTGCTATTGCCTTTCTTGAATACTGGAGTAATTCGGACAACTTTCCAGTCTTTGGGTACGGATCTTGAGCTTGACACTATTCAAGCCGGGGGTTGACATCTAATATCATGTCGTGGGAAGATTGTTAAAATTTCTTCATTGATACCGGTTTAGGAAAATATATGTCACCATCTTAAAGAATTGTCCTATTTCTGTGTTTTTGGAAATTAAGCTGCCGTTTTCTTGCTGCATTTCTTTGATTTCCTCCTTATGCGTTTCGCCCTCTGTTTTTGGGCATCATCAGTAGTTTTCATATCTGTAAATAACATTTTTGCTTAGTAATGTTGCCTCAACAGATTATAAACCAGTTTCTTTCAGTTGAAATAATATTGGCTACTCGTATGTTATAATCTTGCGATTTTCGTGGTGTTCTTCCCACCTGGTCACTGGTTCCTCACTTGGTCATTGGTTGAATTCACACATGCAAAATTTGTTCTTTTTGGTAACAGGTTTCGGCCACTTAAATGACCATCTGCAGACCACAACACAATAGTGTTGGCCACTGGGTGTGCAACTGGAGCTGTCTGGAAGACTGAATGTCGACTGATCCAAGTGAACACAACCGCTGGCCAACACTATGGTTTTTGTGGTCTGAAGAAGGCCTTTTAACTGTCTGAAACCGGGTGTCAAAATAATAATAATAATAATGAATAAAAATAAATAAATAAAATAAAACTTGACTTATTTATGAATTAATCATGAAGATCGCTATTATTCCAAGATGTTTAAAAAAATAATTACTTTTTCACTGTTTAAAGTTTCAAAGACTTAAAGCTGTATCTTGTTTAGGAATTCGTTTTTTATATCTGTTGTATACAAATTTTTGGTGTTTGTGTGTGTGTGTGTGTGTGTGTGTGTGTGTGTGTGTATGTGTGTCTTTGTGTAATCTCAGATAGCAAGAGAAATTGTTGTGTTTTGCTGATTTGAACATCGATTTCGATGTTTTTTGCAACGGGGTTACTTCGCCCTTGTAGATGTGGAATTGGTCAAGAAAAACAATTATCTTAAGAATATTTGCATTTTAAAGGGCATAAAACTTATTACTACATACTAATATACTAGGTGCATAACACAATTTTTAGCATCACATTACTGCACAAACTTGTACTGAAGTCAAACTGGACACAGTATTCATATTTGTGAATATTATATACAATAACTTACATCAATTACTTCTGGTAAAATTCATCAGTGCAGTAGAAGAAGATGTTGGCCAGCAAAACATCCTTTAGACGCTTTTCAAACTGTACTTTACTGTGACTTAAATTTTTTATGGCTGCTGGCATGTTTTTTGAAAATGTGTACACCTAAATATTGGACACCTTTCTCAGCCAAAGTGACTTTAAATCTTTATGCAAGTTATTCTTGTTTCTAGTATTGATCCCATGGACTGAGATATTGGTTTGAAAAGAAGATACATTTTTAACAACAAATTTCATTAGAGAATTAATGTATTGGGAAGCAGTAGTATCCACAGTTCCTTAAATAGCCCTCTACATGATTTTCTTGAGTTGACACCACAAATGATCCGTAATGCACGTTTTTTTGCTCTGAAAACTTTTGTTTGGCCTGATGAGTTTCCCCAGAAAATAACCCCATATGATATTATGGAGTGAAAGTATGCATAATATGCTGGCTTCTTTATTTTTATATCTCCTATATCTAACAACATTCGCATAGCAAATAGGGACTTGTTTAGGTGTTTCAGCAGTTCTGTGGTATGCCCCTCCCAGTTAAATTTACTATCCAGCAGTAATCCTAAGAATTTCACACATTAAACGTCTCCTATTTCCTTGTTGTCATACTCTAGACATATTCTGGCAGAAAACCTTTTAGAAGTCCTAAACTGTCCACGAAAATTTCATTAGCTGATCTTTCTAAAGGCTATATTTGATTTACTATTTATTGCGATATTTTGTCATCTGCAAATAAAACAAACTTGGCATCCGATAATGTTGATGTTGCAAAGTCACTGATATATACAAGAAAAAGCAGGGGGTCTACGATAGAGCCTTGGGGGACCCCACACGTTATTAGTTCCCAATTTGATGAGACGTGATAGTTCAGTACACCTCTCTTTCTTATTGACACCCTTTCTTTCCTATTAGAGAAAAACGATTTGAATCATTCTGCAGCAATTCCTGTTACGCCGTAATATTCTAATTTGCTCAAAAGTACATTGTCACTGTATGTACAGATAGCATTCTCAATACCAGATCTCTTTAGAAACTCTAACTGTGACATAGATAATAGTTTATTAGTGGTAAGGTGTTTAAAAAGACGACTCTACATTATCTTTTCTAAAATTTTGGAGAAGGCAGGTAAAAGTAAAATTAGACGGAAATTTGATGGAATTTCATTATCTCCTTTCTTATGCAACGGCTTAACTTCAGCATATTTCAACCATTCAGGAAATGTTCCACTGATAAAAGACTGTTACAAAATGTTCAAACATTTCTAAATCTATCGTACCAAACTGCGTGGTCATCAGTCCGCAGCTTACAAACTACTTAAACTAACGTAAACTAACCTACGGACAACACACACCCATGCCCCAGGAGGACCCGAACCTCCGAAGGCGAGCAACCGCACGCTCCGCAGCGAGACGCCTTAGACCGCTCGGCTACTTCACCTCCGCGACTGGTTACAGAAGTAACTCAAAATATCACTAAGCTCTGAAGCACACTTTTTAATCAAATTTGTTGATATAGTATCATAGCAACTGGATTTTTTTTTTATTTTCAGGATTTTATTGTCGATATTACTTCTAGTGGTGTTGTGAGTGTCATACAAATATCACTACAGGTGTGAGAAATTCCATTTCAGCAGTTACTGACTCTGATAATCCCATATTTTCGGTAATACTTAAAAATGCTTGTTGAAAATTGCAGCAACACTACACACATCTTCGTATCCGGTTCTACCAGTTTCCTCCTTTACTATAGCCCATATTGTCTTTAAAACGTCCTGGCAGATTAAAATTGTGTGCCGGAACCGGAGAGTAGGAGTAAAGTTGTGAGGCGGCATCGTGAGTCGTGTCGGGATAGCACAGTCGGTAGTGCGCTTGCCCGCGAATGGCAAAGGTCCCAGGTTCGAGCCCTGGTTCCTGTTGAGAGAGGCAGATTATGTCGACTGCGTTGGATGACTAATTCATCAATGTATATAAGTAGTTCATTTATTTTGCTTCTTAGCCCTCTAATATTTTGGTGCACTAACGGTAATTTGCATTTTACATTGACTGTTACAGAACTGGGTGGAGATAAAACTTCTCATAATTGCTGATGATTTTTGACTAACAGCTGTGTTTGCTGGTCTGATATGTCCGAGTTCTGTCGTTTAGTCGCTTTATTAAACTGAAGGTTTGTTTTAATATTGACCTCTTATAACGTGAATTCTTCTTTTCCTGCCTATCCTAAAAAAGGAACTGCTCTGACACCTGTAACCAGTGGTATTTTACCACTTATATCAGTGCCTCCCACCTGAGTTTCCTGCTATTAGCCCAGCCAGTTTACCTTCCCTTTCTTATTGAGATGTAGGCCATGTCTAGTATAATCCCACCTACTGAGTGAATCAACAGGAACCACACCAATGTGTGACCCCGCACCTGATCCATGCAGCTGTCCCAACTACAAATACTCCAGTACAGACACAATCACAACACTGGTATGCATCGATGCTGATGCAATCTTTGCCAGGTCACACACTATGATGAACCCCGGATCTCTGTCAATACTGTTCCTCGAACCACCCACAATAACCATGGTGTCCTCCTTCGTGAAATCTTTACACAGTGAACCTAGATCCTCTGTCACCTGACCCAGACCAGAGGATGTTATCGATATGTCTGAACCAGTAGATGATATTGTATTATTTTTCTGTTATTTTTGTGTGAATGATCTTTTCATTATTATCTATATCTATAAATGTGAATGTCTGTTCGGTGTACGTTTATCACGTCTGAACCACAAGACGCAGAGACTTAAATACTTGTTACAGTTACTAATTTATAGCTGAGGAAGGTTTTAGGCACAATTTTATAGCGCTGTGATAGATATTTAGTAATTTGAAAAATATAACGCGAAATACGGAACAATAATTACTCTTTCAAAATTATATTTACTCTTTGAAAATGGTTTTATTGGTTGCATTGTTGCTTGAGGGTTAAAAATGATAAATGGTGGTGTAAATTGGGATGGAAAGTTATCGGTGTATATAAAATTCTACGAGTGTGTGAGTGAGTGTGTGTGTGTGTGTGTGTGTGTGTGTGTGTGTGTGTGTGTGTGTGTGTGTGTGTGTGTGTGTCCGAAGTCTCCCGTTGTACACCATAGCAGTTCCATGCCGATAGCTATAAGGGGGTAGAAGAAAACGATTTGACGTTTCGCGCATTACATCAATTGATCGATCTGTGATACTATTACAATCATTATGTTGAATTACGTGATTGGATTCTGCGAAACAAGTGCATTTTACGTGTGATTTGATCTCAAAGCACACTACTGAAAGATAGCTTATCTATAATAATTAACCAACACGCGTGCGGAGCCGCGGGTTTAAGCTAGTGGTTTATAAAAATCTTATATATATAGTGACCTCCCTGTTGTTCGTAGGTCAGGTGTACAATATTTAATCATAATTAGATCAGCGCTATGGAAGCGCATAAAGTACGAATGAAAACCGAAGTTGCGATGCCCATACAAAATAAACAATTTAGATTTTCAACTGTTATCCTGGAATGAAGTAAGGAAGGAAGCAAGCAAGCCTAGGGTTTAACGTGGCATTGACGGCGTAGTTCCTAGATACGGAGCTCACGCTTGGGTTTTTGGGTAAGGACTGGGAAGGAAATCGGTCGTGCGCTTTGAAAGGAACTGTTCCGGTGTCCGCTTTAAGTGGTTTCGAAAAATCACGGGTGGTCGGAGTCGGGTTTTAATCGCCGTCCTCCCGAATGCGACTGACTCGGTCGAAAGAAACTGACTTATAATGTTTCTTTCAAAGATACATCACGAAGTACTTGGCCACGTGGGGTTGACCGCGCGGTCTGAGGCCTCATGTCAAGGATTGCACGCTCTCTGTCGTCTCAGGTTCGAGTCTTCTCTCAGGCTTGGGAGTGTATGCGTTGTCCTAAGCATATGCTAAAGTAATGTGAAATTCTAGTGACCTATAATCGGGTGGCCGAGTAATATTTCGCTGGCCAAAAGCGGGAGGCCCGGTGTAAAATACCTGCTATGGGAACATTTCATATTCAAATGTACTGCGAATCTTATACCAGTGTCAAGCTAGTCAGGCATGGGTCATTTATCTTTGGTTGCAGCCTTATTTTTCGATGGCAGTACTATCGATATTGGAGACGGTGATAGTATTGTTGGTGGGAAGTAAGGTTGTGATTATTGAGAGTGTAGACATTGCTAGGCGTGGGGATGAGATTGCAGAAGCGTGGGGACCGTGGTTGTGTGCAGTTGTCGTTCCGGCGGGATAGCCGAGGAGATGACATCTTGAGACTTGAACGCTGAGCCAAGCTATTTGTTTAAGATATGGAGACGAAAGTTATAGATGACGTTGGAGATACGATCTTTTGAAGTTTTTATAAAGTTTTTCATGAAATACTTGGCATGTTTCTATGGCACAACTTCGCATTGTTAGGCTGAATTGATGGTAACAGTAACGGTCGGGAAAGATCTTGCTTGTGGTCTCACTATCCATGCTAGGGACTCCTTTCTGTGTTAGGAAAAGTATTTATTGTAATAGTTTAGTTTTTGAAATTGCGTTTCTTATGAAGTAGGAATTTCCTGGGTAGTGTTCTTCAAATATGGTATTGTTGTAACATTGTTTGTGTAAATCGAGTTAAATTTATTAACAGTAAAGAAATGTTTATCTTTGTTTAAAAATAATTTTGTAGGCAGATTAAATATCTGAGTTATATTTTCTCTGAAAGATTTTAAAATCATAAACATGACATTGTTAGTAATTTTCATGAAGTTACATCAGTTAGAAAATAAATCAGATATTTCATTTTTTATAATTAGTTCGAGTTTCTTAAACAGAGTAACACTTTATCTCTCCTCACATTTTTATTAAAAGTGCAGGAGATGTTTTCTGTAGTTAGTTTTCCAGTAGTTTGTACAGCAGGAAGCAGTTTGGTGTTGCGCAAATTTATGCAGTAAGTGAAGGTGAGAAATAATCAGATTTTGTCAAGCTTACAGTTCACTATGATTTACAGATTTCAGGGTAGGACAATTCATACAGTGTTCAGGTTAACAAGTGTTTGCACAGAGTCAGATTGCATTGATAAATATTGTGTTCGTTACATTTCATTAAAGATCGTTAGTTAAATCAGAAACAAGTTTGTAGGGTCAGAATTATTAACACACTGATTTTTATTATCAGTAATTTTAAAACAGTTAACTTTGTTACGACATTTTCATACAGAAACAATTAGCAGTTTATGACTCATTATAATAAACATTACGCAGTCAGATAGGTTTTGCAAATACCTTTACACAGAATACAGTTAAAAATACGCAGTCAGATTAACATAACGTTGTACAAAGGCATTCAGCTAGAACAAGTTCAAAAACCCAGCAGATGCATATTTTGTAAGAGAGAAGGAAAAGCGTGAAACTTTCACCGGGTTCCAGTTCCGGTCAGGCACAAATTTTCATGAGTTGAAGATCGATTGTTCATCTCTAGAAGAGCAGCAGGTATCTGAAAATTTCGTAATTTGCGACGTGAGAATATTTACCAAAGCTGTTCAGATTGTTTCCCGTTTATTAAGACAAGGAACAGCTGGGATCCTACAGCACTTTTATGGCGATAAGTAGATATTACTTCTACTTTTCTCAACGACTTTCCGTCAGTACCACAAACTGTGTCTTTTTTGACAGGAAATCGCGAATCCATTCGCACAATGTCGTTGTTCTTGCATAATCACGCAATTTGATTAGAAGTAACTTAGAGACTAAAAATACGGAATCAGTTTGAGATCCCTTGTCGGTAGCAATCATCACATCATGTGACAAGAACGATACTTTCTGCATCTACTCCTTTTATTCCGTCGAGAAACTCCTAGTAAACAATTAAGGTAATTCATTTTTTTTCTTTATTGATTCTTTTCACTTTGTCTATAAATTGTCGTGTGCAAAAAACAATTTAAAAATTTTTCTATTACCATTCTTATGACTTGTTGACTATTGACTTGTTCCATGACTATGGAGTCTCACTCCTCAATTCGGTCCTAGAGAACAGAAAAAAAAACAATAAAAAATAAATAAAATGCCATGTAAATGAAACGTTGTCTTCGAGATATTTCATAATGTTTGAGGAGAGTAAGGTTCTAAAATTCCGCCGCAAACAGACGTCAATGGTAAGTATCAAGATGCCAACCACGGGGAACAAATAAAGTACATATAGTGTAAAATGCGAGGTCTTGCTAAGTGCAGAAGAAACTGGGAGTCATGGCCCGAAGACTGGCTATTTTTAAATACGCCCCTACGGCTCCAACCAAAATATGAGATTAAATAATCAGAGACGATAAGGAGAGAGAGACCTTCTATTTCGATAACTCTAGATATTCGTGGCGACCCTTTGTCACTTTTCCCGCTGTGATAACTAATCTCCACCAGTAATCGTAGCTGTACGGCTTAATAGCGGGCTGATAAGACTTGTCAGTCGTGGAGAGCGTGTAATGTCGAGTACTGTGAGGCAAACAACACGACTACACCACTGTTGATACGATCACGAGGACAGTTTGCACTACCACTATATAGATTCCCGCCAGATGCCAATAATGGCGAACAGTAGCACATTTGTGAAACTTGATTGGCTAAGCGTACTCAAAGAGTTGGAGCATATTAAAATTTTGTACGATCTTTCATTAAAGTATGCTTCTCTCGTCCTACCTGTAACACCACCACAACAGGACGTGCATCACATCATCATCGTCATCATCTTTGCCTTTTCTCGCGTCATATGGGGTCGGTGTTACTTTGCTGGATTCCCAACTGTCTATCTATTGCTTTTTCTCAGAGCCATCTTTTCTCCCAGAGGTCCGCTGCTGCCTTGTCTTTCAATCATAGTTCACGTCTTCCTCTTCTTATTGATCCTTCGATCTCCTGGTCTTCAACTCTTCTCCCCACATAGTACTTCCCTCTTCTCAGCACATATCCATACCATCTTAGCCTACTTTCTTGAATCTTCTTCCCTACGGGTCCCACTTTCACTGTTGCCCTGATGTACTCATTCCTTACTCTATCCTTTCGTGTTAACCAACTCATCCACCTTAAAATTCTCATTTCTGCCACTGCCATATTTTCCTATTGGGCTTTTGTAATTGGCCAAATTTCGGCATTATACAGCATCGCTGGCCTAACCACAGAATTATGAAGCTTTCATTCTACAACTAACCTTCTTATCACATAGTACTCCGCTCAGTTTCCTCCAGTTCATCCATCCATTGTTTATCCCGTGCTGTATTTCGGCCTGCAGTCCTCCATCACTTTACATGTAAGAGGCCACCATAAGTTATTCTTCTTGCAGGTTAATATATACATCTTTATAGTTAAAAGGCATTTCACGCCACTGGATAGCGATCAATAGTTTATATAAAACACTTCATTCAGCCAAGATCGCTAAAAAAATTATTTTAGTTCCTTAACCGGTTTCGGTGAGCTCAGTCACCATCTTCAGAAAGTCCAGTACAATCACTGCAAAAAGTTATACAATGTCTACAAAGTACAAACTGCATAGTTATTGTGGTAAACAAATAAAAAGACAGTTAACAAAACATGTACATTACCTTAGCGTCATATGTAAAAATAGAAACATAACCTAACACACGTAAACATCTTGTTAAAGTTTTTCATCACAGGGTGGTACATCATAATGAGTAAAATGCGGTCTTGGCCCAAGCAAACAGGAGACTGAACACGAAAACATCGCACAACAGAGTTGCTACAGGTTGCCACTAGGTGGCAGTGGTGTCAATACACAACAACATGGATGCAAATTCAACTTCAAAGAAACTGTGAAGTTACGAAATCCTATATATATATATATATATATATATATGAAGCTATTTATGCAACGACTGACTTCTTTTCTCATAATATGAGAATTATTATCTTAACTTTTATATATTACATATTAGGTATTTTACAACTCCACTGTGGGACGCTTTTCTGTATTTGGAACGGTGTACATATTACTTTATCTATATTTATAGTTATGTATTTCTACTCTATGTAGACATTAGGCTACTTGTACAGTGACAGTTGTCTTCTCATAATATGAGAAACTTTATCTCTTCATATATATCTGAAGATGATGACTGAGCTCACCGAAATCGGTTAAGGGACGAAAATAAAATTTTTAGCGATGTTGGCTGAATGGAGTGATTTGTTTATACATCTTTGGCAACCTGTTTTCAACCTGCTAATTATCATTCCCCTTTCCTCTACAGCTTTTGTCCTCTGTTCATACATGTCATGAAGTGCCTCCTGAGTGAGTTCACTGATTACAACATCATCGGCAACCATCAAGCACCAAGGTGTCTCTTTTTTTCACATATTTGACTAGTAAATCCATGACAAGGTGAAAGAGATATGGGCTGAGGGCAGATCCCTGATGTAGTCCTACTCTTAATGAAATGCCTTTGTACCACCTGTACTGCTCCTGACGTTTGTCATTGCATCTTCATACATGTCTTGTACATCCTTGATATATTTTTCTGGCACGTATTTACTTCTCAGACATATCTCCATATCTCTTATCTTGGCACTCTGTCGTATGCCTTCTCAATATTGATAAAGACCATTTGCGGTTCAGCTTGTACTTCTCTGTGTCTATCCATCAGTTGCCTTTGTGCAAATATTGCGTCGGGTGTTTCTCTTCCCGGCGTAAATCCAAATTAGTCTTCACATACTTCAGTTGTTAGCTGCAACCTCTTCTCAATTATCCTTTCACTGTGTGGGACATCACTTTTATCCCTCTGTAACTGCCACAATTTTAGATATCTCCATTCCCCTTATACTGGTTTTTACAAAAAGGTACGGCCAAACTTTCAGGAAACATTCCTCACACACAAGGAAAGAAAATATGTCATGTGGACATGTGTCCGGAAACGCTTAAATTCCATGTTAGAGCTCATTTTATTACTTCTCAAAAAATCACATTAATCATGGAATGGAAACACACAACAACAGAACGTACCAGCGTGACTTTAAAGTCTGTGTTACAGAAAATGTTCAAAAGTCCTCCGAGGATACATGCATCCACCTTCCGTAGCATGGAATCCCTGATGCGCTGATGCAGCCCTGGAGAATGGCGTAATGTATCACAGTCGTCCACAATACGAGCACGGAAAGTCTCTATATTTGATACCGCGGTGTGGCGTAGACAAGAGCTGTCAAATTCCCCCATAAATGAAATTCAAGGGGGTTGAGGTTAGGAGAGCATGGAGGCCATGGAATTGGTCCACCTCTACCAATCCATCGGTCACCGAACCTGTTGTTGAGAAATCGACGGAAATGTGCAAGAGCTCCGTCGTGCTTGAACCACATGTTGTGTCGTACTTGTAAAGGTACATGTTCTAGCAGCATAGGTAGAGTATCCCGTATGGAAGCTCAATAACGTGTTCCAGTGAGCGTAGCTGGAAGAACATGAGGCCCCATCAAGATTTCACCAACAATTCCTGCGCAAACGTTCACAGAAAATCTATGTTGTAAACACTGCACTGACTGCAAAACCATGTTTGTGATGAACACTAATCAGTTGATGCTACGTCTTGATGTGCTTGATGCTAGTAATGTAGAGCGATGAGTCGCATGGCAACACAAGCAGTGAAGTAAACATTACCTTCCTTCATTTGGGCCAACTGGCGATCAATCGAGGAAGTATAGTACATACTAACGAAACAATTGGGTATTTTGACAATTGTCTGCACGAATTATTTCAATTTACATTTAAAGAGAAAGACTAAAATGAGCTCTGACACGGAAATTAAGCGTTTTCGGACACATGTCCATATAACATATTTTCTTTCTTTGTGTGTGAGGAATGTTTTCTGAAAGTTTGGCCGTACGTTTTTGTAACACCCTGTATTGGGATTTCGTACACTGCTTCTCCCTGGAGCGTCAGGTGCCTGGACGCGTGATCTTTTGCGTTGAATGTTCGAGTTTTCTCTCGGGCTTTGTGTATGTATGTGTGTGTGTGTGTGTGTGTGTGTGTGTGTGTGTGTGTGTGTGTGTGTGTGTTTGTATGTTGCCCTTAGATTAGTTTAACTTAGTTTACGGACTGATGACCACAGTAGTTTGGAATTACAAACATTTGAACATTTTCCGACGTAGTGGTTAACACAATAGCCTCGCATTCTCGAGTACGGTGGTTCAAAGTCACCTCCACCTAATCAGTTTTAGTTTTCGGTGGTTTCCCTAAGTCACTCTCGAGGTAAGCGCCGGTATGGTTCCTTTGAATGGCACGACCTATGATCTTTCCCATCCTTACCCAAACATCCTATGTGTCTACTCCGTCTCCACTGACCTCGCGACGTTAAACCTGGAGACGTTAAACCATCCTTCAACGGAAAAAACCTCCCTCTGTCACTAGACAGCGGTAATAGTGCAGGTACAGGTTATCCAGAAAAGGACTCCCTGATTTCAAAATTAAATGGCCCTTTTTTCATTCGAGGAACGGTCACTGGTGCACGTTACGTTGCAATTTTGGAACAATTTGTCGCCACTTAGCAAGCGTTAGAGGATCGACCAAGCAATGAATGGTTTATGCAAGATGGAGTCCGACCACATCGGACCGAAGAAGTGTTTCGCTTTCTTGAGGAATACTTCGGGAGTCGAATCATTGCTTTGGAATATCCTAAATTTACTGGTGGAGGCATGGATTGGCCTCTATATTCGCCGGATTTGACTCCCTGTGACTATTTTTGTGGGGCACAGTGAAAGACATGGTCAACCCGAAGCATCGCGCCACGCTGGACGAACTTGAATCTGCGATCTCTGTGGCTTGTGAATACATTTCGGTTGAGACACTACGAAATGTGATGGCGAATTTCATACTTCGTTTGCGCCACCTCTGAGTGCCAATGGTAAACATTTTGAAAACATTGTGATGTGATTGTTGGCAAAGAGTGTTTTCATACGATTATTTCACTTATGTATGCTGATATGAGATGTTAGCAGCTTCTCTAACTATTATTTCAAACTGCTGTATAAACTTCTTACAGCTTCCACAATAAACATACCGTTTACTGTATTTTTCTATCGATCTTTGTTGTCGAGATATTTAATTTAGAAATCAGGTAGCCCTTTTCTGGACACCTTGAAAATTAAAGTGAGTAATGAGATACAAAGGGAATGACAGAAGAATTAGAATGCCAGTTTGTGCACAGACATACGTAAACATAGAAACAAGCTACCTACGTAAGTGTATATCTGGCGTTTGAACTCTGAATTGGAGAAAAGTCGCTTCATGGTTACGTCAGTTTTTTATTTATTTATTTATTATTTTTTTTTTTTTTTTACCTCGATATGCATCTACCTAGTGTTGATCTCTTCAAATCTACAAAATGTTCAAATGTCTGTAAATCTACCGGACCAAACTGCGTGGTCATCAGTCCGTAGCTTACAAACTACTTAAACCTAGGTAAACTAACCTACGGACAAACACACACACCCATGTCCCAGGGAGGACTAGAACCTCCACGGCGAGCAACCGCGCGCTCCGCAGCGAGGTGCTTTAGACCACTCGGCTACTCCACCGCGGCTTCAAATCTACGCAGCTGTTACATCCAACATAATCTGGAACTAGTTTTGCATTATCTACTATTGATCAGTGTTTAAAGTATGTCTTTCCTTAGTGCTGTAAGGAAAATTGCAGTAATGTGTGACTCCCTTTGCTATGGAATTTGCATAAAATTCATTTTCCATCTATTCTTTTTAGTACATTTTCATTTAGTCCTTTGGTTCTCTAGGTTGTTTTCAACTCTGTTCAATAGCGGCATATTTGTCAGGCTTCTTGTATGCTTTTCCTTCTCCGGATTTCCGAAATCGATTTTTCACTTCACGCTTTCACGGATTCCTTCTTCATTTGTATCAAATACCAGTAGAGCTCATTCTAATATCACGCCACCTCATAAGAGAGACAGCACTGGTAAATGTACAAAAAGCTGGAGGAAAAAAAAATTTTTTTTATAAGTCAGGGACTATATATTGGTTTTCGGTTAAGGTGCCTTCCTACCTGGCATGGAAGCCACGTAATTATCTTCTAAACACTCGAAAGTACTTGGAAACGTTGATTGCGGATTTGAATTTAACACAGTTTTGCAAGAAAGTTTGGAAATGCGTTACTACGCTTAAAGCTATAAAATATTCATGATCATCTATATCAATGATTCCTAATCTTTTTGTAGTTAGGTCCTATATCAATCTGATTTATAAAAGAAATATCTTAGAAGTGCGAGATACCACTATTTTCTCCAATAAGATATTTATTTCATATAAATTAAATGATAAGTTCAGTGAGATTTGTGAGATTCTTAATTTTTGATGGTAAGGATAACTTGGATATTCAGATTGAAACTTTTTGCTTTACGGCGTAAATACTATTCAAAATGTTCAAATGTTTGTTAAGCTTATGGGACTTATCTACGGGGTCATCGGTCCCTAAACTTACAAACTACTTATGAACTACTTACTAACTAGGACGGCACAAATATCCATGCCCGAGGGGGGATTCGAACCCCCGACCATAGTGGCTGTGCTGACCGTGACTGGAGCGCCTCAGTCACCTCGGCCACCGCGGCCGGCTAAATACTATTCTGCACAGTACACACACACACACACACACACACACACACACACACACACATATATATATATATATATATATATATATATATATATATATATATATATTGTAAGTACAAAATTAATGACTGTATAAGTTAGTAGTTGCGATTCTCTTGAATTTCTCCAAAGCCGCATTTGCATGGATTCGATACTATACCTTTTCTGCAGGGAGAAGAAATAAAAACATTGCGGTTTGCCGATGATATAGTAATTCTGTCAGAGACCGCAAATGATCTGGAAGAGCAATTGAATGGGATGGACAGTGTCTTGAAAGGACGATATAAGATGAACATTAACAAGAGTAAAGCGAAGGTAATGGAATGCAATGTCAGAAAATCTGGCGATGCTGAATAAATTAGGTTAGTGAACGAGACGATAAAAGTAGTGGATGAATTTTGTTATTTGGGTAGCAAGATAACTTATGATGGCTGAAGTCAGGAAGATATAAAATGTAGAATGGCTATGGGAAGAAAACCGTTTCTGCTCTGAAGAAGTGAAATTGCTGACATCCAATATTAATTTAAATGTTAGGAAGTCCTTTCTGAAAGCATTTGTCTGGAGTGTAGCATTGTATGGGAGTGAAACGTGGACGATAAGGAGTTCAGACAAAAAGATGATAGAAGTTTTTGAAATGTGGTGCTACAGACGAATGATGTAGATGGGTAGATCACGTAACTAATGAGGAGGTGCTTAACCGAATCGGAGAGAAAAGGAGTTTCTGGCATATCCTGACCAAGAGAAGGGATAGATTGGTTGGACACATTCTGAGCCATCAAGGAATTGTCAACTTAGCATTAGAAGGAAGCGTGTGGGGTAAAAATCGTAGAGGGAGACCGAGGGACGAATATAGTAAGCAGATTCTAAAGGATGTAGGTTGCCGAACGTATTCTCAGATGAAGAGACTTGCACAGGACAAGGTAGCGTGGAGAGTTGCATCAAACAAGTATACGGGCTGAAGACCACAACAACAACAACAACCTTTTCTGATTCCAAAAGGGATTATGCCTGAGTCTATAAAGAGAGTGTTCAAAGAACAATCACATGATAGTTCCATCAGGGAGTATTCCTGGGATGCTGATAGTTTTACCTTTTGAATATTCTATTCTGCAAACTGATGTTTTATCCACAACAATTCATTATGAATTCTTGGGGAGTAATTACTAAAACAAAAGCCAGTTTTAAATAATACTCTTAAAAATGTTTTACTAGGCCCAACGTGAGTATATTACTTCTTAAATACTTAAAATATCATTCCATAAGCTCTGTTATTTTAAGGGATGAAAAACATTAAAATAACATGTCTAATAACAATCTTTCAATCTAAAAATTTTTTCCCCTGATATTTATAAGTTGGTTGGTGAGCCACATGAACAGATAACTCAACCCTCTTGTAGATCGCGACTCAGTTTCAGAACCACTTGTCTCTATATTTTATGAACCGAAGGTTACCGAAATGTTCACTGTTGCATTTCTGTACTGATTTTATTTTCCTTCGTATATTTTAATACAGCCGACAGTTGACTTAGGAGGTAATTTTCATATTTTCATCTTGTTTCAATGAATCAAACAGTGAAATATTAGGATCGCCGTGTTATGCTACACTCATGTCCATCTAAAATGCATCACCAACTAGGACCGGAGATATAAGTGGCAAATTGATTGGGGCGATAACACGTTCCACAAAGGTCACGCGGTTCAAAACAGACCGGCTCAGAAGGCGGGTAGACAAGCACGAGCACTCGAGGCTGAATGCTGATGCGTCGTGACGTAAGCAAGCGCTGTCTTCAGATGACTAAAGCCGCCGGCACACGGACGAGCGTGGCCAACGTGGCGAGTTTCTGACGTCCCAACGTGCGAACCGCACGTAGGCGAGGCCAACGAGCTTAAATTTCATAGAGTGCCTGATACACGAGTTACAGTGCTCTTTGCGGCAACTTCTGTAATCACGGTCGCCATATTTTTGGTGGTTAGTACACTCGAGGGGGGTATGTCTATCGTACGTTCTTGTTCAGCTTGAAGTGTTGTATTTAGTGTGTACTGCCTATACAATTTTTCCTGTTGAAATATGCCTAAAGCGTGTTCAGCATTTAAATGCACAAATCGAAGCGATAAAACGACAGGTACTTCGTCCAAGAACATCAAATGTTTTGTCTTGTTTGATCTCAGTCTGTCTATACTCAAACGAAATTCCTGACTGATGCCACTCAGCTGCCCCAAAAGTGAGGTTTCAGATGACCTATCCTGCAATTCCCTTGAAGTACACGCCATAAAAATGCTGTTTTCTACCTAGTATGGTTCGAGGTATTTCTTCTTCTCTCGTTCCTGTGGTTAATGAAACCACATTTCTGAGTGTCTACACCTTTAAAAGTATTTTCATTTGTTGTTGACCAGTGCAAATCTTGGAAGCAGTAGTGACAGCCAAAATGTTTTCACTTTTATATTTCTGTGTTCTTTGCAACAAATATGTACTTATTTCAGCGTGGCGACAACGAAAGTTATTAATGATACGTTATTTCGGTGTGAAATGCCTTTGTGGTAGCTGACCGAGGCGCATTTTTATTGCAATATTATATTGTCACTTTCGTCTTTGTACTTAAATTTCACGTACCAAACGTTACTTGTTTCAGCATGGCAACAAGGAAACTTCTTAATGACATCTTATTTCGGTGTGGATTGCTTTTGTGGCACATGACCTAGGCGCATTTTTAAATGCAGTATTTTGTTGTCACTTTTGTCTTTGTACGCAAATTTCGTCCGCCAAAGTTCATAACTAAACCCTTTAACAGCAATTTTACTAGTTTGTAGACTTAATTGGTTTAGTAAACACAAGATAAATGTATACTACACTTTATGAAAGCAGTTGTTACAACACATTAACAACAGATGCAAATCCATGGCCATAACAAGTACTACTCACTGTATGTTTCGCAGCTCGTTTAGACCATTTACTTGCATTAAAATCTACACAAATATTTTCACAGCTGCACTTTCGTTCTTATTGCAAGCCGCATCTGTTATACTTCGAAATGGAACTGTAATACTGACATGTTCATGATATTTCATTACCGCATTTTTAGGAAATTTATTACCACGCTCGTCAATTCGGAGCTTCGAAAAAGTATGACCGAACTTGATGCACATCCGTATTCAATAGTCAATCTTTATTTCAAACGTGGACCTATAAATAGGTACAGTTCTCAAGTGGGTGTGGTACACCAGCTGTCAGCTGATACCCCAAATAACATGGCGGACGGCAGTTCAATTTGCCTCAAACATCGCCACTCTATGAAATTTAAGCTCGTTGGGCGAAGTTTTCCCAACGTGTCTGGCAGTATCAAGCATGCCAGATATTCTTCTCAACGAGCGTCTGAACGATCACCAATAAGGTGGGAGAACGCCACCGACGTCACACGTCATCCGGGGAGGGGCAGCTCTTTTCGGTAGAGATATGAAGACGCCATTTTGACCGTCATATTTCATGGGTTTTATGTATATAACTCAGGTCTTATGTATGCATCATATTTCAAAACAAGTAAAGCTGAGTAACTTGATAATCTTTCGAAAAGCTGGCGTTAGAGGTACTATTTGTTGGAATAGATGACTGGAAACGTCTTATGGTAAAAAAGAAAATTCCCGTATTACAGTAATATACCATTTCAAAGCAATGCGGACTGAAAATCTATTAACACGAATTGTTCTTTACATCATTTGTTGTAATTACATGTCAGCAAGCGACATATCTACCAGTATTGTATATAACACATCTAATACCTTCGTGGATGATAACTGGTTACGATAGTGGCCGTAGCATAGGCAGCAAATTCGTGAACTCTGGAATGAGACATTCTACGGCGGTGGTGCAAGACCCCTCGAAGGCAATTTTTTTTTCTTTTTTCGAGTTTCCTTACAGACGTAAAGACTTTCCTATAAATTTTATAGAAGTAAATTGCATAATATTCGATTCTATATAAACATAAGTGCGTATCCGATGAGAGATGAGTTTATTGGATTCGTTTAATGAACAGGACAGTTTGCACCTTACTTAGGATAAAATACGTACTTTATTGTTTCACGTCTTGCATTTTACATGTTCTTAACATGCCTTTACTGAATAGTAACATTGACCGTGGAAGAATTACCTTTCTAAGTTTTACTAAGAAAGCGAAACTGCTGCAATGTTTGCCTCATGTGAAGGCCTTTCCTAATTTTATATCGCACAGTCATGAAACTTTTATAATTTGCTGCAGTTATTTACTTACCATGCAAGTTTTATAAGAAATATGTTCATATATTTTGTTGTTACGTAGGACTGTAGGCGCGTGACCAGGGGTGGACAAAGCAGGGTCGTTCGCTCAATTCCGCTGCATCCGTTTCAGGTGTAAGGTCGTTGTGTGTTTCGTTATATTGCAGTTCTATTAGAAGCCAAACATTTAAATTTAATTTCTTTTAATACACTATAAAATGTGATTTACTCCAAAAATTTCCAAATTTGCATCTTCGCTTACGACAGCAAGCACTTTGTCAAGTGTTGGAAATTTCTTACGAAGAACTTTTCTTCGTGTCACATTTTAGTCAAAGTCATAAAGACGTTTTAAAAGATGTGTCGTGATTTTTTTGGCTGCTTTCATAACAATATCAGTCACTGACTGTTCTGGACACAACAGCTGCGTTTTATACACACTAGGAGCCATGTGTTTGTCTAAAGAACTTTATTACTTCTTCTTTGAATGCTTCTTGGGTGAACTCAAATTGATGGATAACATAATGAGGTTACTCTTACGTGATACAAGTGAGAGAGGAAAAGAGACACATAGACTATGAACGCTGAATGTTATTGTAAACACTAATACTTACGTTACTATTCAGCAGCTGGTCCTTTAAGATGAAGCTGACAGTCAACACCTATTATCACTGCTATATAACAACAGACAGAACGACCTCACACCTGAAACGGATGTGGCGAGCGTCTCTGTTTTGCCCACCCCTGTTCAAGCGCCTCAGTGTGTTTGCAATACGTCTCTCGTTTCGGTGAACAGAGTATAGTACGTGATGGATCATTGTTTTGGGCAGGGGTAGAATCGTTTCTGTACAGACGATAGCTTAGAGGGCTAACCACCATCCCTTATT
Organism: Locusta migratoria; assembly: GCA_026315105.1. Lineage (NCBI taxonomy): Eukaryota > Metazoa > Arthropoda > Insecta > Orthoptera > Acrididae > Locusta > Locusta migratoria. The sequence goes on from CM048745.1 coordinate 98,235,550, forward strand.
AAACAAGTGAAGATCTCAGTAACATAATGAAACAATGACATGTTCTACCCGAAGAATAAAAAAAAAAAAAAAAAAAAAAAAAGAGAGAAGAATAAAAAATAAAAAGAACAGTGGATAGCCTAGAGACAGGAATAGAGTTGGAAAAAGGGATCAACACCTTGTCCTATGCGGACGATGTTTTCTAATAGCAGAGAGCAAGACCTGTTCAGATGACAAGAGCGTTAAAAGAAGAAGCAATGAAAACAGGCCTCAAGGTGATTATGGACAAGACCAAGTACCTCGTAGTTAGCAGAGAAAAGATGACAATATCTGGAAACAGTCAAGATTTGCTATGAAAACAAAATCCATGTCATGTTTTTCTACAAGAAAGTTGAAATGTACACTTGAATTACTTTTCAAATGAGAAACAAAATTCATATCAGTTTTTGCAAGAAAAATGCAATAAACAATCCACATAAAAATAAAGTCGTTGGAAACTACATACCAATACAACAATGTGGTTGAGAACATAGCGAGAAATGTAGCGACTGCAGTCACATACCTCACTTCAGACTTTTACCTCTTTCAACCTAGTCAATAAAAATTACTTCCATTGTGTATCACCTCGTACACGTCCACTTTAATATTCAAACAGATTACACGATAAACAGCTCCTCCTCCATCAGCCCAGACACATCACCTCTTACTCGCCGACCCTCATTCACTCACAATACAGAGAGCTCACTGACCCTCATTTACACACAATACAGATATATAAGACAAAGATGTTTAGCAAAGTACATATTACAATTTCTTTGGCATACGGAATAAAGATAATAAACATTATTCATACATTACACGAAAAGCAAACTTTTTCCAACATCAAAGAGAAGGATAAGAAAAATTACAAGTCCCAGGGACACCTTTCAACATGATTAATGAATGTTGATACGAAGCTGCTTTCCTTTATTTTCCATTATAGCTTTCCTTCGTTGTCATCCGTTGTCTGCCAAGTAATTCTGTTGGTGCACTCTCTTTTGCTTTATAGCTATAGATGTAGGTTGCCGTTCTTATGTGAGAGTTGAAGAGGCTTGCTGAGTATAGGGTATTGTGGAGAGCTGCATTAAGCCAGTCGCAGGACTGAAGACCACAAATACGGTACGAAGTTGAGTGCTGGGACGATGAAGTGGTATCGTCTCGTGGTTGTACAATACCTGTACTTGCTAGGGATACAAGTCGCAAGGAGAAATTTGGAGAAGGAATTCTGTCAGAGACAGCAAAGGACATGGAAGAGAAGCTGAACGGAATGGACAGTGTGCTGAAAGGTGCATATAAGATAAACATAAACAAGAGCAAAACTATGGTAATGGAGTGCTTGGTAATCAGATGTTGCTGAAGGAATTAGATTAGGTAACGAAACAATAAAGGAGGTAGATGAGTTTTGTTACTTGGGCAGTAAAATAACAAATGATAGTCGCAGTACAGAGGATATAAAATGCAGAATGGCAATGGGTAGAAAAACTTTCTTGAAAAAGAGAAATTTGTTAACATCGAATATTGATTTAAGCCTAAGGAAGTCCTTTCTGAAGGCATTTGTGTGGAGTATTGCCTTCTATGGGAGTGAAACATGGACGATAAACAGTGCGGACAGGAAGAGGATAGAGGCTTTTGAAATGTGGTGCTACAGATAAATGCAGAAGATTAGGTGGGTGGATCGCGTTACTAATGAGGAGGTACTGTACAGAATTGGAGAGAAAAGGAATTTTTGGCATACCCTGACTAAAAGAAGGGATCGATTGGTAGGACATTCTTAGACATCAAGGGATTGTGAATTTAGCGTTGGAGCGAAGTATGTGGGTTAAAAACAGCAGAGGAAGACCAAGAGATGGATACAGTAAGCAAACAGATGTAGGTTGCCGTTCTTATGTTGAGTTAAAGAGACTTGCTCAGGATGGGGTGTAGTGGAAAGCTGCATGAAACCGATCTCCGGACTGAAGACCACAACAACGGCACGAAAATGAGTGCTGGAATGATGTGGTGGTAATCGTGTCGGGGTGGTACAATACCGGTACTTGCAAGGGATACAAGTCGCAGTCGCAGCCAGGTAACAGACTGTTGTTCTGTTTCTGAGAAATTGTGCGTTCTAAAGTACGGCGCTGATAACCAGTGAGAGTTGAAGTTGCTAAGCGTATTACTGTGAATGTTTCGGAAGTTTTGCTATTATACAGGTATTTAGCGTTGTTTGACTGTTTCTTGGCTAAAAGGTTTTGAAATTTAAGAACCGTTGTTTGTTCTACAATGTATACAGCTTGTTGTAGGGTCAAGTCATTAGACCTTGTACTCTGATTATTGTACGGCTGTCCAGCCGCTAGGAACTCATCGTCATCTAATCAACCGTTTACTGGTTTACATAGCGCCATGATTGTTTGCTGTCTTATGTTGTCAACTGTATTCTTTATTCAGAAAGAAAAAACGTTTCCTAAACTTCTAAATATCAAACTGCAAGTAGAAACATGATCAGCTCCCAGAATGAAACTTTTCACTCTGCAGCGGATTGTGCGCTAATATGAAACTTCCTGGCAGATTAAAATTGTGTGCCGGAACCGGACTCGAACCTGGGCCGCTGCAGAGTGAAAAGTTTCATTCTGGAAACATTCCCAGGCTGTGGCTAAGCCAAGTCTCCACCATATCCTTTCTTCCAGGAGTGCTAGTCTTGCATGGTTCGCAGGAGAGCTTCTGTGAAGTTTGGAAAGTAGGAGGCGAGGTACTGGCGGAAGTAAAGTTGTGAGGCGGCATCGTGAGTCGTGTTGGGATAGCACAGTCGGTAGTACGTATGCCCACGAAAGGTAAAGTTCCTATGTTCGAGTCCCGGTTCCGGCACACAATTTTAATCTGCCAGGAGGTTTCATATCAGTGCACACTCCGCTGCAGAGTGAAAGTTTCATTCTGGAAACATCCCTTAGGCTGTGGCTAAGCCATGTCTCCACCATATCCTTTCTTCCAGGAGTGCTAGGTCTGCATATTTCGCAGGAGAGCTTCCGTGAAGTTTGGAAAGTAGGAGGCGAGATACTGGCGGAAGTAAAGTTGTGAGGCGGAATCGTGAGTCGTTTGGGTATAGCTCAGAGGAACTCGGGTTCGCGTCCACGTACTTCCATAAAAATTTTCTTTTTTGTTTCCTTAATGTTTCTGGTTCTTCATTATTAATTTAAGTGTAATATTCGACAAATATTGTCGGTAGAGCGCTTGCCCGGGAAAGGCAAAGGTCCCGGGTTTGAGTCCCGGTTCTGGCACACAATTTTAATCTGCCAGTAGGTTTTATGATCAGTTGTCTGCTAAGTCATTCTATTTTGTGCACTCTCTTTTCTGAATTTATGTTGGGCAGGTACGTAAAGATAGTATTCTGTTGAAATTTAGATTATTCTGTGAGTAGCTCCATTATTTATACTGTTACTGTTAATCACTTGTGTTTTGGCAAAGATATCTTTTATTAGTCACGAATTTTTTAAAAGTGTATGAACTATTTGCTTTAATAGTTACGTCATTTTTGAAAGGTGTAAGGATCGGAAGAATGTTTTAAACAGGTTTTCCTGGCGTATTAATTGTTTGTCTTATTTAATTGGAAAATGCCACGTTGGTCTTTGGAGTTCGTCTGCTCTAAAACTAAACTGAACTGAACTTACTAACCTTGCTTCGCCCGTTGCTTGACATGAGACTTTGTTAAAGTCGGTACTTGTTTATTTAAAAGTGATAGAGATTTGACAGCGCTCGTTGGTGAGCCAATTCTATTAATCCGCAGTCAGGTCGGCGGAACGGTAAAACCATATTGAAAACATTTTTCTAGGAGTTGCATGAAATATTATTCATGTGTTTCAATTAAGATTTACTGTTCAAATCAAATGTTTGTAAAACTATTCGGCCGAACTGCTATTGTCATTAGCCTAGACTTAATGATTATTTAAACTAACTTACAGTAAGGACTGTTCCTTGATGTTAAGTAAAGAACATGTAACGAATATTACTGACTATCTTGTAACTAATGTTTACTGGTGGCTTCTAACCACAGGATTCTGATGATGGCCCAGTCCTAAACGCGTCAAATAAGGTCATATTGTAACCACTGGATGACGTTTATCAGTACAGTAACTTATACAGCTTTTTGCAGACTTCATTTAACAGTAGATTCCATTGCATAGTGTCCCCGAAGCATCATTGCACTATTTAAATTCCGACCATCGTACAAAATTGGTTGTTTGTGTGTATGTCTGTTCCACACCTCCTTATAATCTATTGGACTGATTTCAACCAAATTTGGTTCAGATATTTTATAAGGTTAGGAATCATGTGCTATGTTGGCAAAAATCCGCTACAATACATAGTTCATACGATTTCACGTCATAAAAAACGAAAACTGCCACATCTTGCGGCGCGTAATAGCGTGACTTTATTCGTCAACTATTCGAGAATGAGAGCACTTAGGGACTTGCAATAAACTTTAAACTTAATTTGAAATCTTTACGAAACTTTTTCTCGCTTACAAACCTAACAAGATGATGAAAGGCAAAACCTTTATCACTTACTAGTTTTCTGATATTCATGACGAATATCTAAAGCATTTGGCATGACGTTACAAGTTATTTCTTCTACACTGAAAATTGTATTCGCGAGACATTTCACAGACGTTACACCTATATACCACTGAATGTTCCTTCGATATTATATTACAGTTCGAAATATAGATCATGAGATATGAAGTCATAAACAATTTGGTTAATGAAAACCCGCATCAACACGCATGTGGTTTCGATTTATTAGGTCTTATTTTGCAGATATTAGGCACATATACCACTGAATGTACCTTCGACTTTACATCATAGTACGAGACATATTTTAGGATATATTACGCCATAAGCAATGAAATTTCCGAATAAATGCTATATCATGCACTATTTTTCCACGTCTCCTAGTAAAATAATGGATCTGTTACTACTAAACTTGGTACGGATATTGCTTACTATCAGGCAACAATCGCTGTGGGGTGATTCAAACTACCGGCGTCACATAGTTCAGCAGATACGACGTCGTAAACAATTAGTCACAAAAACTGTCCTATCACACGACGACGCCGGCCGCGGTGGCCGAGGTGAACGAGGCGCTCCAGTCACGGTCAGCACGGCCACTACGGTCGGGGGTTCGAATCCCCCCCTCGGGCATGGTTATTTGTGCCGTCCTAGTTTGTAAGTAGTTCATAAGTAGTTTGTAAGTTTAGGGACTGATGACCCCGTAGTTAAGTCCCATAAGCTATACAAACATTTGAACATTTATCACACGACGCGTGATTTACGAGCCTTCATGCATCCACTATTTAGTCATCGCAGACAGTTTCCTAATATTACACTCTAGAAGTCTGAAAAAATCACATTATCGTAGGACACATAATCAAGGTTATAATATGATGTCATAAGTGTTGAGATGCATCAATAAGTATTGAGAAAACTAAACTTAAAGGATCAGATAGTAAGGCAGAAGCCGATGAACAGAAAGGGAAGAACCAGATGGACTAAGATAAGAAAGAAATAGATACATGTAGTTCATGAGACAGGATGACACAGAGAATTGAGTTCAGCTCCTGAATAAGTAAGAATAATTTTTGAATTAATGTTACACATCATCTGTATTCTATTACTATTTTTATTTCTTTGGGTACTGCACCTATAATTTTGTTCATTACGTATATTGTTTGTTTTACTGTTTCATAAATACATGAAGATGAAATCATTGCCGAATTTTGGCAAATGTGGAAGCAGCTCTACCGAATAAGATATCCAGAGCTCTTTTTAATTAATTCCGAAGCATGTAGCAGCGGTTGTAGGCAGAAATGATGATAACACTCAATAGTCATTCCATCATCTATTTCACTGCTCTTGGTTCGCTACTTCAAATCCTATGATATTTGTACAGTTCCTTTCCATAAACGGACTGACTCGTGACTTAGTTTGACGGGAGGATGGTGGTTCAAATCCACCTCCGGCCATCCAGATTTAGGTTTTCCGTGATTTCCCTAAATCACTCCAGGCATATGCCGGGATGGTTCCTTTCAAAGGGCACGGCCGATTTCCTTCCTCATCCTAAAACTCCGAGCGTTAGCTCCGTCTCTAATGACCAAGCTGTCGACGGGACGTTAAACCCTAATCATCCATCCATCCACTTAGTTTGATTCCACATCTACATTCATACAGCGCAAGCCACCTGACGGTGTGTGGCGGAGGATACTTTGAGTATCACTATCGGTTCTCCTTCCTATTCCAGGCTCGTATTGTTCGAAAAGAAAGATTGTCGGTATGCCTCTGTGTGGGCTCTAATCTCTCTCATTTTATCCTCATGATCTCTTCGCGAGATATATGTAGGAGGGAGCAATATACTGCTAGACTCCTCGGTAAAGATATGTTCTCGAAAGCCCGAACGGAGCTACAGAGCGTCTCTCTTCCAGAGTCCTCCTCTGAAGTTTATCAATCATCTCCGTAACGATTTCACGATAACTAAACTATCCTGTAACGAAGCGCGCTGCTCCGTTGGATCTTCTCTACCTCCTCCATCAACCTTACCTCGTAAGGGTCCCACATCGGTGAGCAGTATTCACGCAGTAGGCTAACAGGTGTACTGTAACCTACTTTTTTTGTTTTTGGACTCCATTTCCTTGAGATTTTTAAATGACTCCTGATGCCTACTCCCAGATAATTTATGGAATTAACTGCTTCCAGTTGCTGACCTGCTATAGTGTAGCTAAATGCGAAATGATCTTTCTTTCTATGTATTCGTAACACATTACACTTGTCTACATTGAGATTCAATTGCCATTCCCTGCACCGTGCGTCAATTCAATGGATTTTCCATTGTTAAAACCTCTCTTTTACACTACAGCATCACCCGCAAAAAGCCTCAGTGAACTTTCGATGTTATCCACAAGGTCATTTATGTATATCGTGAACAGCAACGGACCCACGACACTCCCCTGTGACACACCTGACATCACTCTTACTTCGGAAGACTTCTCTCCATTAAGAATGACATGCTGCATTCTGTTATCTAGAAACTCCTCAATCCACTAATATAAATGGTTTGATAGACCATATGCTTTTACATTGTTCATTAAACGACTGTGGGGAACTGAATCAAGCGCCTTGCGGAAGTCAAGAAACACAGCATCTACCTGAGAACCTGTGTCTATGGCCCTTTGAGTCTCATCGACGAATAGCGCGAGTTGGGTCTCACACGGCCATCTTTTTCGAAACCCATGCTGATTCCTACGCAGCAGATTTCTAGTCTCCAGAAAAGTCATTACACTCGATCATAATACGTGTTACAAAATTCTACAACTGACCAACGTTAGAGGTTCTGCACATCTGTTCGACGTCCCTTCCATTCAATTACTGAATTATTTCCACACGCCTATTTCTCGGTTCAGGTGCCAAGCACTGCAGTACATACTATAGAAGACCTGGTAACTGACATTTCAGACTATTGTGATCAGACTATTGTGATCATTCCTGATTCTATGGCGTTCCATTTCAGGCGTAGGCTTTATCATGAACCGCATTAGCATCACTGACTGATTACTCCTCGTCCTCGCATTAACATGTATCGGCGTCAGTACAACTACAGTTTAAAGAAATATCTGGAGCGTCATTTAACAAGAGGACATGGCAGTATGCGTCGACTTCGTTGACATCTTCGTGGACCATACCTCATCTCTGATACTACAAACCAAACGTACAGTGATCACTGCCGAAATGTGCTCACCAAAATGCGATTGATCGACACACTTTTCCAACTGGACAATTTTTAGATGTACTTCGTCGATCCATCTGAGTAAAATATTTTAGAACTCCGTCGTCACAGGTGTAAAGTCAATTGTTGACACGTGCTTAAAAATAGTATGGTAGGAAACAAAGTTTTACGTTACTTTGAAACAGCTGAGTCCGCAGCTACTGCAACAGCCATTCAAGTGCTAACGGAAACATATTTACATTGGCACTACGGGCTCTCAAGACCTCCAGTACTTACAATGTAACCCTGCGTTAGCCAAGAAAGGCCTACGTGTCATGTAGCTGAAACTATTTGGCGCCTTCATCAGACAGACGCAGGGAAATGTATACCAGCAGCGTTAATGTAAATTTTTTCCAATGTCACCAAATAGGCTGTTATCGCGTTAGTAAACCTAGACGTGTGTGCTTATGCCTTCGTGACGCTCCTTCCAGTCGTACACAGAGATAACGTGGAGTTGCGCGTAGCTACCGCCAGAACCGGTGCTCGTATTTAAGAACTGGCAGAACGCACGTGGTTTTGGTACTGTGCATCTATCGAGACAAGTAACGCCGTAAATGAGAAGCCAAGTGCTAAAAGGAGTTTGTGACAGTTGCGGGGAGTGACACTTGCGAGGAAAGGGAATGTGTAGACACTTGCGGGGAGACCCGGATGCTGCAGGTAGTGGACAGGGTGTTCCAGAAGTAGGGATACACCACCCCTACTCCACGCCCTCCAGCCGCTACCTGTGCCGTATTCAGAGAATTTTAACATTTTATAAAAAAATGAATGTTACTACAAGAGATACAGCCATTCAAATTTACGGGCACCATAACGATTTCCCTTCCTGAGTAAATGAGCTGCTTCTTGTAGTTTCAACACCACAGTAGCCTCGTTCTTGAATGTACTGAATATAAATCTTCACACAGACTCCTTTAGGAGGAGAGTGATACGGATATCTGATTTAAACCACTGCCTATTACCTTAGACCTTTTTGTCTGTACTGAACAGGTATTCCACGTATTCCGTAATTTATATTTATACAGTTAACAGGCAATGTAATTTATAACCAACTATTGGCTGCCAATTTCGCTTCATTTTTCCTGGAAGTCTTGCAACTTGTTTCTCCCTGTTGGTTTATGCCAAGTTCGGGCTGAAAATGGTTCTATATGACGGTGATAGAAAATAGAATTTATCTTTAGCATTTTTTGGTGTGTGAAATTCCCTTACACATTCCGTATTTCATACATTTCTTAGATGTATTTGTAATTCGAATACAGCCAAATGGTTTTGGGGTCTACGAATAAACGCTTCAAGTATGTAAAATACTCATTGACTTATTTTTAACGTTTTTTAATTGAAGGTTTAAGGGTGCGTCTCCTATTAAAAAGCATAGCAGCTATTTTTAAAGAGATGGAAGTTGCGTGATAGTGGGGTTAACTACATAGCGGTCAATTACATCAACGTATCTGTGCAGGATGCCTAATATATTTATTGCTTGCGCAGGTGTCTTGATATGCTTAGTGATCTGAATAATATGCTTTTAGGAGGTATGACTGTGGAAAGTCATTGTCTTGTAGTAGCAGAGAATGTCTTAATAACTCGCCAAACATTATCACTATTAAAATACCTTTTTGTTTTCAGGAGGAACAGTCAACGAATTACTATGTAGTTAGAACAAGTTACTATATTGCTCTTCAAAGGGTTGTGCAATTTCACTGAGTTTCGTGTTATGTTGACAGAGTGGTAACTTGACAACAGCAGTGCCAGTGGGACAGCAGAAACTAGAAACACTAGAGTAAATTAGAACGAGATATATATTTCTTAGAGACTTAGTAATACTTAACTTTTACATAGCTCAGTATTGCAGAATGCTGATACATAGTTGAGCTAGAGGCCTGCCTAGTGCCTGTCCGATAGCCAAGTCTCCACTGGTGCCTATCTGATTCCGAAGTGTTAACTGGTTCCTATCTCAGTCCCAAGTGAACGATGTCGTTCAGTGGTGGCCACGAGCGGAATTGTAGCAGAGGGCGCTCGTGGCTGGCGTCGTAAGAACGCCGCGCCGTGCGTGCATGGCGGCGCGCGGCGAAAGTAGGTGGCGCGCACTTTAGACTTGTGCGACACCACACATCCCTTAAAAAATCATGGTTACACAGCAATTCAGTGAAAAAGATTTTGAAGCTTGCAGAGCTGTGTCTGAGGAAATTCTTCAAAACATTCGATCTGGCGCTTTGTTTATTTCTTCGGATGACGCCCATTTCCATTTATCAACAACTGTAAACAAACATAATTTCAGTTATTGGGCTGCAAAAAACCCTCGTTAAATTCATCAGCGACAACTACACTGACCTCATCTGACACTTTGGTGCGCCGTTACCGTTGTGAGGACCGTTACTTTTTGGAAGAAGGTGGCCACACGGTAACGGTTAATTCAAACCGTTATTTTTTACATGCTAGAGACCTTCCTCCAACCAAGACTAAACCAGTTAATTGCAATAATGGAGATCAAGAAGTGTAGTTCCGTAAGACGGAGCAACATCGCACACCTCTCGGCGTTCTATGGAAGTGTTGCGCGAGTTGGTACCTGGTCACCTTGTCTCTTTGCGAGGAGACATCGCGTGGCCGTCTAGATCGCCTTGTGATTTTTTCCTTTGGTAACAGATCTACTGTACAAACACCGTCCCACAACATTTCGCCGGCCGCGGTGGCCGAGGGGATTGAGGCGCTCCAGTCACAGTCTGCACGGCCACTACGGTCGGGGGTTCGAATCCCCCCTCGGGCATGGATATTTGTGCCGTCCTAGTTTGTAAGTAGTTCATCTGTAGTTTCTAAGTTTAGGGACTGATGACCCCGTAGTTAAGTCCCATAATCTTACAAACATTTGAACATTTGAACAACATTTCAAGCACTTAAAGAGGCCATTACTCAAGAAGTGGCAGCCATTCCAAGAGAAATGACACGAAGATAATTTTCGGGATAGACTTGGTCAGTGTATCAACAATGGAGGACGTCATTTAGCAGATATAATGTTTAAAACCAAATCATCTAAAAACTGCGAAGTGTGTATTTCTCATACATACAACTAATTTTCATATTTAGTATTTCTGTACCAACCTATTAAAATGAGGGAGGTTTTTTTGGCCGGATTTTATATATATACACTCCTGGAAATTGAAATAAGAACACCGTGAATTCATTGTCCCAGAAATGGGAAACTTTATTGACACATTCCTGGGGTCAGATACAACACATGATTACACAGACAGAGCCATAGGCACATAGACACAGGCAACAGAGCATGCACAATGTCGGTACTAGCACCGTGATATCCTCCTTTCGCAGCAATGCAGGCTGCAATTCTCCCATGGAGACGATCGTAGAGGTGCTGGATGTAGTCCTGTGGAACGGCATGCCATGCCATTTCCACCTGGCGCCTCAGCTGGACCAGCGTTCGTGCTGGACGTGCAGACAGCGTGAGACGACGTTTCATCCAGTCCCAAACATGCTCAATGGGGGACAGATCCGGAGATCTTGCTGGCCAGGGTAGTTGACTTACACCTTCTAGAGCACGTTGGGTGGCACGGGATACATGTGGACGTGCGTTGTCCTGTTGGAACAGCATGTTTCCTTGCCGGCCTAAGAATGGTAGAACTATGGGTTCGATGACTGTTTGAATGTACCGTGCACTGTTCAGTGTCCCCTCGACGATCACGAGAGGTGTACGGCCAGTGTAGGAGATCGCTCCCCACACCATGATGCTGGGTGTTGGCCCTGTGTGCCTCGGTCGTATGAAGTCCTGATTGTGGCGCTCACCTGGCACCGAGGCAGAAGCGACTCTCATCACTGAAGACGACACGTCTCCATTCGTCCCTCAATACACGCCTGTCGCGACACCACTGGAGGCTGGCTGCACGATGTTGGGGCGTGAGCGGAAGACGACGTAACGGCGCACGGGACCGTAGCCCAGCTTCATGGATACGGTTGCGAATGGTCCTCGCTGATACCCCAGGAGCAACAGGTCACTAATTTGCTGGGAATTGGCGGTGTGGTCCCCTACGGCACTGCGTAGGATGCGACGGTCTTGGCGTACATCCGTGCGTCGCTGCTGTCTGGACCCAGATTGACGGGCACGTGCACCTTCCGCTGACCACTGGCGACTACATCGATGTACTGTGGAGACCTCGCGCCCCACGTGTTGAGCAATTCGGCAGTACGTTCACCCGGCCTCCCGCATGCCCACTATAAGCCCTCGCTCAAAGTCCGTCAACTGCACATACGGTTGACGTACATACTGTCGAGGCATGCTACCAGTGTTAAAGACTGAGCTGGAGCTCCGTATGCCACGGCCAACTGGCTGACACTGACTGCGGCGGTGGCCAACCGCTGCGCAGCTAGCGCCATTCGACGGCCAACACCGCGGTTCCTGGTATGTCCGCTGTGCCGTGCGTTTGATCATTGTTTGTACAGCCTCTCGTAGTGTCCGTAGCAAGTATGGTGGGTCTTACACACCGGCGTCAATGAGTTCTTATTTCAATTTCCAGGAGTGTATATACTAGCTACTGAATCCGGTATTGACCGGGTATATATGCATTTTTCAGGTTTATATTAGAAACGAAAATAAAAATTCGGCAATGATTTCATCTTCATGTATTTATGAAATAGTAAAACAAACAATATACATAATGTACAAAAGTGTAGGTGCAGTATCCAAAGAAATAAAAATAGTAATAGAATACAGATCGTGCAGTGGGTGATTTATCCCAGACAAGTCGTCCGCAGTCAACAATTTCAGGATTTGATAGGCAAATGATCAGGAGAACAGGGAGACCAAGGCAGAAATGAAACGTGATGGGCGATTAAGAAATCCTGTATGAATACATTCGTCGGCAAGCTTCCAATATATAGAAAGACTACAGTCTACAACACCTCAGGAACGTAACGCTAGGTGACTAGTGTAGCGGCAAACAGCATTTGGATGCTGCGGGAAACGATTCCAGTACCGTGCCAAACTACGAAGGTTAGAACTGTGCAGACACTATACAATGGAATCTACTATTGTCGCTGATACACACGTTGATGACATACCTACCTTACCTCCTCGTCACCAGTGTGCAAAGAATCGAGGGAAACACAGTCACGTGAGAGCGAGTGTCTAACGTAACGGTTTCACTGTTTTAGAAACAGTAACAACGGCATAAATCGCAATTTGCGATAGTTACGGCTTCACTGTACTAGGTTTAGATAGGATACCAAAGCGCAGCAAATGAAAATTTGTGCCCAGCCGGGGCACGGCCGGGCACAAATTTTCATAAGTTGCGCTTTAGTCTTCTATCTAAACCTCGTACAGTGAATCCATAACTATCGCAAATTGCGATTTATTTCATTAAATGAACTCTGTAACGTCGTCAAAAATATATAATAGTAACAACGGAGCTGCATCAATATTCAATGGGCCGGTGGTCGTACAGCACGACAGTGTCTTTAAGATCTTCAAGACGCGTGCGGGGAATCGGAATTGCCGTCCAGGGCAGAGGGACGTTGGGTAAAAGCATTCAACGCCGGTGGGCAAACTATGGCTGTGCATCGCACGACCCAAAACTGAAACGACAATCCAACGAATGTCGTCGTTATTGGTTACCGCGAAAGTCGAAGTGCGTCAGATGCCCAGTATGGTGAAAGTTATGGTGATTTTCGTGTGTGAATGTGATGGTCTTTTATGTTCCTCCACGGCTGACTCTCAATGCACAGTATTACAGTTCGTATTTGGAGTATCGACTGCGACCTGGGCTTTGTGAAAGAAGCGACAACATTTTCTGCGTAACCCACTCATAATTTCCACGACAATGCGCGGTTGCATACAGCTGTGGCTGTTCTGTTCGGTCGATGGGACTGGGAAGTACTGTATCATCCACCATACTCCCTGGTCATAAGTCTTTCATCGCATCATGGTCGCCGTAAACGCCCGTGACGATGACTCTGTTATTTAATTATTATTATTATGGTTTTTTGTTCCATGGGACTCCATTTAGGAGTGAGACTCCATGGTCATGGAACAAGTCAATACTTGATTTTTTTACACAAGAATGGTAGTAGAAAATTTTTAAATAGTTCTATGCACATGAAAATCTTAAGACAAAGTGAAAAGAATCAGTAAAGAAAAAAAAATGAATTAACTTAATTGTTGACTTTTCAAGCAGTTCCTCAACAGAATAAAAGGAGTGAGCCATGAGGTAACTCTTCAATTTAGATTTGAAATCGTGCGGGTAAATGCTAAGATTCTTTAGTTCTTGTGGCAGCTTATTGAAAATGGATGCTGCAGAGTACTGTGCACCTTTTTGCACAAGTGTTAAGGTGGTGTGATGCAAATGTAGATTCGACTTCTGTCTAGTATTCACCGAGTGAAAGCTACTAACTCGCGGGAATAAGCTGATATTATTCACAACAAACGACATTAAAGAAAAAAACGTATTGTGACGCCAGTGTCAAAATTCCCAGACTACTGAAAAGGAGTGACATGACGTTCGTGAACTTACACCACATATTGCTCGAACCGCCCGTTTTTGAGCCAAAAATATCCTTTTTGAATCTGGCGAGTTACCACAAAAACTCATGCCGTACGTCATAAGTGAGTGAAAGTAAGCGTAATAGACTACTTTTCGTGTTGAAAAATCACTTATTTCAGATATTGTTCTAATGGTAAATATAGCAGAATTTAGTTTTGGAACAAGATCCTGAACGTGGGCTTTCCACGACAGCTTACTGTCTATATGAATACCTAGAAATTTGAACTATCAGTCTCACGTATCATATGCCCATTATGTGTAATCAATGCCAGCTTTCATCAAATTATGTGTTAGAAATTGTAAAAACTGAGTTTTACTGTGATTTAACATCAACTTGTTTTCTACAAGCCATGAACTTATCTCTTGAACAGCATTATTTGATACTGTGTCAATATTACGGGCAACATCCTTGACTACTAAGCTGGTATCATCAGCAAACAAAAATATTTTACAGTCACCTGTTATACTCGAAGGCATATCATTTATATAAATAATAAACAGCAACGGTCCCAAAACAGACCCCTAGGGCACCCCACACCTAATTTTGCCCCATTGTGATTGTACGTCATAGCCATTATATACACTGCGGAGAATTACCTTCTGTTGCCTATTATTAAAGTAAGAGGTGAACCAGTTGTGAGCTGCTACTCATATTCCATAATGTTCCAACTGCTCCAACAATATTTTGTTATCAACACAATCAAACATTTTTGTTAAATCAAAGAAAACGCCTAATGTCCGTAGCCTCTTATTTAACCCATACAGTGCCTCACAGAGAAACGAAAGTACAGCATTTTCAGTCGTTAAACCACTTCTAAAACCAAACTGTAAGTTTGACAACGAATATTGTGTACTGAAATGTTCAATTAATCTTGAATATACGGCCTTTTCAATAACTTTAGAAAAAACCGATGGCATAGAAATATGTCTATAGTTGTCTACATTATCCCTTTCTCCTTTTTTATAAAGTCGTTTGACTACTGAGTACTTTGTCAGGAAACTGACCATTCTGAAAGAAAAAATTACAAATATGGCTGAGTACTGGGCGGACATATGGAAAACAGTACTTTAGAATTCTGCTAGATACCCCGTCATATCCACAACAGACCTCAGTCTTTAGTGATTTAATTATTCCCTCCTGCCTAGCAATTAGAAATCCGCATTTTATGTTCGACACAATCAGCGGTTGATCTGAAAGACAGTCGCGGTCTCTATAGGTAACTACTCTACCTCGACCAACTCCGAAACGTGCTCCAAAGACGCTCGCTATGAAGTATACTGAAGCTACACAACGACCAGGCGGCTCCACTATTCCAGTCCGTCCACACTGTAGTCTGTTATTTATAGATAACTAGCTTAAACCCGCGGCTCCGCTCGCGTGTTGGTTGATTATGATAGATAAGCTATCTTTCAGAAATGTGCCATGTTTTTGAAGAATG
Organism: Locusta migratoria; assembly: GCA_026315105.1. Lineage (NCBI taxonomy): Eukaryota > Metazoa > Arthropoda > Insecta > Orthoptera > Acrididae > Locusta > Locusta migratoria. Next base: position 98,251,331 of record CM048745.1, read on the forward strand.
AAATGAAATACAATAGCTTCCTTAGAAACAAACATTTTTAATCAACATTATCAGGAAAGTAAGTAGTGTAGATCAAATCACACGTAAAAATGCACTCGTTTCGAAGAATCCAATCACGAAATTCAGCAATAATGATTGTAATAATATCACAGATCGATCACTTGATGTAATGCGCGAAATGTCAAATCGATTTTTTAAAGAGATTATTGAAAGAAATTTCTTTTTTACTGCTTTATTTATTCATTCTTTAATGTCCTTATTCATATGCTTATCCTTACAGAGAAAGAGCTGAAGACATTGTAGTATGCATAGACCAAAGATATAGTCTGTGGCATCACGTTTCGCTGTATGTAACCTCCTTGCTATACATCGCTGGCCTTCAGCCCGACTTTTTTTTTTTTTTTAATTTAACGACTTTCAACCACCGTATCTTCCACCCCCTTATAGCTATCGCCATGGCACTGCTATAGTGCACAACGGGAGACTTCGGACAACAATTACACACAGACCATTCGTTTGCATTCTGTAGTTTTCGCCTCAGAGCGAAATATTAACACACACACACACACACACACACACACACACACATACACACGTAGAATTTTATATACACCGATAACTTTCCATCCCAATATACTCCACCCGTTTATCATTATCAACTCTCGAGCAACAATGCAACCAATAAAACCATATTCAAAGAGGAATTATTGTTCCGCATTTTGCTTTATATTCTTCAAATTACTAAATATCTATCAGGTCACTATAAAACCGTGCCTAAAACCTTCCTCAGGTATAAGTTAGTAACTGTACAAATATTTAAGTCTCTGCATCTTGTCGTTCGGACGTGATAAGCGTACACCGAAAAGACATTCACATTAATATATGTAGATAAAAAGCTATCCGATTGCCATTAAACCGTGCCTAAAGCCTTCGCTGGGTAGATATTAGTAACAGAACAAATTTTTTAACTCTTTACGTCTTGTGATTCAGACGTGATAAACATATAGATATAGATTTGCAGACTTGCACCTGCGGTGTAATTATCATCATGGACATCTCTCGTCGCCCCAAACGCGTACTGCATATTTCACATTTGGATGTTTCTTTCCGAAAGGTGCATTTTAGGTGGCCAATAGTGTATTACGATAAACAACGGAACAATTGGATGCATTCAGTGGGCTATAAGCACTGACCTCAGCATAGGAATCCAGTCGTGGAAGCTGTACAGTCTCTCTGCAAAGGGCGATCTGTTTGTCGAGTAGACGGGTCTCTTCTCTGTCTTGTGACTATAAAAGAAGCATATCGGTTCGATGCCCTCCCTACAATCTCTGAAAATAAATCGCAATTTGCGATCAGTTATGGCTTCACTGTACTGGGTTTAGATTGAATACCAAAGTGGAGCGAATGAAAATTTGTGCCCGGCCGGGATTCGACCCGGGATCTCATGCTTATTAGGCAGCCGCTTTGACCACTCCGCCACAGTGACCAGCCCGACTGCAGAGGACTCTTCCCTGCACGTCTCCCGCCACACCCAAATCTCCATTTGCCACGCTGTCTCTTTCCTATAATCACAGCCTACTTGTTCTGTAACGCTCGCAGCCACAACACTGTATTCCCGCAACAGGGAGAACAGAGCATGAGGTATCGACAATATATATATATATATATATATATATATATATATATATATATATATATATATATATATATTGACGACATTCAAAATGTTCAAATGTTTGTTAAGCTTATGGGACTTAACTACAGGGTCATCAGTCCCTAACCTTACAAACTACTTATGAACTACCTACGAACTAGGACGGCACAAATATCCATGCCCAAGGGGTGATTCGAACCCCCGACCGTAGTGGCCGTGCAGACCGTGACTGGAGCGCCTCAGTCCCCTCGGCCACCGCGGCCGGCATTGACGACATTAAAGCATTCAATGAGTGAAATAAATCGCAATTTTGGCGTGGCGGGAGACGTGCAGGGAAGAGTCCTCTGCAGTCGGGCTGGTCACTGTGTCCTCGGTGACGGAGTGGTCAACGCGTCTGCCTAATAAGCAGGAGATCCCACGTCCGAATCCCAGCCGGGCACAAATTTTCATTCGCCGCACTTTGGTATTCAGTCTAAACCTAGTACAGTGAAGCCATAACTAAGTGGAAATTGCGATTTATTTCATTCTGAAAATATAGTTAATTGAAAAGTCCTGTAACATTAACGTAGATGGACAGTTACCGTACTGACCTTCGATATAGTCACCTCCCATAACTATGCACCGTTGAGCTCTGCGGTACATGTCCTTGAAACTAACACGAAGTCTTCCTTTGGGATGGCGTTCAAAAACCTAGTCACGTTTCTTTCCTTTAGAAGCGAGTTTGAGTCGAGGAAAGAGAAGTCTGGAGGACTGAGATCCTGCGAGTATGGTGGACATTCAGTTTACACCGCCCCCTTTTTGGCTCACTTTAGGTTACGGTAATAGCACTAAAAGTGGGCCTTTTCGATCGTCTTTTGACAGCTCGAAATTTAAATGAAAATAGCGGCTTAACCATTCATCTGACACGAAAATTGAATAACCGAATTTGTAGAGGAGAAAATTCTCTAAAACTTAGCTCCCATATGTTTTTTTTTTCATATCTTGCATCGCTGCACAGATATTTGCAAAAATAACGGCGATTTGACGATGTCTGTCTGGCTGTAACATGTTCCCACTTTTTAGGTCGAACCGTTCAACCGATCGGGACCAAATTTTACAGACATAATTGTTGGCTACCAGAGATCAAAACCTCGTTTTTTTCAAATATTTCGGACAACAAATACGTTAGTAATACCAAAAAAAGCCGTTTGCAATGTAATTTTAATTTGCAAATAAATCGTTCATCTGACGCGAAAATTGAATAACCGAATTTGTAGAGGAAAAAATTCTCTACAGCTTTGTTCCCTTACGTTTTTTTTTTCATATCTCGTATAGTTTGAGACATATTTGTAAAAATAACGGAGTTTTGACACCTTCCATTGAATTAACGAAAACCAGCCGTCCGCAAATTTCACGTGACATTCCTCGTCCAGAACTCTCTCTCTGGCATACGCCCTCTTGCATTGCGTATTTGATAATTTTCTTATTGTAATTTACACGTTGTCAATTCAAAGCAATAGCGCACTGAAGAATTAACAAAACGACGTACTATAAATGATAATCTAGTGTCTACAAATGCCATATTAGCATTAGTTAACAACGGTCATCAATAAAATGAGATTAAAGCATGCATCTTCTAAGTGTTAGCTGTAGCGTAGTGGGCAATGAGTTGGTCTGTGACGCTGAAGGTCAGTGGTTCGGAACCCGCCACTACCTTTTTTTTTTTCCTAAAAGGGTTTCAAACAATCTTATTAATTGATTTTTTATTATTTATATTATTATTTTGGTCCAAAATGTTTGCAAAAAGTTATAAGACTACAAATCTAAAGTGGGCCGTAAAACACGTCAGTGCGATTTTTTGTGAAGACACAAGGTTTCATTCCCAGCGACAATACGATTCAAGGCATTCGGTGTCGTATCCGCCGTTTCTGCATAATCCCGTAAAGCCTCTAAGCATGTCTGCTTGTAATCGTCAGTCGAATGATGTTGCACAAGACAACGACACGATTTCTTCTTCCCTATATTCTGGGTAAGGATTCACGGTTAATCTGCAGTTCATCCACTACCGTCAACTACGGTTGGGCAGATTTTCAGCACCGGCCGGTACACAGGTGTATATTTGTGACTGGCCTGTGTTTTCCGATCCACCTTTCTGACTTCACTGTCAGAACATTATTGTCAGAGGTTGTTCAACGGAGAAGTACAAGCGACACAGCTACTCCAATTTCTGAAATTTATCTTAAGCTCGTGGCACAAGTGATTGATCAAACCAATGTAGATGATACTGCACTTCCTCTCACGAGAGGCTAAGGGCGTGCTTTTTCTTTCTTTCTTTTCTCTCTCTCTCTTTTTTTTTAAATTTTTTACTAGATGACTCGGTGAACTTTGTATCACTTTTCTCTTAATGTAAATAATTTAAATCATATGTATTTTAGACCCAATAGCATTATAAAGGCACTAGCTGAACCCCCGCTGCTTCGCATGCGTAGGCTGGTTGGTCTGCACCAGTTGTTTCTTTTTATTGCTAATGAAGAATCCATATCTTAAGTTTCGTAGTTATAGCTTTAAATTTGAGTTAACAGCACCATATTTTTGAAAATCAATTTTTGCCTCTCGTATTTCACCCCCTTATTAGTTGAATTTCCAAAAATACCGAAACACGTGTCTTTTTAATTTGCACCCTGAATCCAAATCCAAAAATTTGTAGTTCTAACATCAAAATTGCCTAAATAGCAATCAGTCAGTCAATCGGGACACTTCCTTTTATATATAGAGATTAACAGTTAGTCTAAGTATCGGCTCGATAGTGGGCGGAAAGAGTGGACAAATCATGCACACATGTCCAGGATAATGTTCATGCCACATTCGTGGAAGTAATCTTTGACAGTGACTTTAACGAACTTTACTCTTTCAAAGTATATTTCTGAACGCACCCACGAAGTTCACCAGGCCATCTAGTCATCTAATCCACCCGGCAATGCTTCGCTTTGAACGTCAAATGTGCAAAATTTTATCGCAGTCGTACGAATGATATTGATAACCGAAAAAAAGAGCTCTTTCAGTTTTCCACAAATTGTCCTATTCTCTAGCCAACTATTCCAAACATTTACTTCACTCAAATCATCTCTCACTTTGAAGGTCGAACGTGCAAAATTTTATCGCAGTCGAAAGAACGGTTCTCAACTTATAGTGTTGAGTACAGTTAGAAACATATTGAAAAAAGAACTTAGAAGTTGCTTTCCTTTGTTACTGTCCCTATTTTTTTATATACTGAAAGCTTTTCCAAGACCATAATGAACAAAACAAAAGAAGAATTACCTCTCTCCGTCGGGCGAATAGTCAGTTATAGCGCTGAATTCAATCAAAAACACATTGAAAAACGCCCTTTAAGTTTTTCTCAAATTTTCCAATTTTCCAGTAGGATTTCCAAAAAATTGACCCGTCAAGCCGTACTCAAGTAACGCTTTTACAACCATGTGGCGAATGATTTTTATTCACAGAAAAAAAATCGCTTTCGGTTTGTCCTGAATTTTCCTACTTTTCGGGAGATTTTTTCCAAATTTTTATATGATGTGAACCTTCCACTTACTTTCAACATGAAATGTACAAAATTTTGTCGCAATTGGACGAACGGTTTTTATAGTTCACTGTCCTCTTTTCCGGACAACTTTTCCATATTTTATCACCGTTTAAGCCTTCCATGGACTTACACGAATATTTTAAGACTAAAATTAGCCAAATCGGTCCAGCCGTTCTCGAGATTTAGCGAGACTAACGAACAGCAATTCATTTACACACACACACACACACACACACACACACACACACACATATATATATATATATATATATATATATATATTTGGAGGCCCCCTAAGACGAGAGGCCCGGGGCTATCCCCCCCCCCCCCCTCCTTAGTCCGCCACTGACTATGGCATAATGTCAAGAATATCACATTTTTTAACAGTTTGGTCTGAAATGGGTGTGATGGGCCAAAGTACCCACTTTCATTAAACACAAGATATTTCTAAGTGTCATGCAAAGGATTAACAAACAAGTCCTATTTACCTTTGTTAAAATTTTTTAAGTGGTGCATCTGAAATCTCATCCTGTCCGAACTATTGCAGCGGTAGTGAAGTGAGAGTATATCTTATATGACGATGCCGACATACAACGGAAAATCTTACATCTTATAAAACAGGCTGTATGTGTGTATGTATGTATGTGTTATGTTCCACATCTTCTCCTAAATTACTGGAGCGATTTCAACTAAACGTGGTATACATGTCCCTTAATATAAAGCAACAATCGCTGTCGGGTTAAGAATCACCTACGACACATACGTAAGGAGATATGACATCATAAATAATGAGATGCGCGAAATACTGCTGCATCAAACGACAATGCTGCATATTTTCTCCTAAACCACAGGGCCGATTTCAAGCAAATGTGGTACACATATTTCGACCGTGACCTAACAACTGCTGTAGGAGAACGAACCACGCACGACACATGGTTCAGGAGATATAACATCATGGACAATAGGAATCGCAAGAAACTGCTACGTAATGTGACAAGATTTTATAAATACACTATATGAGAATGACAGTAGTTGGCGACTTGCAAAAAAGTTTAAACATAATTTGAAACCTTTATTAAACTTTTTCTCGCAGACAACCACATCAAAATAATGAAAGGAAAAAAGTTTCTCGCTTACTACTTTTCCGCGGTTCATGGAGCAAAACTACGGCATTCGGTGTAACGTTACAGTTTATAATTTATACAATACAAATTGAGGACGCAGGAAGTTTTACAGAAAGTATACACACATACAGATCAATATACTTTAGAAATTGTATCACATTACGACACGTAGTCCATGAAATATGTGGACGTAAAGAGTAACGTTCATGGAAAACCGCTCCATCAAGCGTCACGTTATAATCTATTACTTCTTTACTACTAACCATATTCGCAACAGATTTACCGACATCCAGCACTTATACAAATCAATATATTCCTGCAAAATTTTACAACTGTACAATATATATATACTAATAATAAATCTCTAAATGTAGGCCTGCCGCTATTTGTTTCAATCTTCAAAACTACTGGACGATTTTCATGCGGTTTTCACAGAAAACATGAACGAAGATTGGTTCAGGATCTAGGCATGATTTCATCAAAATAGCATCACGTAGTGTTTTCACAGACCGTCGTGTCTGTCTGTTCATCTATTAGAAACCACTTCTCCAAAACTACTTCACGAATTCGCATGGGGTTTCCACAAGTAACTTCAGCATACCTTGGTACAACATATAGACTTAGTTACATAAAACTCGGATCACAATTTAACGTTTTTCATCGACAACCGCCATGTCTATCTTTCTCTTTCATCTCCAAAACTAATAGACGAATTTCCAGGTTTATTTCACAGGAAACGTGATGGTATCTTGTGGTTACAGAAACACTTCATTTCACAAAATCTGATAAGAGAAAGTAAGATATCACAATTTAAACATTTCTCTGGAAGCAATCGTATGTGTCTATTTGTAGAGAGTAATCTCCAAAAGTACCTAATGAACGTTCATTGAGTATCACAGATAAATAGAGAATTTCCTGAGGCAACATACAGGGTTCATTTCATCAACATCAGATCAGGAAGTTTAAGGTGTATTTCATGCTTGGAAAGAACGGCGTAATGCAGCAAAGAACTAATAGATAGCGTTTCGGCTGTTCGTGTAAAGTTCGGGGCAGCGATCTGATTATTACCCTTTGAAAATACTACTTAGTCATTGACTTATTGAATTCAGCATATTTCTGAAAATCGTTTTCTTAGTTGCTATGTTCAACAAATATGTTTCAACAAAATGAATATAAAACTGATACAATCCTCGCCGTGTTTAACCATATATTTACATACTGATATCACAGTCTGACGTATATGTACAACTGCTATTGAAGTTGAAGTGTCAATCTTGGGCGACAAAAGCGCATCTAACGGAAATAGAGCCAACCGTAAGAATAATAATATTTTTCAGTGATATTTCTACTTCATTAAAGAAATACTTATTATATTTCAGCTTTCCATGCCTGAGCCCATTGTCCATAATTATGAATGATCACGATATAAATGTTTTAAATGGCGAATATAACTGATTTATGATGTAAGGTATATCATATTCATGAAGATATGTTTATTCCTAACACCTATCTCAAACATATTAAAAAGAAACTACTGACACATTTTCATGCGGTTTTCAGGAAAGATTGGGGCAACATATAGGCATGATTTCATCAAAATCATATCATGGAAAAAGATAAATCGCAATCTTAAGTGTTTTCATAAACTATTCACCTATTAAAAATACCTTATCTCCTAAACTACTTCACGGATTTCCATGGAGCAACTTCGTTTCATAAAAGTGGAATCAGGGAAATCGTTTTAGATGTATGTTACGCTTGAAGTATGGCTTGCGTAGTACAACAAACAAGCGATAGAGGCGCTGTAGTGCACCAAAGAAGTAATAAACACCGCTGCTGAATAATAAGTATGGGGTAGTACAACAAGGAAGCGAACTTCTGTGACAGAATTAAGCAGTCTTATGTCTACGAATATCAACAAACATTGAACATAGTGTTACTGATTTCGCTTTGTGTATTAAATACTTAACGACATTTCTTTGCTTATTTTGGCACGTTTCACTTTTTGTATCAAAAACTTGATGAAGATACATCGTTTCGGACAATGACTTTTACGTACGTTTGACATCTTGGCTAGGACAACTGAGTTTATTGACAGAGCGATCCAACAAGGATTCTATTTTTACTGACTGAGGTCCGGAACCCTAAAAAGTCATGATAGAAACAGGCCCTCTTTCAACAACCGTTGCGAAGCACGGGCATATAAGCTAGTAGTTACATAATATTGCTGTGTTATCTTATGGAAGAAACAATCGAAGCATCAGTGATCAAAGCGAGAGAGAGAGAGAGAGAGAGAGACAGAGAGGCGTTACGTCGTGACATTGATGTAAATAGCTGACAAGCCGAGTAACGTCACGAAACCAATCACAGTTAAATTTTATCAGACTCTTAGTGACAGCAGAGCTCTTGAAAGATAACAAGCAAGAAATTGAGCATTGTTGCACGTGCAGTAATTAAACCCGCTGCTCCACATTACTACACGCTATGTACACTGGGGACAATATTTTCATCAACAAAGTGTGTAAGAACGTTTTAAAAAACTAGAGATAACTGGGTACTACATTATGGATATGCTCTCCACTAGTAGAGTTTGAGTTAAAAAATAAGAAAAGGGCAGGATATTGTCAACAACTTTTTAGTTTGAACACAGTTAAGCTATGAAGTGAACGCATGTCAATTACTATAGAAAAACTAGGATAATTTAAACATAAAGGTCAGAGAGCTCAGACAGAAGCTATATAACAGCAATCCGCCGGATCTGGAGCTTAAAATAACGCTGACAAGAAACAGCACAGTTTTTAGCATTGCAGCGTAATCACAGCATGGTTAGTAAACCACAATGAGTATATGTATCTGCGGCCTTGTGTATGAGCACCAAGAAGCCAATGACCTGATGGAAGAAAAAAAAATCACGCATGTTTTGGGGAGATATGATTGAGAGCTAATTAAGGAACGGTCGTTTCCGACGTTGGAGTCCTCTATCGGGCATGGGTGTGCGCGTATGTTGTTTATTTTATTTTATTATGGTTTTCTGTTACATAGCAACCAATTGAAGAGTGAGACTCCATGGTCATGGGACAAGTCAATACATGAATTTTTACACAAGAATGGTAATAGAAAATTTTTAAGTAGTCCTATGCACACGACAACCTTAAGACAAAGTTAAAAGAATCAATAAAGAAAAAAATGGAATAGCTTAATTGTTTAACTTTTCTATGAGTGGGTGTGCAGTGGTAATGTGTGTGCAGTGTTCTTTAATTTTACCAACTGAAAGTCGTGGGAGTTGCTATGGTGTACTGATGGACGGGCAGTGTTGTGAAATGATACCCAAAAGCGAAATACACATGGTCAAACTAAATGTGACACTCATAACTATAAGTAACATCTTGAAGACGAACTTATATTGTAATTAATCATACCACAATTAGTGTTAACTTTTACTCGTTTTCTGCCCTGCCACAGATACAAATGTAATTTGCACTGAATGTACGTATACACCATCTGATGATGAGCAGCTAGGCAGCTTGAAACCGGTTATGGTTTAATAAATCTTCACTGAGAAGGAAAAAAGGCGACTGGTTGAAGTAATTGCTGAAACCTATTTCAAGATACAGTCGCAGGTTCCAACACATAATGGATAAGAGCATGCTTTTGCTTATAGCTGCTGCCCCCCGGCGCAAGCGAAGTTGAAGCGCCACCAGTGGTGAATTCTATTGAAATAGGAAATATCACTGAAGACTGTCCCTCGTGATCGTCCCATTGACATGCCAATATTTATTTCATATCTGACAAGATCCCATGTTTTACACACGCCGGCCGTAGTGACCTAGCGGTATGCGGCGCGCCTGTCACGGTCTGCACGGCCGCTGCGGTTGGGGGTTCGAATCCTCCCTCGGACATGGGTGTTTGTGTTATCTTCAGCGTAAGTTAGTTTAAGTTAGTCAAGTAATTAGTGTGTAATTCTAGCAACTGATAACCACGAAGTTTGGTCGCATAAGACCGTATTTGAACGAACCAACAATTAGCTCATAGAAATTCATCAAAGCGTCGATCACCAGTCTTACTCCCTGTATGCTGTCTAGAGAGAGGGCAGTCCTCTCATCCCCCACATCGGTGACCAGGTGGCCACCAGCAGAAACTGTCAAGCATTATTTGCTGCCTACCCGTCTGATTGGTCGGCGTTACGTGGCGTTCATGAAAGATCTTTGAGACTGCAGCCCTTGTTGTTTATTTAGATTTAGTGTACCATGATCGTACGGTAAATAACTATGGACCCACTAAAGTCGAAATTACTACAGATACGTAATATTTAGAATGATTCAAGTACATCAAAAGCTTTTCATACGTGGCGATTTATTATTCCAATTATTCTTCCAATTAATGAATATACACACAAACCTATTTTTCAATTTATTTTATACATATTACTTTCTTAACGCCCGCTGATTCGCATGCGTAGGCTGGTTGGTCTGCACTAGTTGTTTCCCCCTCTTAATACAAATTTTCATTGATATAGCATAAGTACTATCTACTTGCAGCCGCGGCAGAATGGCCGTACGTATTGAGGCGCTATGCTGCGGTGCGCGCTGCTGTTCGCCGTCGGGGGTTCGATTCGCCCCTCGGGCATGGGCGTTTGTGTTGTCCTTAGCATAAGTTGGTCTAAGTTAGTTTAAGGTAGTTTAATTAGTTTGTAAGTCTTAGGGACTGAGGACCCCGTAGTTAAGTCTCTTAAGATTTACAAACATTTGAACATTTGATTTTACTACTTGTAACCCCCTATGGCACCCCTTAACAGTTTAATTTCGAAACATACCCCAAAATGTGTCTTCTAAATTCCAACCAAGTATGCAAATATCATTTTTTGTAATTCTGGGTTCAAAATTGGCTTAGTGGCAACGTATTATCAAAAAATGTTTCATCCCCTACTTCACCCCCTAAATGATTAATTTTCTGAAAATACCGAAACCCGTACCTTTTTAATTCTGCCCAAGAAAACATATACCAATTTATGTGATTGTAGCTTAAAAATTGCCTTAATAGCGAAAGACTTTCGAAAAACATCCCCTCTTCAATTTAACCCACTTGATGGTTGAATCTCCAAAAATAGCGAAACATGTATTTTTTTTAATTGTAACAAACAGTGTAAATACCAATTTTTGCAGCTCTGGCTTCAAAATTGTCTGAAAAGCAACGTGTTTTGAAAAAGAATTTTTTATCCCTATTTTACCCTCTTACTTGTTGAATTTCCAAAAATACTGAAGATTCAATATCCGAAGTTTCGTAGTTGTAGCTTACAATTCGAATTAACAGCCACATATTTTTAAAAATCAATATTTTGCGTCCCGTATTTTACCACCTTTTTGGTTGAATTAAAAAAAAAAAATGCCGGAACACGTGTCTTTAAAATTAGTAATTTTGTAGTTCTAGATTCGTAATTGCCTAAATAGCAACGTATTTTGAAAGAACGTTCCATCTTCTATTTAACCCCCTTACGGACGGAATATCGAAAAATCGCTTCTTGAATGACGCCTACAGACTAAGATCAGCACCCTCTACAATTTCAAATTTCTATCTTCAGTGGTTTGAGCTGGGCGATGATGAGTCAGTCAGTCAGTCGGGACATTGCCTTTTATATATGGAGACTGTAAAGAATTAATAATTTATTAATTTCTTAAACAGTGTACTGTGTCCTTGATGCAGTACACAGTCAACTTCAGTGCTCAGTAGACCTTGGAAGTAAGCTGATGCAACCCATTTTTATATGTGTATATGCCGTTGGCATGCATGCAGTGAGAATGGCGGGCGTTACTTTGAACAGCTGCTGTGATCCATTTGGTTGTTATGCAGCAGACGCTATTTATATCATTGTAAATATGCATTTCCAACGATTGCTTGCCCAACTCAATGAAATCGGTTGTGGATCGCCTATCACCTGTTTCAATTTGACTCTTAAGTATACGCGACATCCCGTATATATGAATGGAGATGTTGAACTATTCCACCACACAACTCTTTACGCTGTCACCATACGATATAACAGAGCTTTCACTTTTCAGTGTCAGTGACTAATCTTATTTTAAATAGATATCAGCATTCAGTTACTGCACATAATCGGACCTTCCACAGCTAAAATATAGTTTTACTTAGACCTGTACTCACAATAATTTGTATTCGTTGATTACCTTGTCGCAACAAAATTTCGTTTCTACAACTGTAAATTCCACAGATTGCACACAGTTTGAGAGGCATGACAACTTTGAACAGAAGAAAGTTGATAACGCTTCTACAACATCAAACGATTGTGCAACAAGTCTATACGAGAGAAAACTTTGTCAGGATCTGTGATAAACTCACAAAATTGGTAATAACTAACAGGGATTTGGAGTATCTGTGGCGAAGAACAGAAATACCTCCTTATCTAAGAAGCTCAAGAGATACGGGTGTGATATCGTGGACGGCAGGTAACCCTGTCCGATACGAGGAAAGTGATTGCGACTGTTAGCGCATCGTTCATAATAATTTATATACATGTGGCGTCTGTTCCGAAAGAACAGACGTCACTTCTGATCCTGCAGTTGTTATTATTTAATATTCATGGAATATATGACATCAACTGCGATTGGGCAAAGCTGAAAATGTGTACCCAGCCGGGATTCGAACCCGGGTCTCCTGCTTTCTAGGCAGTTGCGCTGACCCCTACACCACTGGGGACACAGTGATCACTGCACCTGCAAGAACTACCTAGGCACGCCTCCCGTCAGATTCAAATTCCCAGCTTCGCCCTTCCCACAGTACTCAAACTCGTAGTTATGAAACTAATTCCCGTAAGAGTAAGGGCTTCAAACTTGCCCACCCCTCCCCACTAACGATAGGATCTTTGCCCGTCACCGGCATATTATATATATATATATATATATATATATATATATAATAACAACTGCAGGATCAGAAGTGACGCCTGTCGGAACAGACGCCACATATATATATATATATATATATATATATATATATATATATATATATATATAATATGCCGGTGACGGGCAATGATCCTATCGTTAGTGGGGAGGGGTGGGCAAGTTTGAAGCCCTTACTCTTACGGAAATTAGTTTCATAACTACGAGTTTGAGTACTGTGGGCAGGGCGAAGCTGGGAATTTGTATCTGACGGGAGGCGTGCCTAGGTAGTCCTTGCAGGTGCGGTGATCACTGTGTCCCCAGTAGTGTACGGGTCAGCGCAACTGCCTAGAAAGCAGGAGACCCGGGTTCGAATCCCGGCTGGGTACACATATTCAGCTTTGCCCAATCGCAGTTGATGTCATATATTCCATGAATATTTCATAATAATTGATTTAGAAGTAATAATAATAAAATTATGTTGCCTTCCAGTTTAAAAAAATGTTAGTGAATCCCTCTGTGCTGCTATTAACGTAACGTAAAACATTTCCCCTGCGTTCAGTAACAATACTCCTACACTCAGGACAATCTCAGCATCTCTATGAGTTTCGCAGAAAAATACCACAATATTGGCGCCTTCTGCTTATCGTATACCGATAGCATCAGTCAACAGTCAGACTTTCAGGGGTTGACAAACCTGTTTGCAGGGCACGTGAAACAGCTTCCGCAGGTATCTGAAACAAAACAACAGTCATGTTAGAAATACCTGCACAGAGCGTGATACAATACATAGGGAATTTAAAATATGTGCCCTTGCTGTATGCTCACTTCATTAAACATTGGTGTTAGCGAGAAATGTGTACAACAAACAAATGTTTTACATTGTAAATCTATGGAATTTAAGTAATCTTGTTATTAGTCCCTAGGCCTACAGACTACTTGAACTGCCGGCCGCGGTGACCGAGGAGACTGAGGCTCTCTAGTCACGGTCTGCACGGCCACTACGGTCGGGGGTTCGAATCCCCCCTCGGGCATGGATATTTGTGCCGTCCTAGTTCGTAAGTAGTTTGTAAGTTTAGGGACTGATGACGCCGTAGTTAAATCCCATAGACTATACAAACATTTGAACTACTTGAACTTAAACTAACCTAAGGACAAACACATGCGCCCATGCCCGAGGAAGGATTCGAACCTCCGATGGCGAGCAATTGCACGCGCCGCAGCAAGACGTCTTAGAATGCTCGACCACTCCACTGCGACAGAAATGTGTACAATACATAAATTCATACAGCCAATGATTTACTTATTCTTCCTTTTGTGACAGCATCGAAAAGTTGTTTATACCCAATTTTATGGTTTAATTGTATAATGATTGTTCAAATATTTGAATTCATCATGCCGGCCGCGGTGGCCGCGGGGACTGAGGCGGTACAGTCACGGTCTACACGGCCACTACGGGCGGGGGTTCGAATCCCCCCTCGGGCATGGATATTTGTGCCATCCTTAGGATTAGCTAGTTCATAAGTAGTTTGTAAGTTTAGGGACTGATGACCCCGTAGTTAAGTCCCATAAGCTATACAAACATTTGAACATTTGAATTTATCACGGACTGATGACCAAGCAGTTTGGTCGATAGATTAGAAAATACAAAAAAATGAATTCATGACTTCCGTAATTTCCAAATTTGTCAACAATTACAAGAATGTGAGGTAAGTGATACAAAGTTCATCGGGTCATCTAGTTCATAATAATTTAAATTTTGATATCCCTACTACGAAAATTAATTTTTTATTCCCAAACTATTAAAAATAAATTAATTAAGATATAAACGAGGTGATATAAGTTCCAACTGAGGTCATCCAGCTCTCATTGTGGCAAGACGCAAACGAACTTGCGGCATCAACTGTTGAAAATAAATTTGTGCTGATGTGGGAATCGAACCCGGTTGCTGTTGGACCATGTACAGAAGAGTGAAGAACACAAACACATATTGTGTCAGGTGAGGACGGGCAGCGATTGCTTCTTCAGTGCGGTCGCATGCCATCCTCCTGCATGTTTGTTTGTAGAGTTCAAAATGTTCAAATGTTTGTAGATCTATCGGACCAAACTGCGTGGTCATCAGTCCTTAGCTTACAAACTACTTAAACCTAGGTAAACTAACCTAAGGACAAACACACACACCCATGCCCCAGGGAGGACTCGAACCTCCACGGCGAGCATTTACAGTATAAATACGTTTTATGTCCTCCCTGACACTAGATGGGGACTGTCAGGTAAAACAATGACTAAGGTAATGTGGAGTATTTTGATTTCTGCAAGCATCTTTGTGAATAGCAGAAGATTGTTTACAATAAAAATATCTAAAAACTGAAAAAATTGTTTATAACGACAATTTACGACCACCATGTACAACTCACTGTTTTTCGAGATTATACTGTGTAAAACACCGCTTACTGGACATGGGCTTCAAGATAAACGAATAAACGGGGGTATTTCACTGTCGCCTGCTCAAAAAATGAAGACTTTTTCCTCGTGAAGTGTACGCAAACGCTGGCCGCTTTGGCGCAACTGCAGCGTTCGCGTTACAGAGATGGCCTTGAGAACAGCTTGATTCATTCAGGGCAGTGAGGCAATTATGCTCCCAGCTAAACACACCGACCGTAATTGGAGACGTGCGGGTTTCCTACGATATCTGCTGCACAAGCAACACGCACAATACATCCGTAAAGGATGATCTTGGTTTGCGTAAGGAAGGTGTATATCGTATTCCTTGCAGTTGTGGCATGTCATATATTGGTCAGACAATCAGGACTGTGGAAGACCGGTGTATTGAACATAAAGGTTACACGCACTTTCAACAGCCAAACAAATCCGCTGTTGCAGAACACTGTCTTGACACCGGTCATCCTATGGAATACAACAACACGGAGATCCTGGCATGCACCTCCACCTATTGGGATAGTGTTATTAAGGAAGCTGTTGAAATTAAACTAGCAAGCGACCTTATAAACAGAGATGGTAGTTTTTGTTTAAATTCTGCTTGGAATCCGGCACTGTCTCTCGTCAGAAAACAGAGGGACAAAATTAATGATGCCTCACCTGTTGATTGAGTCACTGTAGATATTTTTGATGTTTAGTCATCTTTGGTTATTTTGACTCTGCAGTGACTTGTACTGTGTGTGTTATCTTCCTTGTTTACCCTTTGCAAACCGAGGCACTAAATACGCTTGCACATTGCTTCTTTAAGTGTACTTGTGCCTTGATAATGGCAGGGTGTCCTCCTGCCGAAATATCGATGGTTGTCGACGACGTCACCCGGCAGCATACCCGTAAGTTGTTTGAATATTTGGGTGATGCTCCAATTATTCAAATGTTTGTAAAGCTATGGGACCAAACTGCAGTGGTCATCGGTCCCTCGACTTACAAACTACTTAAACTAACTTACGCTAAGGACAAGACATACACTCATTCCTGATGGCGGACTCGAACCTCCGAAGGGGAGAAACCGCGTAATCCGCAGCAAGGTGACTTAGAACTCACGGCCATTCTCGTGCGGCCATTGATGTTCCTGCGTGAACATATGATCCTAGTATGTTCGAGCAGCGCTAGACGTGAAGGTAGAGGACATTTCGATTTCATGTAATACATTTAATTAGTATTTCTGCCGTGCCACAGTTGTGTAAGGTAAATCAAGAGAGGCCGGCCGCGGTGGCCGAGGTGACTGAGGCGCTCCAGTCACGGTCAGCACGACCACTACGGTCGGGGGTTCGAATCCCCCCTCAGGCATGGATATTTGTGCCGTCCTAGTTCGTAAGTAGTTCATAAGTAGTTTGTAAGTTTAGGGACTGATGACCCCGTAGTTAAGTCCCATAAGCTTAACAAACATTTGAACATTTGAAATCAAGAGAAATACTACTAGTTTTGTTGATGTACATCACTTAAAAAAAAAAAAAAAAAGAAAAATAAAAAAAAAAAAATGGCTCAATAAAGAAAATAATAAATAATAATAATAATAACTTGTGATCTTTTACTCTGTTGACGTTGTATGCAGTCCTTATCTCCTGATATTGAATTTGAAATGGTTTTTCAGTGAGTTCCTAGCCAAGGCCAAAGTAATATTCGTGGTAATAGATCGTAAGGCATCGACTAAAACAGAAGTGATATCGGGCGTTACACAGGGTAGTATTGTTGGTCCCCTGCTTTTCCTTATTTAAATAAACGATTTAGGGGAAACACTAAGTAGCTCTCTTAGGTTGTTTGGAGATGACGCCATCATTTACCGTATAGTACAATCATCTGAAGATCAAAACCAACTGCAGAGCAATCTGAATAAGATATCAGTATGGTGTAAAAATTGGCAATTGACTCTAAATAATGAGAAGTGTGAAGTCGTCCACACTAGTACGAAAAGAAATCCGTTAGACTTTGTTTACAAGATAAATCAATCAAAAGTGAAGTCCGTAATTCTCCACAAAATACCTAGGAATTACTATCACTTCAGACTTAAATTGGAAAGACCACGTAGATAATGTCGTGGGAAGGCGAACCAGAGACAGCGTTATTGGCAGAATATAAGATGCAACAGAACTAAAAAAGAAACTGTATACACTACGCTTGTCCGTCCATTTTTGGTGTATTGCTGACCAGTGTGGGATCCTTATCAGGTGGGTTTGACGGAGGACATCGAAAGTGTCCAGAGAAGGGCAGCTCGTTTCGTATTGTATAGTCACGATACAGGGGAGACAGCATTACGGAAATGATACAGGATCTGGGATGGGAATCATTACAACAACTGCGCTTATCGCTGCGGCGTGGGCTACTTGCGAAACTCCAATCGCCAACATTCTCCTCAGAATGCAAAAATATATTGTTGACTCCCACTTACATTGGTAGAAATGACATTCAGTTGACAAAAAAGTTTTCCGGGTGATGTACCGCATCATCATGTAAGACGGATATTATTTTACAAACCGACGTTTCGGCGAACGTTACATCTACATATATACTCCGCAGTATATATATATACACCGCTAGGGCCATGGTGGAGGGTACAATCTACCATTACTAGGCATTTCCTTTCCTATTCCACTCTCAAATAGAACGAGGGAAAAAAGAATGTCTATATGTTTCTGTACGAGCCCTAATTTCTCTTGTATTTGGGATCTTTACGCGAAATGTAAGTAGGCGGCAGGAAGATCGTTCTACACCGGGCTTCAAATTATCTCAACAGCATTTCTCGTCGTCTTTACTCTAGCGATCTCCATTTGAGTTTCCGGAGCATTTCCGTGACACTCGCACATAGGTCGAACCTACTAGTAACGAACCTAGCTGCTCGCCTCCAAACTGCCTCCATGTCTTCCTTTAAACTGATCTGCTGCGGGTCCCAAACACTTGAGCAATACTCAAGACGTGGTCGTACAGGCGTTTTATACGCTGTCTCCTTTACAGGTGAAGTACATCTTCCCAAAAGTCTGCCTATAAACCGAAGTCGGCTGTCCGCCTTACTCACAACTGTCCTTACATGTTCGTTCCATATCATATCACTCTGCAATGTTACGCCTAAATATTTGGACGACGCGACTGCATCAAGAAGCTCACTATAATGATGTATTCAAATATTATGGGGTAGTGTTTCCTACTCATGTGCATCACCTTAGATTTTTCTACATGTAGAGCTAGCTGCCATTCTTCAAACCATCTAGAAATTTTTTCTGAGTCATGCTGTATGCTATTACAGTCAATCAAAGACAACACACTCCCACACCACAGCATCATCAGCAAACAGCCGCAAATTACAACTTACTACGTCCAGCGTGTACCCAGTATACCCAGAAAAAGGCCACTGTAAAGTTGTCCGAAACGTTGGTTATTAAAGTAATAGCCATCTTACATTCTGACACGGTACAACACCCAGAAAACTTTCATGTGATCTAAGAACGATTCGTGAAATGAAAAGACAGCAAAGTTATAGAGAATTTTTCCTCAACAAATTCCTTTATGCAATTTTCGTGTCGGATGAACATTTAACTTATAACTGGGAATAACACAATGTTAGGTCCCATTAAATCTGTTCATTAATAACAGATCGATTTCGGCTAGGTAACTAGCCATCATCAATGCCATATCGTAGGTATGTTTCACACGCTACAGTTTAAATTCAACTGGTCACAAACAGCAGCTTGTGAAACATACCTACGATATGAAACTCATGATGGCTAGTTACCTAGCCGAAATCGATCTGTTATTAATAAACAGATTTATTGCGACCGAACGCTGTGTTTTTTTTTTCAGTTATTATATCAACGGTCGCTGTGCACAACATTTCTAATTACGGATTCAAACATAGCTGCTATTTTTACATAAATTTCGAACTCTCAAAAGGCGAACGCAAAGGCCTACTTTTCGTGTTACTATCTTAACTTGAAGTGGGCCAAAACAAAAGTTTATTGAAGACAAGAGCCGAGATCAGTTTTTATTTCTTTTATTAAGATTACCGGTTTCGGCAGTTTAACTGTCACCTTCTGATCTGCAAGTGCACACAAAATCATACTCAAAATTCAATAATACAACATGACAGAAAAATACATATTTTTAAATATCCACTTTCGAAACCCACCTTAGATTACATTCTTCACAACAATATTATTAAAAGCTTTTAAAAACACATTTATTCGCCATCTTAATTGTTGGCTTATCAACATATAAATTAAACATGATCAACATCCTGTAATAAGGTGTGGTCACTAAGTTAAAAACAATCTTGAATGACTCAGCCATCAAAACTCACAATTTGATACCAGATGGCGCTCTAGATGTGACATTTGAGCATCACGTCCTTGATGTCAAGAACAATAATCTTGTACACATGAAACGACAACATGTGAATGCCGTTTCATATGTACAAGATTATTGTTCTTTACATCAAAGAAGTGGTGCTCAAATGTGATATCCACAATTTCTAACTTTTATATTGATTTTTAACATACTTTTTAAATCGAGAAACGTATGAAGTGTCATAAAACATGTAATAACTTAAAAATAACTTCACCTTTGTCTTTCTTAGGTTTCCTAAGATCCCTGACAAGGTACGAAATAGTACAGTGCAGCACAGTGTATTTACAATTATTTTGTAACATACAGGCTTTTATTGAATAATTTAATTTACTAATAAAAATAGAAAAATGGCTAGGAAACACTAGAAGAACCTCCATTTTGCAGAAACACGTCGCTTATCTACTGAAGAAAGTAAACGTTTCTTCACTAAAATTCCAATACAATCGGTGAGGGTGGAACGTAGGAAACGTTTATAGAATGCAATAATCATAGTATTTAACGTACCAAATCAGTAACCACAACTGTAGCTGAGGGGGAAACGTCACAGAAATGGCAAGAAAACGAAACAAAAAAGCAATCAAACTGTTTTCATCAAAGGAGAATTCAATTCCACAATTGTTGCTACAGCTTAACCAGAAACGGCAAGAATCTCCAAGACATTCTTCTCAAGTAACAGTAATCACAGTCAAAAGAATATGCGTGTATAAGAAAGACTCGTGAAGTCTAAAAAGGTGCGAATCATTAGACTTCATACCAAATTAATACGTGTCAAACAATTCTTTGTCATAGTAAGAACAGACCATAACAGAAATTTATGTTTCTCTTATGTTTATATTCTATTTACTTTCAGCGGTATAAGCTGCAAATGTACACATATTCAAAGTATTGGTTCACGACGAAGTTCCTTGTTATACCACTGAATCAGTTAAGTTCGGTTGTTTTTAATGTTTGTTAAGCTTATGGGACTTAACTAAGGGGTCATCAGTCCCTAAACTTACAAACTACTTATGAACTAGCTACAACTACGGACGGCACAAATATCCATGCCCGAAGGGGGATTCAAACCCCCGACCGCAGTGGCCGTGCAGACCACGACCAGTCTCCTCGGCCATCGCGGCCGGCGGTTGTTTTTACATTAATGCCCGCAATATGTATGTCTCTTGATAATTTTACTTATGCTTGTAACAAAAAATTATACTAACTTCTTCGTTAATTACGTACAAAAGTAATTATAAACAAACATCACTACTTCGCCGGCTTGCCCGCCGCTAGGAGCGTTAGTGTCGTTGGAACTGACGGTTGTTAACAACTTTTACAGCAGTGAGTGTCGCGAGTGTATATGTTAGACTGTGGTCATACCTTCACTGTCAGCTGTTTGTATTTATGCAAAAGTTATATTTTCTGAAACACAAGGCCAAACAGAAATTTAAAATAATGTCTTTCGCTTTCCTTGTCATTTTCAGTATTTCGCCTGATGCACTGCTCTCCCTTCAGCTGTCTGACTGGTCATGGAAACTGCGTTCATGTGTTGTGTTATTTTCAGTTCGAATGCTATCAAAATTAACTGTGTACATAATAAAGAGTATTATTTATCAATCTACGCAACTACAATAAATGAGATCGTCATTTTTCACCACACGCGTTTACTGAAACTAAAACATCTTCAGTTAAATGGCGTGACAAATGTAAACCTTGCAAAGTAATCTTGGTACGCATCGAGGGAAAAAAAAAAAAAAAAAAAAAAAAAAAAAAAAAAAAAAAAAAAAAAAAAAAAAAAAAAAAACAGTGTCACAGATGTAAAGGCAAGCGTAGCACACAACTCGAACCAATAGATGGCACTGCTAGCGATGTCCGATGTCCGTGAATAACAACGATTGTACGGACAATTTTACGAACAAATTGTGAATTCGACAAATGAGTGTGAATAGCTGTTTGTTGCTTTAGTTTTGGACACCACTGTATGTTATAAGGGGAACAACAATATTCCTTTGTATATAGAGTGTCTGTATGTATTATGGGTTTGTATATACGTACTGCATACCAATCTACAGTTTTGTTTCAATCTTTAGCGTACCTGACTTTCAAACCAAACCACGGTCGTCATGAGTGTAGGAACCTCTTACGACACATGGTTCAGGAGATACAACTCCATAGGAGTCGCAAAAACTGTCACATCATGGCACCAGACTTTACTCATACACTGTATAAGAACAGACTTTAAATACAATTTCAAACCTTTAGTATACTTTTCCTTGCTGACAACCCAACAAAATGATGTAAGGAATAATGTTTCTCGCCAACTATTTTTCCACTGTTCATGGAGTAAACATTCGGTATGACGTTACAATTTACAACTTCTACACTGCAAAATGTAGGTGCAGGAAATTTTACTAACGATATACACACATACAGCTGAAAGTACCTTCGAAATTGTAGGAACATACGATACATAGTTGAGATATGAGGTTTTAATCAGGTTTTAATCTATTACTTCTTTACTACTAACAGTATTCGCAAGAGATTTTACCGACATACAGCTCTTATACATGTGAATATATACCAGCAAAATTACACAATTGTACAACACGTAACTCAATAAATATGAGCTGAAAGTACCTTCGAAATTGTAGGAACATACGATACATAGTTGAGATATGAGGTTTTAATCAGGTTTTAATCTATTACTTCTTTACTACTAACAGTATTCGCAAGAGATTTTACCGACATACAGCTCTTATACATGTGAATATATACCAGCAAAATTACACAATTGTACAACACGTAACTCAATAAATATGAGATCATATGTATTACGATGGGTATAAACCTGTCACACTAGGCGCCACGATTTTATACATTTCTTATTTACTACCAAGACACTCCTGTATTCTCGTCGGTTAAGGAAATTCCTAGAAAGCTGAAAGAACTGTTGACAACTTTGAGCTGCGAAGCGCACACGGCTCTTGACGAAAGCTACAGACTTCTACAGGGATACAAGTAAAGGAAGAGAATGAAACAGAGTACATCCAACAAATAACTATTATTTCCGACAGATCTACCTTTTAAGTTAAAGAGACAGCCATTTCAATGAGTCTTGCGTTTTCTATTGCAATCAATTAATCATAGAGTAATCTAATAAATGCTATGGAGTGGATTTGTCATCTCTAAGTTTCTCACTTGGACAAGTTTATGTCGCTTGTTCAAGTGTTGGGTCACCAAAGAAATTAATCGTACTAATTAGTGGGCAGGTAACAAGAAATATTGTTTACAGTTAAGTTTTGAATTAGATGAATGTAATTTGTATTTTTATTACTATCATTCTTTGTTTTGATTTTGGACTTATATATTTTTTACTTTATACAAGACTGCCTTATTATATATTCTTCCATAAATATAACATGTTTTTAGAAGAAACGAGATGGACAGAAACAGAGAGGTAGAATAGGAAAAGTACCAAGTTAGGGATTGAATAAATAAATAACCGGGCAACGTCGGATTTTCAGATAATATAACGTAAATGAATATGTAGCATAAAAGTTTATGGAATTCCTGCAGTCGATCAATGTTTCTGGTATATTTCCTGAATAACATCACAAACTAATTCGTCATTCATGTATTAAACTCACCAATTTAAGATACGATTCGAGGAGAAGATGACTACAAAAAGAAAGAAAAAAGGACACGACCAAATTTAGAATGTTGTTGAGTAAATTTAAATGGAACGCAAGTGATGAAACGTAACATGTTCACCGTTAGGATCATAACGAAATTTACATAGCTTATGAAAATATACGGCACGTCAAATATGTTACATGGTACATAAATAAAATTGGAAGAATACCAAGAAAAACGATTCTTCCTGATACTAAACCAATAAAATGCCAATTCTCATGACCTAACTTCTACTGTTAATTCAATACAAAATTAATAACCTCGCTCGAAGTTATCTGCGGAAATTTTTTCTCGGTTGTAGACCTCAGGACCAGAAAAGTAATTATAATCAACGCTGAGGTACACATTTACGTTTAGATTTAATATTCTCGATGCACAAAAATTATCTGTCGCCTGTATAATGAAAAGCTTTTGTTTACGGGCTGCTCATCAACATAAAATTCCAACCATAAACCTCCAGTCAAAGTTTGCATCTAACACGTCTAATATACTGCTGCGCGCAGACATTTAATATTCCTGAAAATTTTTGTGAAGACCCCACCAATAAAATCAGAAATAGGTATTTTTTTACAGGTAGAGGAAGTCGTGCTGATGAAGGGGACCCTCTTGGAAACTAACGGAGCATTTGAATCGTAGGTTGACGTGTACCGCAATATTCATGTATGCGACAGGCCTCCGGGAAGTGGCAGATTATTGATTATTCACTCAGATGAAACCGCGAAGAAACTGCAAGCTCAGCTCGCCTGCCGATAACGAGACACTGGTGCTATTTACGTCTCCGGTCCCGGCGGGGAACTGGTTCCGCGGACGTAATCTCGCCTTCCAGCAGATCGCACTAGCCAGCCGGCGGGAAGGCCAGTTTTTCCTGAGACGCCGACACTCGGTGAAGGACGGGATGTCTGCTTCGTTACACAACGATACGTAACGGCCCCACTTCTCTCGCCAGCAGGTGATTTAACGAAGCGGCAAATAACACAGGTTCAGAATTCATAAGAAGTCTCAGTGGAGTTTAATGCTCACCTCGACAGCCATCGACAACCGGATAAAACGCAAGTTGAAGTCAAGTAGATTTGGAGAAAAGGGCAGGTCGAGATGTTTTTGCAACGAATTGTGTCTGATTAGCCGTTACAGTTAGACGACTATCACAAGAAATACCATTATCTGATATTATCAGGTTGTTTTGTTGTTGTGGTCTTCAGTCCGCAGACTGGTTTGACGCAGCTCTCCACGCTACCCTGTCATGTGCAAGTCTCCTCATCTGAGAATACGTACGGCAACCTACATCCTTTTGAATCTGCTTACTATATTCGTTCCTCGGTCTCCCTCTGCGATTTGTACCCCACACGCTTCCTTCTAATGCAAAGTTGACAATTCCTTGATGTCTCAGAATGTGACACACAAATCCATCCCTTATCTTAGCCAGTATATGCCAGATTCCTCCTCGATTCGGTTAAGCACCTCCTCATTAGTCACGTGATATACCCATCCCATACAATGCTACACTCCAGACAAATGATTTCAGAAAGGACTTCCTAACATTTAAATTAATGTTGAATGTTAACAAATTTCGCTTCTTCAGAAACGCTTTTCTTCTCATAGCCATTCTGCCTTTTATGTCTTCTTTACTTCGGCCATCAGAAGTTATCTTGCTACCCAAATAACAAAATTCATCTACTACTTTTATTGTCTCATTACCTAATCTAATTCCTTCAACATCGCTTGAATTTCTGACATTGCATTCCATTATCTTCGTTTTACTCTTGTTAATGTTCATCTTATATCTTCCTTTCGACATTGTCCATTCCATTCAATTGCTCTTCCAGATCTTTTGCGGTCTCTGACAGAATTACTATGTCATCGGCAAACCGCAATGTTTTTATTTCTTCTCCCTGCTCTTTAATGCCCTCTCCAAATTTCTCCTTCCGTTCCTTCACTGCCTGCTCAATGTACAGATTGAACAACATTGGGGAAAGGCTACAACCCTGTCTTACTCCCTTCCCAACGTCTGCGTCCCTTCCTTGCCCATATACTCTAATAACCGCCGTCTGATTTTTGTATAGGTTGAATATAACTCTTCGCTCCCAATGTTTTACCCCTGATACCTTCAGAATATGGAAGGGTGTAATCCATTCGGCATTGTCAAAAGCTTTCTCCAAACCTATAAATGCTAAAAACGTAGGTTTCCCTTTCCGTAGCCTATCTTCTAAGATTAGTCGTAATGTGGGTATTGCCTTCCGTGTTCCTACATTACTCCTAAATCCAAACTGATCTTCCCCAAGGTCGTATTCCACAAGTTTTTCCATTCGTCTGTAAATAATTCGTGTTAGTATTTTGCACCCATGACTTATTAAACTGATAGTTCTGTAATTTTCACACTTGTCTGCAATTGCTTTCTTTGGAATTACAATAAGTCGGAGGGTATGTCCCCTGTCTCATACATCTTGCATACCAGGTGATATAATTTTTTCATGAGTGGTTCTCCTAACGACATCAGCAGTTCAGACGGAATATCATCTACTCCAGGAGACTTCTTTCGACTCTAGTCCTTCAGCGCTCTGTCAAATTCTTCTCGCAGTATCATCCTATTGCCAGGTGCAGGACGCGATCTCAAAATACAAAATTCATGCATTTATTTTTCCATGACTATTATTTGCCTGGATCGCTTGTCAATAAGTCCGGATATAGAGATCTTTACCAAAAAATGAACAAAAGAGAATGGCTGATCCCCACTTTGTACACAAAACAGATTAGACCACTCTTGCAAACAGAAAAAAAGCAACATGCCAAATTTAAACAGACACAAAATTCCAAATACCTGACATCTTTAAAATAAACTCGCAATTTAGCTCAGACGTCAATGCAAGACGTTTATAATAGTATCCACAACAAAACTCTGTCTTGTAGTTTGGTTTAAAACTCAAGTAATCAGGTCTTGTGTATACTAGGGGAAAAACATTACCAGTAGCTTAATTACGCGATAGCAACGCTAGCGCTTCTGATCACAGTACTGCTAAAGCAGAATTGCTAAACACAGCTTTTCGAAAATACTCACCAAAGAAGACGAAGCAAATAATTCAAATGAAGATCACTATCAGAAATGCGTAATTTAAGGGTAGGTGTCCTTGGAGTAATATAGCAACATAATCACTTAACAAAAGCAAGTCTTCCGGTCGAGGTTCCTTTCAGAGTACATAATAGAACCATAGCTATCACATACGAGAATGCCGGCCGCGGTGGCCGAGGGGACTAAGGCGCTCCAGTCACGGTCTGCATGGCCATTACGGTCGGGGGTTCGAATCCCCCCTTGGGCATGGATATTTGTGCCGTCCTAGTTCGTAAGTAGTTCATAAGTAGTTTATAAGTTTAGGGACTGATGACCCCGTAGTTAAGTCCCATAGACTATACAAACATTTGAACATTTTTGAACATACGAGAATGAAGAGAAGCGTAGCCGGCCGCAGTGGTTTGCGGCGTGCCAGTCACGGTCTGCACGTCCGCTGCGGTTGGGGGTTCGAATCCCCCATCGGGCACGGATGTTTATGCCGTCTTTAGCATAAGCTAGTTCATAAGTAGTTTGTAAGTTTATGGACTGATGACCCCGTAGTTAAGTCCCATAAGCTCTACAAACATTTGAACAAGTTTGAAAGAGAAGCTTGATAAACATTATGGTGAATCTGAACCTTCGATTAGAACAGTTTATAAGTGACCATAAGGGCAAAAGTGACACTGTGCGTTCTGGACGCCCTGTGGAGGATACGACTCCACACATCATTGATAAAATCCATGATATGGTAATGGATGACAGAAGAGTTAATGTGCGTGAGATTGCTAATGCTGTGGGCATCTCGAATGAACCGGTACATAATATTTTGCATAAACATTTGTCCACGAGAAAGCTATCCACAAGATGGGTGCCGCGATTGCTCACGCTTGACCAGAAACGGAATCGTGTGAAGTGTTGCAAGGAAGGTTTACAAGCTGTTCAGGAAGAATACACAGGACTTTAAGCGTCGTTTCGTCACTGTGGATGAAGCATGAATACGTTACTATACTCCCGAGACCAAAGAACAGTCTAAACAATGGGTGACCAAGTGAGAATAAGCACCAAAAAAGGCGAAGTCCGGTCCTTCTGGCGCAAGGGTTATGGAGAAGTTCTTTTGGGGTTCGCAAGGGATAATCCTTATCTACCATCTGTAACAGGGTAAAGCTGTTACAGGTGCATATTATTCATCGTTATTGGACCGTTTTAAATCCGAGCTGCAAGTAAAACGCCGGCGACTGTCCCACAAAAAAGTCGTTTTCCATCACGACAGTGCACTAGAACACACATCAGCAGTTGTAGTCGCAAAATTATTGGAAATAGGATTCCAACTCGTTTCACATCCCCCCTATTCTCCAGACTTGGCTCCCTCTGACTACTATTAGTCCTCCAATTTGAAGAAATGACTGGCGGGACGAAGATTTCATTCAAACGAGTAGGTAATTGCAGAAACTAACAGCTATTTTGCAGGCTTGGACAATTCCTATTATTCGGAAGGGATCAACAAATTAGAACAGCGTTGGACGAAGTGTATAAGTCTAAAAGGAGACTATGTCGAAAAATAAAAATGGTAATTTTTATTTTGCACGGTCTTTTCAAAATCCCCTCGTGTAAACTCTCGCTCCCCGACAAATCTGTACCCAAAGAAAGTAGCACAGGTCACTCCAATGTTGAAGAAAGGTAACAGCAGTGGCACGCAAAATTACAGGCAAGTGTCATTGACGGCGGGTTGCAGCAGGATTTTACAACATAAATATACTTTTCTCATAGATCGTGAGCTACCTCGAAGAGAACGACCTATTGACTCATAGTCAACACGGGTTGAGCAAGTATAGCTCTTGTGAAACACAGCTAGCTCTTAGCTCACAAAAAGTGATGATTACTATCCACATGGGATCTCAAACTAATTCCAAATTTCAAGATTTCCGAAAGACTTTTGGCACTGTACTTCACGAGCGGTACCTAATGAAATTGGGTACTTATGTAAATAGTTTGTTTTGCGATTACATTCGCGATTTCCCGTCCGAAAGGACACAGTACTGACGGAAAGCCGTCGACTAAAACAGATGTTATATCTGGCGGTTCCCACGGAAGTGTTATAGGAGCGCTATGTCCTTTGTCATTATAAATGATTTATGAGACAAGCTAAGCAGCTCTCTTCTACTGTTCACGGAAGTTATCGGTTAGTAACCAGAATAATAAAAGCAACTGCTTAATCACTTACATAATTTGGCATTGTCCCTAAGTAATAAGTATATTTTTGGAAACATTTTTGTTTCCTTTGCGAAAAAGCACTCGTCAGGTAAGTTGTAATTTTATATATAGAAAGCAGTGGCTGCGCCTGGAGGAAGGCATAGGTCCTGCTCCGCTCCGCACTATCGCTGGAGCCATGGCTTGATGACGATCCAACCATGGGTCGAAACGATTTGAAAATAATTAGAAATTGGCCTTCTAGACTATTTATTTTTTTTTTTAATTGAAAGGTGTTAAGTTATCCATACGAGAACTAAAAGAAGTCCGCTAAACATCTACATCTACATGGGATACTCTGGAAATCACATTTAAGGGCCTGACAGAACGTTCATCGAACCACCATTATACTAATCCATTCTCGATTAGCGTGCGGGAAGAAAGAAAATCTGAACCTCTCCTTTCGAGCTCTGATTTCTCGTATTTTATTCTGATGGTATTTTATTCTGATGGGAGTCAACAATATATCTTCGCATTCGGAGGAGAATGTTGGCGATTGGAGTTTTGTAAGTAGCCCACGTCGCAGCCGTTGTAATGAATCCCATCCCAGATCCTGTATCATTTCCGTAACGCTGCCTCCCCTGTATCGTGACAATACGAAACGAACTGCCCTTCTCTGGACTCTTTCGATGTCCTCCGTCAAACCCACCTGATAAGGATTCCATACTGGGCAGCAATACTCCACAAATGGACGAACAAGCGTAGTGTCTGCAGTTTTTTGTATCTTTTTGTATCTTTTAAGGGTTCTGCCAATAAAACGCAGTCTCTGGTTCGCCTTTCCCACGATATTATCTACGTGTTCTTTCCAATTTAAGTCTGATGTAATAGTAATTCCTAGGTATTTTGTGGAGTTTACGGCCTTCACTTTTGATTGATTTACCTTATAAATAAAGTTTAACAGATTTCTTTTCGTACTCATGTGACGACTTCACACTTCTCATTATTTAGAGTCAATTGCACAATTGACATTTTCACAATAAATTTGTCATTTCTCGAAGCCGTAAAATCACCTAAATACCTAGGATTACAAATCCAAGTACCCTAATTGAAAAGAATACATTTAAAATATCGTGGGACAGGCGATCGTTTCAATGCCAGAACACTTACAATATACAATATTTTTACCAAAGAGACTGCCTAGACTACACTAGTCTATTTTGTCGTATTGCTGCGCATTATGGTATCCTCACCAAATGAAAGTTCAGAGGAGAGTAACTCGTTTAGTGTTATCGCGGCACAGCACTGTATAACGTGAGAATCATTCTCGTTAGTTAAAACGTAAGCCAAAGCAGCTGATATACAGCATCTACATACTTGATTTTGTTTTCACTCAGTTTATAAGCAATTGAATGCTACGACAACTTTACCTTACTTCTTCTTTGGATTGTGTTACCACGGTGATTACCCGCTCCTATTACCCACATCGCATGCATATTTATTACGTAACTGGCGTCAGTTCCCGGGGTTATCCGGGTGTGTATTTATTCTATTCTTATGTTACTACTTATCTTCTTCCCGCTCACTTCATCGCCTTCATCCCCACTATCTGTCCATTCTCAATCATTATGACGTCATATTTACTGAACGAAACCTCCTACGATAGCGTAATTTTCCAGGCAAGA